>OU452238.1:8958783-9558783 GCA_911728455.2 Marthasterias glacialis
TTGTTGTTTTTTTTATTTGTAAACAATTCTTTTGATAAACAAAAATACACTTTAAATTATGGAAAACTGATGGAAATAAACATTCAGATGAGGTATTGAGGACGAATTTAACAAATTGCTTAGTTTAAAGATTATTTGCTAAGCAAACATTTGTGAGCCAATAGTGAAGGATTGAGAAGGACTGGGTTTTAAGGACATTGCAGTGGATGAGGATCCAGAAGGATTTGGGCATAGTGGGTTTCTGCTATGGCGGGGGGGGGGGATTTAGGATGAGGACAGAGAAAGATTGTGTCCCTAACTTTGTATACTGTTGATATTATAACAGGGGTGTGAGAATTCAGGGGTCTTTTTTGTTTAGGTTTTTACTCTGTATTTCAGCTTTTTTGTACACCTACTCTGTACAAAATTATAGAATTTTTTTTTAAATTTCAGCTTTTAGCTAGTTTTTTTCACTTTTTTTATTATTATTATTTTTTTTTATTTACTTTTTCGCCCGACTCGGTGGACGAGGGATTGAGCCAAAATTTTCACAGGTTTGTTTTTTCATGTATATATTGAATCACACAAAGCGAAAACACTGCACTATCAGCTTCACCAATCCTGTTTTTTACCTCAACTCTCTACTACTGTTTTACAAGCCTATCAAGTTTTTTTCGCTTACATGTATGGTTAGCTCGACTAATCCCAAACGGGAGGCGATAAACACTCAGTTCATTGGCTCTGTGGATGTCATCCTTGTCAATGAAAACCTTAATCCCAGGAATAAACCTTTCTCGGAACCATTTGGAATATTTTGTCACTGAAGACACAGTCTTGGGGCAAGCCTTAAAAAAGAAATCAAGAAACAAAGTGAAACATGTCATAAAGACAATCACCTTTCTTATAAGTAGTGATGATTAAAATCACTTTATTCACAAAATAAAGGAAACGAGCATGAGTCCAGACCAGTGCTCCAGATGGTGGAAGCACGCAGGACTAAAAATTGACAACAATGACAAACAAAAAACAAAAACAAAAAATAACAATGACAAAAGATAAAACGGCGAGACCACCACAAAAAACAATAGAAAAGGCAACGAAATTGTAATTAATTAAACAAGAAAATGCCATAACAATCTGAAAAGACACAAGGGGCGTTTTAAAAAGGTATGTAGACGTGAGTTGTAAAAATAGCCTTCATTGAACTAAAAATCTATATGGCTAGAAGGGGAATATTTTCCCGGGCTGGTTCGTTCTTGGCATGGTATATAGAGAACGAGGACACGATGGCTAGTTTGGTTTGTTATTTATCCCTATTCTGATTAAAATAGACAGGCTTAGTGCACATTTTTAAGGATGGATTTCATTCTAGCTAGGTTGTCTGAAGAAATATAGTCTTGTGACCCTGTTTCTATATTGCAATCAGAGACACCCTGAACCCGTTTCTTTCAATATCATTATCGAAGGCGGCGAAAATTTCAAGATTAGTTCTGGATTTTGGATTACTTTGATTTTATTCCAAAAGTGAAGAAAAAAAAACATATGCGGGAACAAATTTTATAGTAACTTACCGACTGTTTAAAAGTTGGATCTTTTACAAACGGCAGCCTCTCTAACTCTCTCAATTTTGCCTCATCTTTTTGTCTCTTCAAGTTTGCCTCCTCATCAATAAATACCTTCCCGCTTTGTCGATTCCCCTCCAGGCCAACGAAGTTTTTAAAACTCTTAACAGAACCGTCGATTGCCAATTTGAATGCTAGTTGCGATCGATCCAAGCCGGGTACAACCTCCAATTCAGATCGCTGCAGAAACTTATTCTCGCCATTGTTTTTAATTCCGACGAACTTCATTCCCAACATCAGCACGCCGTAAATCGCTAGGACCGACAGGCCAAGGTACAACTGGCGAAGTCGGCACCATTTCGATGCCATGCTTGAGAGCTATAGTCTAGATCACACGGTGAAACTTGAAATCTCCCCGGACATTCGAACTCCTCCTTGATCTGACTCTTGACGGTGACGTCCAAATTGCAGACGGATTAAAACATTTACGTAGCAACTCCTTCAAACCTTTAATGTACGGGACTTGCTGGATTCAGAATCATTCTATTCTATAATATTTGCATGTGTTTGTAATGCAGACTGTTTTGAAGAACAAATCAAACGAATGTTTCCAATGTCGTTGGCAATGATTCCCTTACAAAAAACAAACAAAAACAAAACAACAACAACAACAACCTTTTCAAATCCCGGATCTTCAGAGCAGTCCCAGAACTTTAAAATCCCAGAACTTCAGAGCAATTCCAGAATGTCAGAGCATTCCACGAACTTGCAGTAGGTTTGTGAAGATAAAAAAATTGCCAGCCGTTGGCCTATCTACTGAAACAGTGCTATACAAATTACAAGCAAAACGAATACTGGTGAAAATCTTCAAGTGGAGATTCGAGACCGCCAGCAGCTGCGTGTATTTTTTTCTATCAAATCGAAATCGATAACTTAAATAAACACTTTCAATAACACTATATTTTTTTAACACTCACACTAAGTTAGACATGCAGAATTATTGGAAATTTTTTTACTGCACACTAACAAAGACAAGACCATTTGAAATAAATATAGTAACTGCACAACAAAAAAGACAGAATCAGTGGAAATAAATTAGTTACTGCACAATAACGATCGGAAATAAAAATAGTAATTAGAGCATAATACAAGCGAAGAGTCCGTGACCAATGACACGCGCACGCATCTGTTGCACGCACCAGCACAATCCGGTTTTGTCCAAAATCACACATTTCATCATTCAAACGTGTTTCTTTTGACACAAACATGTAATTTTGAGAAGACCTCGAGTCTTTGAAGAACATGTAAAAGCCAAGCCCAATTAGTAAACTTTACTTACGAACCATCCTCATCCCATCAGTCAGAGCCAGTTGGAGTCAAGTGGGAATGACTTACAGTGGAATTAAGTCACACTTACCAACAGGAAACTCTACGGGCAGTATAATCATAGAATTCTGCGGAAAGCAGATTCCAGCTAGCTGCTGTATAAAACCATATACACATAGCTAGCACGATTTAGCTGGGAACCAGTAGCAAGAAATACTGGTGTCTTTCGATTGTTGCCTCTTTCTTGCTAAGCATAGTTTAAGCTATGATTTGTTGAGTCTGCAGCATTAGACCGTGTCCGCATTGGAGGCTGCTACTATAGGGCTGCGGCTGTTGCTAAGAGCGTTGCTTTTGGCATCCTATGCTTCAACGCACGTTCACGTGACGATCAAGCCGCAGCCACAGCCGTTAGTAGACCGATCCAAGCCCCGCCCCCATACGTGTTGACCAATCACAGCCTTGGGTACGCCACCGAAAGACCGAAAAAAAGTCCGACACGATAAAAATCCTATTGGAAAATGTAAACGTGCGTGCGCGTACTTATAGCGCGCGCGTTCACGTCGTGCAGTGTGGCCATAGATATATATTCTATATCTACGAGTGTGGCATTGAAGAGACGCACATTGTGCTGCCCACGTGTACAGTGGTGATTTAGCCAATGCTATGATTGGTCAATATGTTTAGGGGCGGGGCTTAATGGATCGGTCTATTCGGACACGGCATTATTTACATTGTGGAGAGGCCATACTTGATAAGTTCAGCTATTAAAGCCAACCAAAATTCACCATGTGGTGTTATCAATGGTAAACCACTTCTGCTGTGAGGATTCATGCGAATATTATTATGTTTTTTGTTTTTTGTTCTGCCCTCATATTTTGGTTTATTTTGAAAACAAATAATATCGATCAGTGACTTTGTATGCCAAACGCAAATGCAGCTGCAAGTTCGCGTGAAAAAAAATTAACCATTAACCTCACGTGATTATTATCTTAAAGTTTTTCCGTTTGCAAAACGTTGTTATTTATGTCATCCGATGACAAGAATTAATTAAAGCCACCTGGACAGATGTATTGTAATAACATATTAACAATAGTAATAACAAATTTAAAATTTGTATTGCGCCCTTTACATAACAAAAATCAAAAGCACACAACACAATTTAAAATGAAAGGATGAGAAAGATAAAGAAAAAAAGACTGGTCACCAGGCCCGTGCCCAAACCACAGTAAGTCATTGCATATAGACCTTTCTTTTCTTGATAAACAAACCGCGCTTACATGGACGGCCAACTGTTAGCAAAATAATCTTGTTGGCAGACGTTGTGACCATTAATTCAACATTTATATTCAACTTTCTATTCAAAGAAAATACATCCCATTATTGGTTTGTTTCCAACAAATTCAACACTATTTTTGAATATTTATGTGACATTTTTACAAACCGTGATTATCTGTTGTTGCTTTGCATTGATGGCTCGCCGTAGTTTGTAAGACTATCTGTATCCAGACCACAGTCCCACCAACAGAGAACTGATAGTTAGCCTTAAACCCCGCTGGCTTACCGTAATAGTTGGATCCTTTCAGGCTACAGACGCCTCTAACCCTACCTTTGTCAATATCTAAACTTTCTGGCAAGTAGTACAAGTTTTTGATAACTTGTCTGTAGTCAAGCAAAACCAACACGCATCCACGTATTTCCTGGGGACATGTAAATTTATGCAAATCACACAATGGTTTCTATACAGTGATTGGCACATCATTCAAGGTCACTTCAGTGCCCCCATAAAATCCAAAGACAAGTAATTCATTAAAAACCATGACCCCTCTCCCCCTCACTGAAAAGCCATGCCCCCCCGCGAAAAATCCTGGCAACGCCCCTTTGCATGCCATAATGCCGTGTACACACACCCTGGGGACTGTGGTCAATCTGGTATTTTGTGTGTGCACTACCAACAATGTGTCATTGCATGTATAGACATTTCTTTTGTTGGTAAACTAACCTCTATTAAAGGTACACACCGGCTTCGTTGGGCTATTTGGGCTACAAAATAGGCTAACATATGACTTCAAAGGTCTTTCAGGAATGGAGAAGAACGGTTCCTACAAGAAACCATCAAATTTTGCCATTTTCGAGCATTTTTCAAAAAATGATTTATCAGAACCAAAAAAGTGGTTCGGATAAATCACGTGATCTTCGGAGTTAGTTTTACTTCCAGCCGTATAAAAGTAAACTACTGAACCAAATTTAAATCCTTTTTTTACAATTATTCATGAGTATTTGACAAAAAAGACTTATGGATTCAGATTATTGATACAATTTGTAAATAATGATGAAAAATCGAACGTAATATTCACATTCAGAGGTGTCCGTGCTTGTATTTCCTTCCTCCATGGTGCAACCGAAGCGTGTCTTACGGCGCACCAGCGTGGGAGCTAGCGGAACGTAAACCTTGGGGCATATCCCGTACAGCCGGTGCCGTGTCTCGTGGGGCCAGAGGGACCAACTCTGGGGCATGAACTCCCCAGCTCGCCGGTCGGTCTAGCCGTAAGCGTGGGAGCTTGTCGGAGGGGTAGGGAGCCAGACCAACAATTATGTTCTTTTAACGAGGGTTTTAGTCTGTACCCCTAGCTATTATCCCCTAACTATTGTAACGTGTTGCCTGCGCTACCCACACGAGCGACGACGATGGGGAATGTTTATCCCGTACAGCTGATCTATCTACTTCTTAACTATGATAGCTGCATAATGTCCACTCCCCCCCCCCCCCCCAATCGCCACAACAAAAAACCGGTGGCGGTGGCCGCGGCCGGCCAGTGAAGTCATCGCCCGAAAAACGGGAGAATGCCTTCGCTAAAGCTGCCAGGATTGGCAATCCGTTTGCAGCGAAAGCAGGAGGCTCGCTTGGCACATGACTGTTATTGGCCAAGCCAATGTGAAAAGATGGTCCAAGATTAGGGACACTACCATTAGTTTTTAGACTGCAGCAGGCTGGTCACGATGAGAATATGAAGGATGTGGTCTTTGCCATAATTTTGATGGACAGGTTTGTGTCATAGAACTGTATTGTGAACATGCCTGCATATATTTGAATTCATGAAGACTCACATTTGGACAATATTTATGGTCAATCATGTCTGTGATGTCCACATTGTGCCAAGCTTATTCTCTCCCTTTCTACATTTGAACACGACCTGACAACACAGATTAGTCCTGGACCCAACTGGCATTCGTCCAAGTAATTTTTTACAACATAGGGCCTACTTGCGATATAATGAAGAAAGGTTCTCCATTGCAAGTAAGTTCGTCCATTTCGTCGTTTATGTCTGGGTTTTTTTTACACGTGAATTTGTGCTGGATGGATATGAAGTCTGGATCCTCATGCCTCGTCATTGTAATAATTCATACATAAACAGAGCACCAGTCTACTTACAACATTGCGCAACATTGGCACGTAAACTTGACAGTTGCAACGGCTGGAAAAGCGTATAAGCTGACCTTTGACCGTGTTTTGTTTTTTTCACATTTTTCGTTAATTACGTGATATTTTGATGATTTTTTTTCAAGAACAACCATTTAAAAATTATTGTCTGTCATTCCACATCACTAAATTAGGTAAACAGTAAGCCGGTGTGTACCATTAATACACGGACGGCCAACTGTTAAAACCGGTTTCCAGTCCCTACATCGTTCTCTTTTACAAGCTTTTGATTGGCCCTCGATTGCGCGGGCGCAGTAATATTTGTACAGTTTTAGAGATGACGTTGGCTATGCTCGTGACGTGTACATGTTGTTTGACACTGGCACACGTGTGTATCGTAAACCTTCACCCGGACATAGTGAACCAACCTTCAACATCAAAATCCAAGCTAACCTTAGAAGAACATCGTCTGCACGATGGGAGATTCTGAGATTCTGTGTCCGTTATGTTTTGTGCAAAGGCCGGATTGCATTATGGGATTACGTATACTGCTAATTCTAATTAGCATATTCCTGGATATGCTAATTTTCATTACCCGCTACCGGTCCCTACATATAGTCAGAACGAAAACGACGTAGGGACCGGGAACCAGTCTAGGCCAACTGTTAGCTAAACATTCAATCTTGTTGACAGACGTTGTGACCAAATTCAACATTTTTGCAAACTTTCTATTTAAAGAAAACACACCCATTATTGGTTTGTTTCCAACAAATTCAACACTATTTTTGAATATTTGTGTGACATTTTTTACAAACCGTGATTATCTGTTGTTGCTTTGCATTGATGGCTCGCCGTAGTTTGTAAGACTATCTTTATCCTAACGGATTAGGGGACCTGGGTTGGATTTCACAAAACCAGTCCTAACTTATGACTAGTCCTGTAAGTTAGGACTAGTTACTCGTCCTAACTCGAGATGAGACTAGTCCTATCCTTCGTGAAATCCACCCCAGGTTTTATCCTTGCATCAACGTGTAATAAGCGCTGTAATTTACCAGTCAGAGGTAAATCCACACGGTACTCGGTGGGGTTCGAACCCGCTGAGTATCACACATGTCGGTGGCAGGGTAAAATATAAATCAGACTCTTTATCCCCGATGCAATCAGTTAAACAGATTTAGTTTTATTGTGATAGGTCATTTATAGTCAGTGTAGATCGAAATGCTATCTCAGAATGACAATCCAAAGTCCGGGGTGGTTGTAATTGATGGTCGTAATGAATAAAGCACTTATCTGTTTACACGACTACCAAAGGCAAACAAGGAACTAGGAACTAGGAACTAAAGTCCATTTATGCTACATACCATAATACTGTTGCTGTTAACATAAGTTGCCTTTGGCCTTTATATTATTTTGAGAACAGATGACTCCGTAATATATATTTCAACTTCAGTCATATAACTTTCTATATGTATTAAAATGTTTGAGTAATGGCGGCAAGACTCTTCAATGCCAGACTCACCCGATCTGTCTTATTTGGATCGGTGTTACTGATCGTGTTGTACGGCGTGATATCGCTTTTCACCCAAGTAACGCATGTTGACGAGGAACTTCGTCAAGCGCTCTCGCGGCTTGCAGCAAGGGGTGGCATCGGCGGTCTCGCACACACGACGGGGCTTCCCGGACACTCTTTCGCCGTGAACAAGGCCCTGCAAGAGCAAATCAAGCTCCTTCTTTCCAGGTCCAATACCACGTCAGGCAATCAGGGGAACGCAGGGGGTCATTTGGTGGGGGAGGATCGCGCGGAGAGACCGGTCCCTGCGGAAGCGAGGAGGGCCAAAGCAGCGCTGATGAAGTACCCTTTCATGGAAAATCTCAGCTACAAAGAATCGGTAAGTTTGGGTTTCATAAAGCATGTTAGTTGTTTGTGTTTATTTACATGTTACAGTACTACTAGGCCTAAGAATGTTATAAACAGAAGCATCACTAATTTATATTGTTGTGACAACAAGAGAGATTATGAAGCTTCTGTTAAACCCCTCCATGCTCCGATGTTAGAAGAAAATGCTATCCACATTGCTGTACTAACGTCATGTTTCTTTGCAATATAGTCTTAACTCGAGACGTTACTATCCTGTGTTTCGTTTCATTACTTATTATTAATCAATACTCCACTTGTGCTTGTCGCTTTCCTGACGACTTGTATGGCGTTTAGCACTGTAAACAATAATACTGGTATACGCTTTGTTTTCTCAGTGAGCCCAACTTCATAAAAGCTGCTAAGCAAAACGAAATTGCTTAGCTCGAAAATATCTTTTGCTTATAGAGATGGGTTACCAGCAAAACTACAGTGCAATGTACATTGGTCTTTCTGGCTCTTTGCTTATTAAAATTTGATAACAGCAGTAATGCGTCGTGTGCCCGGCAAAAGGACGTAAGGGAAAGTTTTCGGTAAAAGGACGTAAGCAATTTCTGTTAAAATTTGTGTTTCAAGAATTATGAGCGGGAACGTTTGGTAAACTTGTTGCCACGCAAAAGTCATTCTAGAAAGGTTAAATTCTGCATGGGGAATGGGGAAACATGTCTTCAGGGTAATTGTAGCCCAAAAAACTAACAAAAAGATGACATATTGTGCATGTCAGGAGCCCTTTTGTTGCTAATACGTCTTTTTGTTACTGGGACGAACTTCTTTATGTTCCCAGCAAAAGGGCGTAACGCCTTATGCCCTTTGCCGGGCACACGACGATAATGATAACATTTATATAGCGCCAAATCCATTAATAAAAATGCCCCCATGCTCCGCTTTACATAAAAACATACCAAAGAGAAAAACCTTGAAAAGATACAAAAATACATAACAGTAGTAAAATACAAAGATCATGTACAATAGACAATACAGATGGCAAAAATAATCCTAAAAAAATGGAAAATAAATAAACCTACAAAGCCCTAAATCATACAATAGGCAGCATAATAAAAAGGAGTGAAATCATTAAAATACCAAAAATAAATAAACCCCAAATTGTTTGCTTAGCAAATGAATTTCTCTGCTTACTCTAGCTTTTTAAATATGCTTTATGGATCAATATGCTTTTGAGCAACAGTGACTATCCACTTGTATTAATCCTGGCCACCTTAGAATGGATTGTCTTGTGTTCTGTATCCAAATTGTTTCTGTCTCACTGTCTTTCTTGAATTGTTTTTGTCCTTTTTAGTCCCCTTTACATATTCACTGTTTACATTGTTTTTCTTTCATAAGACTTAATTGTAGAAATGCTTGTAAACTATGTTCACTCCTATTGTTTTGATTGTTTGAATATTGGCCGAATAAATAATGATAATAATAATAAATTGCACCCAGACGCAAGAACCTCGCGTCGATTCAAGTTCGGTATTGTGCTTCCAGTGTAGGTTCAAGCATGGCTTCATTGCGTGCTTCATGGAAGTGATGTGAAGCCCATTAAAAAAAGAAAATTCTTTTTTTGTTTTGAACATTAGACCTGTCCAAAAAGAGTTTCTTCAATAGCATTGTATTCAAAATGGTTCAAAGAGAAATTCAAGCCAAACATTAAAGTGTTTCTGGACCGAGAGGACTTGGAAAACTTCGACAACCTGGCGAACTACGGGTTGCCGTTCGGCTACAGAAAAGAGAGTAAAGAACGTAAGTTGTGTGAGGGCGCTTCAACACTCTCCCCTCTGGGGCGGGGTTTGGAGGGGGACTCAACCTGTACCGGCCTTTAAAACATGGGCTTAAATATGTTTTTCGGAAAGGGATGAGGATGAGGCTTGGTTTGGAGAGGGGGGGGGGGAGATGGCAGGTTGAGGGATGAGTCCCGCGAAATGTCTGTCTTCTTGGAAACGTAAGCCCTTTTCGAAACCGCGGATTGGGCTCGGGCTCCGGCTTGGGCTCCGTCAGGTATTTTGAAAACTGCGTGTTTGAATTTATTTTGGTACGGGGCTTCAAACAGGGTGGACAGAGCCTCAACCGGAGCCTTGGTTTCGAAAAGGGTCTTTTAAAGTATTTCCTATATACAAAGATTAAGATTCATCCTCGTTCTTAATAAAACGTACATAAACACTTAAATTGTCTTCATTGCCACATTCCCCTTTATTCGCATACCTTGTTTCTCTCTATCCTGTTGGTTAGCCTGACGTCATTACAGCATAAACCACGCCCACTTCACACGTGCCAGTTCCAAACATTATAGAAGCCCCATTGCAAATGCACTGGCCAACATTATCTACACCGATTTACGCAAAAACGCACTAAGCTGGTTGTATTTAACACGTGTTGTGCCGACACTAAATCTTCTTAATAATTTCCTCTGTTATAGGAATTTGTCTAACCGTAAAAACAAGGTTTTTAGGTTAAATTGAACGCAAAAGAATGCCAGCTTTGGAACCGGCAATAAGCGAAACATGCTAGTACTTCCAATGCGCGCGCGCGTGACGCGATGACTTATCAACAGGATAAGCTCAAGCACTAGCCACGCCCACATTTTTATCTAGTGCACTGCAATAACTCGGGTGTTAAATTGACTCTCTTGTCATCCATAATAAGCCTGTGTGACAACACCGACATGGTGTTATTTTTTATCCCCATTACTTTATATTGTTGGCAAAATTAACACCCTGTCGGTGCTGTCACATATATATATACACCAAGAGAATCAATTTAACACCCCGGACTTCTGCAGTAAGAATCTTACCCTTAAACATCCAGCAGTCGGTTTCACCAAACTCACAAAGGTACATCCTAACTCATGTACAATGTAATGAAGAATTTCTCTCACTTAAGTCCGAAAAGATTAATCTTGGGGCTTGGTGAAACATATACTCGGCAAAATCGACAATCTTGATCTTGTTCTGATTTTTGTCAAATGAAAGTCACTGGTTTTCTTATTCTCACTGCAGCATCTCCAGGTAAACAGGCGTGTACTTTTCACCTTCCCTGTGGAAGAAAATAATTTTCAAACGTTTCTTGTTGTGTGTGTAGTGCTTGAAAAGATTTTGGGCCATCCGAAGTTCAGCAATTCCTCGGTCCACCCCAACGGGGTGAGGAAGGAGTGTCTACGGTGCGCCGTGGTGGGATGTGGGGGTATCCTCAAAGAGTCCGGAGCAGGCCCGGAAATTGACAGCCATGATTATGTCTTCAGGTAAAAACAGACCTTTATAATGGTGCTTCCTGTCTATACAGTGACAATAGCAGTTCTAGTTCTTGTTTCCATGTGAAGGAACCAGATTATTTTGTTCTTTCAACCTCGGTTTGGTTACACTAATCTCTGTCAGGTTACCGGTATGCAGTTGAGATTTGAAAGAATTGATATGCAGACCAGGGCCCAATTTCATGGCGCTGGTTACCAAATAATTATAGACCGATCCATAGAGCCCCGCCCCTTACGTGTTGACCAATACGCCACCGAAAGTCCGACAAAGGTCCGACACTCTCAAATCCTATTGGAAATTGTAAACATGCGTGCGCGTACTTAAAGCGCGCGCATTCATGTCAGTGTGACATTGAAGAGACACACATTGTGCTGCCCATGCACGTGTACAGTGGTGATGTATAGCCAATGCTGTGATTGGTCAATATAATTATTTAGGGGATGGGGCTTAATGGATCGGTCTGCACATGCGTATTTCTTATGGCCGCAGTAGGGCGTAAGTGCAGAGTTCAACGGTAAGCAGTGGCATGAAATTGGGCCCAGCAGGATCCCTCAACTATTAATAACTTTGTTAATCTGTGTTTCTGTTTTATTTTTGAAGATTAAATAGAGCCATCTCATCAGGGAGGTTTGAAAAGGACGTGGGAAAGAAAACAAGTTTTTACATTTTCTTCCCAGAATCGATGAGTATCAGAGACGTTTCTGATAAGGTAAGAGGGAAAAGGGTCTGGGGATGGGAACTTCATAATTAATATCGTCTTTTTTAACATTTTATGTTGTTAAACCAGGACTCGACTTCACAAAGAGTTAAGGTTGATCTTAAGTGCAAATCAATCTTAATTGCTAAGCAAAGTGTGATGTGACAGTACAAATCACTATGGTAATACTAACTATTCATCTTAGATTAGTCTTAGTGCTTTGCGAAATCGATTTCACACCACACACTATGATTCATCTAACATGTTGCCATGTGATTTGCATTGTGACTTCAAACTTTCCTCAGCACTATGCATTGACATCATCACGTCGCCATCTTAGAGGTAAAACGATGGTGCAACAATAGAAAACGCTATTCGCGCGGCGCAGAGGATGGGCCAATGAGCAACATTCTTTTGACCTCTAGCCGAGTGCGCTCTACTCAAATGACGTCATGTGCGTAAGGTCAATTAAGATTCATACACACTCTCTTTGTGAAATTGAGACCTGGAAGTTGCATAATTGTTTTCCTAGTAGCTTGTCATGGCCAAGCGGTCTAGTGCGCAAGACTCAAGTTCTGGTGTTCGAGCCATCGGGATGTGGGTTCGGGCCCCGGTCGTGACACTTGTGTTCTTGAGCAAGATGCTTTACTGTATAAGTCCCCGGCTAGTTGGGTTCCGTCCCCGGCTAGTTGGGTTCCGTCCCCGTTTAGTTGGGCTCCGTCCCCAGCTAGTTGGGCTCCTTCCCCAGCTAGTTGGGCTCCGTCCCCGGCTAGTTGGGCTCCGTCCCCGGCTAGTTGGGCTCCGTCCCCGGCTAGTTGGGCTCCGTCCCCGGCTAGTAGGGCTCCGTCTCCGGCTAGTTGGGCTCCGTCCCCGGCTAGTTGGGCTCCGTCCCCGTTTAGTTGGGCTACGTCCCCGTTTAGTTGGGCTACGTCCCTGGCTAGTTGGCTCCGTCCCCGGCTAGTTGGCTCCGTCTCCGGCTAGTTGGCTCCGTCCCCGGCTAGTATAAAGGTTCCGTCTCCGGCTAGTTGGGCTCCGTCCCCGGCTAGTTGGGCTCCATCCCCGGCTAGTTGGGCTATGTACCCGGCTAGTTGGGCTCCGTCCCCGGCTAGTTGGGCTCCATCCCCGGCTAGTTGGGCTCCATCCCCGGCTAGTTGGGCTATGTCCCCGGCTGGTTGGGCTCCATCCCCGGCTAGTTGGGCTCCATTCCCGGCTAGTTGGGCTCCATCCCCGGCTAGTCGGGCTCCGTCCCCGGCTAGTTGGGCTCCATCCCCGGCTAGTTGGGCTATGTACCCGGCTAGTTGGGCTCCATCCCCGGCTAGTTGGGCTCCATCCCCGGTAGTTGGGCTCCATCCCCGCCTAGTTGGGCTCCGTCCCCGGCTAGTTGGGCTCCATCCCCGGCTAGTTGGGCTATGTCCCCGGCTAGTCGGGCTCCCCCTCCGGCTAGTCGGGCTCCTTCATCAATTTCGAAGCAGTGTACATTTTGCACGGTGTGTACAGTCATGTACATGTACAACATCAAACGGAACCCGAAGCCTTGAGCCTATAAGCCGATATTTATTTATATTATTTCAAAATAAGAAGAAAGTTTCATTAAACAATATTGGTTTTGTTTTTTCGTTTCTACATTGAAGAGACAGAATTCAAAAATATCTGTTTCATTAAACCATCATGTTGTCTTCTCTGTTTTTTCTCTCTCACCAGGATGCAAAGTTCATCTACGCGATGTTTAAAACATATGACATGAACTACGCGTTAAATATGTTCAACAGGGAAGACACACCGAAGTACATGTATAGCGGAAGAGAGATTTAGTAAGTACAGATGATTTTACAACTAATGACGTAAACAGGGAAACTTCATGTTTTCTTAACCTTTTTCCACCAGGATGCAAAGTTCATCAACACGATTTAGTAATTGTAGATGGTTTTTATGACCTAATTGGTTGACTTAAGAAGGGAAACGTAAGGTGAATAATACATTTTTTGATAAATGCAGTGCAAAATGAACATAGTCTATGTCGAGAGTACAGCATAAGTGTTATTTTAGATCTTGCTCTCATCCATTTGATGAGCATGTACACCAAATTCTGAGTTTTGCCAGGATGTGTCTAATATAAGCAGGAATAAAGCGTCGCAAATAATGATTTTATAACTTGGCTGCGTATACAGAAATTTGCTAGCCATTATACAGACAGTTTTGTCTAAAAGTTCTAAACGGTACAAAAAATGCTAAACGGTATTTAACTGAGCAGAAGTCTGCTGGGAACCAGTCAATACGATATTTAGCGCTGTGCGTTTTGTCGGGTAACCTGTTAGCAACAATATCTGTGGTAAGCAGTATCTTTGAAAGCTGCTTAAAGAGGGCAATTGATGTTTTTAACCTTTCAGCCACTTGTCAAAACCCAATGTGGATCCAACAAAAGTGAAGATCGTGCACCCTGACTTCTTCCGTTACGTCTTTGCTGAATATTTGAATGCAATATCATACAGACCAACCACAGGTAGGCCCACCACACTTAAGTTGTATCCATCCGTAAACTTCTTCGGGAGTTTCCGTAGTGACTTTGTTCTCGGAAAAAAAAACTTGGCGAACGAACATTGCGTGTTAGTTTCAGGTATTATGATCTCTATACTTTTTGCCAGCAATCTTTCCGACGAGAGCGCACCCAATTTCAATTGCTGAGACCGTATGTCTTTGCACCATCTCAGTTACGAGTTGACAATATTTTTGAGGTCGGAGGCTCTCGTATGTTCGGATAATTCCGTTGAAACTCGTCAAATTTAAGGAGAAACTCGTTGATTCGTGGCACCTATATATGCTCATTTATTTCAGTTGCAATGACAGTCTTTCTTTTCCTCTATCTGCGACAATCTGACGACCAACGGGTTAGGTAGGATGTTCTCCCAATATTATGCTCGAATATTTCCGTTCTTTCTCGGTATACTTCCGGAAAACTCTTGATACTTCGTGGAAGCTCGGTATTGAATATCTGTCGTGCTTAATCATTTCAGGTGCTATGACAGTATTTCTTGCCCTCCATATCTGTGACGAGGTGACGATCTACGGATTCGGTTACGATCCCCGATTCACTATGCACTACTACGACACGGGCTTCGTGAAACACACGGACGTTTCAACTGGTTCACACGACGTGGATAACGAACGGATGCTCTGGTCAAAACTGCATCAAGAGGGCGTCATTCGACTTTTCAAAAGGGATATATAAATGAGATGTGCCAATGGGAGACTTTGGAACGCTAGGTGGCAGCAGATATTCCATTTTTATTATACACGTAGTTCTGAGCATGCCCATTACCGAGAGTGATAGGCTGAACTGCTACCACCTAGCGTCCCGGAACGTCTCCCATTATCCCAAAAGAACAGAAGACGGGTTTGAACTCGGGCGCGGTTTGGCGAACCCGACCAGAAACACATTTTGAGCTTTGTTCAGTGGATAAAGCGTTTTCGGTTCAGCCACGGTAACGTGGCTGTTCCGACCAAACCCATACCGAGTTGCTGGCCAGGTTAGGCTTGGTTTCAAGATGGCGAATTTGACAAACAAACAACAATTTCTATACGGAGTTCTTTTGAAATGAAAATCCTTGAAGCATACCAATTCAAAATGTTGATAAAAAAATTGTGAAGTCTGAGGTCCATTACTTTAAAAATAAATAGTCTGAGAACATAACTTTCAAGAACTGTACGTAGTTCACGAACTGTTTCTGGTTAACACCCGTTTTCAAATAGCTCTTGGAAATTGTGTCGGTCAGTGAATTTTACGTTCAAACTTATTCTGGTCATAGGGTCGCCAGAACACGCCCCGGTCGAGCTGACGATGGTGTTGTTGTCGTCTATGGGGTACACCTAGATTAGGAAACTCCTACACCCAAAAAGCGATCCGGGAATTAGTACCGTTGTATCGTAGCGTGTCGTGGCCCAGCGGTCTAGTCCACCGGACTCAAGTTCTGGTGGTCAAGTCATCGGGGTGTGGGTTCGAATCCCGGTCATGACACATGTGTCCTTGATCAAGATGCTTTACTGTAATTGCTTCTCTTCACCCAGGAGTAAAAATGTGTACCTGCGTGGGCAGAGGTTGATATTGTGGTTGAAAAAGCCGTTGGAGCGGCTGTAAACTCCCCAGGGAGCTGAGAAAGATTACAGGATTTGTTTTTATGCAAGTTGCCAAAAACACAAGGCCAGTAAGCCGCTTAAGGTGTGGTCTACAAATCAACTGTTTTTCCCAGGGGCCATTACCACCTACTCCTGGAGCTGAAACAGGGTTACCCCCTTTACAGTCCGTAAGATTGTAGGCTTGGGTATCATCCATCAGAAGCCTGGCTGGTAGAGCAGAAAGCTCTACCTCCCCAATAAAGACATGGACCACTCTATCCGAGTACAGCATGCATGGTTGCAGCCAATTTTGACAAGCAACGCGCAAAGTTCGTTTGCTTTGCAACGTCATGGCGGTAGTTTATTTTCCAAACTATGGGTAGCCATCAGTGAATTATTAAGTATAATTTGAAGATATATTAAGAATAGACCTGATGCACATGACGTCATTTGAGTAGGGCGCCCTCGTGGACAGGTCCAAAAGAGGTTGTTCATTGGCCAATCCTGTGTGCCGCGAGTACAATTCCCAGCTTTTTCATTCATTCGTCGTTGGTTTAACTCTAAGTCTAAGATGGCGGCCGTCAATGCATAATGTCTACAGTAGTATCAAAGACGTGACAGAAACACCACC
Organism: Marthasterias glacialis; assembly: GCA_911728455.2. Classification (NCBI taxonomy): domain Eukaryota; kingdom Metazoa; phylum Echinodermata; class Asteroidea; order Forcipulatida; family Asteriidae; genus Marthasterias; species Marthasterias glacialis. The sequence goes on from OU452238.1 coordinate 8,975,670, forward strand.
GTCTAAACATGTTAGGCAAATCATTGTTTTTATATCAAGGGTGCCTCGAATTTTTTGTATGAACACTCACCAACCGCAAGGCCAGAGTGCCATTCGAGCTGGGGGGGGGGGGGTACAGGGATATCAATTTTGTGGTTTCCCTTAAAGGCATTGCATATGTTTGGTAATGACTCTGAAAATTTTTGGCAATAAAAACTTACTTGGTAAGAAGTACAGCAGCTTTGGATAGTATAATGCATTTTGAGAAACGTTTCACTTCGAAGTACTGCAGTTATGGAGAAATATATCACTTTTTATCCCCCCAAAATTTGAATCTGAGAAGCGTTATGGCCGTAACGCTTCTCAGAATGTGTATTCCAATGACGGATACTTCTTCTGCGTGAACACAACCGCTCCAGATTTTTGGTGATATCTCAAAAACGCTGCCACCTTTTGAAATGAAATTTACACAGGTTAGTTTTATGGTATATATCTACAATTATATAGCATTAAGGCAAACGTACGGTTCCAAAAACCAAAGGTATACTTTGCCTTTAAACTACGATATATAGTATGGTTGGGGAAAACAATAGGTTGAGCATCAACAAAATGCGACAAGTGAAAAATGTATACATTTAACAGCTGTGTACTTTATAGACAATGGACAAACCACCTGTTTCCCAATCAATTTACTGCAAACAAAGGGAATTGAGTGCCACCGACATTACAAGCAGATAACCATGTATATGTTTTATTGATTGATTATCACAACGATTATCAATACAGGGTAGATCCTGAAAAATACACCGGGTATTTAGTTCATTTTTGACAACGATTCAACCCGTGAAGTCTCATTACCTCCTTTGAGTCATAAAAACAAAATGAGCAACAAAACATATTTTGGGTCGAAAGTAATGCTCGTTGGAATAGTCGCCGCAGTTGCCTTGTACTGTTTGCTGTCGCTGGTTCCACAACTCCAAGTCAAAATGCCTGTTGTTTTCAGTAAACAGCAATCAGTTCGAACGCTGGATAGTACTCCAGGTAAGTACTTCACATGCCATGGGCATGGTGATACCCCCAATATTTTTTCCTAAGTCGACATTTAGCGCCACAGTCAGCAAATTTAGCACCAAACTTACCCGAGTGAGGGCTCGGGCTGAACACAAATCCATTCGGCAAGCCTAGAAATTTTCCGACTGAAAATTTCAGTTTAATCCTTGTAGTGTGAGCAGTCAAACTTATCAAATTTAATAATCTCGGCAACGTGCGGAAATCTACGCTTGAAAACACTGAAAGCCGTAGAGCGTCTGGGGTTTTCGCCCCGCACCGCCCTTGCAGAATTTCCGCCCCTTCGACTTAATTATAGGGCCATTAGTTTACATGTTCCCAAAAAACCAACATATTTTCGGCAACTTGACGGCCTTTTTTTTTAATCCTGAAAAAAACTAAAAATCTTAGAGCGTCCGGGGTATTCGCCCCTGGACCACCATAAGAATTGTTGCCCCATATAAACCCAAACAGTAGGGGATTTGTCCCGATACCAAAAGTATTCAAGTTTGAATTTCAAAATTAAACGCCTATTTTTGGCAAATTGACGGTCCTCCTTAGCCCGGAAAACACTTAAAACCGTAGAGCTTCCAGGGGCTTCGCCCCCTGGAACCCCCACTAGCATTTGTGTCCATATACCGTACTTCAAGAGGGTATTCGCAAAAAAAAAGTACGGTTGCATTTCAAATAATTATGAGATGTCTAATGCTCGGCATTTGTGGGCCATTTTAAACCTTTGAATAACTGAAAAACTTTATGAGTCCAATATCATTGTGCTTTTACTTGCATTCGGTAATGTCAGTCGGCAAATTTACGCTTCCACACCGCTGGTATTCTGCATCATTATTCATTGTTGAAAACATATTGAGTCCTTTGTGAATAATATGGGTAGGGTGTTACCGGTAGGTGTTGGCTCGCTGGCGTGCTCCACTTATCGTCGTGTGCCCCGAACAAGGTCGTAAGGCTGTACGACCCTTTTTCCGGACACAAAAAGAACACCTTTTTACCTCAGCAGAAGGTCACAAGCAATAAAATGTTTCTTTTTAAAGTAGGGCACGACTGTCTCATAATTGTTGCTAGAAACTTCATTCTTGACATTTAATCCAAAGTAAAGATATGTCTATGTACAATGAGATCTCTCTGTTTCGGGGGTACAAAGTTAACATTAAATTACAGTAATATAGATATCTCTATTAACAATAGAGATGTCACTATTAATAATAGAGATATCTCTATTTATTTATTTAAAAGAGATACAGAGGTATCTCTATTAGTAATAGAAATATCTCTATTTCGTTTCCAGTTCCATTCACTGTGTCCCAAAGCTAGGGGTCGCTCTTTTTCGCCGATACGTTTTAGGTGATATCGATTCAAACAAATTATTGTGTTGGCCCCATGTATGACCCTTTCAACGTCCATTTTTAGTACTTTATTGCATTCATCGATGTCTACAATGTTCCGAATTTTCACCGAACCTAAGCTGATGTTTGTTTGAACTGGTTTTTTTTAAGTGATTTACAATAGCATTATTCTCTTTGTAATTTCTCTGCGACCATTTCGCCATAATTATGACTGTTTTTTCAAATAATAAACAACATTGTATAGCCTCACTGAGAACGGCGCATTATTTAATTTTGTTATTCTTATTTAGTATATAACTTTAATTTTCAATTGGACGTCTTCACTCGCCGTCAATTATGATTGATGGGTAGGTCTATTTATATGGTGTGGCCATTAATTTGAAAATAGCATTCTTAAAAAAAAAAATACGTGTGTATAATGTAGAATTTTTTGAAAACGCACATTTTATGGCATGTTTCGTGAATCGGTTATGAATTTTTGAAAACACTAAATAGGAGGGGACGCTGGTATACCGGCATGTTTTAAACAAGCGGGGGAGTTCGGGGCAAGCATGCAGGGCAAATATGGTGAATAACTTGATGTAAGGGGGGCTGTTTCATGTATCTAACATTTGGTGCATTTTTCAGATCTGGGGTTGGGTTGGGGAGGTGAGGGGAAGGCGTCTGAGTGGTGGGGGGGGGGCGTTGTCGTGCCGCAGAGGGTACGGTTTTGGAACAATGTTGCGATTATTGAAAAAGATTTTTGTGCGTATGTTTTTTTTTGTGTCAATAATTTACTGGTAAGATTTTTCTATTTCTGGTTGATCAAGTACAAAACCATTAATATGCGAAGTTGTGTGTGACATATGAGACTAGTTATAATGTTCCACGACTATAAATGAGGATACAGAATGAAATTAAAGACAAAATCAGGCTGGAAAAGGTAAAAAGGTTTGTCCAGTTCCGGTTATAGGTTCATCCTCCACCAACGATCACATTCAGTGTGAGGGTGTGCCTGATGGTAAATGTTTGATTAAAAAAATCATGTTACAAATTAATGGTCAGTGGTTAAATATTAATAAACCGTCATGCCTATAAATATGTTGAATAGAACTTTAAAAACGTGATATCCTGGTTTGAAAGATGCATTTTTATTTACCATTAAATTTAGCCTTTTCCATCCACATACCTAATTAAGTTTACATTTATAGAGGTTTATCTATTAATAATACAGATATCGCTATTATTAGAGATTTCTCAATTAACTATTATTAATAGAGATATCTCTATTATTAATAGAGATATCTCTATTATTAATAGAAATATCTGTATTATTAATAGAGATATCTCTATTAACTATTATTAATAGAGATATCTCTATTATTAATAGAGATATCTCTATTATTAATAGAGATATCTCTATTAACTATTATTAATAGAGATATCTCTATTATTAAAAAAGATATCTCTATTATTAATAGAGATATCTCTATTATTAATAGAGATATCTTTATTAACTATTATTAATAGAGATATCTTTATTATTAATAGAGATATCTCTATTTGGATTAAATGTCGAGAATGAACGCCATACAGACTTTACATCGCAAAGCAAGAGTCTGCTCTGGCTCTCTTCCAAAAACCGCGTTACTTCAAACGTAAACACTACGCACCAAGAAAACCTTAAAAAAAAAGCCAACTTATAATCAAACCTAACTGATTTATATTGTCATCAAAACCGAAATGGAATTCCATATAATAAAAAAGTACATGATATATTCAGATGAGTTCCATCAAAGAACAATAGGAACATTATGACATGCACTTTTTGTACGGCGAATTGAGAAATCATGTAAAATGATACATCATGTGAAGTGGCACTCAGTCCGCGGCGAATTGCAGTATATTAAAGGGACGTTGCATGTTTAACCTGAAATTGCCAATTCCTCAAATATATAAAACAATAATTCATATTAAATATTTTGAGTCTGCAACTACCTTTGGCTCAATTTCATATAGCTGTCACTAACAAAAAAATGCTGCTTGGCTAATTTTGTGCTTAGCAAATAAAACCATAGGGTACCAGTTACAGCAATGTAACTGGAATGGTAGGCATGGGTGGCTTGTGCGTAAAGCGCTCGCCTCTCACCAATGTGTCCCTGGTTCGATTCCCGGCTAAGGCCATATGTGAGTAGAGTTGTGCGTTGGTTCTCTCCTCTGCCATGAGGGTTTTCCTCCAAGCCATCCCGCTTTCCTCCCTCCGGAAAAACCAAACATTTTCGATCTCAGGCTGTGCTCCGTGGTCATGGGTTGATGTGGCTGGCTGCCAAGGGCGCCCTTGAATGCCTGCAGCTCGAACACGTGTAGCCGCGTCCTTTGTAATTCAGCTTCTCAGCTGCGAGTAAGGATGATTAGCCTCCCAAATTATTATAATATTATATATTAAACTGTAATAATAGCTATTTCACTGGTAACCTGTTTTTTGAGCGAATGTTTGCACCTACCGGCTTTGTAAAATTGGTACCTGGTCCTTTAAAGCCCCAGCTCAACATTGATAAGAAAAAAACAAACAGAAATGTTCACAGATTGACATATATCTACATGATATAGAGACAATGATGATAGAAAACTTTCCTTGAAATATTTCTGCCTGAAGTGTTACCGTTTTCAAATGATAAATAAAATAAGATCCAAAATTAGTTTTCGTCTCACTGAGACGAAAACTCTTCCTATAGGAATGTGTGCACTAATGCTGAATGCATTTTTAACGTTTTCTTGCAAATGAAACAACGAAATGAGCTGATATTTTCACAGGTTGTTTTTATTACAAATATGTTGATTTGTACAAAAAATTGAAGCTTTTACACTGTTGAGCTGGGGCTTTAAAACTGAACAATGTCATAATGTAATCCCTAAATCCCCATTAAAAAAAGCTTCATCACCTTAGATCAAGGAAAAACCCATGCATGCTACCATTTTTGGATTGTGCTAATTTTGTCAAATTAGGAAACAATGGCCGTGTCCGGATCAAACAACTTCGGCTACGGCTGGGCCCGTTAACAGCAGCAACGAGGTTGTGACCAGACCTTTTCAGCGATCCGGTTATAGACACGGTCTATACCTCCTGGCCACGAAATTACATCTTTTTCCTATTTATTTTATCATGCTGCTGCCATGTTTAGTCTTGCTCCCCATGTAAAATAGCATTACTGAACACTGACTATCATTCTACTGGAAACGTACCAGACTATTTTGCCCTTCCAGCCTCGGTTTGGTTTACATTGACTTGAGTGGTAGGGTAAAACAAGATGGTGGCTCCATGATAAAGGTCTTTACCTTGTTCTCACGAGATGAAGATTTATCTTTATTTTTTTGTATAATTGATTGTCTATGTCACTTCCCAGGCACCGTCACACTGGAAGTTTTGACTTATCTCTCCATATTTGACAGGACACGTCGAGCCAACAGTTACGAAAGAGCTAAAGAAAATTTCGACAGTGACTGTGAACTTGGCACTGACAGTTAAGCCAGAGAAAATACATGCAGCGGTGCTTAAAGCGAGAGCAAGGATGCAGATTACACGGAAAGAGAGAGCGCGGTCAAAGACGGTTCCCTTTATGGAAAATCCGTCTTTCAAAGAATCGGTAAGTTAAAGAGGGGCTCCAAGGTCAAAGGTCAGTTTTGTGATGCACCCATTTTCCAATGGATGGAGTCCTTATGAAAGTGGGAGACAAAAACAGAAGTCTTTAACCTGACGTTGAAAACGGTGTAAATTGTCGATACTCTTGTCAAAGCTTAATTTGAAATATGACGTCATTGGATATCAACAACAAATGGGTCTGTATATATACCTCCCCAAAGAGGAATTGCTGCGTCCTTTAAAAAGTTAAATTTAGTGTCTTCTTGATTGGATATCACGGAAATTCGGGAATGATCTAAACATTTCCCGTACAAAAACGTAAAGGTCCATATAATTATTTGAAATGTGACGTCATTGGATTTTTTTTATGCTGACAAGACTTCACACTTGGAGGGTATCAAATACAATGGAATTTTACCATACAGTTATATTTACCATTGAGAAAATGGCGCGGACCATTCAGTTACACTGGTCACTTATCAGTTTACACGGCAAACATTTTCTAAGTGGACATTCGTATGCAATTGACCCATAGGGATTTTTGCCCAGTGTGGGTCAGCGGAGTTCCGTGCGTGACATCGTGAGTGCCCCCTCTAGTTCTTATATATACCTCTATACATTTTTGCACACTTTAACGTGAGGTTAAAGACTTGCTGTCCCCCACACTTACACAAGGACTCTATCTATTGGAAAAAGAGAGCATCACAAAACTGAATTGGGTCTTGGAGCCCCTCTTTTTAATCATTATGCAAGCATGTAAAATCGTGTTAATTTGATCTCATAATGCTTTACATTTCCCCACTGGGCCCACTCTGATTGTTATCTGTTAACAGACCTGCCCAATAAAAGCATCATCCAAGACTAAGCACTCACAGTGGTTCAGACAGCGATATAAACCAAACATCAAACTCTTCTTGGACCGAGATGACTTGAAAAACTCAAAGAATATGGCGGCGTTTCCTCTACCGTTTGGGATTAAAAAACAAAACTTCAATCGTAAGTAACGCGTAGATTAGTTGGACATTAAGTATTCCTCCTCCTCCTCGTCAATTTACTCTCCCTCCTCCCCATCTCCTCCTCCTCCATCTCCTCCTCTTCCTCCTCCTCCTCCTCCTCCATCTCCTCCTCCTCCTCCTTTATTGGATGAAGCCCTCCTCCAGAATTCCCTTCTGTCAGTTGTCTTTGTTGTCTTCTCTTCGCCTGTCTTTCATTGGTTGCCATTCTGTGAGTCCATCTGTTGTCTTGCCTTCTTCGTGCCCTGTCCATCTCCATTTCATTTCATTGATCTTCTCTGTTATATATTTGACATTCGTTAAGGTAACAGAATATTACTGATTGTTTATTGAGGCAAACACTGTAGGCCAATCTGAAAAAAAGGAATATCGAAGGAAACAACTATTGAGAAAAGAGAGATATTTATGATTTTTTTCAACAGTTCTTCAACAAATTGTGACGCATCCCTATTTCCATAACACTTCGGCACATCTCGGCGGCACTCGGAAAGCGTGTCTACGGTGCGCTGTGGTTGGATGTGGGGGTATTCTCAAGGGTTCCGGAGCGGGTCCTGAGATTGACAGCCATGACTACGTCTTCAGGTAAAGCTTGAGTCTTGCATCAACGTCTGTCTGATGATCATAATCCACATGTTCAAAATTTCCACAAGTTATTCATATCATACAATTTAAATATTCATGTGATCTTTCCATACATCTTGAATAATGGTGTTATCATTTAACGTATCTTTAAATATTCGTGTTTATCATTCAAGGCCTTAAATTGGTCACATCATCATTCCAAAATTCTTTAAACATTCACGTCATCATTCCAGACATTTTAAATATTCATGTATTTATTTTATCTTAAATATTAATGTGATCATTCCGGACTTCTTAAACATTCAAATTTTCCTTCTATACATCTTAAACAGTGGCGTAACCTAACATTTTCATTTAAGAGGAGGTGGAACAAGCGGGAGCAAAGACATAATTTGGGGGGGGGGGGGGGCTATTGAATGTATCCAACCGTTCAGATGTGCCTTTTGGGGGGTTGGGGGCAAGAGTTCTTAGCGGGGGGCTCCCGCCCCTGCCCCCTTTGGTTACGTCACTGATCTTTAGTATTCATATCATCAATGCTGACATCTGAAATATTCATGTGATCATTCCAGATATCTTAAATATTCATACAATCATTCAAGATTTCTTAAATATTGATGTGATCATTCCAGACATCTTAAATATTCATACAATCATTCAAGATTTCTTAAATATTGATGTGATCATTCCAGACATCTTAAATATTCATGTGATCATTCCAGATATCTTACATATTTATGTGATTATTCCAGATATCTTAAATATTCATGTGATCATTCCAGATATCTTACATATTTATGTGATTATTCCAGATATCTTAAATATTCATGTGATCATTCCAGATATCTTAAATATTCATGTGATCATTCCAGATATCTTAAATATTCATGTGATCATTCCAGATATCTTAAATATTCATGTGATCATTCCAAATATCTTAAATATTCATGTGATCATTCCAGATATTTTAAATATTTATGTAATCATTCCAGATATCTTAAATATTCATGTGATCATTCCAAATATCTAAAATATTCATGTGATCATTCCAGATATCTTAAATATTTATGTAATCATTCCAGATATTTGAAATATCCATGTGATCATTTCAGATATCTTAAACATTCATGTGATCATTCCAGATATCTTAAATATTCATGTGATCATTCCAAATATCTAAAATATTCATGTGATCATTCCAGATATCTTAAATATTTATGTAATCATTCCAGATATCTTAAATATTCATGTGATCATTCCAGATATTTGAAATATTCATGTGATCATTCAAGATATCTTAAATATTTATGTAATCATTCCAGAAATTTGAAATATTCATGTGATCATTCCAGATATCTCAAATATTCATGTAATCATTCCAGATATTTAAAATATTCGTGTGATCATTCCACGGCAGACATCTGAAACATTCATCTCTATACCAGACACTTTTAAATATTCATGTAACCATTACACACACCTGTGCACAGTCATGGACATTGATTGCTACCATTGTGCGAAGAGAATCGATTGCAATAAGCAGACATTACCAGCACATTTATCAATATCATGCCAAGGTGTTAAAAATGCATTGCCCGATGTTGGGCCAAAGGATTAAAAAAAAAATCAATTTTATTGAGCGAACGAATTAAAAAAGTTGATATGTTTGTGTAACGAAACATATAAAAAAAACTAAGAATTCTGATATCAGGAACTCGAGATAGAACACTTTTAAGTTTCTGTGGGCACGTTGATTGAATACAAGCATGAATATTCATATCCTGTGCATCTGCAATATGCAAATGACGTACGTCATAGCTCTGAGGATTAAAAGGCTGCCCCAGCCTTTTATTCATTTACGTTTTTAATTAACTGTCACTAAACCTTGATGGATTTTTTTCGTTCAAAGTATCAAATGAAAGCTCATAACTTTTTATATATAATTAGAAAGATAAATATTTTGTTGACCCCCAAATCGGCCTGAAATCGGGAAATGCATCTTTAATATTAAACAAGCCATACAACCAACGTGTGAACACGTCAATAAGTTCAGTAGTGTCGTTTGAACGAAAACATCAGTGAGGGAGCTTCTGTTCTTTCTTTTTCCTCCCCTCTTTTTTTTTTTTTGGGGGGGGGGCAATGACATAATTTGAGGGTGCTCTTGATATTATCGAACCATTTATTTGTTTGTACATTTTTTTCGATCTCACTGAGGGAGGGTTCTTAGCGGGGGGTGGGGTGGGGTTGGTCATAAAAGCCCCCTTGGTACAGGTTTCATTAGACCGCAGAGCTAGCCACGGTACGTTTTGTTTGTGTGTGGTATCCTCTAATTAGATATCCTCAGATATAATAAACAAAAATAATAACAATAATAATGATAATAACAATAATAATAGTACTTATGATAATTAGTTGTTTGATTGATTTTTCACTCCCAGATTAAACCATGCTTACACGAAGACATTTGAAAACGATGTTGGGAAGAGGACGAGTTTTTATATATTTTTTCCCGAGTCAATGACTGCTCTGCAACACCCAGCAGATAAGGTATTTGTAAAAACAAAACCAATCAAATCAGTTAAATGAATAAACAAATAAACAAATACAGTTGTGTTATCATTTCTTCAAATACTTTGCTGATAGACGCCTTCGGTTCCACACTGCAAAAACTGGGGTGTTAAATTGATTGACAATGATAAAGCAATCGGGATAACTAACACCATGTCGGTGTTGTCACATACCAAGAGAATCAATTTAACACCCCAGTTTTTGCAGTGCAGTTTTTTTTATCTTCTTCAATTTACATTTGTTTACAGTAGTATGGCTATTTAAAGGAAATAAGATTTAGTGTAAATTCCAAATTAATTTGTTAACGCTTAGTTTCCGAGTTTGTTTATCTATCTATTTGCTTATTTATTTTATTTATTTAAATCAATTTGCTGGATTGTGTTTTTTTTATAGCTTTAACCATGAAATTGTTTTCTGTGTGGTTTTATTTTCTCATGTATTTTTTTTCTTCATGTGAAATTAAACTAAACTTTCCCAGTGACCAGCGGTTCATCAGTATAATTGAAGTTCATGTTGTCTTTTTTTTCAGGATGCCAAATTCATACTTACTATGTTTAAGGTGTATGACATGAACTACGCGTTGAATATGTTCAATGGCAAAGGTGCACCTCGTTTTTCACGGTAGGCTACGACCCTCTGCGAAACCACGGGTCCGGGATTAGTCTTAGTTCTAAGACCCTCCTGTTATGCCCCAACCACCAACCGCCCATCCCTAAATGTACACCAATAGAGGGCGCTATCACCCACACCCCCATGTCACAGACATAAAGAACCCAGGTTCTTTATGTCTGTGCACGGGGCAGTGTGGGTGATAGCGCCCTCTATTGGTATACATTTAGGGATGGCGGTTGGTGGTTGGGGCATAACAGGAGGGTCTTAGAACTAAGACTAGTCCGGTATGTGCTCAGTCAGTAATTTAAAAAAACAAACGGTACACTTCGGCACAGGTTCAAACACACGGACGGTGCCTAGAGGTCGGTTCATACTCGCTGCGTTTTCACTGCGTACGCAGCGCGCGGACCCATTTCGCACAGTCCGCAGTCATAGATATAGACCTTATGCATTGACGTCACCACGCCGCCATCTTAGAGGTAAAACGATGATGTAACAATGGAAAACGCACATCTTTGTACGCGCGGCGCACAGGATGTGCCAATGAGCAACCTTCTTTTGACCTCTAGACGAGGGCGCCCTACTCAAATGACGTCATGTGCATAAGGTCTATAGAATAATTATTCTATATCTATGTCCAGTGTGTAAATGGAAGCGCAGTGCGTCATCATACTGCGCTTCTGCGTTCGAGTTTTTCAAAAATGAAAAAGAGGTCGTAGGCCTACACACTAAAATTGGATGCTGCGTAGTCGGACAATAGAAATATTTTAACATTCAGTGTCAGTGAATGAGAGCATGAAATTCTTCCTTTTCACTTCTTTGCTGATTCAAAGGACAATGTATACCATTGTCACGCTTTTTGTCTTGTCTGACGTCGATGGTGAGCCAGCCACAGTAATGAAAAAAGGAGATTTCCTTAATTCTTTTTCCATTCCATTTTCTTTAATCAATCAATGATACAGGAACAGGATCATTGCACTGCACACGGAGATTTTTCAAAGAAAGTCTGAACGCAAATTAACGCATGCGTTTCCGCACACGAACGCACATTTAATGCGTATAATTATATTTTTCATTTTGATGAAGTACGAACGTTAAATCCGACATTTGCATTGTCGGATGCACACGCGCAGTCGCAGCAAGTATGAACTGGCCCTAATAAGCCGGAGCCAAAGCCCAAGCCGTGGTTTGATAATGTCCGTTGGTTCACGTTATGTCATGCTTTCAATTTTAAGTACTTTGTTTTTATGAAGGGGTTGCACCTCTTTCCAAAATTGGGCCTCGTCGTCATGGAAAAACCGGCATTAAAAAGACGTCGGCGTGTCGTGGCCGAGCGGTCAAGCGCACTGGACTCAGGCTCTGGTGTTTCCGATCAGCGGAGTGTGGGTTCGAGTCCCGGTCTTGGCACTTGTGTCCTTAAACAATCAGGGCACTTCACCATTATTGCTTCGTCCTTCGGATGGGACGTAAAGCCGTAGGTCCCGAGCGTTGTGTTACGCATAAAAAAGAACCTAGTTACACGTATTGCTTAGAGAAGGGGTTTGCCCCAGTGTTTCTGGCAGTGGTTGCTGAATTGTAATACCTTGTAAACCCTGATATAAGGTGCTACGGGTCTCATAATTCAAAAACTTCCAAAATCTGTCTTAAAACAATAAAATATTAAGCGCCTTGAGTACCTAATTGTTAGTAGATCCGTGCGCTGTATAAGACTCCGGTATTATTATTATTGTGTAGGTTAACTAGTAAAGTCAAAATTGTTCATTAAACATTACACAATCACCATGCCTCAGTGCTTGGTAAATACATTCCTAGTGTAGAGCTGCCTTCAAAATCTACTGTTCGTATTTTGTTCTTCATTCTCAGTAAATTGGCAACACCAAATGTGGATCCGGCCCAAATAAGAATCGTTCATCCTGATTTTGTTCGTTATGTGGCAACTGAATACCTCAATGGATCAGAATTACGGCCAACAACAGGTGAGCCCCATGTGTGAATCACATCTGTCAACGGGATATAGATAGTAGGCCTAAGGGTTAACCCGTTTCCAGACAAACCAATTATGTATTTGAATACCATTATTTTAATATAAAACTTTTTTCGAAACTTTGTCTTCGGTTCGCCACCGTCCGTTTGAAATCCGGTACAAAAAGTGCACGATTTCAAAATACCTTACGAAGCTGGAGCCAAAGCCGTAGCCAAAGCCAAAGCCGTTGTTGCATAAGAAACTACATTTACGTACAGTATGCTTTACAGGTGCCATCTTGACACAAGTTCGCCAGGACAATTACATGACCTTTGAACCGCTAAAGACCTTACAGTGCAGAAACGATCGCATGCCAGGCAAGGGTCGTGATTCAGCCAAAGTTGACGCCGTAGTTGCACAAGAATCTGCATTTACGTACAGCTTGCTTTAAAGGTGCCATCTTGAAACAAGTTCGCCAGGACAACATGACCTTTGAATCGCTAAAGACCTTGTAGTGCAGTTACACAAAGAAAAACCGCGTCTATACAAGTGTTATCCACTTAAGAAACACATCCGCATTCAAGTAGTACAAGATGAAAATAAAGTTTGAATTGTTTCCATTGCGTTTTCAGGTGCTATAACAGCATTTTTGGCGTTGCACCTCTGTGACGAAGTTTCTTTGTACGGATTTGGCTACGACCATCGTTTTTCCCTTTATTACTACAACCAGGATTTTATCAAGCACACAAACCTCATGACAAAAGAGCATGACGTGGAGAGTGAACGAACAATCTGGTATAAACTGAACGAAGAGGGCGTCATCAGACTACTGAAAAGAGATATCGTATGATTCACTTTGCTTGGGCCCAGGTGGGACCGAGCGAAATGCTTCACAGGTACCGGTATCCTTTATGTAGTAACTTACAAAACTGATAGCGCCCTCTCTTGGTTGATATTTGTTACAAGCTGTTAAGTTCAGCCACATGTAGAAACTAGACGTTGTGTTTGTGGACAAACACGTAGCTGTTCCGAAGTTGTTCCTTTGATTAAAGACTCCAGACCTTGAAACGGTCCTACACGGTACAAAAATTACGACTCTACGACATCTGGCACATGAGATATGCTTTTTTAAATTTAGAGCTTCCTGTTTGGACCGGAAAGCAAGGTCAAATTGGGGTCATATGTTTAAGTAAAATGTCACCCGTGCTCTAAGCTTTAAAATGGCACAAAGATTATGACTGTACGACATGAGCTTCGGGTCGGGAGATATGACTTTTTTATTATTAAACTTTGAATTAATGTTACTTGATACCTGATGACGTCATGATGACGAAAACATGTTTGCCTTACTATGATTTTTTGTTATAGGTGGTATAACTTTTATTCCTATGCGATGCCTTTGAACGAAAACCCTTAAAATGCAAAGATTCTGCAAGTTTCATGTGAAAACATCTACTCATAGAGGGCGCTATAGCATATGAGACGTCATAATAATTAGTAAATGAAAGCCAAACTAACATCTGGGAACACAATAAGCAGTTTAAACGCTAAAAAAATAGCGCTATCCCGCCGCATTCATCAAAAAACTGTAAAGGTCCGCAACACAGCCAAACCTCATTGGATTAACGTTGGAGAAACAGGCGAGTGCGTACCTGTGTACAAATTTGTAATCAATTATGTGCGGCGAAAAGCGGCGCAGTCCCCACAACGTTGTACCAGTAGTGCTCAGACTGAACAATTAACGGTTAATTATAGTGGCATTACATTGTGCTTAATGGTCTGGGATGACTCTTGGTAAAAGCATTCAGGTTTTCTAAACGACCTTTGTAATGTAGAAGTCTAAAATTTAATTTATTTAGAAAAATTGTGATTTTTGACCTACCAAATAGTTACACTTTTTGAGCCATGCCTTTTGTACACAAATACAAAACGCACTATAAATGACGTCATGATGACGCGACATAAAAATTGTTCCAAAAAGCACATCTACAATATCGAACAAGTCAAAAACTGGAAACAAAATGAATATCGGATGTTTACTTCCCGAGATATGGTGGTAACAAGATTGACAAGTTAAATATTCAAGTCGCTGTAACGTGGTTAATAAATTAATAATGATATTTATTATATCGTTTCACTGAGCCAAGGCTTAAGCTTTCATATGGAAAAAATATGTCTGGTGTTTTGTTCTTCTAAAAATGAGTTATGCTGCGCAGAAAAGTCATGTGTTAAGTCAATGGGGTTTTGGGGGGAAATAAAGAATAATAGCCCCCCAAAAATAAAAATGCCGACAGAATCAATAGCTGTTCCGACGGATAGTCGGAACAGCTAAAAAAAAAAAAAAAAAAAAAATCTCGACATAAACAATAGCTGTTCCGACTGATAGGTCGGAACAGCTAATAAAAATCTCGACAGAAACAATAGCTGTTCCGACTGATAGTCGGAACAGCTAATAACGAGTGTTTGGGTTCCTTGATTATTGTTTCCAAGACTGGTTTAACACTATAATTATTGCAGATGGCTAGAGCTATATAAGCCAGGCACCACGTGCATGACGTCATAACGTTGCACAGCAGTGAGACTTATAACAGCCTTTGATACGGCTCATCCGTCGGGTTCTATTTATTTAGCTGCAGTGATGAACTCATTTCGTTCTTAATGAACAAGAGATAATCTAGGCCACGCCCCACCTGTCTAAATTTCATCAGAAAGTCTCACCTACCTCCACCCACCCCGCGACAAAGCTCTGTGTTTTTGTTCCTTTGTATTGAAAGGCGTTTATATAAGTTCATCTTTTATTTTACCCATACATTACCAAAACACAATGTATTTAATAAGTTATGGGTATTTACAATTCTGTACTGAATATTTGATGAAAACGTGAAACATAAGTAAGAATTAGTCACCCAGTCCGTGTAGATTTTATTTCATTTTAATAAAGACAAGTTAAAAAGATATTTTGCCTATATGACAAAAGCACCGCCATTTCAAAGGATAGTCATGGTAGACTTGTCCCTTGTCTTCACCATTCGTCTAGTACCAATCCAAAGAAAATGCCCCCTGTTGATGAACCCAAAATGTCCACCGCAGCGTGTCATTATTGTAGCTCCATTAGTTTCTGTCGTGAAGTTATCGAAAATGTCCGATGAGGGCGCCGTTTAGCGGAGAAATGTCAGTGGCGGATAATCCAATGCTAAATGATAAATATTTTAAAACCACGAAAAACATATTAAGGATCGGCTCAACATGTTGAACTTTCTGTTGAAATACTCTTCGATTCCTAATGATTAAGATTTTCCGTTTTATTTTCATGGAATTATCATGTTGGGAGTGACTGATATTTTCCATTGAGTTACTGCAGCATGAAACGCCGCCATCTTGACAAATTTCCGCGATGACAGAGGCTACTTAATAGACCTTTATCATGGTGCGGCCATCTTGAATTTCTTCTATTCAAACCAATGTAACCAAACCGAGGCTGGAAGGGCAAATAGTCTGTTCCTTTTTGTACAATGAATATTAGCATATATTACTGTTATTAGATACAGGGAACATGACCAAGATGGTTGCAGCATGATAAAGGTCTATAAACGAAGGCACTGGTGTGACGAGCCAATTTTTGAAGTACACAATCAGGCCTTAGTTCAGCCAGTCCGCAACGAGATTTGTCTTTGGCTATGGCCGGCTCGCAGAAAATTCCTATTCTTCAACAACGTTGTTGGTACAGCCAACGGCCATAGCCTTAGCCCCAAAGGGCCCCAAATGCGCGAAAGTGTTACACGTGTCAAGTGTCTCTCTTGAAAAACCGAATGGCGCCATCATCGTGCAGTTTGTCCCACAGTCTTTTCTCGTTCTCAACGTCATGCGTCCACGTTGATTTGTACGCACGTTTGGTGAACCTCGTGTCATAGTAATGCATTGTGTAGCGTGGATCGTATCCAAACCCGTAGATTGTCACAGAGTCACATAGGTGCATGGCGAGCAAAACTCCAACGGCCCCTGAGAAGGAGAAATCAAACAATCCACGTTATTGATAAAAAAAATTGTTACCTTTCCTTTTTTTATTTTCTGGACTGCTAATGATGCTGGTGCTTGTTTGGGGCTGGAGGGGTGCACACATTTTGGGTGGGAATAATTTTGGGTGGGAAACATTTTGGGTGGGAATAAGTATACTGTTCGAAACGTCAAGACCACATCAACAGGGCCCATTTCATGGGTCTGCTACCGCGGAATTCTGCGCTAACGGCCCATTGATTCATGCGCTTTACATGGCTCTTTATGCGCGGAATTCTGCGGTATGCAGAGCCATGAAAATGAGCCTAGCTCTTTTCAGAGCCAACACTCCACCCACAAGAGATTTACACATAGCTTTACCCGCGCTGTGTATAGCTCTATGGGTTTTCCATTGTAAAGATCTGCGTCAAAACCGTTTATAAGACCTTTCTTATGCAACATCACAGCCCGAGTTTTTGCCAACCAAGATGGCGAAACTACGGGAGCCATCATCGCAAAGCAAAAACAGGTAATCACAATTTGCAAAAATATTACACAATTAATATTCACAAGTTGTTTAGAATTCGTTTGAAACAAACCAACCAATAATGGGATGTATCTTCTTTAATGAATATTAAGTTTGCAAAAAATGTTGAATTTGGTCACAACGTCTGTCAACAAGACTTGAATGTTTTGCTACATTTGGCCGTCCATGCCAACCAGCGTGGCTTGTTGATCAACATTAGAAAGGTATATACGGTCAAACTCACCCGTTGTAGGTTTCATGGATTTCCCATCCAGGAACTTGGCGAAGACGTAGCGGAAGAAATTTGGATGGATTATCTTGAGTTTACTGGGGTCAGCTCTTAACCTTTGGTTTCTCCTGGGGAGAAGAAAGCAGCGTACATTTTATTTCCAGATAAAAACAGAAGGTTATTTCATTTATTATTATTCTGTTATGCAATTCGCCCACCACGAGGCCAATAGGCCACTTGAGGTGTGGGCTACTTTTGAGGGGATAGAAACCTGCCCCAATGCGCAGAAACAAGACATGGCGAGATATAAACGCAAGTCTCTTCACAGCACAGCTAAGAACAGGGAGGGGTAAATGAATCCGTTGCAAGACAAACATAACTGCCTCTTCCCCTAATTTGAAGCAATTACAGTTAAGTGTTACAGTCAAGGACACAAGTGTCATGACCGGGATTCGAACCCACATCCTGATGACTTCGCCACCAGAACTTGAGTCCGATGCACTAAACCGCTCGGCCATGACACACATTTTGCCTTTGCTTTCTACATTATAAGAGTAACTCGATGACAAAATCGGTTTATAACGATGCAGGCGCTGCCTTTCCAGTCAAGCAGAAAAAGTAGACTGGTTCCCTCATTTTTTTTGTTTGTATCCGTAAGGCTTCACATTGATGAAGTCAGATGATCAAACTAAAGAAATAGTTATATGCGGAAGTGCATCATCGACGAAATTGACGCAATCGTTATATCGTGTTTCACAATTACATGTATATTAATGATAAACGCCATCAGGTCGTGCACGGAACGGATCGTAGAAGTAAAAATACATTTAGCTTACTTTCCAAGTCCGAACATTTCAGCAGCATAGTTTATATCGAATGAGTTGAACATGGCGTACAACAAACTCACATTCTGAAATAAAGAAGAAAATTGAGAGATTTATTTGAACATTTCTGAGACGTGACCGACCATTTTAAAACCATTGAACTACACGGGTTGTGCACGGTGGCACGACTGTTTGTATAGAACCATGTGTGTAATGCAGGATATCATAGCTTTATCTAGTATTCATTCAAACACAGTGAATACTTATTGAATGGTCAGCCAGTGTGAGGGTTAAAGTAAATCGTTGAATGCTTAAAGCCATAGACGAAAAACATAAATGTTAACAGATTTACATATACCTTACATGGTAACGTTGTACAGAGATAATGATAGTAGAAACCTTGTCTTGAAATATTTGTGCCTGAAGTGTTATCGATCGTTTTTAAATATAAAAAAAATAACATAATATCCTAAATTAGTTTTCGTCTCAGTGAGACGAAAACTCTGCCTATAGGAATGCGTACAAAAATGCTGAATGCATTTTCACTATTTTCTCACAAATGAACGGACGGAATGAGCTGACATTTTCACATGTTGGTTTATCACAAATATCTTGATTTGTGCAAAGAATGGAAGCATTTACAGTCAGTTAACCAATGTTGAGCTGGGGCTTTAATTAAGCGATGATCAACTAAAACGTGTGATCTAGAAAGACATCTAGGAAAAATAATAACTCTTGTTTGACGACAAGTTTGACATCAAGGTCAGAAACATTTCAAACCGGACCTAACATTGTCATTTGAAACGCCAGCGTAGATTTTTTCCCTCAAAATAGACGTATTTAAAATATTTACTTGTAGACCTGTTTACCTCCAAAATGGATATTAAAAAAAGCTGAGGACATTTCTAGGGGAAGATAAATACTTTTTTTTTTGTAAAAAAATTCCAATGAAAAATGACGAAATAAATGTTATTCCATTCACCTTGTTTTTAAAATGTTGGAGATGGGCGGACTGGGGGAAAAAGATGTAAAAATTCGTTTTTTGTCCAACGTTGTCGACATGCTTTCCATAAGAGACTGCCTTGTTCAACCTATAATATCAAATAAAAAAAAATGAAAAACATGTTAAACAATTTAGGCTAACAGTGACAAAACATAGTATATGCCTAGATGCCTTCATATAGTATCACAAAATGTATAAACTGGCTCTGAAAAAATTTTCATTTGAAGAATGCCGTTGACATTTTTCGTTTATTAATTGTTAAATCCGCCATCTTGAAACCAAACCTAACCCGAGCCAATAGACCGATCCATTCAGCCCCGCCTACTAACGTATTGACCAATCACAGCCTCGACAAAGTCCGACAAGGGTCCGACACGTTCAAACTCACATTAGAAAAGAAAACAAACCGCCGCCATTGTTCTGAGTCAAAAGCACACACACACACACACACACACATATATACTAACTTTTGTTTAGTTTTGTTTGAAGTTTTTTTGTATTTCGGTGGTGCAAATCCAATAATGGTCCCTTTACAGTCGTTTCAAAGTGGTTTAACAGTGTTCCTGTCTGCATTGTTCTTTGGACTGAAGGCACTGCTCAAAAGGCCACAAAACTAAATCCATACCATTTACGAAAACCATGTACAGGTGTGTGTATCCGATAGGCCTACGTGTGTGTGGCTGCAACCGAACCACCGATCGTGGCAAGAAAGTCACACCTTGTGCTGTTACTAGGCAGTTGCTAAAGTAGGCGGGGCTTAATGGATCGGTCTACTGCAACTCTGTTATAATACCATGAAATTGAAATTGTTCGCTCGACCCCACTGACCGTTATTGGTCAAATAATAAACTGTTGTATTTTTTTTTATTTATTTATTTTTTTGCAGTGAAGGCCGCCCTTAATTTTGCCAACCAGTTGGCAAAACTGGCGGCTGTGACGTTGCAAAAGAAAGGTGTACGTCAAGTCTTTCGCTTGCGGGTTGCAACGAAATGGCGCTCGATTGTGTTACCTTGTACACGTTAAGGCAATTCACGTTGCAATCTAAGGTACCGCCAAAATGTTGGAAAACGCACGACTGATCGTGCACGGTCTATTGCAATATTGTCACTTAGTAATTTGATAGCGTCTGAGATGTACATTGTGTACAGATTCAAGTTTTCCCGCCAAAAAAGGCAAATTGCTCCCATATTGTAAGAAATGACGTAACTCGAAGAACTGTACTGACAGATGTACCTTTGACATTGGTCACCATAGTAATATACTGGATGTTCACTATATGGGTAGTTTCGGTAAATTGTTAGTTTTTAGTACGAGGTGAAAAATGACAATGCTTCCCTCGGATGTACACAATAGACCGTTCCGGCTTTGGCAACAGCCCCGCCCACACACATTAGTTTATGTATGTTTACGCTGCGCGTGTGACCGAGTTTGACCGAGGTCACATGACGAAATGGCGAGATCCAATTGGTCAATGTACACAGTTTGATTGACAGGCCAGAACAGTATATAGAGCTACATTATTATTGATCGAGGTCGAATCTTTCGTAAACAGGAAGCGGTGACCGGGGGGGGGGGGGGGGGGGTTATTGGGTCAGGGGAAATGGTCCATTGAGCATGCGTATACGTCACCCCATACCAGCACCTTTGGTTGTGGTGCTGAGACCGAGCTGAATGAAATTGCTGACAGATGTATAGCCAACAAGGCACATTTACCACGCGTGCCCTGACTCAAGACAGGTGGCAGATGGAAACGTAATTACAATCCCAACCACTCGTATTGTAACGCCTTGTTTAAAAGATTAATATTAACATCTCACCTGAAGACAAGGTCGTGCGAATCGATTTCCCTGCCGGCGTGCGAGCCATTCAATATTCCTCCAGAGCCAACCACGGCACAACTGATGCAGTCCTTGCCCGCCCTCAACGAGCTCAGCGAGGGGTTCTTAAATTTTGGATGACGTAATATGCTGTTCAAGACTGAATTGGGAAAAAATCAAAGACACTTAATTATTCTTATGAAGTGATACATTTTCCCATGATAAAGCAAGGAATGTTCATAATGCAGAGGTTACAGGTTCTATATAAACCTACCGTTCGTGTTTAAACTGTAAGAATTAAATTAATAATAATAATAATAATAATAATGAAAATAATAATAATAGTATTTAGTTCTTTTATAGCGCATTTCATCGTATAACGTCTCAATGCGCTTTACATTAGTGCCCTAGTCATTGGGCCAATAACATTCCTGTAATCTTTCTCAGCTCCATGGGGAGTATACAGCCCTGAGCTGCCGTGGCACTCCGAAGGCTTTTTCAAACACAAAATCAACCTCTACCCTCCAGGTACCCATTTATACCCCTGGGTGAAGAGAAGCAAATATACTAAAGCATCTCGCTCAAGGACACAAGTGTCATGACCGGGATTCGAACCCACACCCTCATGACATGACCACGAGAACCAGAGTCCGGTGCACGAGACCGTTCGGTCACGATGCCTTCAGCACACGTTTCATAAAAAAAAACATAGGCACTGATTATAGTATGGGGGTCAAAGACAGAGGGCGCTCTTGTTTTTTATAGAGCCAAACGAGGTTGCACCACACTATGAGAAAATTAAAATTATGTGCCAAGTCTCTTAATAAAAATAAAACCTTTTTTTTACAGCACAGATTTGAATGTCATGGCTATTGTGGATTGTTAAGAAATGTTCCAATACTTTGCCCCCGGGGGTTGTTGACTTTCAACCTTGAACATTTCGGGTACACTACCCTACTACAAAATGCCCCTATCATGCTGAAAAGTGTTTTTAGCATTTAGCATGGTGGATACATGGAGGTAGACATTTAATTTCTACCTCCATGGTTGATATGGGAAGCTTGTGTGTGTGCACCCACAGCGGGGTGCATCCATCAAGAGCATCCTTCCGGCTGGCTACCCGAGCCAGACCCGGATCTCCCCGTGTCGTTTTATTGACCTCTTGGCATCAAGCCGATGGCTGACCCAGTCATCCACCCAACACCATACTTACGTGTAAGATTTTCGTTCTTGAGCCCGAACGGTAGATCATAAAACGATGAATTGGCCAGGTTTTTGATGTCATCCACGTCCAGAAAGATCTTGATGTTCGGTTTGAATCTCTCCCGAAACCATCTCGAGTGGTTCAGTCGAGACGCTATGCCCCGTGGACATATCTGCGAGGGAGATAAAAGCAGGCGTACTGGGTAACAAGTCTAATTTCAGAACCATCTCATCAGTCCATAGTTAGGCTACATCCAAATCAAGCGACTTCAGCTACTACCATGACCCTTTTTGAAACCACGGCTTTTTGGGGCGCCAGCTCCGGTTCAGGCTCCGTACGCCTGTTTGAAACTCCCTATCGAAAGCTTACATTTGGAAAAACAACTGACGGTGCCTATTAAGTCAAAGCCCGGATTTCGAAAGGGGCCTTTTATTGAAATTGGCCTTTTCAGTGATCCGGCCATAAACCTTAGCCACCGCCGAAAGCCGGCAATCCGGACATTATAAGTCGTTGATTCAAATACCTCACTTACCGACGGTTCAAAGTAATCGATTCCCCCAGTCACACTCTGCCGAATGTTTTTCGAGTCAATCGAACCACCTATTCGTTGAGTATCGATTAACAATACTCGGCTTCTAGTCGGTCTTTCTATAAAATCATATTCGAGAAGGTTGGTCAGCTTCGACGCTGCGATGTGCTTTTGTATGAGAGTCACTCCAACAAATACCAAAAACGTCAAAGTACCGAAGATCGATACCTTCCTCCAGGTCAACAACCGAATACCGGTTATTATGAGTCGGCATACAGTTGACAATAAATGTGCTCTCTTCATTTCCTTGGACTGAGATCGTGTGAGAAGCATCAAAGTGGTTTTGTAACTTGATGACGTGTGTTGCCGTGCTCTTTATTGTCATCCCTGTGGTGGAAAGGGGGAATCAAAATTAAAAACATTACTCATGCACGTTATTTGAGTAGGGCGCCCTCGGCTCAAAAGAAGGTTGCTGATTGGCCCATCCTGTTCGCCGCGCGTACATAGACGTGCCCTTTCCATTGTTTCATCATCGTTTACCTTTATTAGATCGCGGCGTGGTGACGTCAATGAATAATGGTCGATTACAACAAGGCAAAATTTTAAAGTCACTGTAATGCTGATCATTACTAGACTGGTTCCCTATCCCTACATCGTTTTCTTCTGTCTGTATACAGGGACCGGTATCTACTACCGATATGGCGCTTTTGATAGGCCCTCAATTCCGCGGGCGAAGTAAAACTTTTCTAGTTTTAGAGATGACGTTGACTATGCTTGTGACGTGTGCATGTTGTTGTTTGACACCAGCACACGTGTGCATCGTAACCGTTCACCCGGACATATAGTGAACCAACCTCCAACATCGAAATTCCAGCTACCTTTAAAAGGGGCATCTTAACTAGCGCAATTTCAACCTCATGGTGTGCACGATGGGATATTCTGTGTCCATCACGTTTTGTGTATGGCCGCATTGCATTTTGGGATTACGTAGACATACATGTATATGCTAATTCTAATTAGCAGGTATATGCTTATTTCCATTACCAGCTACCGGTCCCTATATTCAGTAAGAACGAAAACGATGTAGGGACCGGGAACCAGCCTAGATCATAACAAGCGTATATTGCGCGTGTACTATGCACGGATCGGTCAACCTCGTTCCCAAGCATGCATTGCTACGACAGGTATCGATACGGCGAGCTGCCCATGATAGCGAGGTTTGGGATTGTGTCTGTTAACCACTGCAAGTAATTATATGCACCACCCGCGTATTTGTAGCATGCGCAGGCTAGGCCACTCCTGCTTCAAGATGGCTGTCATTAAACAGTCCAACATTAGTGACATTACCCTACCTACACCAAAAAAATCTTACTTCTTATGTTCCGTCTTATTTATTTTGTCTCAAGCGGTGATCACGTTATAGTGAAGTAATTGTCTGACATCGGGGTATTTTTAAGCAAATGTGACGTCATTGGTGCGGTCTGCTATTTGGGAAAGATTTGGAAAATGAAGCCCATTACAGTATTGCCTTTCCCTCAATGAAGTATGCAATGTAGAGTTATCACCCAATGGTTTTGGGACGTTGGAGGTCAAGTTATCTTGATGCACTGCGTTGTTATATCCGTTGGGATTTCCTTCCTGCTAGCAGTGTACATGTACATGTATGTGGCGGCAATGGGACCCCCCCCCCCCCCGTGTAGAACCTTTAGCCCCCTTACCCAAAATGAGATCGAAGAAATGTATATAATAAATAATAAATAAATAAATAAATAAATAAATAAGTGAGTGAGTGAGTGAGTGAGTGAGTGAGTAAGTACATAAATAAATAAATAAATAAATAAATAAATAAATAAACAACCAAACAAACAAACAACCCAACAAAGAAACAAACAAACAGACAGACAAACAAACACACAAACAAACACACAAACAACCCAGCAAACAAACAAACAAATATAAATAGATAAATAAATAGATAGATGTCAATGGAAATGTTTATACGCCACTGCCACAAAGATAAGGCAAAGATAAGGCAAACAATTTTTTTCCTGTATTTAAACTAAACTTAAATTCATCCATACTATTGCACTTACCTGGTTGAAGTTTTCTTGTAAAGAAATATAAGTTGGCCAATATCCATGTATTGGTAAGTTATACTTTCACATACCCATAGACCACCACAGTCATAAACACCGTGACAATACAGTTCATATATTATTGACTATTGGGTCTGCTTGAACCATTACTCAGTGTAGCTCAAGTACACGACAGGCAAAATGGCCGTTGGTATTTGCGGTACTACTACTAGCAGAGAGCCTCTCATATAATGAAAAAAAAGGTAACCACAATGGAGTTACTCGGCATCCCTCCAATCATGGCTCCAATACATGTACTGAATTCTTGTTCTTTTGAAGTCAGTAGACCGATATATATCGCCAACTCGATTGTCATCCAGTCATGTACTCAGTGCACACACTTCTCCAACACAATGCCTTATAAAAAAGTCCAGCGAAATGATACACCACCGTGAAGCCTAATGCCATTACGATTGAATGATCTTCGAGCGCAGCCGGTCTTAAGGACGATAGTGGAATGCCGCCCGAACGCCATATGTGGGTTGTGGTGAAAGGGTATAATTTGTAGGGGGCACACATATAGGTCATCATACTCTCTAGAATGGGAACTAGGGTAGTTAAAAAAGATACCCAAATGTTATGTTATCTCATCGTGGAATTTTGAGCGAGGGTCAAGCAAAAGGCCTTGAATGGGGGTCGAAGCGGCTCCTGCCCCCCCCCCCTCCTCGTCTAACGCAGTTCATGGTACGAAGCACGATGCGGGGTGTTTGTATGACAGGAGTTAAATTTGCGAATGTTTCAGGGATACGTGTACTTGGCAATGATGTCTGTATGCGTGTCAAAATGACATGTAGTCCTACGAACCGTTCGTCCATCCCGTTATTTCCGCCGGCTCATTGAGAAATTCGGAAAAGGGTCGGACGAAGTCGGTCGTGACCAACTGCTCTGTGGTGATCAAGCGACATCGGTTCGTACACATGAGAGATATTTCGATTTGCGGTGAATGGATACTATTCACTATAACTCATTGTATATGTTTAGTGGTATTGATCTAACTGGTTCCTCAATTCACAGGAAGCGTTATTAGATAGCTTTTATATTATACGAGAACCGTATTATACAATACTTGTTCCCCCAACATAGCTTGTGTTTTGGTCCCAAAGTAAAACGCCAATGAGGCCTGGCTTTGACTTGTTATCGAATGGTTCTTAACATGTGTTATGGAATGGTTTATACAAGAACCATTTGAGAAACTGAATACTATAAACCTGCAAGCTCTGCTTTTTATTAATCCCTTTAAGTTTTCACTCCTCTTCGTAGATGATGTTGTAATACACGGATATCTGATGTAGCTGTGAATGTTATGGAAGTTACACGATCGAACAGTGAACAAATCTCGTACTTTGCCTCCCGATGATACAGTCGTTAGCTTCTTTTGTAGAAATATCTGATGCATATTCCACTCGTGGATACATTGGTGTTATAAAAATGACGAGTTGATAATCGCACCAACGGTAAATTCATGTCATTTCCTAATTGGAAACGCCTTAACGCCTGTGTAATATCAACAAATGTAGGTTCAATACTTGCTACCAACCATTAGTAAGTGATCCAACTTACCCACAGAGACTGCTAAGTTGACTGTAACAACCGCACCGCTATGATATTTCTTGTATTACGTTTATTATGAAGCCAAACACTTGCATTGGTCGTACAAAAGTTTAACAAAATGAGTATTATTGATGTGTTGACACTTAATGAATGGACAATCTCTGCTGCTGCTGCTGGCCACACAAAATATATGTTTTGTATTGGTGGTACGTCCTGCATGTAATTCTCGACAACCTCGTTTTTCTTCTCTACAAAGGACCAATTAGTTGACCTGAACAGCAGAACAAAGGAACTACTCGCACTTTGATTGATCACAGAAAACGTTGGTGGCTTTAAAGGGACATCGCACAAGTCGTGAATATTAACGCCAATATATATGTGCGATGACCCTTTAAAGCCACCATAGAAAACTCGTCATAACGACGTCGTCATTGACGATGACACGTGACCATGGATACGGAATAATTATGGGAAGACATAACAAATGCTAATATTATTAGCAATTTGTTTCATGTTCGGCATTATGTTTTTCATGAGACCGCAAACGAAATGGTCTTTTAATTGCGGTTGCCATAATCAAGCAATGAACCAAAAACAAATATGGATATTTAGGAAGTAGATCGATGTTAGAATGGGTTAAGCAATAAACCACAAGGGAAACCGACTGGGTAAATTTGTAAACCAATTTTGGGGTGCACAAAGAAACACTGACTGGAGCAGGATTTGAGCCTGGTACAACCATGGTAAAACCATCGTGCAACCATGGTAAGAACCATGGTTGCACGATGGGAATACTTTGACATTGAACTAGTACCATGGAAATAGCAACATAACCATTAACATGTTCATTTTTAACTGCAATTTTTCATTTGTTTTTTTTTTCAAATTTTCAGCTTAAAATTATCTTTTTAATCCGAAATTTTAGAAAAAAGAAGAATTTATAGCTACGAATTTTTCGTTTACTGTTTTCTCCCCCCAATTGGCAAATTCATGACCCAGGTTTTACAAATAAATCCCATCTTGCAAGGCTAACCCCAACAACGAAGCAAGCATTGTCATTATCGTGTGTGCGTATTTTCTTTTCGTATATTATGATGCAATATCTGGAGTGAAAAACGTGTTACATTTTGTGGCCCAGAAATATCAATATGAATAAATCGATTGAATATTTTATTTCTGTTTTCTATTAACACCACAATAATGTGGGTTTGAAGAACAAAGGATAAAAAATAATATCCCCTCGATCCTCTTCACCGGCCGAGTTTGAGGAACAAGGGATAGAAAAATCTATCCATTCCTCTTTGCCGGCTAGGTTTGAGGAACAAGGGATGTAAAATTATATCCTCTCCTTCAAGTAAATTGTTAGCACTCGATCCAGAAACAGACCTGTCAAGACAACAACGTTTTTTCAGATTTCCCAACAACGAAGCAAGCATTGTCATTATCGTGTGTGCGTATTTTCTTTTCGTATATTATGATGCAATATCTGGAGTGAAAAATGTGTTACATTTTGTGGCTCAGAAAAGGTATAAAATAAATGACTGTAAAAAAAATATTTTTAAATGTGCACCAATTTCTCAATTTGTTTTTGCAGCAACAGTGAAGAAAAACAGCATGATTTTAACATTTTGAAAACAACTTCAAGAAATGTTGCTATAGATTACACCCCCCCCAAAAAAAAACAAAAAAACAAGTGAAAAATGAAAAACTGTGGTTAAAAATGAACGTGTTCATTGTGAAACTATGGTACAACCACGGTAGGAACCATGGCCTACCATGGAACTACTCGACAATGAACAAGTACCATGGAAATACCACCATAACCATGGTAAAACTATGGTACAACCATGGTTAGAACAACGTTGCGGATCATTTTACTGTTGCCGGTAATATACATTACCGAACAAAATGTACGGTCTGTCGTGTTTCGATTGTCAAACGCATTTTGTTATTGTTATACCCATTATGTGCATCAGTAATTCTAATCAATGTTTTGACGCACAACAAAGAACAGACAATGAATTGTTCCAGGCCTATGGTAGAAAAAGCTAATAACAATTTTTTCAGCTACAGTTAAACTATAAAAACACAGCTGTTCGCTAATTGTACAGGTGTATATTACTACTATCTGTTTCTTTGTTTTCAAATACTGCCGTTCAAAATCTCGTGGGACCCCATTTACAACAAAACGAAACACGACGTTATGTCAGCAATGCTTATAAACACCCCAATTAAATTCTAAATATTTTTCCTAAATCCCTTTTTGGGGGTAATGTGCCCTCCATACCTAGACCCAGTAACTGGGGCGCTGTACTCCTTTTTTGAGATTTTGACATTATCTGTCGTGCTAGCGCCCCAGTAAGGAATATGTAGTAACTGCGACTGTCAGGAGGATTTAAATCACCTCTGTTAAAAAAAAATGCCCGAGACTCAACAGAATTGCTCAAAACTCGCCTACTGTCTTTTCCAAGTGTTTGTGGTGTAATAAAATGCATTTAATTGTACTCACGATCATTTTCTGTCCTCCAAATCGATGATTTTTAGGGCCTCTGACAACCCTGCCGTTACAATCGCCATTTTGATTACTAATGTTACGACTGTTTTCTGACTTTAAAAAAGTCGTATTAACGCTGCAGGGATCACGTGTTCGCTGATGCCCGGACTTGAATATTGTTTTGCGCAGTCAACGCAGGATACCAGCTGTGTCAACGGGGGGGGGGGGGGGGGGGTCGTTGACACAGCTGGTATCCTGCGTTGACTGCGCAAAACAACATTCAAGTCCGGGCATCAGCGAACACGTGATCCCTGCAGCGTTAATACGACTTTTTTAAAGTCAGAAAACAGTTGTAACATTAGTAATCAAAATGGCGATTGTAACGGCAGGGTTGTCAGAGGCCCTAAATATCATCGATTTGGAGGACAGAAAATGATCGTGAGTACAATTAAATGCATTTTATTACACCATAAACAGTTGGAGAAGACAGTAGGCTAATTTTGAGCAATTCTGTTGAGTCTAAGGCATTTTTTTTAACAGAGGTGATTTAAATCCTCCTGACCGTCGCAGTTACTACATATTCTTTACTGGGGCGCTAGTACGACAGATAATGTCAAAATCTCAAAAAAGGAGTACAGCGCCCCAGTTACTGGGTCTACTCCATACCCACCCCTGTCATCTACCGAGATACTTTACACTTGGAAAACCTCATAATTACCTAAGTGGGGTTTGTGTTTCCCCAGAATGACTGACGCACTATTCATACTCTTTAAACCCTCGGGTCCTCCGCAATGAACATTTTATGAGGTGGATCCACAAGCTGATTTTTTATCAACACCCTGTCTTTTAGGTCAATAACCCCCCTATGCAAGCCCAAAGCTACACTAAATGACCATGTGGGTGAATTGGAGTGCCAGTCAAGACTTGGACTTGTGTTATTTAGGATCAGTGTGCGGCCGCAAGTTGTTTTCACAAAGTGCATACCGCCTTGAATCAATTACTGCACGGAGACAGGTGGCTGCTGTCTTTCAACACTCCTTACTCTGCAGTGGTTAGGGTCTGGCCAATGAAAGTCTACAGGCTTGTGGGGTATACAAGGGGCGATGACTACATGGAATCTTGGCTTTTTTGGCCCATTGAAAAAAGTAATGGCCATATTTGGTAGTACCTGCTGAATTTTATCAGCACGTGGTTGACACCAGGGTTTTAAACGTTATGCGTCTGACATCATGAGTCCCATAAAAAAATGGACAACAGCGCCCTCTTCTCTTAAAAAGTTAGATTGAACATCATTATAATTAGATTGAAAATAACTCTTTTCGATTGAGGCCAGGGACAAATCTTTTGCGGTTTGTCCCTTGTTTCAATCGAATAGAGTAGATTTCAATCGACAACTTTGAGAGCACCGTGGTCAAAACGGCCGTAAGTTTACCGTACGAAAACAGCTTTGCATACCCCCTATATAATTTTTATAACATTCCAACACATTATCATTCAGTACTTGTACACAATTCTTCAGTGAACACCAACAATTTATGTTTGTCACACCGAACACATTGTTCTGCACAACGGCCACGATGAAATGCAATTATGTACTCATGGAGTTAGAAATCAATTTTCAACATTGTGTCCTTAAATTCCTTCACATCTGTGTGTGCCTGTTTATTGACAGTTTTTTACTATGGAGGTTGTACTTTTTATTGTCTGGGTCAATCCATAAAGAATTAAAGGAGCACAGTAAATCATTGTTTCGGCCCGCAGTCAACGGGTACTTAGGCCTACAGCCTCGCGAAAGGTCGCCGAAAGCGGCTTTTTCTCGAGTGTAAAGCTAAAAGTCTTAAAGAATCAGCTGATGGCAAATTCAAAACCCTATTAATTTTGTTGAGGTTCAAGCTAACCACTGCATATAACGCCTTTAGTTTCTGAGTCAATGGCAATAAGCTGCGGTGTAACCCGCTGGATTTCCTCGTTTTTAGCGAAAGCTACGATGTTTGTTTTGAAAACACTATAACCAACCATAAAGCTGAACCAACGCTCGAACCACCGTTCGTACAAATAGCAATTATTCAAATAGCCCATATCTTGTTTGCACAGTCTCCAACAGGATGCATTCTGATGTCTGCTTTTTACGGGCCGGGCTAAATAAATTAATTTTGTAAATATAAATGTTTACTCGGTAAACTAGGAACACAACGCCAATATTTCGGATTTAGGATTGGTAAAGTTCAAAGTGCAGTGTTCTTACTTTGTGTGATTCAATATATACATGAACAAAATAACAAAACCGTGAACATTTGGGCTTAATCCGTCGTCCGAGTCGGGAGAAAATAGCGAAAAACCGTGCACACTTTTCAGCATGTAAGCACAATCATTGTCCTTAGAAATGTCGGTTGTTACAAATTCACAATCGCAATTGTGAGAAGCTGTGGCTTATGAAAAATCTAAACTGTGTCACCAACTTGAGCAACACAGGAATTGTGTACTTTGTCACCTGTTGATCAGCCTATGAAATCTTATCAACGTAAGAACAATTAAATTATGAGAAATTTGAGTAGTTTTGTAAAGACTATTTGGAGCAATGCAGACCACCATCATCAAACAATAACAAACATTGAGAAGAGCACTTGCTATATCCCGACATTAAAAACTTGAAAAAAAAATTAAAGGACGGGGGTTTACTCTTCCAGAAACCAATGGATACATTTTCTTTTAATGGAGGCTTTCCAGGTCAATTTTAGCAAAAATCAATTCAGTTTCATTAACATGCATTCCATTTCCCTAAATTCATTTCAGCTATACACTGCTGCAGTTCACTTTCGTTTTTCGTGCATATTAATGATTTCGTCCTTCACATATATTCAGGTTCGTTTCAGACATTCTATTTCATTTATATAGACGTTCCAGACTACACAGTTTTACCATACAGTTATTGATGAAGTAATTGCATGATCTTTGCTACCTATCATGAATTTGAATGATCTTATTTGACCAGTGACTGCCAACCTGTTGAAATCGAATCACTCTTTCAAACTGCATTGAAGGTTGATGCAATGGAGCATTCATTTCAAACGAAATGGAATGGGCTGTGTGTCAAAATTTAAATTTTCATTTGCCAGGAAAACCTATATTGGAAACGAAAAATAAAAAGAAGGGAATTGAATTTTGCAAACTGCTTACCACAAACTGTGGTATAAAAATAAATGCAAGAAATTCACAGCAGCCTTTCCCAAAGGCTACTCTCCTACATTTAAAAACAAAACAAACGACGCGGATATCTGAGTGATAGTGAAAGACAACATTATCTTTATTTTCTAACGTCAATAAAATACAGACCAGTATCATGCTGCCGCCATATTTAGTCTAGCTCTCCGTGTGAAATAGCATTAATGAATACTGATTCACATTCTACTGGAAAGATCCAGGCTATTTGGCCCTTCCAGCCTTCGGTTTGGTTTACACCGATTTGAGTGGTAGACAAAACAAGATGGCGGCGCCATGATAAAGGGCTATTTTCAAAGTATTGACCCCTTGCACTGACGTCACACGCTGCTAAGGTCTGTCAGCGGTCCGCCATTTTGGAAGTCAAATATTGTGTGTAAAGACGGTGAGCATGTTACTTGCACACGGCCTTTTACGGGTGATTTTCAAATTAACTACTTAGCCACTACATGTGAAAATGTTGTCCAGTTTTAGACAAACCCGTTAAGAAAACGATTACTACTGTAGGCCTACATGTTAGTCAAATCCATGAGCAAGAAATATCAAAACAAAAGACAATTACATAATTAAAATGCATAGAACAATTCTTCGGCTAAACCTTTTGGTTTTCAACAACTGTGACTAAAATATTGCCAATTGGCGCAGTAAAGAAAAATACAATAAATTATTATAGCATTATACTTGATGTACGTACAAACGTAGAAAAATAGATCTAATGTAGTCTTGTTCATAAAATCTACAACATTTAGTAGTCAGTTAGGAAGTTTTGGAAGGCTAAATACTGTATCCTTCAGTAAATTTTTATTTCAATTTAAATCAATCAAAATATAACAGCATACTATTTGTGTTTGATTTTGACAAAGCTATTACTACCGTCATGGGGGAGTTGTGTTCCTTTCCCCCCTTCAAAGCCATGATACTCACACTATGAAGCCACTTCTTAAAATCCCAAAATTCATGGGGAATTGTTACCCAACCATCACCTATAATTATTAGTTTCACACTTGATACAATTTCCCCGGAGAAAAACACTCAGTATGCTATACCCGGGGCTATCTCGCAGCTTAACCCTTCTCCCACTCAAGCAGAGACAGCAATTTCCCGGGATTTTGCCGGGGTAAGCAATTCAAGTGTGAAAAGGTCAACCAAATTTACCCGGATGTTTCCCGAGATTCGTCTCGTGTGAAAGGGGCTTATGGCAGGCATCGCGTATAAAATATCGAACCCAGGTACAGTTGCATCAGAGTCCAGTGTTTTGTCATTTAAGTAACTTTTGCCGTTATAATTTGACGGACTTACGAAAGTTCTTTAAGATATTCAATTAAGTAATCATCCAATCAAGTCATCAATCAAGTCATCAATCAAGTCATCAATCAATCAAGTCATCAATCAATCAAGTCATCAATCAATCAATCAATCAATCAATCAAGTCATCAATCAATCAAGTCATCAATCAATCAATCAATCAATCAATCAATCAATCAATCAATCAATCAATCAATCAATCAATCAATCAATCAATCAATCAATCAATCAACCAACCAATCAGTTAATCAATCAATTAATGTTACAATCAATCAATCAATATTACAATCAATAAATATTAATTACAAAAGGTTAAAGGTTAAAAGTGAAAGACATAAAGACAAATTATTGATGATAATCTGTGAAAATATCGAGGTCTGGTTTTGAATGGATTGATAATAATTACACTTTTGGCTTAAAAAAAACTCAACTGCATATTTCTTTAAAGAAAAACGGTATTAAGGGTATTGTCTTTTTTAATTTTTTTTTATGAGAAACATTTTCAAACAGCATATGGCGCTTTCCCCTGATTTTAAATGTGAAAACACACACACGATAATCCACTAGAATATTCACAAAATACTGTCGTTACCGTTCAACTGTGATACATGGACAGTATCAAATGTTGTCTTGTTACGAAAAAATACTGTACCGTCTTTTTCCCTCCTCCTCCTGAACAATGCTAAACACAAACTATACGTGTTTTATACTTAGGAAGCCTTTGGTGGTGGAAACAAAAGGTCCACTTTCGGTTGTCGAAGCGCAATGTCCAGCCATGTCAGAAACACTAAATCTTCTACACATACAAAATGGAACAGCACCCTGATTGGATCGATTTAGTTGCACAATGTACAGGTACTCGGAAAATAAATCTTGATATTAAAAAAATCAACTCGGGGCCTCTTATCGCGAGGGTCGTGGGTTCGAATCCCACCCGAGTAGTATGCAAGTTTTTTTTTTTTTTTATATTTTCACACAGGACTCAGGATAGCACTGAATAAACAGTGCTTATCACACTTTGGTTTTAAGGGTAAAAACACAGTGTTCTTCATCCCCGACGAATTTATTACATCTATTAAATGTTTCTTATTAATATTTGCCAGTAATTAGTCTACTCCTAGATGCCAAAAATATAGTTTCAAAAGAGCAGATTTTATCAAAATGGAGTAAAACAACCCACGAAAAATTAATTCTGCTCTTTTATCCACAATGCTCACGGTGACAAATGCTTCTGGCAAAAAAAGTTTAATTATTGCCTTTTATATTTTGCCCATACACCGATGTGTGTTAAGCACTGTATACTCAGTACAAAAAAAAATCCACAGGCATATTCCTCGGGTGGAATTCGATCCCACGACCCCCGCCATTCTATAGCAGATGTCTTACCAACTTTTAATTATTGCCGTTTGTGTCAGGAAAAATACACTACACTGCAAAAACTAGGGTGTCAAATTGATTCTCTTTGTATCTATATGTGACAACACCGACATGGTGTTAATTTTACCAACGATAAAGCAATGGGGATATCTAACACCATGTCCGTGTTGTCACATATAGATACCAAGAGAATCAATTTAACACCCCAGTTTTTGCAGTGTAGTTCCTTCTAGAAAAGTTAACTATGAAAGAGTTACTCAAAACGTCAAACCAAACCTCGGGGAATATTGCATAAATTTACAAGAAGTACAACAGATAAAGGTTCTATTGCATCTTTGGCTTTAATTTTCTTTGCTAAAATTGCATTTAAACATAAGCATTTTTACAGCAGTACACCCTTTTTGTTTAAGTTTGAACTTCATGAACTTGTTTAAACCCACCAAATTTTGTTTATAATAAATCTCATATTCATGAAGCATGTCGTGGTTGGAGCGGTCCAGAGCATCAAACTCAAGTTCTGATGGCCAAGTCATCAGAGTGTGGGTTCGAATCCCGGTCGTGACACTTGTGTCCTTGGGCAAGACACTTAACTATAATTGCTTCTCATCACCCAGGAGTAGACGGGGACCTGCGAGGGTAGAGATTGTTGATGTGAATGATTAGCCATCTGTGTGCCCATTGTGGCTGCCGGTGCTGCATACTCCTAAAGAGTTGAGAATGTTTCAGAAATGCTTTGGGCCCCATAAATAGGGTTCACACTAGTGCAAGGCGTTTTGATGCAATGTTTAAAAGCGCTTATAAATGACTATTATTATCAACTTTGGTATTCATTAAATTATAATATAATTTAGATGTTTGATAGTAAACTTGCAAAGAAAGTAGAAAAATCCACAACAAAAATATTTAAGTTTGCATAATAGCACGTTATGAATATTTACCATGTTTACAATGCATGATTTTCAACTGCAAAAAAAAGTAATATTGCAAAGCTATAGAAGACAAATTATGCCGGGAAGAAAGTGATGAAATTTTGTTACAAATCCCTCTTGAACAGCCTGATGATCCCTTCATCGTGCAACTTAAGCCACAGCTCGCGCTCGTTGTCGACATCATGAAGTGCCGTCGATCGGTCGGTGTGTGTCATGAACTCTTTGTCGTAGTAGTGAAGGGTGAAGCGTGAGTCGTAACCAAACCCGTAGATTGTGACCTCATCACAGAGATGCAGGGCTAAGAACACCACGATTGCGCCTGTGGTCACCACAACAGAAATAAAATACAATACAAAATAAAACTTGCCGGGCACTGTCTGCACACCCAGAGCTGCCCTCCAACCAAAGCATAATCTGGGACCCAAACCCATGGGAAGATGAACCGTGGGCATCCTTCCAAAACCATGGTCAGGACCCCAGAATGGAGGACAGTGGCACCACAACTGGTGATAAGATCAAGACACTGATTATTATTATAATTATTAATTTCTGATAATGAAACCAAGGATGCCTCAAAAGCTAACTTAATCACTGTAGCTAGGAAGCCTGAGGAAACCTGTAGATAAGGATGCTTGCTATCTGAACCAGAAGCACCGGGGTAAACCCCTACTCTTTCACGATAAGTGTTCTGGGTTCTTTTATGTGCACTACCCATCCTAGTACACGGGACCTACGGCTTAACGTCCCATCCGAAGGACAAAGCCATTATGGTAAAAAAGTGTCTTGCTCAAGGACACAAGTGCCGCGACTGACCAGGCCGGGATTCGAACCCACATTCTGTAAACTACAGAACTTAAGTTAGGCGGACTAGACCGATCGGCCACGACACTCCACCATTGATGATAGAATGGGACATGTGGCGCATCTGCCAAAGTTGTAGTCGATTGATGATGATGATGTTCTGACACAAACTGCACACACAACTGTACTAACTTTCGTTTTGTTGAATTTCTTTTCTTCGCATTTCTGGTTGTGCAAATCCCACAGCAGTGGTCCCTGTACAGTCATGTAAAAATGGTTTAACAGTGTTCTTGTCTGCATTGTTCTTTGGACTCAAGGCACTGCTCAAAAGGCCACAAAACTAAATCCATACCAGTCACGAAAACCACGGACGTGTGTGTATCCGATATGTGTGTGTGGCCGCAACTGAACCAGCTCTGCAATCAGGGCAAGAAAGTCACACCATGTGCTGTTGCTAGGCAGTTGCTAAGGTAGGCGGGGCCTAATGGATTGGTTTATAGTGACCAGGCTAGTGACCATACCCAGCCATAAATTGATTCCACTGCTACTGCCAGCATCTAAATATTTCCACCATGCAAAATTTCCAAGAAAGGTGCTGAATGATCACTTACCTGTGGTTGGGCGTTCAGACTTGCCATCTAGGTACTTCGTGAAGACGTACCGAAAGAAATCCGGATGGATAATTTTCAGTCTCTGTGGATCGATGTTAGGTTTTCTTAAACGGCTGTGAGGAGACACAATTTATAGAACGGAAGTTGAGTTGAGAAACTTTTGGATCGGTTAGATCATCAGATGAGCCTACAAGATATGCAGTGAAGAACCCCATGTCAAAAGAGCGCTCTGGGCAAAGATGGACAATGTTGGGCCATAGGTTCATAAAATAACGGGTGACCCCTCCCATCCACTGCATAATTGCTTTTTATTCAATAGATCTGGCTTATGTCTCCGTGTCTCACGTGCCTCTCATAGTCAATCCAGACAATCCTTTGTTAGCTCAGAGGGGCACTAACTTGTAATCTGTTTCTTGCCCCTCCCCCATTACGAGCTACCCAGGTTGTCTCAGCATTCACTACCCCAGTTCCTTTTTTGCTTGGTTTTTTTTCACTTTTTTTTTACTGTATTTTTATGGTGTAGTCTTTTTATCATTTCTGTATTTTGTGTATACATATTGTAATTATTTAATTAGGCGTCATTCTACCATTGCCAGTAGAAATTCAGTTTCTATGTTTTTAAAATGTGGACAATAAATATGAATCTAATCTAATAAGATACGAAGCCATCTGACAGCCCTTCCCAGAGAGCACTGGAGTATGCCTCGACTGGAAGCACCACATGCCTAGTGCGTCAAGGACGTCACTGCTCCAATCTCTAATCCAGTCTGATTTGAAGACTGCTGGATTGGGGGCCTCTCGAACCAAACGACACCTGCAACACCTCAAGACTTGCTGTGCAAGACAGAAAAGCCCGGCAAAGTTGGCTGAAGAACTGATATCTCCCTAAGGAAGTGGAACCACTTAACAGCATCATCAAAACGAATGCCACATTGTCTGTTTCGACTGTTCTAAAACCTCAGCCAGAATTTTGTTTTTTCAGAAAATGAAATTTGACTTACTATCGTCTGCCTCTGCTCGTGTAACTTGGAGGATTCTTATTGTTGAGGATGTTGATGACGTAGTCCATGTCGTAAGTCTTAAACATTGAGAAGAAGTAAGTGGCGTCCTGGGGAGAAAACAACCATTTTGTGATCGTTATTATTTCAGAATAAGTCTTTAGGAAATAGTTTTTTTTTTCATTTTGAGAGAAAACCAACATACACACTGGTGGATAATTAACCAAACTCCCTGGTTGTTCTTGCCGGGAGCTTTTTAACGCCAATCAAGACATTCCACACTATGGTAGCTCAACACCCAAATGTTTGGACTCCGATAGAAAGATTGGTTTGCCTAGTCTCATGATAAGATGGAGTCCGAATTGACGGCTTCGGCTGTGGCTACGGCCAGATGGCTGAAAAGTCCAATTCCTCAACATTGTTGTTGCAGCCAATGG
This sequence comes from Marthasterias glacialis, assembly GCA_911728455.2. Lineage (NCBI taxonomy): Eukaryota > Metazoa > Echinodermata > Asteroidea > Forcipulatida > Asteriidae > Marthasterias > Marthasterias glacialis. The sequence goes on from OU452238.1 coordinate 9,014,393, forward strand.
CAATAGTCGTAGCCAGAGTCCCTTGATTCGGACGCAGCCCGAAAGTAAGTGGTTTGGAGGTAAAGTACTAAATCCATAAAGTTTAAGTTAAACTGAGACATGGATTATGAAGGGCTTGGGATGGTTTGGTTTTTCAGTAACTGCTCGCTGTGACTAACAATTACCTTATCCTCCACCTCACGGATGTGCATCGACTCTGGGAAGAAGGTGTAAAAGCTGGTCTTGTGCCCAACATCATCTCCATAGTCTCCTGATGACTTTGCACGGTTTAATCTGGTAAATCAGAAAAGAGATCCGACCAAATGATTGTGTGTACAGCGCACACAGAAAATCTTCATTTCGGAAGGAAACTCATACAAGCTTTTTCCCAGAAATGTGCTGTCCTTTTTCGATGCATAATACTTTAAAGTTTGCTCACCGTCCCCTATGCCCTCCCACTCATTGTTATTCTTGCTCCACCCTCAGTAGGAATTCAGTAAAAGCCTGGCCAGACGTGGCTCCCATGATAAGTAGAGCATTTCCCGCCCTTACCTAAAAACGTAGTCATGATTGTCGATTTCGGCGCCGGCTCTTGATCCGTTCAAGATTCCTCCGCAGCCAATCACAGCGCAGCTGGTACATTTCTTCCCGCTTTTACTCGTTCTGAGCCTGTCGTTGTTGAAAAATGAATGCTTGACAATGGTGCTCAGTTCTGTTGTGAGGGAAAAACAAACTTTTTCAGTGCCATTTTTGTTTTCAGTGCCATTCTGTTATTGCACACAGGATATAATTTGACAAAAATACATTAAGTCCGTATTTTGACAAACTTTGGTGAAGACTTAGGAATTAAAAACTTTCCAAGGTTAGTGAAAAGGTGATTTCTGTTTTTAGGATGAACTTACTTGATAATAATAATAATCAGTTCATATATAGCACCTATATCGTTGGGCGTATCAAAGCGCTTATTTTAGTATGTTTTTAGGACAGGATGTATGCTAAGTTTTTGAATTATGAGACCCATTTATACAGCACCTTGTAAGGCTTTTACAAAGTGATGCGGCGCCAACCATGCCAGAAACACCAGGGCAAACCTGTCTCTTAGCAGTAAGTGTAACTGGGTTCTTTTACGTGCATTATACACAACACCTGGGACCTACGGCTTTCCATCCCACTCGAAGGACAGAGCAATAATGGTTAAGTGTCTTGCTTAAGGACAAGAGTGTCAACAGCAGGACTCAAAACCCACATTCAGCTGATCAGAAACACCAGGGCAAACCTGTCTATTAGTGGTAAAAGACAGCAGTAATGGTTAAGTTTCTTGCTTAAGGACACGAGTGTCAACAGCAGGACTCAAAACCCACAATCTGCTGATCAGAAACATCAGAGCTTGAGTCTCATGCGCTTGACCAGGACACGCCACTTACTCGTTTTATTCGCATTATTAAATCCGAATGGAAGCCTGTAGTGTAGCAATCTGTGGTAGTTACGGTACGACAAGATGTCAGAATTCTCCAGGAAGATCTTGACGTCCGACTGAAAGCGGTCGCGGAACCATCGCGAGTATCTCGTCAAGGAAGTCACAGTCTTGGGACATTTCTGAAGGGGACAAAAAATAACAAACATCAGGATTGGATTGTTTTTTTTCTGTAAAGGAAACGAAGTGTGTTTTTCTCCTGGGACATTTCTAAGAGGCGTCAAGGCAATGACAAGGGGCAAGGAGGCAATTGCCTCCGTTTAGAATTGTGCCTGTTATTTTTATGTGGTCTATGGACTCCTTGCTCTTACGTCACATGCAGCAACTGTTTGCCCATGGTCTTCCATTGTGGGAGTGAAACTGCATATAAAGAGACGGTGCGCATGTTACCGCATCCGCATCACCTTAAGTGCCCGCTGATCAGTAACATACAGGGAATCTAACTCCCAAAATGACGCAAACAAGATTTATCCTGGATGATGGCGTCAGATTAATCCGGGTCAACAGAAACTGTCTACATGTCTATCAATTTCAGTTTGCCTTACACCGATGTGTGATAAGCACTGTATACTCAGTGCTTTCGAGTCCTGTGGGAAAAAAATCCACAGGCAACTCGGGTGGGATTCGAACCCACGACTCCCACCCAAGTTGCCTGAGGATTTTTTTCCCACAGGACTCGAAAGCACTGAGTATACAGTGCTTATCACACATCGGTGTAAGGCAAATTGAAATTGATATTCATTCCCCCGATGCAAATATTAACATCTAGGCTATCTAATTGTCTACATGTCAATGCAAACACGCTGGATCTGGATTTTGTGATAAAACTCAATGTAAAACAAGAGTGGTTCTGTCCCCAAAAAATTGTTGCATCTCCACGCAAATGGGTTTTATGAACATCAAAGAAAAGCTTTGTTGAGATGTAATTTTGTCAGTTTTTAAACCACTTTTACTGTGTAAAGAATTTCGTTTGTTGATACCGCATATCGTCACCGTTTTCACGAACAGTCACTTATCTTTAAATCCCATGTTCAAAGAGTCTATTTTTCGTTTTCACGAACAGCCACTTATCTTTAATTAGTATTTAATCATATTTTTGCATTTCTCCATATAAAAAATACGATTCTTGTACGATTATGTACTTGAGTATCATTTAACATCGCATTGATGAAAAAAGTACTTATTTTACCTGTGCAATGACTCGTTTTAAACGCAAACAAAACTTCAACGTTGATTATCTCAAAAACGTTATTCACGCGCACATAAAGATAAGTGGCTGTTCGTGAAAACGGTGACGATATGTGCAATGACTTGTTATTACAGGCTTTCGAGCTATAGTGTAGTGGTACACTTTTGTTTATCCTGGCCGTCTTAGAATGGATTGTTCCCCTCCCAGAGTCCTGTCCCTCCCTTCTTCCTTCCTCCTCCCCATCCCTTACCTGTCCCGTACCCCCTTGGTTTAATCTTCTTTTTTTGTTACCTTGTCTTCTAGTTACATACATGTATTCCCGTTTTGTTAAACCTAATTATCGTTTGTACTATCTGTATGTTATTTTTTTGACAATGGCCGAATAAATAACAATAATAATAATAATTACCGATGGCCTGTAATAGCTGTCCTTCATGAATGGCAGTTCCTCCAATGCGACATTCCGTGGCGGTGATTCAGGCTCCAGTGCATTGGAAGACTGCTCAGTATCAAATGCATCAACGGCTACAACAGGAAACGGTGGTTTCCTGAGTTCGTCCAAGTTTTTGTCTCCCTGTCGTTTATAACTTGATGGTCCTTTAAAATTCCAGGTTAAATTTGAAAACTTTTTGGTGTTTAGGAAGATCTTCTCGAGAGCATGATGTGGTACTCTTGAAACCTTTCTCTGCGGAGTGAAAGCCTCAAAATTGCCGAGGTTCATTTTACGATTTACCACCAGGACGTTGGAGTCCCTTGTTGGCTTGTAGAGGTACAAGTCTACAAAAGTCAGAAGGAGATAGACCACGACAGCCATCAGGAATCCGACTTTGAGGGATTGACACTTATACATTCTGGTCACTGCCATCGTGGAACGGAATGCCACAACAATACCGTTAAACTACTTTATCTGTTAAGCGACAATCAGCAGGTTACAACTGCACTAGCCAGACACAGTGTGATCTCATGGCACTCTGGCTGACCAGTAACTTGTTCCTTCTACTTGTATTAAGTAGATTTGCTCAGCAGATTTGTAAGTCAAGCTGCTTCATACGAGGCTTAAGACGTCTCAACTCGACTCTCCTTTCCATCTTGTTGAAAGCAAAATATCAGTTTGACAACATCAGCAATCCTGCAAGTCAATGGAACAAAAAGGAACTAATTTTATTAAACTAAATTTAAAGATGCTGCAATATCTGTCCAAATAATAATTTACAGATATTTACAGACCTCGAATTTCCATCACAAGGCGGCAAAGCTATTTCACGTGTGGAGAGTGAAATTTCACCAGTAAACAAAATTGTGCATTTCGAGGTGGCATGATGACGTCATGCCCAGTCAGTCGCTCGGTCGCCCGGTCGGTTGCCTGGTCGCCTGGTCAAATCGCATCATATTGGCGTATTGAATGTAGAGCATGGCTCATTGCTGTCCATCTATGAAATTGCATACGTACAACAAAACACTGGTACAAGACCTGTACAAGGGTGTGTTCGCTGCATTAATCAAGGCATGGTTTACACTCTAAGACTAAGCACACTTCATGAATTGTTTTTAACTTCGTACTTTAACAACCTTTAAATCATTCATCAAGAAAAACAGTCTTTATTCACCTTTTGTTTCTCTGGAGAAATACTGGTGCTTTCTGAACATTTTGTGTTTTTATAGTAATTTTGATAAAACGTCCCTCTCTTTGTCTTCCTGTTCCAGTGTTGCTGATAACCTTCATGGTGGCTTTACAATATTAGACTCAAAATATCCCAAGGCATCAGACAATATTGAACTGTTAAACCATATCAACCCTTGCCCCTTCCGCCTTCAAGATCGCCCATACCCGATCCTTTCTTTTCAAGGTAATTAACCAACCTCATTATCCGACGATTTCAGTAATTTTATTTGTGGTGCACCTGTAATAAGTTGCTTTCTCCCAGGCATGCAACTTGGACTTAACAAAAAGTGAGGAAATTCCAATCTGTACAAGACTTTGTTCAGTGTTTTTCAATTTTCAATGGCCTGAGTGTCAGGTGAAAAATGAGGAATTTATCTGATCCGAGGAAAAGTTGCACGCCTGTTCTAATTCAATTATTGGAGCGTCAAACAGCTGTTGTTCAAAACGATGACAAATTATATCGACTGGACTGAAGCTTTTTAAGTCGAACATTAATGTCTTGCAAATCACGAAGGACAAAGGAATTATCAGCAGCCGGCCTGCAAAACCGTAAAAATCAATTCTGTATCACAAATCATTACCAATTTACAGCAATATACTTCTAACTTCATATTATGTGAGTGATAAATAAGGATATATATAGCTTGCAGGTGGACTATTTTTCCCTCCACATTTTGTGCATTCCATTTGCAGCGTCCCTGACGAATATGACACCAAAATATGGATCATTTGAGTAAAAACACACACAATAAAAGCACAAAAGAAAATATCAATAATCCTTCAATATAAAGAAGGTTGTTCTAGGGGTTTGGCGTGAAAAATTTGTCATGTATTTAATATTGATTTTAATATTGAGTTTTATTCAAAGATAAATGTGATGTACAACCAGATGTTCATCCTTTCATTTACTTGTTCCTGAACACCTAGTTTTTGTGACGTACAAAAAACTTAATGTCCGTACTTGTTTTGTTTTGTTTACACAGTAACATTGTTAGGCTACTGGACTGCGGCTGTTATTAATTCGTATTGTTATTAAGCACAATTCCCCTTTTTGCGGAGCAACTCCCACCCCTTTCCCTCTTCACATTCCCACATGCTTTCATGCTGTTCAAGCCTTTACCTTCACGCGATCGACTCCTAACAACAGAGCTCCAACCCGTTCTGTCAGTCAAGTGTCAAACTCCAGCTAGCTCTCGTGCCTGGAAAAAAAACCGCTCCATCTCCACTCCGTACACGGACCATTCACACGCTGGAACTCTGTCTGATCTGTCGGTGTCTGCTTGTATTTCATTTGGTTCTCTGCGATCTGTAGCAACACACCAAAATGTCGACTGCGACAGACCTTTTAGATCTGAAAACCACGACACAAATAAATTACTGGCATCTTGCTTTGCTTAAAAAGTTAAATGTGACACAGCGGCACAGTGATTGAATAAAACTTGTTTACTGAAGTAGCGTTTGCATGGAGTGAGTTAGTCGTCGAGGGCGCTAGCCTACCTGTTGCAAAATAAAACTTGTTAGCAAGACAATTTTAGATTCCGTGCTCTCTCTGACTGTCTATTTATTACTTGTTTATCTTATTTTTTTTAACTTGCCCGGTTTGCAAGCACAGACGGGCATCATAGCGCCCTCAGTTGATAACTGGTTGAAAAATTGTTGATTTTGCAACAAAAGCAATTAAAACATTTTTTATTTTTTTTTGCATAAAGAAATAGTATTCGTGCAAATGTAAAAAGAAATTTAAAAGAAAATACGAAAAGTGAAGACCGCAAACAATATTTATTTTTGGTTGCGTAACAGTAATCTGGCTCCCTTTTCAAACATCAACAACTACACAATAACAGTAATATTTGTACATGGTACCAGTCGACTCGTCATTCTGCGGGAAAAATTAAAAAAAGGTCAACTCCGTCTATGCGCGCGGGAGATTTTGCTGAAGGCAAGAAGTAAAACCTAGCTAATCTAAAACCAGTTAAAACAATCTTTCTTGCTTGAAAATCAACGGAGCTCGAGGGTTGTACTTGCAGATTGTAAGATGAAGGTGAAGATCGAAATGGCGTGAACTTGCCTCGCATTTATGATTTAGACCAGCGAAAACTAGTTACAGGCTCCCCTCCTGAGTCCATCCTGTCCTAAACCTGTCTGTAGTGCTGCTGGTGGGTTGCTGCAGTTCTGTTGTTGTCGACTCCAGTCCTACCGCAAGGGAGGGAACTTGAACAGCCATGGCTGCTAAGCTAAGGAGAGTGAACGCAACACTTGGACATATGCAGAAGAACTTGGAATGTTCTATATGGTATAGAAATTATAACCTGGCCTAACTAGTAACTGTTAGTCTTGCATATTTTGTAGTTTGTATTGTACTTCTGATGATCCTTGTGTCTGTTAATAAATCATTTATTTGTTATGTCTGTTTTTGTCAAGCAAGGCCAACGGAAGCTGGGTTGAACAAATAAAAATAAACTGGAGTGGTATTTGAACTAGCCCCATGCATAAATAGTGCCAATACGCTGGACTACCTGTAATACTACTTCTAAGTACCCTCTACTTTTACTTCGTTACTCTCGGCAGGATCCTCAAGTTAGGACATTAACGCCAAGGAGAATCATAGTTAAGTGTCTTGCTCAAGGACACAAGTGCCGGGACCGAGAGTCAAACCCACATTGTGATAACCCAGCCACCAGAACTTGAATTTGGTGCGCTAGACTGCTTGGCTACAGCACTCTACCAACTGAGCTATCCAGCCTGCAGTATTTTGCAAATATCGTTGTTCGGGGGTGCCAGTCAAAAGCCATTCATTAACCGGATACTGCTATGTAGCCACGGATCACACCCCATTCATTATATTGTAAAACCGTAAATAGTGCTAGCTCTATGTATGGATATAACCTGGGAAGCAGCTAGTTGCGATGATCGTAACCCTCCATCCTCTCCGACTGTCAGGAGGATGGAGGGTTGCGATCATCGCAGAGGTTAAAACCAGTCGACTGCACGGGGTTTTTCTTGTGTGTGGTGGCAAATCTGTGCACAGAACTCTAGCTGTAGATGCATTCACTGCAGTGCATATCATATTGGAGGATGACATCTAGTTGTCTATTATTCAAAACCACAGTGGATGATATCGAATGGTCAGGCTGTAGGAGGGTTGGCTGTGTTCGGTGTAGATGCATTCACCACATGTATTGCAGGGAGACATAGTTTATGATTCAAAACCACAGTGGATGGTATTGACTTTGTTTCTCGTCTTTTTTTAGCCTTGATTTGTTGCAGGATCCAGTCTCCACCAAATGTGACCATCAGTTTTGCAAGTGAGTCCAACACATTTAAACGTTGCATTTAATTGTATCTTTTCTTAAAGGGGCTGTGTCGTTATCATTACAGCAGTAAATGAAATAACCCAGTTACTACGCGCGCGTGTGTGCCGGCGGTCACATCACAGTTTGACAAAGATGGCACCCTTTGTGATTTGATCGTGGGCGAGCGCTTGTGCAGTATCTGGGTCAGAGTTCATCTTTCCATGCTCAGCCACAGGCCTGCTGTAATCATGACAACACAGCCCCTTTAACAAAGTCTACAAAAAAGTGAGGGGGTAGAGTTTCGAGGTTTACCAAGTGTAGTTACAACAGTCCCATCTTCAGTTTGGCTAAAGGTTTGAGTGGCCCAACTTTTGATTGGACAGTTTCACAATTAGGCCAAACTGTTCACGATTTGATCGCGAAACTGCTGCATCAAATTTAAACAATTCATTGCAGTTAATGTTTGGGAATATTGTTGAATGAAAAGAAGGTTTTTAAGCTCTTTTTTATTTTCTTGATATAGCTTTTGCATATTGGCCTTGTTGGACTCGCGTCGAAATTCATCTGCTGCCTGCCCTCTCTGCAAAGAACCCATCACCAAAAGGTAAAGTGGGACAATTCCACCATTTCCCACATGTTACATTAGGTTTCCTTAACTCTACCGACTCCCTTAATAAAAAATAACATCAGTGACAGTCTACTCAAGAAACAGCTACTGGGGCTTCAAAGAGTTCAGAACTGGGCAGCCCGTCTGGTAGTCTGTGCTAAGAAGTCTGATCATGTGACACCAATCCTAAAGAGCCTGCACTGTCTACCTGTAGAATCAAGAGTTCAGTTGAAGATCTTGGTGCTTGTTTTTGATTGCCTGAATGCCTCAGCTCCAACATATCTCACAGACATGTTGTCCAATAAAGAACCTGTCCCAAATTTGCGTTCCTGGTCACAAACTTCAGTCCTTCGCATTCTAAGGAGCAAACACAGTTGGGGGGATCGTGCCTTTTCTATCGCTGCACCAAGGATGCGGAATCAACTTTCTGACAACACCAAACAATCTCACTCTCAAACATTTTCAAAACTTCACTTAAAATCTACGTTTTTCCAAGAGCTTATTGTACGGCACTATGAGCAGCGACTGTTTGATTGGCGTTAGAAATTTAACGATCGATCGATTAATTTATATATATAGCACCTTTGCCACAGGTTGTTTCTTAATCAGGAGAATTGCCCCAACCCTCCCAACATTCACCATAAGATTTACTATTGTTTTCTGTCTTCTCTCATTTCGGTAGGAGCCTTACAAGTAACGATCGTTTGAACGAGATTGTCAGAGCTGTGAGAGATGTCGTCCAAGCTGTGGAACAAGACACTGGTTTCAGATGTGAGTAGTATACACACTTGAGTGATTTACCAGGGTCTTTCCTCACTGTAACAAAATCCAACACCATATGGTGACTCGGCAGCCAAACCGCTGGACTCTGTTTATGGTGGGGGATGCCTGATCCCGTAGAAAGCATCAGTGAAGTCCAAGAGAGTCAACAAACATACATGTATGTGCGTGTAGTTGAATTTTGAAGGATTAGGGTTTAATAATGATCTTCGTGACACCAGCTCTACATGGTAATTATTATAATAATTTGAGAGTTCTTTAAAAAGTAGCTTCCAAATTTGCTACAATGTTGATATTTCGTCACATCAGTGCAAAAACATTGCAACTTCAATTTGTTGTGACGGTGTGTTTTGAACAAACATCCTATCATCGACAAAATTGGATTTGTGTTGCTCATTTATCGGGCCGATATGCAGAATATTTGTGGCCGATACACTGTCGAAAAAGCTGGTCACACTTTTTAAAACCCGATACGGGAAATTTGTTCTGTAATGTATGGACAGATGGTCACCAAATCACGGTTCAGAAATATGGGCAGATGCCAAATGTTCCGTGAACATTTACAAATCTAACACAGCGTTACTGAAACGAAATCCACTTAGCTTCTCTACACTAGTAGGCCCAGCTACTGCAGCCGTGGTCATTTATAAACACAACGCGCATTCACTGCATCTCTCACCACACGACGTACATGTCCATACAACTGGGAAATTCACTTCGCTAAAATGCAGGCCTCGATCTTAAGAAAAACAGAGGCAGGCCTTTGCTGGCCAAACCAGAGAAATTGTAGAAGGGCATGTTGGCCAAGTTGGTAGTGACAGTGCAACTTTTCTGAAGGGCCTGCTGGCCAACTCGACAGGGCATGAGGCCAATGGCCTCGGTGGCCTCGGTTAAGATCAAGGCCTGAAAGTGGGTTCCTTCGGTATACGTAAAGAAAGCCATTCCAAAAAACTTGTACCAGCCAAAAACCACAATAGACGACAACATCGATTCCGGTTGTGAGTTTACTGGTCCGATGCTAAAATCACTGGCCTCGGCCCTGCGGTTCAGTGTAAATTTTAAGCCCTGTGCAACTTACTTCCCAAGTCCTGTGGGAAAAAATCTACAGGGTACTCAGGTGGGGTTCAAACCCATGAAGGACCTTCCTTTCTAGAGTGGATATCTTAACCACTAGACCACCAAACAGTCCCAATGGTGAGATGTCAGTTTGGTTCTTGTAACTTACAGTGGAGTTGTGGGTTCGAATCCCACCTGAGTTGACTGGAGTACACAGTGCCTACACATCGGTGTAAGGGTAAAACCAAAATGGAACACTTTATCCCTGATGCAATTATCACAAGAAATTTTTGTTGTTACATTATTTGTTGCACTCACATGAAGAATTGTAATGGATATAATTATGTGTACTTTATTCTCCTTTGCAGGCACTCCACCCAAGGGTCCCAGGGTGCTTTCGCAACAGAGCCAGACATCATCAAACACCAAGCCAAAGGAGACAACTCCAAACAAGAAAAACAAGGTGTGTTATTGTTAGAACATAGCTTAATCATTTCCACACTTGGCCTGCCCCGTTTAATTCTGACACTGCAAAGCACACACCACCTTGCAGGCGAGGCCTGGAGTTACACAGAGGCCCTAGCCTTGGTGCCCCTTCAAAATATTCTCAAGGACTTTAAGATTTTTCCAATGAAAGCGCCCTTTGCGAATTGAAAACTGCCTTGCCATCTTCAAAGATGACATTCAATGCCTGACCAAGCGCCCAACATTTCCCGCCTACAAGACCCTCCAAGTCAAGATAAAAAAGAGCCCATCAGCTCAACACACTCCTCAGTCTACTGGTTACAACTAGAGCACGGTTGTCGAAAAATTGAGAACAAACCAAATCGCTCTTTTCAGAGGCAACACTTCTACCTAGAAGATTAATACGTGCGGAAACAAGCTGTAAATTACACGGATGCCATGGCCTCTGTTGCCTGGGTCTTGGCCTTGGTGCCCCCTCAAAAGTTGCCCAAAGAGTTTAAGATTTTCCAATGGAAGTGCCCTTTTTCAGATCTACTGCTTCTTCCTTGAAGAGATAAATACTGAATGTGCCAGGTCTCGAATTACACAGGCCAAAGAGGCTATGGTCTATGTTGCCCTGATCTTGGCCTTAGTGCCCCTTTAAAGGTTACTATAGACTTTAAGATTTTCCAACAGAAGTGCAATATGAAATTGTCCTTGCCCTCTCAAAAATGAAATCTCAGGCCTGACGTGCCCAAAAGAATTTAATAACATGAACAATCATAGAGGCATTTTTGTGTGTCATCCCAAAATGTTTCTTAGACTAAACGGGCAAGAAAACGAGGCAACATTCGCCTAACAAAGTCTAAAACAGCAGAATCTGTGCCAATCTACATCGACAGCGATGACACAGACGTCTCGGAGGCAAGCACCCAAGGAATTGCGCTGATAACTGATTTCAACAGGTAACGCTTTATATAAAAATTCCTTCATTCAAGATTTTTTGGCTTTATTGGTTCAGGTACCATACATGTAGATAATTAGAAATGAACCAGAGAACTGGTACTTCCTGTACCGCCCCGTGTATTGCGTTACAAGAGTCTCTCTTTTTTTTCCCATTCAGAAATGCTTAACAGAGTAGGAAAATCTATAAAACTTTTCTGTTTTGTAAATTTTTAATTGCTGTCACATCCTCAGGCTCCATTCCGCTAGGGGTTAAATTTCATGCAACACTCAACAATTGTGTGTAAGCACATTTTATACTATATTTTACATTGAGTATTGGTATGCAGGTCTCGATCTTAAAAAAAAGGGGGCAGGCCTTTGCTGGCCAAATCATAGAAATTGTACACGGGCATGCTGGCTAAGTTGGTAGTGACAGTGCAATTTTTCTGAAAGGCATGCTGGCCAACTCGACAGGGCATGAGGCCAATGGCCTCGATGGCTTCGGTTAAGATCAAGGCCTGTCGGTATGTATTGATTGAGTTACGAAAAAAATAGCTCTCGCGTAATAGCTGGTGCACCAACACGCATATGGCTATGAGCGCCGAAAACGCGTTCACAGCTCCAGCTATCTTTATCAGCCGTTTAATACCGATTTTTAAACTGTCATGTGACCACCTTTCAACCAATAGGACTGCCTAAATTGTCTGGGGTATTTATGAATACTATCTGATACTTGAGGAGTTAATGTTGTCATTTTTGTTTTGATCTTGACATGATACAGCGATGTTGTTGAAGAAAAGGTCACACGGAGAAGCAGCAGGGGGACGCGAAATCGAAAGCCCTTACTGCCAGTTAATCAGGTTCAGACCTGGTTACCTTCAGTCAGCTCTTCGTCATCTAAGAGCCAAGATGAGTTTGAGGAAAATCATCCGAATGGGCATAATCAAGATGGGTGTATTCTCTTGGAAGCTCTTGAGGAAGGGTCTCTAGGAGTCATAGAACAAAAAGATGCCAAGGCAAGACGGCAGGTTACAGAGAGACTGGAGGAGCTGAGGTTGAAAGTTGCAGAAGGGTCACTTGATGGGATGGTAGATGAGAACACAACTGCAAAACGATCAGTAAAGCCCAGCAGCAGGGAGAAAGGCAATCTTAGAGTTGCAGCAAAGATTTTAAATCAAAGTGAGGATAAAGGGGATTGTTTGCTGCAGGCTTTAGACCAGGGATCTTTTGGCATGCTTGGAGATTTTGACATAGAGGACAGCCATGAGGTGGACAAAAGTCAACCCTGTGATTCTCACACAAAGTATCTTGGCTCCCCACAAGATGGTTCAAGCACCAGGTTATATGATGCAAAAAATATCGTGAGCACAAAGAGTAGTACAATAGAAGTACCAGATCCTCAGAAGCAAAATCCTGACTGTAGAGCTTCTGATGATAAAGACAAAAACATTGGGAAAGAAAAGTCTGTATTTACACAAGGCAAGCTCCCAATTAGTGAAACTAGTCCGTCATCAGCAGAGGAGGATCCATATGAGTTTATCGCCAGCCAGCGAACTCCAAGGAAGCCCAAACTCAGACGAGCCAGGCGCCAGAAGAATCCAAGCGGTAAAAGCACCAAGGAATTTGACTACATGAAATGGAAGAAGAGCAACAGTGTTGAAAAAAAAGTTGTTGGAAGTAGTCAGGCAGCAGGAAGTCAAGCCTCAACGCAGATCCAGCTTGTAACAACTACTTCAAGACATTCAGACGAGTCTCAGCAATCCCAAGATGAACAACTTTTCAGAGAGCCATCACAGGTAAATAAGAGGAAAGTTTTTCTGTCTTTGCAGACAGGCAGAAGTCCCCAGGACAGTCAAAGATTTTTAAGAAGGAAAATACAAACAAAGAATGTCAAGGAAGATGTTGAGGTGGAACAAATTTCCCCAACAGGAACTTCATCAAAGAAAGCACCAGAAACTTACAAGCACCCTCAAAGTGAAGAATCAAATGATGCACCAACCACTTCAGAGCGTTGTCGACAGTCCACTGTGTTGCAAAATAAGAAACAGGAGAAACTTGCAGTAAAATCGAATTCAGAGACAAAACAAAGGAACCAGCAAAGGAAAGATGAAAAAGAGCACCAAAGTTTGATCCTTGAGGAACCACACATCAGACAGCTAAGGAGCAGAGCAAAGAACAAAAGCACCAGTAAAGAAGACATAGTGGAAAGTGAGAGGGAGAGGACACCATTGGAAGACATCCATAAGGCAAGAAACAAAAGTGATGTTATTGAAAATGAAGAGGAAGTCATCCCTTCAAACGAGAATGAATGTCTTGCTGGAGTAGATAGTGATGAGGATGATAATGAGGATTACAGGTTTGAAGATATGAGTATCCATGATGAAGGTAATGAAGAAAGCTCCCCAGAAGGCCTAACAGATCCAACTTATGAAGCATCTGCAGACACATCAATATATAAATCTGCTCCGGAGATAGTCACAGGGGTTAACCTTCCTAAAAGACAATCAGAACACACTGAGAAGAACCTTGTAGATGTACCTCAACCTCATCAAGAAAGTGATGGAGGAAGCTCCCTCGAAAGCCTAACCGATCCATCTTGTGAACCATCCACAGAAACACCATTATCCCTGAGAACCATTCCTGTGATTTTCACTGACGATAATCCTCCAAGAAGGCAATCACGTCACACTGAGCTTACCCTCATTAGTGCACCTCAACCTCACGCACCACATGCTGACACACCTCACAAGGGTCAAGGAGAAGAGTTGATGGGGTGTTCCCAACCGCAAGTGAAAAAGCACAGTCCCCTCGCGAGTGCTGGTGTCTTTGGTCAGGTGTACAAGAAAGGGCGCCTGAAGCTAAAAAAGAGTCCTGGAAATGACCCTCATAAACTCAAAGAGGCAAGTGTCATGGATGTTTATGAAAAAGTTGAGAAAATGTACCCTGAGGTGGAAGACATTTGTTCAGATGATGAAGACAGATCCAACATTGTCAAAGAGGGCATTGTTGAAGACGGTGACACAGAAGGAAGTGATGAACTAGATCTACAGAACACTTTTATCGTACAAGCAAAAAGTAGCACTAGCTCTCTCAAAGGCATCTGTAAGGAAGATGGTTCTAAACCAGATTTTGTTGATCAAGAAGATAATGCTGAAGTCCGGGATCTTACTGTTGACCTCACTGAAGAATCTGATGCTGAAGAGAACAACTTGGTGTCTCAACACAATCAAAAGGAAAATTCTTTTTCACCCAGTAAAGAAATTGAGACTCCTGGGGTACCTGAAGAACCTGGACCCCATCAAGAAGCAGACGTCGCCAAAAGTGATTGGGAGGTTGCTCTTGAATTGGCAAGGGAGTTTGACACAGAGCCTCGGCAGTTTTCACTCAGGTCGTCACGACGGGGTAGGCCCGAGCCGGAATCAAAGGATCAACTTATCCATCCCAGCAGAACCAAACCTGAATTGGAGGTATCTGTGAAAAACAAGAGTGGTGGTCGTGCAAGGAAGTCTGGAGAAGTAGTTGAGACGAGCAAAGCTCAAGGAGAAACAAAAGTCATAGAGACACAGATATTAAGAGACAACAAGCAAGTAACTCCTACCGATTCAAAGACTGATCACACTATTACTGCCGGAAAGAAAACCCTACGACAAACTTCAACCTCGACAACAGCTAACAGCAAGACTCTGAAGGATCCTACATCAACAACTAAAGTGAAAAGGCGCACTACCAGACGATCAACGGCTGATAGTAAGGTGGTTAACTTACAATGTCAAGGTGGATTGATTGAGTCTTATGATTCTAACAGTGATCATTGTGCACTCTCAACGAAACAGAAAGCAATGACGCAAACCCCCGTTCCTAATGAGCTTGTTACGGCATCCGATGCTCAAGAAAAAGATTTCCAATGTGGTAAAGAAGCAAAAACTCCTTCAAAGGAGGGAACTGAGGTTGATTTAGGAACTGCAGAGACATCTTCTCATGGCAGCGGTCGACAAACCAGGCGTTCTCTGAGGAGCTGGTCGTGTGAAAAGTCTGTAAGCCATGTTTCAAGAGAGAATGAAAATCAAGAAAAAACTCCTCCGCTGGAAGGAAGCAAAACTTATGAGGGTGTGCCTGAGGGCTCGTTATCTATGCATAGCCGCAATAATGCATTAAAGGAAGACAGGCAAAGTGGTGGAGTCAGAGATTCCAGACGCAAGATCAGACACAAAAATTCCAGCGCACGAAATGGACGAAAAAGTGGTCTCAGAGACAAGGAGGCAGACCGCAAAATGTTTACTTCAAGAGAACCTTGTGACGATAGTTTTGAAGTCCTCTCTGGAGGACCAGGAAAAAAAGACACAATGAAATCCAAAGATGAAATTAATCAGAAAACACCAAACAAGAGGGGTTCATTGAGAAGTCAAAGCATTTCTGATGACAGTATTAGTCCATCGACAGAGGAGGACAAAAGTTTGAAACTTCAACAGGAGTTTAGAAAAGGAAGAAATAAACCGGAGAGCTGTAGTTTGGCAGGACCTTTGAGTCTCATCACAGCTGATGACGAGCATCAGAAGGGTGAACTTTCTCCCATGAAGACTCATCCTCAACTGATTCAGACCAACCCACAGCTGACAGGAACGAAAGATGGAGGAAATGACTGTGGCGAAAGTGACCGGACAGAATCCATTGATCTGGAAGGAGAAAATGGTAAGTCTGAGCATTTGCGATCATCGACAATCTGTTAACAGATTTGTTGTCTTTGGTGATGAATAACAATGTCATGTTAGTTTATTGCCCAAAACCAATGGGCTAAACCAGTTGCCGCCAGGATTCTGATCGGAATTGCCGGAATTATATTTCTTTGAGAGTACCGCTGGCACAAAGAACAATTTCTCCTGATTTCTCAGGATTTTTCTTGATTTCAGGATTTTTTGAACAACTCTTTGAGCCTTCAGATGTTCTTGCAAAAAGTAAAGGAGTTGCCAAAATGAAAAAGAAAAAGTCCACATTGTGTCCAAACCTGTAGTTTTGTATTTCTTGTGATGTACAAAGTCTAGAATAAGGGAAAACCCAGGCCCCCAAGCTATTCTCAGGAATTTTCACATTCGCCAAATCTCGTCCCTGCCAAGAGAACAAAGGTTCTCTTTATTAGACCTTGATTTTTGTTTTCTCGACCGAGAAAATGTCAAATTTATGCACCGTGAATTGCAAAACCTCGGCTGTGAGCTATGGCATTTGATTGGTGCTAAACTTGGAACCATGGCTGGATCCCCGGTTCACTCTGACCTACCTCTATTGAGCCGAAATACAATGAATAAACAATGTTGAAAGCCTCTGGATGTCTTGTATTCCTCTTATTGGAACAAAAGGATAATGGTCTGTAATCAGAGAGTACACAAAAAACACTGCACAATAGCCAAAATGCAGCAAAATATTCAAGACCATGTTTTCTCTTTGTGTGGGGGAAACAAAGTGTTAGACGGCATGTTCGTGCTCAGTAGTGGAATGTCCAGACGACCTTTGTTCCTTTATTCCGATTTTACACAATGGCGTGTTTCAATGTCGCCCATTTGCTGGCTCGAAAAATATTTACGTGGATACTCGTCAGCTGGCGCCAACAGGTTATGACTGAAGAATAATTTTTACTGACAAGATTAAACAGTTTTTCGGGCTTATATCAGAAATAAAATGATGTTAAAAAAAACACCCTACTGTATCTTTTACTCAAAATGACTTACTTTTTCAAAAGGACTGTTCTTTTGTTCATAATGAAAAAATTGCTTTTCAAAGTTATTTGGTTGTTGATGACCTTTGAAAACCTTCTGGCCATTAATGGCTAATTTGGGGCTGATTAGGAGTACATCTTCATCGATATATGCAAAGAGTAATCACACAACTTGGGATTTCCAAGCCATGTGATACTGTTTGGATAGTTTTCAGTTTTTGTTGTTGTTTTTCCCCTTTTCATTGTTATTAATCAAATTACTGCAACATTTTGTTTGCAGTGCCTGGTCCGATCAATAACATCAGTGAAACAATTCCATCTGGGTCTGACACCGAGTCTATTGAACTCCACGAGGACTCGGAAAACTCATCCAGCATTCAGTTTGCCTCCCAAGGACCTCAAAAACAACCAAGAAAACTCCTTCAGGACAACCAAACCCCCAAGATCCACATGTCCCCTACTGAGAAGCTGCAGCAAAGAACGGAGGAGATTTCCCCCATGCAGAAAAAGCAGACTCCAACAAGCTCCCCGGAGACTCCTGACCAGACCCCTCAAGAAAGATCAAAATGTAGATCTTCTAGGAAAGCAAAGAGGTTGCCAGAAGAAACAGAAAGTGACACTGAGGAAGTCTCTACTAAAAATCCTTCAAACAGTGTTGAAAAATTGAGATGTATCATTTCTGAAACTCAACCGGAGGTCACCCGAAAATCTACGTCAACAAATGAAACAAGACAGAAATCTGCTGATTCAAAAATGGGGATGTCGTTATCGAAGAGAAGACAAAAATCATCACCAGATTCGTTGTTCCTCAGATCTTTAGAAGATTCTTCAAACCAAGAGAGCGAAAAGATGCTTGTGTCACTGTCAGATCACTATAAAAAAACCTTCATAAGGAATCCAGATGTTGCCAACTGTGACAAACTCATAACTTCTGAAGATTCATCTGGAAGAAGGGAAACATTGAAGAGAAAATCTTTTCCAGATGAAAGGAGTGTCTCTGAGACAAAACCTTCTAGTAAGAGATGGAGAAGTGTTGGTGCTATTGGTTTTGATGGGTCTGAAATATGGCATGATGATGTTGGAAGCAGACGCAAAAGTCAACGACTCAGTGGAATGCAAAAAACAAGCCAAAACATCAAATCACAGCAGTCTGCAAATTCCGATCGTACACCAACTTCTCTGGAGCACGAAGCTTTAGAAGAGGGCTCCAGTATTATTAAGGATACAGAATGCTCAACATTTGGATTACAGACAAGACGCAAGAGTAGAAGTTTGTCTCGCCGTGGGAACCACTTAAGAAGTCAAACATCTGAAATTGTCAACTCTGCCCAGAAAGAGAATACTCCAGGTTCGTCTCGGTTGAACAACCAGTCCAGACAGAAAAGCCAGGAGGGTCTCAAAAAATCTGAACACTATTTGACTAATAGCCCTCTAACAAATGGGTCTGGAGCTGAACTTGGATCCCAATCACTCTTTGATGAAATCCCTGCTGGAGATTCTAGAGACCAAGACCTTGCATTGTCAGTGTCATCTCAGAATGGATCACTAGTTGCTGAAAGCTCTGGGCAATTAGAGACGGCATCTGAGGGAAGCTCTTCCTTGATCTCGACACCAATGATGAGTCCAAAGAAAAAGCAACTAGAATGCAGTGGCAAAGCTGCTTCTGAAGAGAACCAGGCCAGAGATTCCCAGAGAAGCTCAAAGGAAATCAAAAAGATGGAGCAGTCACCTGAAAGAAACTCACCTGAATTGACTCATATAGAGTCTTTGAATCCATCAGAACAGTTTATAAGTGAGCCTAGTATCTCTTCAAAGGCAACAAAGCCATCCCCTCTGTCTTCAGGAGGATCATTGTCAATTCCTTTTCAAGGGAGAGCCACCACAAGAGGTAGCAAGACATTGCAGAAGCCTAGCCCTGTAGTAAAGAGGGGAATGTCTGACAAAGGCAGTCAACCAACACCCTCGAAGGCAACAGGCGACAACTTTGTGCCTGCAAGTGAAGGAGCATCAGAGAGTCCCAGCCACCTCTCTGAACCCATCCTTATACCTCAGAAACACCGATTTGGAAAAGATCTCAACTCAAGTTATCAAAAGAAGCCTTCAGTAGCTGAGAGTATCCATGTATCTGGAATGTCTCAAGATGTTATCCCTTCCTCTCAACCAAGTCCAAAGCCACATCGGAGGAAGAGAAAAAGTTCTTCATCAACAGCAAGTAGATCAAAGCAGACTAAATGTGAATCAAGAGAGAGTGAACCAAGTGAAAAAAGAGACAACCTGAAAGCAAGTATAGTTGTTCTTGATGACACAATTGATCATCCACAAGAAATACATCAGAACTATCTTAATGTAAGAGAAGGAATTCGGGAAGGAGGAGATGAGAGCAGTTGTCCTGGTTTGAAGAGTCTAAACGATAATGATCAGGTTAACCTGGGCGACCACGAAAAAAAGAATGGTTGCCTCCTGGATTCTACCAAAGATGAAGTGACTGACAGACACTGCAAAGGGGCTGATGTAGAAGACGACGTCAACACAAGCAGTGATGTTGAAATGGTTAGTGCCGAGGATGAACAACCGCACCATGATGATAAAAGTGACGAGGAAGAAGAATGTTTTCAAGAATCTGATGAGGAGGAAGATGATGACGATGATGATGTCATCATCCCACCAACTCCTCCATGCCAGGTTGCGACGAACCTCCAAACAAACAAAAGATCCACTTACTCAATCAGGTCAACCTCATCCTTAACCAGTAGCAACAGCTTTAAGTCAACCAAGAGCCTTGCCTCTGCACACCAGGCAAACTCCTCAAGATCAAATCAAACTCTCAAAGTGACTAATTCCAGAAAGGTAAAAGGAACAGCTGCCATTTTACCGGAGAGCAATACTGAGGAAAGTTCTGTTGCTGTCCGAGCTGATGAGCCATGTCTTGACAACTCCTTTGAGAGGAGAATCTTCCCTCTTTACAGAAGTCCTGCAAGACCTGAATTCTTAAAAGAGACTGAACAAGATGAGGATACTTTGGACAACAGCCAGAGCTTAAGCATCTTTCAACAGAGCATCAGTAAAACCTCCATGAAGTATCCGAAGACGAAACAGCAAGAGACAATCCTTGGAGATGATGATGGAGAGAATGGAGTTAAGGAAGGTGAAGATGAGGAAGCTTTAGGGAGAGATGGAGAAATCCCGAAAGGAGGGACGGTAGAGGAGGCAGGAGGAGGGATGGAAGAAGTAGATGCTGGAAAGGACGAGAAGAATCTCACGGAGGGCGATGATAACGAACATGTAGACATGATGACTGGCAACGAGGACCACCATTATGACAGTAAGCCTTGTTACATTTTCTCTCGTATCAAAACTAGTTTTGTACATCTGTTTTTTTCTATGATTAAGCCTTACCTGATAAATACTGAATTGTATCAGGTGTTTGTTTGCCAGATTTTTTCCTGATTCCAGAATCTTTTATTAATCTATTTTCATCATCAGATTTTTCAAAAAGAAATGAAGTTGCATCACTGACAAGAAAGAGATAACATTTGTCTTGACCGAACCTCTACATTTTTACTTGATGCAGAGAGTATGAAAACTCCACAATGCAACACTCTGTATGCTCAGGGGGTTTCATCTACAATCCAAGGGGACACACTACCCATTTATCAGGATCTCTCTTGTTTGTACCATCTCTGCTATATGATCTAAAAGTTTTGTTCATTTTTTCTTTCCAGCCGAAGGATCTTGTTGCTCAGAGAGCAATTGCAGCCATCATTTGAATCTAACCAGTGCTTCATCGGTGCTGTCTAGCCAGAGTGAACTCATGAGTACACAGGTATCCTTTTTATTTTCTTCATTTTGGATTTCTTTGCAATGCAAGTTCGCCCCAAACAAGGCTAAAAAGCCACTCTGGGTAAGGGGCTACAAGAAGAGATTATAGTTTTACCCATACACCGATGTGTGTTAAGCACTTTATTCTCTGTACTGTCCCGAGTCCTCTGAGAAAAAAATCCAACATGCATATAATACTCGGATGGGATTTGAACCCACGACATTTGCCATTCTAGAGCAAATGTCTTACCAACTAGATTAGACTACCAACTTGCCCGGTAGCCAGAGGCAGTTCAAATCCTATATACAGTCGACTCTCGTTAATACGAGGTCCGCCGGACTGGCCCGTTTTTTTCGTATTAACCGAACCTCGTATTATCCGAGCGCGGTAATAACAATGCACAGTGCATGACATAATGGACGCACGTGTGTAAATGCACCCGTACTGCAATGGACACTGCATAACTGTGATCATATACATGTACATGTACCATACAAACATACAACATTTTGGGCAAATAAAACTGTTTTGATTTAGTTAATTTATTTCGAAAGTCAATTTATGAAAACAATTTACATTTTTCATGACTGAAAAAAGAGCGCATTAACTTGCCGTTCTTGGCAGCCAAGTTTCGATCGCAACGGCCAACATGACAAGTTGAATGTTGATTTTCATTGGTTTTCACACCTTAGTAAGGTCACAGTAATGCGAGATAGCTCATTGCTATGGCGGGATACCAGCGAACAATAAACGGTCTGGTGTCCACCTCTCATCTGCGTTGTACTACCATTCAATAGACTGATACCATTGCCAGCGCTCAAATAGCACCTCTATTGATCATGATCAACGGAGCGGTAGCACATGTTTTGAAAGGCTGGGACGTAAATTTTTCACCTCAATGAAGGTAAACTATCGATGCCCAACAATTCATTCCCCAAACTCACTATAAAAGTAAGACAAACAATACATTTGCTCGTTACGGTGCCGCAAGAATACCTCGTATTAACCGTGTTCTCGTATCATCCGTATTTAAATGCATTAAAACACGCACGGGGCAGTTCGGGACCGGCAAAATACCTCATATAAACCGGAACCTCGTAACATCCGAGCTTGTATTAACAAGAGTCGACTGTATTAGTAGCAACGATTTAATAGTTAAACTTGCATCGAGGTCAAAGAATAATATTTGTATTCAAACAGGTATAACACAAAAAGTATTCTTTATCCCCGATGCAAATGAAGCATCCATTATAAAATTGTAAGATGAAAAAACTGAGAGAAGTTGAAGGTAGGAATTGATATTCCTCTTAAAACAGGCTAGATTGTAGGGTGGAGGGAAACATGCACCAGGCAAGGAGTTCCAAAGAGATGCAGGATGTGGGGGAAAAAGCCGTTAGAATGGTTCTTTGTTCTACATCTCAGCATAGCTAAGCGTGTATGGGTAACAGGGTGAGAACTTACCAGCAAGGATGTGCTTACCTGCTATATGAAATTGAGCCCAGATTATCTCTGCTGCCTTGTTTCCCTCTAGTAGCCTTTGTCATTTATTTTTCTCGTCTTGGTCGAAAAGATTTTCTCCGATGATGATTCTCCTAAGTCGCCCTCAAAAAAATGTAACAGTTTTTACTTGTCCCTTTTTTCAGCAACGAATCAAAGCTCAGGAATCATTACAGAAGATGGCTTTCGAGATTGCCCAAATGGAAGCCGCTCTTGAGGGTGACACGGAGAAGCACCCAGGTCATGAAGATGGCCCTGAGGTCGAAGATCATGTCCAGATGGAAGAAGATTCCGAGGTGGATGATCACGATATTAAAACACAGCCATCAGATACTGAAGATCCTAAAAAGATGTTGGACATGAACGATGTTGACAGTAACTGTAGTGATAATAACAACACTCAAAACGACCTTTGCACTCCAGCTGACCTTTGCACTCCAGCAGACCCTTGCTCCCAGAAGGACTCATACTCAGTTAACAATGACTTCAGGGAAACACAGAGCATCAAAGCAATAGCTGATTCCTACGTACCGTCATCACATGGGGACAGAGGTCAATCACCCCAAAACTCAGTCAGGAGGTCAAAACCAGTCATCTCCGATGATGAATCAGACTCAGATAGAGAGATTGCTGGAATCGCTAGACCAGAAACAAATGCCGTCGTGACCAATTCCTCACCTTGTCGATCATCAAGAACTCAACTGGAGATTCCTGGTGTGACTACGTACGGTAGCGACTCGGATATGAGCGAGCCTGAGGACCCTGATATTCCATGTGGAAGCCCCCGATCCCCCTCCCCACCGCCAGACTTGTCTCAGTCCACATCCAGGAGAGTTTCCTTGGCCAACCTTCCAGAGAGCGTCAAAGAAGTCAGTCGTCTGGCCGCAAAGTTCAGATCTGGCGGCAGCTGCGCTGTAGATGATTCCCCTCCTAGAGGGAAGGGTCGCTCTAAGAACCGAAGCAGGGCCTCTGAGGGGAGGTCCTGGATGCAAATTGAAGACCTCTCAGACGATGAGGACTACCACTCATTACCAAGACGATCCAAGAATGCAGCACCCCAGAAGTCAAGATCTGTTCCAGTACGGCAAACATTGGGATGGAAAAGTAAGACACTCGAGATGAAGTCGGCACAGGTCAGAATCCCTCCCTGGTCTTCTGAGAGTGTACAGAGCAACACCCCTCTTAGAAAGTCTCGGCAGCCAGGTCAGGCATTACTCACTAGCAGGAGGAACTTATACCATGCAAAGCAGAGGGATGTTCATTTGAACAAAAGTGGAAGAGGTGATCGGGATCAAGATCGACCATTTGGGAGGGACCATTTAGATGGTAGGGGTAACCACAACCGGGATGAGAGTCCAGAGGAAAGATCTTTAAGTCCAGTGATCGGCCGAAGTCGTCACACCACCCCTGGTGCTAAGAAGACTAAATCGTTATCGTTTGTTTCAACAGGACTGAATCGACAGGACATGGTAAGGGAGGCAGTTAATTCATTCCTTGACCCTAAGCAGCCCCAATCTATCAACGTCAAACTGCATGTTTTGTTACATTCAGTTGGACTGAGGACTGCAACAGTAAACTGATTACGTTTTACATGGGACGATGCACATTACCATAATCAGAATCCAACAGTTTCGGTGTTGAGTTACTGAATGGTGTTGGACTGAGGACTGCACTAGTTAACTGATCGTGCTTCACATGGGGTCAGTCACACCACCATATTCAGAGTCCAGCAGTTTGGGTGTGGCGTTACCATATGCAGGCATGATATTTTTCTTACTCTAATTTGATTTTCAAGTGTTTTGCCCTCAAAAAATCACCAAAACTTTTTACCTAATTGGCCTGAAAATTTTGTAAAAGTCTATACCATATACATGTAGGTTAGCCTTTTTCCTCTGTAAAAATGTTCCTCCTGTTTTTTTTATGAGGGCCAAATATCACGCCTGCATGGTGTTGGATTTTGTTAGGGTGAGAAAAAATCCAAGTTAATCAGTCAAGGGACTTGCCTATAAGTTGCCTCCTCGGACTTTCGTGTGTATCACAGGCAATCTTTGTAAAACTAGTCTTGGTGTCAAGAAGTTTGCCATTAAGTATCCAGTCATTTAATTTGTATTTCTTGATTTTTATTTATTTGGTTTTTTTTTATATGCAGAAGGACGTAGAGCAACTTGCCAAGATTTTTGGTTGCCGTTTTGCTAGCACCTTCAATGCCTGCACAACACACGTCATCGTCAACACTGGTAAAAAACAAAAAAAAAAAAACTCCCCAATAAATAATCTACTTCACTTTGGTTTGGTAGTTGCCATATTAACCACTTTTTTGCTGGGATTTCCTAAACTTGTTCGTGCTCACAGGCAGGATTAATTTTTTTGAGTTTCCAGAATATTTTGTTATTTACCCATTAAATTTTTTTTTATTTATTTATTTATTTGTTTGTTTGTTTGTCCATTTGTCCGTTCGTTCGTTTGTCTGCCCGTTTGTCCATTCGGCCGTTCTCTTTCAAGAAAATGTGGCTTTTTACACTGTGAATCGGCCAAACCGTGGCCATGAGCCACAGCCGATAATCGGCCATAGGCATGCTGGAATGCCGGACTTGCTCCCATACCGAATACAGTGGAGGTGGCCTAACAATCTCTCGTAATCCTGGTCAGCCAACTAAAGGACAAAGGTCTAGAATTGGTGCAATAATCCCCACAATAAAAGAGACTTCTAAGCATGAATTCCAGTACCCTTTGACCCTCATTGGTAAGGGGCAAACGAAGCGTAACACGGTGAGTGTATGCACTATGCCCGTTACACAATGGAATGTCCGAGCATGATTACATGTCTGCCAGAAGCGTCCCTGGACAGTTTTTATAAAACGGGTTTATCCGACTTCCGTTTGTGTATCCATAAAAGTTTTGCTTGCATACACGTCTTCCGCCGTTAACTGGTTAATACCTCAGTTAGTTTATCTGATATAAATTGTTTTTTATTACGGTGTTGTACAGATGAGAAGATGGTTTGCGAGAGGACTTTGAAATACTTCCAGGGTATTGCTGCGAGAACGTGGGTCGTCAGCTTCAAATGTAAGTACAGTAGTACCAAGATCATAATACAGCTTCAACATTTGTATACATTATATGTTTGGTTTGCGGTAACATCATGTGATTGTATCTACTTTGCTGTGTAGATTGTTCGTGTTGGAGCTTGTCTTGCTGTTATTCTACTATCGCAGAGTAGATTTCAGTGGGGACTTCTTAGTTTGAATTCAAGCGAGACTTGTACAGCCCATAAAGGCTTCAGCTTTTCCCTTCAGGAGCAGACAATAGCGCTTAACAATTTTCTGCTATTAGCAAAAATAAGCAGGAAACCAGTCACAGATGGTACATGTTGATATGGTATTTTGGCTGGTAACCTTATTCTGGTCAGCACAATTATTTTGTGTGCTTTGTGACTTTCTGTGGTTAGAGTAGCTCTATGGAATTGGGCCCTGTTCATAAAATCACAGGAAAAGGTTTTGAATGGGAAAAAGAAAAGTTTTAATCTAATGAGAGACTTTGGAACTCTAGATGGCAGCAGACTCACTTAGTAGATTTCCACTGTAAGTTCTGAGCATGCCCACATTTCGGAGAACAATGGATTTACCTGGAAAGTGTGCTGCCACCTAGTGTCCTGAGAAGCTTCCATTGCATCGGGGATAAAGAATGTTTTGATTTGACCTTTGTTCTCGTGTCTGCTTTTAGGGGTCTCTGCCTGCCTCAAGACGGAAGAGCTGCTTTCGGAAGAACCCTTCGAGATACGAGGAGATGTCGTCAATGGTTCATCTCATAAGGGACCAAGACGAGCCAGACTATCCCAGCCACCGTTTCCACTACAGGAGTATGATGTTTGCTGCGTTGGTCCCTTCACAGGCCTCAACAAAGGTAGGATTTCAAGATTGCCAGAATATTTTTGTCAAACAAGCAATTTTCCTCTGGTAAGGGGCACTTCTATGAGGAAAATGTAAATTTGTATTGGAACTTTGCAAAGGGCACCACAGCAAAAGCACAGGGCACCACGGCAATGGGAGACTTTTGAGACGATAGCGGGCATCCCACAGACCGGTCCTTTTCCATTATTTTCATCGCTGAGAACAATGGAAAAGGACCGGTCTGTGGGATGCCCACTATCGTCTCAAAAGTCTCCCATTGCTGTGGATGCCATGGGTTGATTTGAGGCCTGAAATGACATCATTTGAGTAGGATGCCCTTGGCTAGAGTTCAAAAGAAGGTTGCTCATTGGCCCATCCTGTGCGTCACGCATACATAGATGTGTGTTTTCCCATTGTTCCATAATCAGTTTACCTCTAAGATGGCGGCGTGATGACATCAATGGATAAGGTTCATTACCACAGGCATGCAACTTTCCAGTTGATCAGCTGATTTCCTCTTTTTTCTTCATGTTTAATGCCATAGAAAACTTGACAAAACACTGTACAAAGTTTTGTGTGCTGGGCAGTTTCCTCTTTATTTTTAAAAACAGAGTTGCATGTTGGTTACCAACTGAATTGCCATAGAAAACAAACTAATAGTAGCTGGTACCCCGTTGATGTATGCCGGAACTCCGCGCTCCTCAGATTACTGAAAATTTATTTTTTATTGGAGTGACTAATGCGTAGTAAATAAATCTATTCAGTAACTTTTTCCACTGAGACAAATAAAAAAAATTGTATTTATATATTTTTCCAGAGCAACTGGTATCGCTGGTGGAGCTGATGGGGGCGAGTACTGTCCAACATCCATCCCTTTTCCCTTACAACGAGGGGCGTAAACCAATTATTGTCGCCCAGGCTGATGCGAGAGATTTATCCTACGACTATGACAGTGAGCAATTTTCTCTTTGACCCTGTTCAGTGAGGACAACTTTCTAAATCGACGACTTAAACTTTGAATATGTTGAGCGAAGTTTATTCAAGTGGACAAAACCCTATGGGTGGATAGATATTATTAAGTAGGGTTTGAAACTTTGCATAGTGGTGGAATCAGGTAGCAGCTTGGCTTATTTAATTTTATTAAATTATTTATTTTAATTCTTTGGACAATACAAATACATGAGCAGAGGCCGTCCAGGAAAAGAAACAAAACTGTCATCAAACCCTCCCAGACCTAATCTTTATTGGCGACGTTCGTTTTTGTCAACGTACTCGCCGATTTCGCAACACGAATTACTGGAGGGGAGATATCTGTATCAAACAAACATCTGGATCAAAACTAACGTCTTGATGCTTTTGGCACTGGGACCCGCCCACATTTTTTTTTTTTTTATGACCGTGATTTGAATATTCATTTAATGAAATGCGCGCACACAATAATGGGCAGACGGCGGCCTAGACTGTTCCCCTGTGTTAACATCACAAACTTCTAGGTACCATACACATCTGATACACAAACTCTGTTGGTGAATCCCTCTATTGGTGCATTCGATTAGCTTACACGTGTAAGTAAAACTTACACCAGAGCGTTCGATTAGCCATCACGTGATACTCATGTCTGCCCCGGTGTATGCCACCACAGCCCCAGCTCGTGAGCGGGTCTCTGGTGGTTGCTCGGTGTAATGACGTAGTACGGCTGCAGGCTCCCGGCAGGGAACAACCGTTTAACCAGAATGTCAAGTAAGTACACCGCAGCGTTTGATTAGCCTCGTGTCGTGGCTACCACGAGTGTAACTCCCCAGTCTACAAAGGGAAGCTAATCGAACGCACCCAATATTAATTATGCAAATGAGCCTCGATTTGATCTGCCTGGCAAAAGGCAGGCAGCTGTGCCAAACTTGTCAAGATGCTAGTTTGATCCAGATTCGTGGACTTGCCCAGTTCCTCCGAGCTAGTCGATGTTGCGCCCTCTGTCAGTGACTAATACAAAAACTAGCGTCGCCAATCAAGACTATCCCAGACCTCCGCTCAATTTAAACAATACAAAAGTTAATACAGAATATACAGAAATCTGAAAATTAAGGTTAAAATTAGCGGAAAATGGCAAGTAAACGATAATGATGAAATAAACAGTGGTACTTAGTGGTACCTTGCCCTGGCTTTCACCTCTTGTGACCCTGGTTCAAATCCCACCTCCAACGGAGCTTTGCATGTGGATTGTGTTTTCAGTCCCTACCTGATTACAAGGGGTTTTCTCCTTTTGGGGTTTTCCTCCCACATCTGAAACAGAGGATTTGGTCCAAACTTCTCTTCACAGGTATCTTCAGGCCTACGGGTAACAGTGCTAATCGTTTTTGAGGATCCTTTGGTTTTGCTAACACCAGAAAGAATTAAAATATGAATTGAAAATATAGAACAAAGTTGACAGTAAGGAATGTTTGTAACTGATAACACTTTGATAATAATCTCTGTAGTGATCTGTGGTTCTGAAAAGAAATGGTAGCTTAACAACTCTACATTTTGATCAGTATGCTATGATTGTTTTCACTAAGGAAAAACTAGATTTTTACAATTGTAACTTGTTGAATAATCTTGACATTTGTTTTTCATTTTTTTATTTTCCAGCTTTATACCGGAAGTTCCGAGTTCCTATCATTTCCAGAGAGTGGATTCTTGACATCATAGCAACCTACAAGATTCAACCAATGGCAGAGTACCTTCTATCATCAATCGGGAGTGCTCAGCCAATCATAGACCTCAGTAGTAAAAAGAATTGAATAAATTACTTCCCACCAATGGTAGACTTGCATTCGTTTATTTTAGCCAGTCAGAAACATTGGTAGTTTCAAATAATTACCAGTGGTTCTCTCACAGAAAAATGATTCTGGCAATTCCGAGAAAATAATCCCATCATCCTAGATGGGAAAAAATTTAAAATCCTGGCGAGAGCTGGTTGAAAAAGTGAAATTGAAAATATTCCAGTAAAAAGTTAACTTGTCTGATGGCGTTGATAGTGAGAATTAAACTAGGTTACAGGAGACAGCCTTTCATGGAAAGTTGGGTTGGCGTGTCTCTCCTCACCTTCCACCTCTAGGACCCCAGTTCGAATCCTGCCTTAAGTGGATTGGATTTCGTCCCTACCTGATTGTGTGGGGTTTTCCCTGGAATATTCCTCTGGGTTTTTCCTCCCACATCTAAAACTGAAACTTCCTTTCTTGTCTTCTCTCCATGGGGTTCTTGGCTAGTATAGTGATTAAGTTCGCTTTACTGAGAATCCTTGGCTTCACATCCAGAATTAATAAATGAAATGAAATGAAAGTAGTGGTGGCCAGAGGTACGATAAGTCTTGACAGTTTGAACAGGTTGCTCTGTTCGTCTTCTATCCAAATGAAATTTGCATAAAATTAATACAAAACAACGTTTTATTAAATTCATGCATTTTCCCCACATAACTCAATTAACATGTAATTTTAACCATTAACATTTTTGCGTTTTTCTTTTACAATGCATTGTATAGCTGACTTATAAAAATCAACTTCACTCATTTTTATATTTTTTGTTTTATATCTTTGTATTAATTAAAACGCGCATTTATAGCTTGGGA
Source organism: Marthasterias glacialis (assembly GCA_911728455.2). Classification (NCBI taxonomy): domain Eukaryota; kingdom Metazoa; phylum Echinodermata; class Asteroidea; order Forcipulatida; family Asteriidae; genus Marthasterias; species Marthasterias glacialis. The sequence continues at coordinate 9,044,341 of OU452238.1, forward strand.
AAACAAACTTTTTGAAGTTAAAAAAGTGTTTTGCAAAAATTTGTTAAAAATTTGTATGCTACTGCATTGTAAAGAATCGCTAACAATTTTGACGTAGATGAGCTTGAGAAAATGTATTCCATTAATATTGGGAAATGTATATATTGGAGCAAATAAAACAAATCTACAGAACTAGTGAAATTAATGACTTATCATTTATCTTCATGTTTGTAGACTGTATCTAGAGATGATACCACACTAGCAACACTGGTTATTGTCAAAGATCAGTATCCGTACTTTGGGTGACCCAAAATATACATGAAATAACAAACCTGTGAAAGTTTTGTGCTCAATCAGTCACCGGAGTCACGAGAATGTAGTGAGAAACCCCATCACTGTCTTCAGCTGCTTTCCAAGCAGTGGATTTCAGACTCGCAAGATCAAAACTAATTGTTTTCCCTGTGAAATATTTTTGCCTGAAATGCTATTGTGTTTTTTTAGTAATGAGTAAGTTTTCCAAATTTTCTGTCTTTATACCTTGTAGGTTATGTGTACATTCGGATGTCGCAGGTTCAAATTCCATTCTAGCCAATTTTTCTAGTCAAATCCCATTCTAGTGGCTTCTGACTGGCACCCTGAACAAAGATATTGGAAAAATAGATTGACCACCATCATAGGGCTAGATAGCTTACTTGGTTGGGCACCGGCATGTTAATCCGGAGGTCGCAGGTTCAAATCCCACTCTTGTCAGTTTTTCTCTGTTCACCCAAAAATTGAATTAAGTTTACCCAGTCAGTTTTCCTCTCGGTTTATGACTTGATATGTGTATCAATATTTTCAATCTTACCAGTGTTTATATGCACACCCTTTTAAAACAAAACAAAATAACACTAGTCAGAGGGCCAACTGGTGAAATTGTGCACCCCATTTCCCCATCCGTACAAAGTTCACTATGTTTACTATGATAGACTTTATGATAACCACTATCTTCTTGGTGTGCTGCTGCAAATTTGTGGTGATGACCTCCAAATTCAAAATGGCCGCCAACTTGTTAAGTAACAGTACTTTGATCATAACTCATGTTAGCACAATGTCATAGTATCGTGGTTGGTGTCGTTTGAAAGGAGAAGTGTTTGGGCCACATATTGGTATCAATTTTTGTGTCTTTTGGGGTCTTTAAAGTTACAATTTCAGCAAAAACAAACATCATTTTTCAAGCATTTTTTACCCATCTCCAATAACAACCCTGCCTTTCAGTCAAAATGTAAAAAAAACAAAAGAATCATTACGTCCCAAATCATAAACTAAAATGGCGTCTTGTTTTATACACATTTTTTCTTCTGATTTCCGGGGCCGTAATAGATTTTGTTGAAAGAGGCAGAATTGCCACTGTGTAGAAAAACGCAGGGTTGAGAAGATCCTGACTTTATTCGATTTTGTTTTATTGATTTTTATTTTATTTTTTTATTTTTTTCAGACGTAAAACAAACATGCTCTTTCATCTATTTCTCTAGCCATGAGGATACTGTTCCCAGAAGCTGCTTGAAATCTATAACTCTAGGGGTTATCAAATTCATTTCAACATTCCTCCTAAAATTTGGATCTATTTGAAACGATGTAGAGAGTCTGTAAAACTCGAAAGTGTAACATCCCGTAAATTTAGGGGGCTTCATCTTCAGACTCCAGACCAAAGTGAAACTTATCTAATTTTCAGGAGTGTTCACAATACCACACCATAACCTACTATATGAAAAGCTACCTCGTGGGAACATTGCATTTTCCCCAAATGAGAAAGGATAAATCTGAGATAAACCTAGGGTTTAAATAGCATCCTTTAATGATGGTTTTCAGTCCGTGTAGTCAAGAAGTTCCAAGTATATCTCCTGATCTTTTTGGTTTTAATTGTTAAGCCCATTATCCTTTGCTCACTCATCGTTAACTCCTGGTTAACCTAGATTAATCTTAAATGTACAAACCATTTCTTAAATCTATTTCGAATCCTGGTTCATGTGAGAAAGAAAACAACTCAAACGACTTTTCCAGAGAGCTTGTAATACCGAATAATTGTCACACGGCACCGGTGACAGAAAATACCAGTGATGACTCCTGAGGCTTCACACGGTCTCCGTCCAAATGTTTGAAACCACTCCCTAAACAATGCCGTACACACAGGTGTTTATCACATTCACACTGACTGTTGACATGGTTGCGACAGAATTAGCTTAACATGGAACAAAGGAAAACCAAAACATGGGAAAGTAATCATTTTTAGAACGTCATCCGGGCGTTATTTTGATGTTTTGTCGCCAGGCATATGGCACATACAAAGCCACGTTCTGTGATTTGTGTTTGTCACAGTAGCGCAACTTTTGTTTCGACGAACATGAATCCAGTAGCACACTTGCACTGTAGATTCTTTTCATTTTATTCATACCATTTCAAGAACACAAGTTTTTATAATGTTATCAAGAAGAGAACTCACGTTTTTTCTCTCGGAAATTTGGGCTTGTTGTGTGAGTTATTGGAGGGAGTCGCTTAACATAATATACTTATAACAAGAATGTAGTACCACTCAGTAACACACTTAAATCACTATTTCTTCAAACTTCAACCCCAAGCCATTTTGAGATATGGTGGATATACTACTATGACACTGTTTGGTCTGGGTAAATTTGTCTGTATATACACCCAAACCAAACAGTGCACTTGTATAGTGTCCACCATTTCTCAAAAAGGCTAATGCTTACACCTCACCCCATCAACCAACCAACCAACCACTATGCAAATGTATGGCATCATGAAATCACCACAAGCACAGCGGCACAACTTTCCTTTAGTAAGTTCCAAATTTAACATGTTCTTCAACTCGTGCACTTTTTACCTCGCCGGGTGATCCCCAAACGGGGGAGGGACCTAACTATGGAAGGCCAGCGGAACTGTGCCAGGATCATCAACAGCATGGTATCCGGCCTTCTGGTATTGTCTTTAGTACTTTCCCGATGATGACAAGATTTTTTTCCCAATACGAAACTCTCATGCCTTATTTGATGAGTTTATGAACGTGACTTTGGTATTTTGAATGAACCCAGTGTAAAAGTTCATTGGGTGATTACGGTGACCACAGTCTGCTTGTCTTCTATTGCCCTGAAAATTGTTAAAAATGCCATGTTGATTTCGCCTCTCATTTTCGCACTGGATCTTCCCACAGTACCTCTCTTCAGCCAACTTCCCTTCAACCTCTTCAGCCAATCTCTCTTCAAGTTGCACACCAGTGACGTAACTAGGTGGGGGCACATGCCCCCCCCCCCATTGATTTCCGCACCCACCCCACCCCAATTTGAAATCTGGATTTTGAGACTAAAAATTACCATTCATTTTATGAACTTTTAAATAGTAATTTCAATGTTTTTAAAACTTATTTTGTGTTTACATGCACAGCATATTATTTGTTTTTACCCCCATAACAGATTATACTCTAAAATAAATACAAGAGCGTTTAAAAGCCGCTGTTACCCACTTCAATTCAATTTCTTGAACTCAGACCCGGAAATAAAGTTTCAGATAAAAAAACATAATCAGAAATGCGTGTTGCCCGTACCCAGTTTGAAGGAACTTTACATAATCAGTTTTACCGACTTTTATGGATAGAAACAAAATGTGTAATACTTTTTTTGTTAAATACGTTATAAGGCCTAACCAAGGGAAACCCACGCAAAAAAAACTCAATTATTAAATTGACTGATTACTTTAGTCTAGTTAAGGACAAATTATAGAGTCGTGGATTTGGATCAATCGATCAACCAATTGACCACTCATTATTGAGCGATCAATAAATCAGTCAGTCAATCAATCAGTCAATTATTAAATCAACTATCAATTAATCAGGTCGTGGCTGGGGGAGGTCCTCAATCAACGGGCCAAAAGGGTTTTGCAAGTGAAAAAATATTGCCTAAGACGTGAGTAGGCCTAACTATTAGAAATCAATTTAATAATTTGAAAATTGTTTTCCCTTAGTTGTTATAAAAACGTAGGACACCTTCCTCTCTTGTTAACAGAACTTAAAGTTGCTGAGTTTAAAATGTCCGGGGAAATGTCTTTAAAGGAGAAGGAAATCCATGGTGTGCAAAAGAAAATCTTTGACATCTTTGAAATAATAACTGCCAGTTGAACGTTGAGGGCTGAAGTGTCTTGTACCTATACTTCTCTTCTTGCACGTTATTTATATCATGCAAGTGGGACCTGGCGATAAAGCCGTATTTACAACATGGAGGACGTTGAAGTGTCAACGGAGCGCGGGAATCTTGAGAATGCTACAGCTCCCGAGAAGAACGGAGAAAAAGAGGCTGAAAATTTGGAAGAGGCAGCAACGCAGGCGGACTCCAAGAGGCCCCAGCACCGCTTTTCCAAGGGTGGCCGGCCCCGTAACACACCGACTCAGAGGAAGAAGTCGGCAGAGCGCAGAAAGACCAATCGTGTAACCCAACTACAACGTGCCACTGCTAAGAAGTTTCTCCAACACACTGCAGGTGAACATGCCGGAAGATGGGAAACGATGAGGGATACAGTGATGGTCTTTAAGGACGTGCCAGTGCCTCAGATGGACCCTGTGTTTTCAGGAATGTTGCTCGACAGGTAAGAAATGACCTTGGGTTCCCGCATCAGTTTGCTTTGCAGTGTGGATTTTTCAGGGTGTTTTTTTTTTAACATCAAACGGAACCCGGAGACAGAGACGGAGCTGAGGTTTGGAAAAAGCCCCGATTAAATATTAATTATTGAACTTATAAGGAGTGCATGTTCTTGGTTGTCTTCTGGGTTTATCCTGGATGTGATAAACAGCGGCAACAAGTTAGACACCATCATGGAAATAGCAGGCCTAGAGTCGTGTTAGTACTACTACACTGCCTGAGTAGTTGCTACTCACTGTACTACTAGTGAGTGTACTACTAGTACTACATGTACTACGTACTATTACTAGCGTGTCGTGGCCGAGCGGTCTAGCGCACCGAATTCAAGTTCTTGTGGCTTAGCCTTAGTCATCACAATGTGGGTTCGAGTCTCGGTTACGGCACTTGTGTCCTTGAGCAAGACACTCAACTGTGATTGCTCCTTGGCGTTGATGTCCTAACGTGAGGATCCTGCCGAGTAACGAAGTAGAAGTAGAAGTACAGTAGGCCTACTCAGAGACCCCCATAGTCTCAGTCTGACAATGTGTAAGAGGCAGTACCCATTCCTGAATCTAGACGTAGGTACTAGCATGGAGGTAGAAAATCTATTTCTACCTCCATGGTACTAGTAGGTAGTAATCATCACCCTCGATCCTCCGGACGGTCGTTATAAAAATTAGTAGGTCATTGGGCTGAGGAACAATACCAAGAAATACGATTATATCGCAGCTTTAGTTAGTAACGTGTTCTCTCAGTAGCCTACTGCACCTCTTTCATTGTTAACTTATAACATCAAACATAAACTAGATAAGAAATTATTGAATTTATGCAATCATTGTCAAAGATGACTCTCTAAATTGTAAACAAACATTTTGAATGCTTTAGACTTAAATGTGGCATAAGCACACGTTCTACACAGGGGTCCGACTCTCAGTGCTAATTTGATTAGTAAACTTGTACAAAGCTCTTTAATTACTTGACCCATGGAGCAATCCATGCTTGACCCCAACTTCATGGTGATGGTGCACCACCTTTACCTTTAATGGTGGTGCAGGGGTGCGATGGGGTTTTTAAAACTTCGTAAACCGCAGCTATAGTATAACATTCAATGAATGTGATTTTAAACTACCCTTAAATTGACTTTCTTTTTGGTAATGCTTGTATCGAGCAGTCACTTCCTTAAAACATAAAAGATAGGAACGTCTCGAACAAAGACTAACCACTCTGTCCTCTCCGGAACATGTCAACTATAATTAATTTGATGCATAAACAATGATAACAACAATAACAACAAAAAGTGTCATTTCGTCACCGGAATTCCGTCTCCCGGCACTAGACGTTGCTCCAGCAACTACGATTCCGGTCGGTCGCAATACGGCGACCTGCGGGCGATGCGTAGCTTCTTTCCCCGGCGTGTTCGTCCGTGGAAAGTATAAAAAATGGATTTCCACCGCAGACAATGGTTCGTACGTCTGACGGTCTTCCTTCTGTTGTTGTTGAGAATGTGTCATTTGTTCAATTTCTCACAGATTTCTCAGAAATCTATTTTCCGAGAAATGATATTTTCAAATAGTGGTGGTTTTGTGAGTCCTCGTCAGAAGCTTCAACTACGGCAATCGTTTTTGACTCACCAGTCGTATTTTACGCGCTCCTGTCTGGGACCGTTTCCGTCCACAATGCTTGTTGGGGACGGGTCCGTCTCGCCGCACAAACCCAAGCCAAGGCCCGCGGACTTGTTCCCGCCCGGCAGTTTGCCCCTCCATTTCGTCAAAGATGCGCTTGTCCTTTACCGGAAGAAAATTTAAAACAGTTAAATGTATTATGACAAATAAGGAGCCAACGGCGAGACCTTTTTCTTAATGTCCTTAAAGGGACACATTGCCATAAAATCTCTTAAAATTTTGCTGTTTTGAATTTCTCCTTGATCCTTGTTAAGGGTTTTTCATGTAATAAAACACCAAAAGTGTGTTGTAATTAGTTAGTAGGTGATTTAAAAAGAAGAAAAAAATTGCTTCTGAAAATACAACCAGCGGAACCACACTCTACAGTCACATAGAAACATACGATCTGCCATTTTGTTGAGTCACATGTTCTACAAAATGGCGGACTCTGTCACGAAATTAAGCAAAAACCAGACAACTTTAAGGGATTTTTATGTGAATCACCATATTCTACTTTAAATATATCCTATCCAAAGGCAATGTGTCAGTTCAAGCTTGACACTAACTTGACCCCTTGAACGCACGTCACACGCGGCGACTGTCACACGCTCACCAAACGCCGCATAGCTTAAATGCGCACTAAACTGTATAACGCACGGAGACACTGACTTCCAAAATGGCGCGACCAAGATTATTTGGACAATGAAGTTAGGTGAATGGGTCAATACTCTGAAGGATTTAGTTTGTTGTCGTTTATTTAGGGCCCAAAGCAACGATGCACCTGTTCTCTTGAAGACGCAATTAGGGTCAATACAAAGCGCACAAAACCATCTTTGTGAAGCATGTTTCTTAACAGGCGCGTCCTGAATTTCAACATTTAACATTTACACGTTTAGAAGATTGGAGCACTACCTTATGATAATATGACTCACCGCCTCCCGAAAATAATACTTTTTAATATTTAGTTCTTGATTTAAAAACTGAGGGGATCGTGGAGAATGGAATGTTATTACAGTCTTAGTTCATAATTGCGTTATGTTGAGGGACGCGACAAATAAGCCTACATTTATAATTGCTTTGGGCTTGCTTGTCTAAAAAAATCAATGCCAGTAACATAGAAAGGCTCCTTAAAAGTTCTAACTAGAGTACTAATTGATGAACATCAGTGAGACTTCCGATAATTGGAACTCGCATCTTGAAGTTGGCCTTGCGCCGACGACCGCCCCTGGCGCCGTTGATATCCTTTGCCATCACAGACGTGACGGAGGCTAGGAACTTCCGGACTCCGTGTTGATGTCAGATCAAATAGATCTTTCAGAAACACTCAATTATAGCGAGCGATGAGGCAAAATCATCCTCGGTATTTAATGTTGGAAGGATGATACCATTATTATTTATAGCCAATTTGTATTGGTTGCTTGTGGTGGTTTATATAATTTTGTGACTTTACATTGTGTGCAATAAATTGTTGTTCGGACCTCATTTTACGTGCATACGTGTAACCGGTACTGAGAGTTCGACGAAGCACACTCTCCAGCTAGCCAAAATTATGATGTCGTGGTATATGTACTTTGTTGTACCTTTGTATTTTTATCATACATTGTTAGGTGGGGCAGAACAAAGTAGCGGACCGCGTAAGAGGCTGCAGCACCAAAAATTATCTTTGCGGCCACTTTTGCAACAGCGCCACCATAGGGTGGCAAAGGGCCAGTTCAGAACAAATTCTACGTCGTGAACAACAGCGAGAATAAAATGGGCATTTGAGATCAGTGCATTGGACAGAATGACTCTGGTGCTTTTGTTCATTTGAAGTCAAGGTATCACATAAGGAACCATACAATTTTAGTAAAGGGGAGATTCTTTTCATGTTTATTTTCAGATTATGTTTTCATTAGTTCAATTATAATGCCTTAAGAAGGGGGAGGCAATGTGTCAAGCACATTGAAAATAACCTTTAAAAAAAAATAAAAGGGGATAAATAAACATAAAATTATTTTTCTGATAAAGTTTTAACATAATATTTAATTAAACCCAACTTTTTCCTCCCCCTTAGTCAATTATTTACAAATTCACAAAGATACTTTTTTATTTTCTGAAAAACATGTTTTATTTCAAATTGAACTCTCAAAATAAGTAGTTATATACATTATATACATATACAATTTTTTTTACAAGAAATTTAAACAGTGACAATAATAATTAGCAACCTCTAAAGGCTTCGTCCAAACATCGACAACCACAAAATATTAAGTAATATAGATACACATAGCCATAATGGGAATAAAAATATGTTAGTTCGTGAAAAAATGTTTAAGGCGTTTATTTCTCTACCTGAATCCTGCAGTTTCTCAATGCCATGATTGGTTTGACTGGTCCCAAATTAGGCTGGTTTTCTGACCTCTACATAAAAATTCTACTTTCACTGTATTACATGTATATGTCAACTGACCCTCAGCCTAATACATAGTTATCCCAATTCATCCACCTGGATGCAGAGAAGCAATAGTGGTTAAGTGTTTCAATATCTGGATTTCTATCTTCTGAAATTGCATTTATATTCTATTTTCCCATGTCACCCCAATGCAAAGTAACCCATAGTTGCGTCCATTTACACACCCAGATACAGAGAAGCAATTATGGTTAAGTGATCTAGAAAATGACACTAGGCCCAATGTACAAAGCAAACACTGCCCCTTTTACACAATTGCTGATCTGCACATTATGTTAATCTGTACAGTACACTGTCTATCGTGAATAACAATGTAAAGTATATGAGGAATTTTAACATACAAATAATTTGTACAGCAAGCAAGTGCCTTTGCTTTTGATTAATTGCCAACATGTTTTGCTCCGTGAATAATATCAGTTGGATTTTGTTAGCAGTTTTCCCCTATAAGTATCACACTTGCCTCTTTTCAATAGCAGCTTTAAATAATTGTTTACATTGAAATATACTAATGAACTTTTATGCCACAAAAACATTTACATCGAATCACATTAATTATGTCAAGGTATCTACTCATTAGGTTTTTCGACTCAATATTTTCAATAAATGCAAAACTCACTCAGCATTTCACAAGCACAGTGGTCTGGATCGCATTCGTTTTGCAACAATCTCATGCATTTGTACAATATCCCACACTTATCCTACAGCAAACTGAGCTGGAATTGTTTTTAAAACCCCCCTTTTTCAATTGTAGGATTTATTTCTAAACAGTAATTTCAAAATATTTTCACAATTCAATTTTTTAGGAAATCATTTTTTTTTAAACAGAGGCCTTGGTTTTATTTTGTTTTGTTTTATTTTTTTTAAATACACTTTGACTTCTGTGAATTTGAAATAATTATTCATTAAGTTCGTTATAAATCCATTACCAATCGTCAATTTTGCTCTGTGTACACTAATTTTCCCCGCTTTCTAATGATGCATTTGGACAGTGACAATCAACAGGAAGTTTGGATTATTTATAACCTGTACTTGTGAGCACTGAGCGAGTCCTTGATTGTGAAATCATTCAGCTCAACACCAAACTCTCATCCAGGACTTGGGAAAATATGATCATCCGCTATATTGCACAATATTTTAACCATTTCAGTGTTTGTCTTCTCTGAAAGTTGACAGTTTATTGTTGAAATTATCTTTCCAGAATTAAGCTAGGGATTTATCAGACCTTTTAAGTGTTCTTCTTTTCTGCAAATGGGTTGAATTTATCTGTTCAGAATTAAGCATGGGATTTTACATTTCTTCTAAACATTATATCAAATAGATCTGAGATGTATTATTATTTTTCTTTAGATGAGACCATGGTGACTACATTAATAGTATATAATTAAATGATAGCAAGGTGGAAAAATGACAATATTCATGTTCAAACTTTTCTGCAAAATAATTTAAAAGCATTGCAAAGGTTTCTTTAAATGAATAAAACCCTAACCCCACAGGGTTATTTATTAGGGTTCTTCCTCACTCCGACAAAATCCTACACCATATGGTAAACTTAATACCCAAACTGTTGGACTCTGGTTATACCTGATCCCATGTAAATAATGATCCCATGTAAATCATGATTTCATGTAAACTATGATCCCATGTAAATCATGATCCCATGTAAAGCATAATCAGTTTACTGGTGCAGTAACTGCAGTCCTCAGTCCAACAGAATCAAACTAATCATGAAGTTGGAGTTTGATCGGTGGTTCTAGGTTTCTTAAGAATGCTAATTTCCGTTGTTAAGGGGCATGGCAAGATTGTACTGTACAAGCTAAATTTTAGACAGAGGGGTAACATAATTTTATATTTGAAAACACAAAGGAGTCAAGATGTAATGTTTAGAACAAACTTTTCGGATCTTGCTTCTCTTAAAACAGTGGAAATTCTTAAAATTTGATTGTCTGAAGTCGCCAAGCTGTTGCAGAATGGCCTAACCACCATATCACGTGTATTGTTTATTATTATGTCTCTCAACTTTCTAATAGTTTAAATGTATTAGCACCAAAATGATACACGCCTACTGAACAAAAACACATCACAGCCGGCAATGTGTGAAGCTTTTTTTAGTTCACCATTAAGCGATACATGCTAAGAAGATGTCAGTGCGTCACCTACTGTTTACCAGAGGAAACACTTCCTGTGTTTTTCTGTATGTAAGTCTCAATCACATATTACTAAACAGCATTAAAGAGGAGATGTTTTGTCTACCAAGGCCTCAATAAACAGCTTTATATAATAACTTATTTATAAATAGTGTTGAGTGCCCATGGGTGACATCACATTGCCATGGTAATGACTCTGTCAAGCAGGCCCCCACAGCAACTGACTGTAGTAGAATCTGTAGAGTACGAAGCAATAATTATTATGTTCCTATGGTAACATGGAAACAGGCTCGATACACACATTTTATCGTTATTGTTTTACACTAACTGTCAATGACTTAGTTACATAGGTAGGTCACATGTAGGTCAGAGCAACTGCGACATAAAATTAAGCTCAACCGATGAAATAACACTTCCTGGATATTGTGTCAAGTCAATTGTTCAGCACACTCTTTGCTTTGATATCAACCTCTGTTCTTATTCCATTCAAAAACACAGGCATCCAAAGTGAGGCTGGAGCAAAAACAGTCTGGTCCATTTGTGTCAATATACTCCAACATCCAGCAATGTAGATAGGGAACCCGACAAAATGTGGCATGACAAAGGTCTATGATGTGGCACTTATAGTTGATGACTCATCTGAACATTGTTTATGGCTGATTAACATATCAGTAATATACTGAGTTGATACATTTAGAAGGCATGAGAGCAGTCTGTTTACATGACAACGCATCCTCTCGACTCTCTCTCGACCACCACGGCCTTTACCCGAACTGGAGGAGGGATCTTCGGCTCGCTCTTCTTGCGGATGCTGAGACGTCGGAGAGAGGATGTGTTGATGGGGAAGGTACCTCCTCCTCGGCACGCCGACGGGAGGTCAATATAGGACTTTTGCAGTTTCAATTTCCCCATGGTGGCAAGGGAGGCCATCTCAAAGACTTCCTGGACAGTTGTTGGACTTGTACGAGCGGAGCACTCCACGTAGGCCGCTGCCCCGATCTGTGTTGCTGCTTTGGCTCCCTGCGAATTCAAAAGAGATATGAGAAAGTGTTGAAGACAAAGTACAGGTCAAAAAAAAATTATACAACATTCAAGCTGAGAGCTCACTTATAATCAAGTCCATACCAGAAACAATCCTCCAGAGAAATATTTCCTCTGAAATACTGTCAAAGTCAACAAAATAGCAATTGAACAACCCTTAAAATAACCGGTGCTTATTTTTGATTGTCACAATCCAAATAAGCAATGTTATTATGCGAGTGTGCACAAGATCCCATCACAACAAAACCCATTTTCTATTGTTTTCACTCAGTCGTGACAACTGAATTTAATGAAATATTCACAGGTTGGTTGGACTGTGTGTTTATTGAAAATTTAGACAATGGGGAATTAAGTCACTCCTCCCAATATACCTTTAGCACACCATAAACCATGGAGTTAGAAATAGATGAAACTAACCCGGCTGTTTGACGCTCTAAGGGGCAACCTGAGAAGGCTGTGGGAACATGGAAACACTAAGGAAATCTCTTCAGACATGAAAGATAAGTTAGAATTAAGCAGGAACTCATGGTAAGATGCAATCTTAGGAGACTTGAGCTAGCTCTTGGGAAATATGTTTCATGTGAGGTGTAACATTATCAAGACAGAATTCAGTTGTCCATGAAGTTTTTGAATTGTGGAAGTTCAATGCCAGAAGGGTTGAGGTTACAGTGTCGTGGAAACTTCATATTTCTCAAATATTGGGAAAACAGTAGGATTTTGATTACTATGTATATCTGTTGTTGTTACTATTATATCTTTCTGATAGTGAAACCAAGGAACCCTCAAAAGTTCCTTCCACTGTGACCTGTGAAGAGAAGATGCTGCAGAAATCTCCGTTTTTGACGTGGGAGGCAGTGGCATAACTAAGAAGGGGGGGGGGGGACTTTTCTGAACTTTTGAGATTAAAAATTACCAGAATAAAACGTTACATTTTGTAAGCTTTTATGTAGTAATTTCAATATTTTTAAACCCTTTTTTAAAAATTAATTTATGCACAGACAATGTGTTGTTTTTCCTCAACTTGTAAGAAGAGCAAAGTGCCCCCTTGTGCCTCCCTAAAATTGTACCCTAGTTACGCCACTGGTGGGAGGGCAAACCCATCTGGGGAAACCCCATATGATCACTTAGGGGCTCAAAATCCCATCCACATGCAAGGCTCCTGTCTGAAGCAGGATTCAAACTGGGGTCCACAGAGGTGAAAGGCTAAGCCAACCTGAATGCCCAATAATAACTAATGTAATAATGAGGACAGTTGCTTAACATTGGAATCAAATGGACAATGTCATTATACTCTGATTATTTATGAGGTAATCATTTTAAATCCACCCGTTTTTTTTCTTCCTTTCAACATTGATACAAAAATCTGCTTTAACGCTGATAAGCAGCTTTCCCCTCATAACATTGATCAGTTGGCCAAACGCCAGTTAAAAAAACCCGAAGATCAGTTAACCTTCCGTTCAAGTAACCCAGCTGGCTAGTTCATTGTTTCTCATTGTTTTACTATAACCACTACCTGCATATATTGTTCATACAGCTTTAAAATGAATAATAAGTCCACAATAAAAATGATTACATTTTCAGAAGGAAACTTTAAACACCAGTGAACAAAACTGATGGAGTAGTGAAACAAGCTCACATGGTGCTGTTGGCTAAACACTGGCAAGGTTAAGGGGAAACCCTGGTTAAGTAAACTTAGAATGATCATGTTAATTTTTCCCCACGATTAGTCATTTGACAAGGATGTACTTAAACTGCCAAAGTAAAGACTCCAAGTTGCCAACAAGATGGACTTAGCAGCTGTTCAGAGTGGGAACTTTACCAAGGGGGCCTGACTTACTATTCTGTGATCAAAAGTGGAGCATTTAGCATTATTGACCCCCCCTGAACTCAATTTGCCCTATTTGCATAAACTGATAACAGCCCCAATAATCACAAATCCGGACTAAAATCACAAGGCAAAATAAAGTTTGCGGCAAAGGGTTTGAGGATAAGCTCAGGTTACATTTCACTTCTGTTGATTCAGACTTGTATTTCATCCTTCGTCCTATTAATAGACCCATAGATTTTCTCCTTATAGATTGTTACTCTGGTGCAGAGAAACTGTATCTATACCTCTATTAATGCAAACATGTCATTCCTGAGGAATTCTGAACATCAAAGACTGGGCTCTCGGAGAGAGATCAGTGGAATTCAGTGATCAAAGTTTGAATATTCAATACTTTTAATTGGCAGATTGAACCATTTGGTTACAGGAAAATAATGTTTCCTCCTTGTTCTGGCCTTCTCCACATTGTCATTTCATTGTTGTTCAGTATGTGTTTATTTTCACCGTGATAGTTTTGCTTGTTCCCTTTAATTACTCTGTACATTTGACAGTGAATTGTGGAAAGAAATAATTAATAAATAACCATAATAAATAAGGCATGTTTATTGCACTTTTCCAAAAATACAAATAAATACTACAGAAAACAAATTCAATCAATAACTCTGTGATAAGCAGCGCCACTAATTAATCCCAGTAAGTGTTCGTTTGTGTATGCGGTAATTTTAATCCATTTTTAGTTTGCTTTTAAAAATTACAAGCAAGTCTTTAATATTGTGTTGATCCCAGAGTGCCAGAGGGCCTGGTATGCAGGTTGCCTCATCTCTCTGCTGCCCTCATTTGATAAATTCCATCACAACTTGACACACCCTGAAATAAAAGTGTTCAGGGGATGACTAACAGCTGAAGCCTGATTTAGAAGCACCATACCACTAAAGGGTCATGGTAGATGTAGAAGATGTAATTGAGGAAAAATGTTTCTGTATAAACTGTAAAAAAAAAAATGGAAAGTTATCCAAGTAGAAAAAAAATCTCAAACAGGAAGATTGATTTCAAATGGTTATAATTTATTCTGACCCAAAACCCCCACAACAACAACAACAGCCAAAAGATCAATTTAGAAGCATTCCAATCTTGAAGATCTTGGCTATGTGGAAAAACCCGGATTCAAATGCCATTGAAACACACAAAGAAGTTTATCTCAATAGAAACAAATAAAAAAAAAACAACTTAAAAATGTAAATGCAGTAAATTATTGATCACCTGATTCCAGATGTGCATGAGCATTTTCAACCACACAATGGTCTCCATTGAGCCACTCTTTTGTAGTACCAAGATTTGGATGTCAATTATTCTTCTTTAATCTGTCATTTAATTTGTGAAATAATTCAGCTCTCTCATCTCTCCAGATGTTTCATGAGCAATGCATTGTCAACCACACAAATGTCTTGCACTCTGTTTCTGATAAGCATATAGCTTTCACTTGGGTGACACCCTTATGGGTGACCAGGTTGGCTTGGTGGTCATGTCCTGTCTTTCTTTCACCTCTGTAGACCCCTGTTTGAATCCCACCTGGGACGGAGCCTCACATGAGGAGTGGGTTTTCAGTCCCCACATGGGTTTCCCTATTTTTGGGGGTCGTCTAAAACATTTCTTTATTGTTTTCTCAGCACATGTGTCTTTAAGCCTCTGGGTTAAAAATACAGTGCCAGTCGCTTTTGAAAATTCCCTGGTTTTACCAGAAAGATTTGAAATAAAGAAAAATAAATATTGTTATCCACTCTAGCCGACTGACAGCAAAGCATTTTGTTTCAGCAGCTCTAGGATAAGATTTTTTTCCCTCTGGCTTAGTCATCTGCTCTAAAAGTAATTGATTTTTACACACTTTGACACCATCAAGGCTGGAAATTTATGTCATTAATTTGTCGGACAGTAGGGGAAGTCATGACAAGTGTAGTGATTGTGATGTGTTAGTGTGTTCTCAAGGACTTCTGGTGCAGGCTTTTTTTTTTTGCTGTTTCGCTGTCAATTTCACTTTGAATGTTTCTATGTCTATGTGAAAGGGAAGTACATGGAGCTACCCAATGCTCAATTTAAAGTTGTTCAGAAAATTGTTTACCGTAAAAGGACAGTTTGGCAAGCTGAAACTCCTGCCTTAAATTGGCCCTTTATCGTGGACAACTCCACAACAAAGAAAGGCTGCACGATCAACCAAAACTTTAAACTGAAATGTATTTAAAGGAATAGAAATCAACGACAATTTATGGAGGAAGTGAAGAACCTGTTTCTCAAAGAGCAATTTCTCCGTTCCATCCATTCATATATATTTTTGCACAATAGACATACGTTCCGCCCATGAATGTACTGGCCAAAACTTGGGTTGTCTAACCATACGTGTGCATACATGTAGGTAGAAATAGGCCCATTACATCACCTAAAGTGTATTCTTGTTTCAAATTGTTGCTATTTTTGTGGAATTAGGGAGGGGGATGGTTATAAATTTCATGAAGGTATTCTTTCCTGTTGGAATTCAGTGGTCTTTATATGGGGCAATATTTTAGGGTGTTTTTCTTCTCTGAGCTTTGTCAGGAGAATGTACCATCTCTATACTTGCATTGCCATATTGTTAGCCTTCGTGGATGAGTTTTGATAGTTAGCAAAACAGGTATAAACATTTCCTGTTGCATCATTCAGGAGTCTTGCTGGTCAGGTTGAAAGAGAGCACTGTACTTTAGGTATTACCCAACATTACCACTGATCACCCCAAGACATGTTGATTGATA
This sequence comes from Marthasterias glacialis, assembly GCA_911728455.2. Taxonomy (NCBI): domain Eukaryota; kingdom Metazoa; phylum Echinodermata; class Asteroidea; order Forcipulatida; family Asteriidae; genus Marthasterias; species Marthasterias glacialis. Next base: position 9,060,884 of record OU452238.1, read on the forward strand.
AGGGAGTAGGCGATAACCAATTGATTAGTAATCAGGTGTATCACCTGTAACCGCCCTCAGATCGGACCTACTCAGCAGACACCTACGACACAAGTAGTGGATTCAGGGAGGTGTGGACGAGGTTATCCGAGTCCCCCTATCTCCCCATCCTTGGCAGAATTAACTCAACACCTGTCTGCTCATTTGTTGGCAAACTTAATCAGCAGCCGCCCAGCCCCCAGGCAGATGCCCCTCTGGATCCACCCATTGCTGATGGTAATTCCACAGCTATTCACAATAACTGATACAAGTGTGTCAAATACACACATGTATCAGAGTATCTACGATTCTGAGCGTGTTTGAAAAATTGATACATTTCATTAATTAAAAACAAACTGTAACCAATTAAGTCACAAAAAATTATTTAGACAACTAGACTGTTTAACTCCTGTTGCATTAAAAGAAGTAACAATGGAATGGTCCCTTTGTCAACTTATCTGCTACTAGAAGTAAATATTGTTACAGAACCGGCCAAACACAATAGACTTCATGTTTTTTTTTTTTGGCTTGTGATCTGTTTTAACTTGGCGTTATTTGTCAGTGCTAAGCAAAGCTTTGTACTTTGCAACTGAAATTGTGTATGGATCGATTCACACATTGGACTCTCAGCTGTATCATGGTGTTTGTTAATGGTTCACACTCTGCAATCATGTACAGAAGGTGTGAAGCGTGAACTTTGTTATGGTATGGTATACATGTAGATCCAGGTTCACTGTTGGTCAAGTCATGTATTCTTATTCTTGTATACGTACATAAATGGCCATGAATTCCGCCTACGACGTGCGTGCAGTCTGACAAGTTTTATATGGCTTTAATTCGATTCTAAAAATATCTATGCCAAAGCTGCCTGGGTGTCACATATCAGACTTGCTGAGATGATTTGTTTTCCTTTCTGAAGTGCCTTTATTTAAAAATGATCAACTCTGAGAAAAAAAAGAAGAAATCGTCTGGCATTCCCGGGGGGGTCAAGGAGGCATGGGGCCTCCATTGCCCTGGGTCTTGGTGCCCCGCCTTAAAAACTTTCAAGTAGGCCTAGATTTAAGGTTTTTCTATTGGAATGAAATAAGGAATAAGTTTCCTTGTGTCTTTAAAGATAAGATGCCAGACAAAAGAACACTTCAGCCTTTCATTTTTTCAAAGATTAGTATTTTTTATAAAGTTACATGTTCAATTGTATTTTTGTAAGACATATGTGCATGGTAGAGCTAAAATCCCTTGCATTGTGGAAATTGATGAGTGCACTGTTTTGAATGCTTGATTGGCAGAAAAGTGACACAAACAGGTTCTGTATTTCCCACAGTAAGATGGTGTAATGAATATTTTCCACATCAATGTGCAATATTTTGCACAATCAATGCGTGATCTTGTGGATATTTCATATTCCTGCCCACAATGCAGTGAAATTTGTCTCACTCCCAGTCATTGTGTTGTGATGAACCATTATCAACAAGGGTAACACTTCTTGCACCTGCTATATTTAAAGGGGAACTAAAGCAGTGAATAACAGGAGGGGAGTTTTGGGTGTCTTTTCGACACCCTGTTTTGAAACTTGGTGTACGGGTAAAAACCAAAATAACATTTAAATGACACAATGTTAAAGTTGCAATGCCTTTTCTCTCTTGTGATGATGTAAGTTTTTCTTTATTTTGACGCTATGTAAGAATATAAATCTTAACTAGTTTAAGACCATTTTTATGATTCTTAATCATGACAGGATCTTTTGATTGCTTTGTTATGCAGACGCACAAGTTATGATCGTTGTTCTGTCTTGTGATAAGTTTCTCTTATTTTTTTTATGCTATGTAAGAATGTTTGAGACCACTCATGATTCTAGACATCTAGAGGATCAGAATGAACCTTATCATCAAAAAGTAAAACAGTAATGCGTTAGATCCCTTTAAAGTGCTTTGGCTTGGTCGGATTTACGTGCCAGGAAATTAGAAGTGGATGTGAGGATTGCCGGCATCTTTTATTTCATATCCAGCGTGATTTTAATCTGATGAACACAGATGACCAACACACTAGGACTGCTGGAGCTATAATTGGCTTGGAGAAAGCCTACAGCTTGAGACCCACTCAAGGATTTCTTGATGTGGTTTTCTTGCTTTGGAGGAAATGATGGTGATACAGAGTGGTTGATTCTTTTCATTGTTTATCAGTAATGCCAACTGACCTTTGCTAACAATTACAAGGGTACAGGAAACCAACTTTTGGTTCTCTGTTCACCATATAGCCATCTGTGCACACAATTTTACAGACTGGACAGTGCGTGCCAAAATTTGTTTCTTGTCGTTCGTTTTTGTTTTAAAGCTACTGGCAAAGTGCCAGAATGTGCTAGGCCTGTGGTTTGTCAACATTTCATTTCCAGATTTCAGGATAGTTTGTTTTTTAAAGATCTTTCTTTGCTGCAAACATTTTTTTAAAGATGAAATCCCCATTGAGGGAAAGATATGTAGCCATACTGTGCAGGCCTGGAATTACACGGAGGCCATGGCATCTGTTGCCCTGGTCTTGACCCAGGTGGTGTCCCTTCAAAATTTTCCCATAGACTTTAAGATTTGTTCAGTGGCCTTGCCCTCTAACAGTTGAAATTCCATGTCCAAACCTCTAGTTGTTGAATATAGATAACATCAAAAATCTGGCACCCTTGAAGTTTTAGAGTACATTTTTAAAGCCAGAAAAGTTCACACGCATTTTGTTCATGTTTAAACGCGAGTACAATCTAGCCCCTAATGTACACTTCTCAGTTTGTGCGTGACAAAAAATGATTTTTTATTTATACTCTGTAAGTAATTAAATAAAACTTGATGCTTATGTATCACTTTGCAATGAAAAAACAACATGCATGATGGAGTTTGGCATTAACACTAACAGGTAATTTGTTCAACAAAACATCAGTTGGAAAACAATATAACTAGATTTGAAATGCACGATCAGTGATCCTTGGAAACTCAATACAGCTGGGAAAGTACAGTAAAAGTCTAGAGACACTGGCAGGATTTTAATGGAGTTATCAATTTCAATCTTGTTTTTAACTTTTATGTTATCATAGTTGAGAACCCATGGACTAAGGGGAATGGGCAACTACTGCTCTAAACTGTGTAAACAGAAAGCGTTACCTGGGTAACCGTTTTCGGGTTTGGTTTTACGTTCAAGTCAATGCAATCAAAATGAGGCTTGAAGGAAAAACTAGTCTGGTCCCTATTTATGAACTGATATTTGGAGATAGCATTGTCAATAAGAATGCAGGGAACCTGACCACTATGGCTACAGTCATTGCCCTCCATTAGAAAACCACATAGCAATCAAACAGAAGCTTGAAGCAGACAAAATGTAATTTGTTTCCCTTTTTTTTTTCCTTTTTTTTTTTGGGGGGGGACTACTTTCTGTATTTCTATTTTTGTTAGTTATGTCTCCACTCTGAGAGGTAGTAGGTTGCATTGGCCACAATATATGTTTTGGTTTTCTTGAAAATTGTTTTATTTGTTTTTGTGCTATATTTATCTTTCTGATGTTATTCTTTAATGAATTACTGTTTGTGTGGAGCTTCTTTTTAGATAGTTATTGAGTTTTCTTTTGGGTTATCATCAGGCTTGTGTTTAAATGAAATGTTATCTTATATTTTTGTAACTGCCTCAGAATAAATACAATTTAAAAAGTAGTCTTCACTGCAGCCGCAGTTTAATCAAGCCCCAATAACTGTGACTAAATTCCAATAATAATTCACAACAGCCGACATTCTGGTCTTCATTATTTAACCATCATCATACGAGGAATGTACTGCCCCATTAATCTTCATCATGTTCACATTAAACTAACAAGACATACGTTGAGGCTCCTCCAGAAAAATATGCCAACCATTTTAAGCTCTTTCAGCACCACTTCTATTATGTTGATTTTGATGGAGCGCAAATGCATAGTAGAGTGTACGGCATAACACCCAAAATAAACTTTAGAAATTCCAAGACTAATACATATCGTTTGTGTTTTCACGAAGCGACGGGCATATACCCGTCGCTTCGTGAAAACACAAAAAGCGTAATTTCGGGATGCCCATCCTTTTCATAATTTCTCGAATAAATCATAAATAAATTGATGAATTGATCACAAAAAAATCACATTTGATGAAAGTTTAACTCATAATAAATCACAGGAGGAAAGTACAGACTTAAAAGAATAAGCATTGTGCTTTTGTTTTGCAGTTTTGAAATGTGAAGATGCTCGTGTGTGATTATCTCCAAACACGATTTTTTTTCCAATTTGACATGCCCGTCCCTTCGTGAAAGCATTGACGATATGTACACCCTTATTGAGAAAGATTATAACATTATAACTTGTGATAACTTTTTTATACACCAGTTATTCTTTCAGATAAAGTTGCCCCCTTCCCCTATATATCTGAGGACCACTAACAGGCTCTCAGATGTCCATAACCAGGATTCCATGAAATTGTCATCACACATACACATTTCCAGTTTTCTACTTTTCGGGGAAGTCGGTGCAACAAAATTGTGGTCTGAGGTTCCTTACCTTGTCATGTGAAACTGGAATTCGTCTGTCCTTTGATAGTTCTGCCATGACCTGAATGTTACTCCTTAGATCCATCTTACAACCCACCAGGATGATAGGACAGTTTGGACAATGCTTACGTACCTCTGTGTACCACTGTGTAACAACAACAACAACAACAACAACAACTTGGTTAAAAACATCATTTGCCAACCATATTCCCTGCTCAATCAGTTTTTGTGGTGCATCCAAAGAGAGACCCTGGGAATCTTACAAAACCATGAATTCCATTTTTATTTTAGCCTTTTTAAATAGTTTGTAAGATGAGCAAGCGAAATTTGAGATTTTGATTCAGCTCTTTCTAAAGCTTCAAGATACATGTATTCATCAAATTTGTGAACAGCCTCCTTTTGACCTCTAGGTGAGGGCGCCCCACTCAACTGACGTCATGTGCATAAGGTCTATTTATTTCCCTCCACAGTCTAGTCCCCAGATGAGTCCCTGTCATCATTAACTGCCTGAATGGTCAGACAAATTTGTTGCACTTATTAATCTCATCCTTAATTCCAGGACGGACGGACGCAGCCAGATGATGTCCACATTTTGACTTGACAATGATTACATGCATTTAAAGGGATTTTAAATTGAGGAAAATCATTCCCAACCTCTACTTTTAAATATAAACACACACCCTACAACCAACCTGTGAAAATTTCATTTCTCAAATGAAAAATGACTTGTGTTTTATCAGGGTTTATTGGGCGTGAAATTGGGCAGGGTCCAAGGTGTTCAGACGCCCCCTTCCCAACATGCTCTTGACGACCAGTTTTTTTTTGTCATCTTTTTCTTTGGTATACTTTAAACATAGAGCAAGGCTTGCTCTATGCTTTAAACTTGTGCTATCGCATCAAATACATCCTTTGCTTTTTTGTGGGACCCCCCCTCCATAAAATTCCTGGATCTGCGCTGGATCATGTACATGTTCGTGTTGCAATCAAAATAAACAACCATGGCATTGGGGCTCTGTAAATGCTATTGTCTCAACTTTTGAGAGTATTTCAGATGGAGTTATTTCTCTGGAGGATTGGTACAGGTATGAACTTTGTAATCAGTGAGCTTCCAGATTGAAACTGATGAACTAATCTCACCAATCCTGTATGTCTTTAAGTTGCTAATAACAATGGAGATGGATGAGTCATAGAGTCCTTGATATTGAAAATAAAATATCACGGTCGTTCACGATAACGTTGAATTAGATATCAGCAGCAACCGGTTCACTCAGGGTTCAGGCTCGTCTCATATCAGCTATTTCATAACCGTGGTGCAAATGACGACATATGGTTCAAGTTTTTTTTAAATCTACAGACAGCGTGTAATATCATACTGAAATAGGTAACACTTCTTTATTTTTATTAAGTGAGATGCTAGCTTGGATTTATGCAATGGTTTCTACTTGAGGATGGTTAGGAATATTTACTTTGAAAACTGAACACATAGACCTATCAACCTTTCCCGGATTAATTATCAGCACTTGTTAAAGGCAACCAACAATTTGGGTAAAATATTTTTATTAAAGATATTTAATTAAAATATATATATATATATATATATATATATTTTAATCCCAAGGTTTTTCTATAAATGGATCTGTTTTTATGTTTGTGCTTGTTTTTGCCTCTGACGAAGGTCCGGTTTGGATCGAAAGCTAAGGCCATCAACCCTACTAGTTACCGTTTACCAGGTTATTTGCATCTTAACCGGGGTAGTGATCCCTGGCTTATCGGCAGCACGGTTCGGCTTCTGACTGGTCCCCCCGAGCAAAGTAGATTTGGTATTGCACATAGGACCGCCCACCAACTATAAGGGCTGGTTAGCTCAGTTGGTAGAGCGCTCGTACGGTATTCGAGAGGTCGCGGGTTCGAGTCCGGCATCAGCCAAATTTTCTTTGCTCACGCTATTTATTTATATATATATATATATATATATATATATAGTAAAACTAGTAGGGTTGATGGCCTTAGCTTTCGATCCAAACCGGACCTTCGTCAGAGGCAAAAACAAGCACAAACATAAAAACAGATCCATTTATAGAAAAACCTTGGGATTAAAATAGATGGAGAGTATCCAAAATAGGCGTAGATATTTTTATATCCATCATGTTTTTATTATAAACAGTTATGTAAATTAATAACGTTAACAATTTTCAAAAAAATGTTTCCCTTTATTTTGTTCTCTTTAGATTGAATGTGGCTTTTAGATACTTTGGTCACTCTATATACTTCTGTTCCATACTAAAATATTTCTTTTTAACGAAAAAGGTAAACTTGCTCATCAGGAGGCAATTGAATAAGCAAAGACTCACAAAGACTCAGTTGGATCCTAAATATTTTGAGTAATTTTGGCCTGCAATGTCTTTTTGTGAAGCAGGAATTCACATGTACACATAAACGAATATCAATTTTATGGTATAAAGTTGATGATAAAACCTGCCCTAGTTTTCTCTTTTTTTTTTTTTTTTTTTTGAAGAGGGCTTCTGCAGATGGCCTCTGAACATGACCTGCCCTAAAATGGTTCCCAGCACACTGGAATAGTTCACATAGCATGTATATGCGTGAATGTCTCCCAGACGCCAGTACCAGTCACTCATCACATGACTAGTTGAAATGTCAGGACAGGGAATTGTCCTGATGAATTAGATTGTCGAATTAAAGGGAAGGAAACCAATAATGCTGTTTAGAAATCAATTATCATCAATTACCATGTACAAATAAATAGTAAGTATAAAAGATTAAATAAATAGTCAATCTTCTAGTTTGCAGAAACATGCAAGTGGCTTAAAATTGGTTCAGACAATCGAGAAAAGAACAAAAGGCCTGGAACAATACAAAGGCAACAAAAGCTTGGCAGATGTCAATACTGGAATGAAACGCAAACCATTGGTGTGCATAAATTTTCCTGCGATGGCATGACCTCGCATTCTGCCTTGCATTCCCATCTATGTAAAGTCGGAATCATGTAGCACGAGGTTAACACAGCAATTTACACTGGATGCATTTTTAAAAAAGCACTGAACAAAAAAAGCGTTGGTAACTGTCTTTAAAATTTGCTTTAAAGCAAACTAGCATCAAGGAACAAGTTACAAACAATGATCATTTTTGGCTGATGACCTTTTTGTCACAAACACAATATTCTCTCCACTGACTATGTTTATCTAACAGTGGTTTTAGAGATTGGGTCCAAGTTTCTTTATCTCATATAAGGACTGGAACACACATTTTGGAGTAGATTGTTGTGTGATAATTCATACCTTGTTCAGGACACTCTGAAGTGTTTGAGGTTTGCTGATATCATAACATATCAGGGCTGTCGTAATCTCGTTGTAGGAGAGTGGTCGGACACTGTCATATTCAGGTTTACCTAGTGAAGAAATAGCAGGTAGAAAGATAAATGCTGAATATAGTTTGTCGCAAAGTTCAAGGGTTAAAGGTTGTTATTACATCATTGGTTGTTGGTCGGGTAAACTCTACTCCATCCTCTGGTTTACAATGGACACTCCATCCAACCAAACTCTAAAAAAAAAATCAACTTCGATGGTTGTGTTTTAGGAAAAACAATAAAAAATGGCTTATGTTTTGTCAGGGATTTTTTGCATACTTGCTTATTTTGATTGGGTCAATCAAAATAATGGTTGTCTGAAGGGTCTTGAATGCTTTTTTCTGAATTTGATATTATATCAGATGTAAATATTTCTCTGGTAGATTGGTATTGGTGTTAACTTTATAATCAGTGAGCTTTCAGATTGAAACTAATAAATTGTCCCCCCATTTTTTACCAATCCTTTTCTGTGTAACCATTTCAAGCCTGAAAATTTCCCTCGCACTTGTCCGATTTCTGGGTTCATTTACACTTGTTTAATTTGCCATTGTCTTGACAAACTTGATATTGAAGCAATTGAGGGTGAAAAGACAACTTCCCATTGTCTCGACAAAATAACTTGATGTGAAGAAATCATGGACAGAAAGTACAGAAGGAAGCAGTGTCTATGTTAGCAGCAATCACTGGCCAAGTGCCAGATAAAACAGGCGAGGACAAGATTCTCCTAAACATAAGTCCTGTGTCAAATAACAATGAGTAATGAGCATTCCTTAATGAAATACAATCTTCAGAAGCTCTTCAATATGCTTGAAGGGTCTGATATTTAATGGAGGCAACAGAGGCAAATTGCCTCCATGCCCCTGGTCATTGCCCTGGTGCCCTTTGGAATGATGCAGTACAAAGTTGTATTTTCCTCATGTGCCCTTTACTAAGGAATGTCCTTGCCCTCACAGGATTGTATCCGGCCTGTGTTTTGTACGTCAAGTCTGACATATTTTAAAATAACTGATGTCACTGGGTGTAACAAGGCTAAAGAGCAAAAGCATTTTTGTCCTACACCCATGACCGATGAAAAAAATTTGTAATTTTATCTGACTAACTTAACCCAGTTCTAGTTTCTGATGACAGAGATCTGGAGAATTGATTTCTAAAATGAACATAAGTGTGAAATAATATCTTACTTCATTGGTTTTCAAACCATGTGTGTAACTGTAATGAGACACTTTTAAAAGGGTGTAGGCCTAATACTGGTTGGCGCCAAACACATTGCATCATGTAAATCTTTGAGAGAAACACCAAATACCATTCTGCAACCACCCTTGAAAATTGCACCAGCAAAGGGGGATATGCTACCATTTCCTGTCGGCCAGTAAATTCCGACGTGAAAGAATTGCAGATATTTTTTTTCTTTTACAAAATGAAGGGCAAGTATATGGAGAGGAAATCTAGGTCAAAAGGAAAATCAGCAGTTGAAATGTCAAGGACTTGCGCGTCGTGGCACCTCAGCTTTTTAAGCCCAAAACCCCAGAAATAATCCGAGGGACAGGAAGTTGCTGATGATAATCTGGCTGACTCATTAACAAGTCTGTACATCAATTAAAAAAATAGCTTCATAGCATTCTCTGTTTATGTAACGCTTAAAAAACCAAACTTGAATTTTTCTACATCTCAAAGTTTAGCAAAACAGCTCCTAGAAAATGTTTTGGCCAGAAATAAATACCCATAGCTATCTCTCAGATTTGTACCTGTTGGCAGACTGTAAAACAAAACCAATCATGTTTAGAATGTTAAGCTAACCTCATCGTCTACCATCCGGGCTCTATTTCATGGAGCAGCTAAGCACAACAAAATGCTTACCAGAATAAGTTTACCAGCCAAAATAAAATGTCGCATATGTACCATATGTGACTGGTCACACTGGTGGCCTGCTCATTTTTTGCTTCGCAATATTCTCTGCTTCATAAAAGCAGCTCTATACAATTGGGTCCTATTCTCAGAGGCACTCAATCAAAAGATATTCAACTCTTTGACTGATGTTGTTTTTCATGAAGGTAATTTACATGTATTGCTTCAGCCTGAACATAGAAAGTCAAGACTACATTATGTCCACTGGTAGATCTTCTATCAATGATCAGTGTTCGCAAACAATGTAGTTTGACCAAAGGATCCATGGATTTATGAAGCTTTAGAGTCTTCTAGGAATTCCTCTCTTCTCCAATCCCTTGTGCTTTTTACCTCACTTTGATTGATGGACTGTCATCGCTTTCACTCAGGTAAATTAAGACTGGGAAGATTGGATGACTTAACTTCTTCCCTTAAGAACATTATTTTGGAAGCTACAATCCTTTTATCTATGGTCTCAGGCTGGTATGGTCTCATGATCAGGGTAGATTTTTGTAGAGATAAAGAGATTCTGTGAAAACCAATTTCATTCAAAGAGGGTGTTGGGCTTTCTTGATGCAGGGATTATCAGTTTTCAATGTAGCATTCTCACAGCCAGTTTCAAGCCAGAGCAATCTGCTAAGCAGGAGCAGTATGCCATCCAGAGGGGTGTCTACCGTGTCTGGTGTCATTTTAATGTCCTCTTTCAAATTTAGATGCCCTGGCTAATCTGTCATTTACAAGTCAAAATGTTGAAAGTGAACAAGTAGTACAATCTGTTTGTGAATTTTCAGAAATTATGAAACCATTTTTACTGGGCCTAATTTCATAAAGCTGTAAGCACAATTTAACGCAAACAGCTACCAGCCAAAATACCGTTATAGTATGTACATGTATATTGTTGGTGACTGGTTCCCTGCAAAATTTTGCTTAGCAACAAAACTTAGTAAGCACTGTTTTCTGCTAAACAGCTTTTTTGAAATTGGGCTTTGATCCTGGCTAATATCTTGGTTCCATCCACTTACTATTTCTGTTCAGCACATTAATTTTTGCTTATCAGTTTTATGGAGTTATGCTCAGAATCTTTCCAGATTCTATTCAAAGTAAAGGCGCAGGAGCAAGGGCAGTGGCTGCCCTCAATCTAGAGGTCATCCAAGGTGGCCTTCATTAACATAACAATAGCCTTGTGGTTTTTAGCAGCCTAAACAAATTAGAGCAGTTGAGAGCTCCATTAGGACAACCCTTTTGTCATTCTGTCATTGAACTGGGAGCTAATTAACAGATTATGTATTGACTGGGAGAATTCTGTAGGGTATACTTAATGCCTGGGGCTTTATTGTCAGTGGATTACTGCCAGGTTCTTGTTGATACTGTTTCTTTTCCAACACCCAGACAGGATGACCGGAAGTGATGTGAACAAAAATATAAAAAAATCAACCAGTTTTGTGGTGTTTTCTTAATTTTTATCCATTGTTAAAGTCTGTGATTTTGTAGTTTGTTGTATGTTTGAACCCTGATGGAAGTATGGGCTTTTTTTAACAACTAAATAATACATTTATAATGTACCCAGTCAGTTTCCCTTGTGCTTTATTACTTTGTATTTTAAGAAAAAAAGTTACATCCCCTTGTGGTGATCTCCTGTTTCGTAACCTGGGCGTGATTCCTAGCTATACTGCAATTTAAGGCTGCTATGACTTCTGGTGACTAAGCAAATATATTAAAATAAGGAGACCACAAACAATAGCTCAGTTGGTAGAGCACCGGCATGTCAATCCAGAGGTCTCATGGTTCAAATCCGTTCTTTCTTTAGAAATTTCTTTATTCACCCAAAATTTAACCAACTAAAATGTTAGTTAGCAATACTGAAGTTTTGCCTATTAATCAAACTACATTCGTAGAAGTCATTAAAAACATAGAGGTAAACATAAACTTCAAAAAAGCTGTTTCGCAGAAATAATTGCTTAGCAAAATTATCTGCTAAGTGAAAACTTGCAGGGAACCAGTCAGGAGCAGTTCAAGTTGCACATCCATTTAGATGGTAAATTTCTTTAGCTCTATGATATTGGGCACAGCTATGCCCATTCCCTTTTCAGGAAGTCAGACCTTTCAAAAGTTTAGTTCTCAATCCCAATCGTAAATCAAAGACGCACATCTTTTATTACCTCATATAATAGAATTATTTTACTTGACGCCGAGTCCCATTGCTGAGGCTTATCGAATATCACTTAATACAAATGTCAACGCGTATATACTGTCTGTTTACCCAGACAGTTAATTAATTGTAATTAAATGCCTTTGACATTTCCCCCTTCTATGCAGAAATCACACTGGCTCTTCGAACATTGTTTATGTTGTCTGAGAATACTGTAATCTCTACTGATGTTATTTGTAATCAGATATTATCAAATTGTTCTGGTACTTGGTATTGCCAATGTTTGCTCCCGACTCTGGATGTGTTCCAAGTTTGATGAGAAGTGAAATTTGACCACGCTTTCAAAGACATGTCTGTGCAGGAATTGTTATCCATCAGCTGCCTCCATTTTGTCATGTAGCATACTCTCTAAATGTAAAAGAGTCAAAACCACTCATTCTGTCCGCCATACCACTCTTGCAAAGAGCCATATGACAGACAACTCTTTTTATAGTGAAAGACAGGTATTTTCAACTTGAATCAGGGTGAAGTTCGCGTCCAATTTCACTCAAAAGGGTGATGCACAGTGAGTTTCACTCTCAAAAGAGCCAAACTGACACTACTCAGGTGAGCGAGTGAAATTTTCACTCTTTTACATGTAGAGAGAATTATCCTATTGCTATAATGAATGCTGATTGTCAATTTACTCAGAGGCACCAGACTGTTTTAAAGAATGTCTAAGCCGAGACAGATTTGGCTGCTCTATCTGTAAAATGGAAAATGTACACTTTCAGAACGGGACTTCAAACTGGCTGACAGTGCCTAAGCCGCAGCCATGTCTTCGAAAAGGGCCGAGTTCTTAAGGCCATTATTTTCTCTGACAGATGTCAGAAATTGTTCACGAGCACAGCACTTGGATTTGAAACGTGCAGGTCTGGCATGAATTTGGATTTTTACTTCTATTGTCCAACTGAAGGGTCATGGTCAGAAGAGTACAGTGAAGTAAAAAATGTCCTTGGGTTGGAGTTTAATATGTTGTAACTAGAAAAATCCTTAGTGTCGGGATGCTGGTTGTCATTTTTGTGTGATGGCTTCGTTTTTTCTAAAATGTGGGATTTTTTTTTTATTGTTTTCTAGATGAATGATTTTGAGGCATGTGGAAATGTTGAACACAGTCTTACCACCAGTATAACTGGTCAAGCATAGATTTGTCTTTTGAAATGCTAGATCTCTTACAAATTTATATATATTTTTAAGGGTATTTTGTTGTCATTTAACGGGGATGTTGTCTAGCGGGAGTGTTTTTCTTTTCCCAGAAATTATTTGCCTGAAAAGTCAACTGACCATATAAATCCGTTGGCAAACAAGGGGGAGTGTGCTCATTAAATATTGATATTCAGTTTTTTGTATTCATGGACCTTACATGTATTAAGTTTAATATTCCTGTAGGGACAACGGAAAACAAATCAGAGAAACCAACAAGAACTAGTCATTTGATTCTGAAAACGTACATTGTGTTTTTGTCTCATCTTCTGATTTGCAATTGAATTAAAACTAAAATTTTAATTTCCATAATCCATCTGGATTATTTTAGAACATCGCTGTATTCACAGATGGTTTAAGCATAGATGCCCATCACGTCATGCCAAATTTTCACTCAACCCGACGTACAAATTAATTTAGTAGGCCTAATGATTGATGACTCAAGTGCCCCTCCTGACTGGCAAATTATGCCAACATTGTTATTAAATACCTTGTATTTAAGCCTACTGTGAATTTCCCACATAAAGCACAAGTAACCTTTATGACCCTAATCTACACCCCCCCCCCTTTAAAATAAATACAGAATCAGTTGTGCTTTTGGCAGTCCGGACAACCGGCCTTTACTTGTAAGGTTTCATCAATCCCACTTGGTCAAATAATCCAAAATAATTCCGCAGTGAACCTAAATTCCGCAAACAACTACAGCGAACACAACATGTGGTCCTGGTACAAAAGACTTGAGCACACATAGGAGGGACAAGAGATTCAATTCAATGAATTGAAATAGCATAGAGTGAAGAATTAAGGTTGTGTATGGTTAATAATACACCAAAGCAATATGAGACTTAAATAGGTTTTCATTGTGTGAAGGGTGAGAGCAGGCAACCTGAGATTGCATTTCCAGTTACTAATTCGGCAGGTGGCTTGGAAAGATAGGTGTTAGGAATGTAGCTTAGTTTTTCATCAATAATTATCATATTTTGTATGGTTGAGATAGATCATTGGAAGTCTTCCATGTACACCATGTATAAATCTCTTCCAGGAAGAAGTGTTGGATCTGAAAAGAGCTGGGATCAATTTCAAAGAGCTGTTTAAGGGGACAATAATGCTTTAAAAATTTCTGCTAAGCAAAAACAAGCAGGAAACCAGTCACAGATGGTACACACAACATGGTATTTTGGCTGGTATACCTTATTCTAGTAAGCACAGCTGTTTTGTGTTTTGCTAAACCTCTGTGCTTAATTATTGATGAAAAACGAAGCTACAATCCAAACACTTATCTTTTCAGGCCACCCCTGCAACAGCAAATTGTTAGGCCAACAAGTTCAGCTTATTTTCGTTGATAGAATTACAAAAAGAATAAATTTAACAGCAGTTAAAGCACTTGAAAAAATAATTTAATGACATGTAATCATCTATAATGTGTCATTGATAACAGCTACAATCACTAGACTTTTGTTTGTCTGGGGTTTGTTTCTACATATGTGGATATATTTTATTTATTTTTACACCCATGGATTATTTATTCATGTACTTGTACTAAAAATAATTCATGTTGAATTTCATCTCTGAAATAATATTGATTGATTTCAAAATGTAAAAACAAAAACCAGGATGTATTAACAAATTGAATCCTATGAATATTGATTTAAAGACACAATGGAATGGCACAATGAGTCACACCTAGTCTGGTTGCTGGTAGAATGGGCTTAGCTTGCATTTATGCAAATCTCTTGTTGCATTGTCTGTCATATTTAATGACTCAACCTATTTATTGTCCAGTAATTAATTTAGCTGGAAGCTTGATGGGGGTTAATGGATAAATATGGTGGTATCTACATCCTGTATGGTCATTCAACTCGGTGTGTGATATTTGGAAACAAAAATGAGAAATGAATGACAAAGGGATTTATTACAGAAAGGAGTTGACAAATCCTGGATTTTTGGCAGGGATTATCATTTTTCCACAGTTGAGTATGTAATTTAGCAAAATTTGAAACTTAAAACATTTATCGAAACAGCCCCTTCACTTTCATGCTTCTAATCTCAACTTGCAATTCTGACAGACATTTGGGATGTTTTACCGGTAAATGATTTTTGAAAACTAATCTTTGTGTTTGAGAGTACTAAATAAACAAAGCTGTAGGCTAATGTTGTGGTTTTAATTGTTTTTTTAAAACTTACTTATGAAAGGGAAGTTGTGTAATGAATCTGTTGGTTTAATTTCAACATATCCTACTGGTTTTATAGAGGAAAGGAATATTGGTAATGAGTAAATGGTAAATTGATGAGTAGAACAAGGCAATCATTGACCCAATTCATCTGACGTCATCACCACATTAAATCTTGGTCGTGCCATTTTGGTAGTCACTTTCCCTGTGCGTTACTGTGCAGTACGTATTTTAGGCGACCAGCACATGTTTAGATGCTCACCAAATCTTCAGATGCAATTTGGTTCCAACTATGTCAGACCATTGGGAAACAATAGCCACATGTAACATCAGCCTTAATGCAGAAAATGTTTCTTTGTCAGAAACAATATCATTATTCACTCAGCTTAAGTTACTATTAAGTGATATAAATGACATCGTCAAATTAGATGGTACTTTTAAGCTAACGTGTGTCTAGTAGGCAAAATTTTGATACTCTTATTAAAGTTTAATGCTACAAAGATTTATGATGTTGGACCCAGATGGTAGTTTCCAACCAAATACTTTCCGCGATTACTTCTTGCAAGAACCCTTTAACATAGGCTTTGCCTGGACCAGCGTCAACGTCTTACCAGCATGTTTCCCATTAAATCAGACATCTGAGGTATTTATAGAGGTTTAAGACGCTGGCGAGCATTTGACGCTGGTGAGACTTTGACGCTGGCAAGAATTTGACGCTGGTAGTGGTGCGTCCAACCTTCTGGCTGGACACTCCGTCATCAATTTTTATGTACAGCTGCTGGATTTAAGTTGAACCAGATGTGATCAAGTGATTGTTTCATCAGCTTTATGCTCAAAAGGGTGGAAGATATTTTGCGAGAAAAATTGAAGACAACTTGAGCTTCTGTTTGAATTTCAACCATATGGTTTTTTTTGAGCAATGCTTACCTATATAATCTCATGATTTTACATAATAATTGTCAATTCTGCTTAGTAACATTTTCTGTGCTTAGCTATATGCTTAATGCAGACTGAAAACACTGACAAATTTAGCCAACATCCTGTTGGCAAAGGAGTAGGGAAAGAGTCCCTGCAAAATAGAAACTTCAGATTTCAGAGAAACCGGATTTATAAACAGAACAAAATTTGCCAGGAATAAAAAATTATGATAATTTATTGGGAAACATTCCTGGTTTTTTTTTTTTACCAAAGTGGAAATGGGTTAGCCACATTCTACTTCCCTTAAAGCATAGAGCAAGATGCTTAAAGTAGAACTGATGTTTTGATGTGATGCAATATATCCAAACACGTCATGGGGATTTCCCAATTGTGTTGCTGTATCAGAGAAAGTGGCACCATCTCTTCTGGGGATTTCTGTTTTTATTTTTTCAAGATTCTGGGTTTTTCTTTGTAATCTGATATTTGTTTTTCTATATTCAAGCTTGAAAGTATTTAATTTTACAGATGCAAAAATTCAACCATCTGATGCATTTTCTTAAAATGTTTTTTTTTTCTTTAAATATGACCCCCAAAAAAGGTCCTGTCAACAATTTACAAAGCACTGTATAATACATATTTTGACTTACGATTTTTTTTTATCAATTTAATTAATAAAATGATAATGATTGTGATTTAAAATGGTCTACCTAATAGTTGATAAAGAAAATCCACCTAGTAGTTGCTCCACCTTGTTGATTTAGCCCTTTTATTTTTAATAATTTATGAAATTATCTGAAAAAAGGTTTCCAGTACTTAGACAGCGTTTAGGAATGAATAAACTCCACCTTATAGTATTAGATTTAAGCATTGTTATTGTGATTGCATGCAGGGGAGTCCCATGATTCATGATTCATCATCGACTGTAATAAAACAACCGAGCACTGCGCTGTGGCAAGGTCTGCCGGGGGAAAACACATGTCACAGCTTGTCTTGACCACTGGGTCGTGGTCTCACGCAGCACTTTCCCTTGGATAGAAACTGAGCAATTACCACAGATATTTGAGTTTCAATGTTATCGTTAGCTCACTGTGGGATGTCATTTTCACTCGAAATTATTGCTTTTTTGATGGTTGACACTTGTAACAGCGAAGGGTTGTTTTTGTAGCGGAATATAATATCTGTTTTAAAGAACGTTGTGGGATTTTCAAATGACTCAAAGGTGAAATTAGTGAGGGGGTGGGAATGTCACTGTGTATTTTGGATGTTTTTTTATAATTTTGTTGGGGTGAATGTTCTTTCTTTTAACACTTCCAAATTTGAGAGTGTTTGACTTCGCTGAGTTTCAACTTGTGTTTTTATTAACAATGCATCTTTGACTCTAAACTGTTGCTAGTTTCAGAAAAAAAGTTGACCACTGCTTTGCACCTCCTTAAAAAAAAAGACTTATAATTATATAAAAATAGTTAAAAGTCGCTAAAAAAGAAATATATAGGGTTTTTCTCAACAAATATGCACGTGTATGCACCGTAGCAACCTGGTTTTCCCCCTTCAAAAATAGTCAATATACTTAAGTTATTCAGTTCTTCTGAATGTTTCCTGAGGGTAAAAAAAAAAAAAATCAAAACTTACAAATTACCAACTCTGTGGGATTTTTTTCACATTGGTCTCATTTCCCAAACATCTAACAAATGTGGGAATCACCCTGGAGGCGCATATTACTCAGTAAGACCAATAAAAACCTGGCATGTCTTCTAAAAATACAGATTTTGCCTCAAGGGAAGAAATGGGTTCACTCTGCAAATAATTTATGGAGAGTAAAACCCAGAGGATCTGAGAGTTCAGAGGGCATGAGATATGTTTTGAGATGATGTCAACTTGAAACTCTCTCATATCAATCAACACAAACAGTTGTGCATAATAAAGCTACCCAATCTTTTCAGGTCATAGAGTCATTTTAGGGAGACGGAATTCTGCAAATTTGAGACTTTTATTCTTGTGTGTAATTATTTTCCACCACATGTTTCGAAAGAGTGGTGGTGAAGAAGGGTGGTGTTTTTTCTTGGTACAAGCCTGGTAGTGGTACAAGGAAACACAACTATAAAAAAACAACAGAAACCACGATAAATCAAAGTCTGAAGTTTTCTCTTCTTTTAAAAGCCAAGTACAGTTTCAAGTGAATGGCAAGTACAATTTTACCTAGAATAGCCAAGTATTTGTATTTTTAAGTACTTTCTATGACTCTAATGGTTGCTGAATGAACTGAAAATGAGGGCTAACATGTTTGTGCATGATTTACCGCAAACCATCATTTCAATACACACTTTTATGTTTGAAATGTAACATGATCCAGAATTCAAGAATAAATATTCCACCTTCTTTATAATCCTGGATTAGTCTTCAACCATGCAAAGAATGTGACACTTTGGCATTCCATTACAATCCAAACACAAGTTTGTTTTTGTTCAGAATTTCTTTCTAGCAGACCTCTACACAATAATGTTTGAACAGCTTTTTTTTTCCAGGGGCTTAAATTGTTGGGATGAATTTTTTCACTTCTTTTCTTAACAAGCGTCCAGACGTTCTTTTGTATTGAACAAGCATCGGATATGGATCAGCCAGCTTTCCAATGAATAAGCCTGGGTTGGTCATAAGATTAAGTGACATTCATGAATTTTCCCGAGTTGCAATTGAACACTTAAAGCATTGGGACATCATTTGTTTATGGCAGCGTATAATATTTAATAGTTTTGCTTGAAAGAGAAAAGCGTCAACAGCTCTTGTCATGTTGTCGCATAAGGAAACATATTTACAAAGACTTTACATGAAATCTTGAAATTTAGCCCTAAAAAATCAAAGTAGAATTTAATCTCCTGAAGTACTGATCAAAACGTTGAGTTGTTACCACCACCGGTTCTTTTCAGAACCAACACAACTCATAGAGAAATTTCATTGACATGGTGTTACCACAATCCTTACTAGACTGTGTCTCCACCATGCAAATTTCAAATCCTAATAGGCCCTAAATGTGTTTTTATTACATATTCACTTTGTGGCTTATTATTGTTGGGATGTGTTTTGGAAATGCTGTTTGTTTTGCTTTCTTGGGGATGAGTTGGGTGGGGGTAATTTCTTGAAATCACTTCTGACAGCTCACTCAGAATATGGGCTAGAAAGTGACCTTTACCCCTCAGCTGTCCAGAGAAAATAACCGTCTCTTGATAGAGCACTTTCACTGATGACAATGTCACGATCTACTGTGTAACAACCTGTTAATCTTTCACCCAGCAGACATCATCAAGTCATTAATAATCTTGTTCAGAGTGAAGTGCTTTGAAATCACTGTCTGACCAAAGTTCACATACATGTACTTCAGGCAGGTGCGGCTCCACCTAGTCTCCTTTTCAGTATGAAAAAGGAAATAGTTTTTTCCCCTTCTGATACAATTCATGTTTACTTTCAGTATAACCACTCCAAAGAAAGCTCCATCTGCTATAAAATGTACCCTGGTTTTCTTGAAACCCTTACTCCATAGGATCCTTTAACAAGATCCAACACCATATCAGCATGTGCATGTTGTGTTGTCACAGAAAAAATGACGGGCAAACACAACAATTATGTACTCTTCCAAAATATATATGTATCATACACTAAAATCTGTAAACACCAAAGATTTTACAGTAAGTGAGCACTCCAGTTAGCTAAACTGTCAACAAATCCCATCAACAATGACTTTTGAATTTTTTTTTGACAGCATCTTACTAGAAGTCCTATTAAATCTGTTATTTTTATGACAGCATCTTACAAGAAGCCTTATTAAATTCTTGGCTCTGCAGCCAACATTTGACAATGCATTCTAGGTATACATTGTACCTGTACCTTCATTCGACAGCACCCACGAAGGTTTTGATTTGTTTTCCAGTCATCATCAAAGTAATAAAAGGAGTTGTGAAACTGAAAGTCTGCAACTATATACAGGTTGGTTTCTCATGGTTTTTTATAGACATTTCAATTGGAAATCATTAGGTAATTGAGCTGTGTATACACTCATCCGAGCAGCTTGGGTTCAGTGTTTTTTTTTGCAGGGATTGTAGCTACGTTTTCCTATTAGAGACCTCACTTTAAAACAATCTCTCAAAACACACCTTGTGTCAAAAGCATTTAACTCAACCGTTTTTTATTTCTTCTCCTCGCTTGCCTCGCTCTCTTTGATGACTATTTTTAACGCCCTGAGAACTTTGCTGGTGGATTTGTGCACTTTACAACAAGACTCAGTCATTCCACATGATCTTTGATCTGAGTTACAATGAAATATCAAATAAATGAAGGATTTATAGAACTTGTGAACTGCTCAACAACCTCAATGACCTGTGCCCAATTTTATAGAGCTGCTTAAAGTAGCAAAATAATGCTTACCAGATTAAGGTTACCAGCCAAAAATATGTGTTTTTCAGGCTACTCTATGAAATTAGACCCACTGTAGAGTAAATTCCAAATAGTAGTTTTTGGCCAAATTCTCAAACCCAGAAAGTTTTTGCACTCAAGTGTATTTTGACTTTTTTGTTGTTTTTAAATATTTTGGTTTTAACCAACAATTTCTGTAATTCTGAACAAATTTTCTTTACATTTCTTTTGTTTCTGAAGTAATTGACGGGGAAAAATTCCTTTGTCTAAATTTTATTTGCAAATAATTTACTCTATATAGGTCTCCAGCTGAATTGACCACAGGGCAAACAATGCCAAAAATGTTCACATATGGCCATGGGGTCTGGGGTTGGTTGGAGAGTCCACCAAACACATGGGGTGTTAGCGCTGTATTTGTGTAAGGGTGACCAAATGACAATAAAAACATTCCAAGGAAAGGGATCAGTGATTGCATTCCTTCTTAATGAACAACAGAATGGTTTCTTTAAACAGAGCTCTGGGCAAAGTTATCCAGGAGACTGAAATTAATATGAATTCTGACAGATTACTCAACCATCAATTATAATGCTTTTATATTTGGCACTAGGTTCAGCTCTCTAGCATTAGAACACCTGGTAAATGTTAGGCTGCCTTCTGACAACATCACACAGGAATGGTACTAATCTATTATCAAAGTACATGCATAAGTTTCACTCCTTGTTAATTAGTTTACAGAGTTTAGGAAAAACCTCTCAGTTGATTGAACTCCTTTTCATTGTTTTGTGTTTGGCTGAGAATGAGATTCTTACCTGATGTGTCCCAGATAGTCAGATCTATTCTGTATTTGTTTATTTCCATTGTTGACGAGTAACTCTCAAAGGTGGTGGGAGAGTAGATCTGTGAGAATGAACAAATGTAGGACCACAAAATGAAAATAATTACCTTTTAAAATGACTTAAGGTGTAGGCCTACAGTACTACAAGTTGTGCAAGTTCTGAAAAGATCTAAATACTGAAAAGATCTAAATTCATTAAGCAGACAAAATTAGTAAGACAACCTGTCCTGATCAAATTTAAGTCTAAAACGGGTTAAAAATGCTAACCCATATACATGCTAAGCAAGAATCATTAGTGCTTAGCACTTTTAGGAAATTGAGCATCATATGATCTCATTGTTTCCGATACATATTGTAAAGCTATTTAGACTGTACGCATACATGTAAAATGCCTTGGGGCTACCACAACCAACATGACACACTTTTCTGGTTATCCATTTGCCACAGAGGTGCCTGGGTTTGTATCTTTTGAAACGTTGATTTTTGCCACTCATATGGAAAGGTCAATTAGCACTTTATAACACCCTTCTTTCAAAGTTTGGTTTAAACCCTGGGCTCAAAATCATGCTTTTAAGCATGAAAATCTAGCTGAGCAAAAACAGAACAAAACAGTTCTGCTGACTAATACTAGAAAATCTACCAGGTCACATGTACTGTTTGTGGCTGTTTTATGCTATATTGTTTTGGGTTTGGGTTTTTCCACGATCATTATTTTGCAATCAGAGAGAGTTTATGATGACATTGCCCTTGGGTTCATCCGGCTGACATCGGGTGATGATGACCCATCACACTGTTCTACTCATTTCCCGTGCTTCTATACCACTATCTTTTGGCACCATGGTGCACTTCCTATCAACAATAACCTTAAAGAGATTGAACAACTTGGTTTATACTTTGTGATGTTATTTAAACCCAAGTCCTTTCTATTACATCAGGGTTTGAAATACCCACTAGGCGATTGTGGAGAGAGTCCTGTAATTTTAACATTGGGCCAGTTAACACCCACAAACAAACAACTACTGCAGTCTAGTGTTTGTTTGTTTGTTTGTTTGTTTGTTTTAAAAATGTTTAACTATTTAAATTTCAAATCTCCTTGATATTTAGCGAAAATTAAAAATATAAAAATGGGAAAGAAATTATAACTGTTTTAGAGTCTTGCAAAAAAAAAAATTTTTGTCCAGAGAAAGTTCTGAGCTGCACAAGACTTGTGAGATCTAAGGGAGATATTCTTGAAATCTGAGCCCTGGCCTGGTGATACAAACAAATCAAATCATTTCAGGTTTGTTTCAATACATTGCCAATTTAGTGCATTTCATGTTTTGGTCTCACGTGCGATGAAAATAATTGTTTGGATCATATTTCATTTATTATCAAAAAACAACAACACTTCAGGCAGAAATATTTCAAGGAAAGTTCACTAGCGTCATTATCTTTATACTATGTAATGTATATGTAAATCTGTGAACATTTATGGTTTTCTTTCTTACCAATGTTGAAGCTGGGGCTCCAAGTGAATATCAAAATTTGCTTTTATATTTTCACTTTAGTTAAGGCTTTCGTATATAAAAGGTACAAAGACATTACGTAAAAACAGAACAAGAAATGTATCACTAAATGGTGAAAGAGGGACACTTTATTTGAACACAAAAACATTGGCGGCGCTAACCGGTTATATAGAAGGAAAACACTTGTTTAACGAACAAAAGTCTCAAATAATTTCTACACATTTCACAACATGGAAAACATGACTGTCCGTTGTCTTTGGATACAGTTTCGATACCAAAACGTTATCACTTGCAGGTGGAGGCTACAAAAACAATCCTTTAACCTCAAGAAATCGATGGAGCCCTATTAAAATTGCCACAAGACAACAACAAAATATATTGCAGAAATTCAATACTTACGTCTGTGAACTTGTGACCCAGAAATGTGTTGAGCAATGCAGACTTTCCACAGCAGGCATCCCCAACAACAACGAGTTTATTCCGGACAACCTCATTCAAAACCATCATAGAACGTTGCCGACGCATTTTGGCAAAGTTTTTTCTATTTCCAAATTGTAAATAAAGCCTAATATTATTAAGTTCGCTGTGCCTTAAAGATCACACACAATTTTTTTACCGATGAGCTGCAATGTTTTGGCTGCTGACTACGAACAGACGATACGCGTTGTGCTACTGTACTGGAGAGCTGTTATGAGACGTGAGTGACA
Organism: Marthasterias glacialis; assembly: GCA_911728455.2. Classification (NCBI taxonomy): domain Eukaryota; kingdom Metazoa; phylum Echinodermata; class Asteroidea; order Forcipulatida; family Asteriidae; genus Marthasterias; species Marthasterias glacialis. The sequence continues at coordinate 9,084,619 of OU452238.1, forward strand.
GGTTGACAACTCAAGCGTCACGTGTCTCTCTAAGTATTCACGCATGCGGTATATGATTGACCAATCAGATCGTGGGAGAAGCTTGTGGAGAATCATTGGCCGATCCGACGGCGCTTTAACGCTATCTACTTTTCCACCAATCATTTAACTCATATGAGACACACCCCCGTCACACCCATGTAAATTATTATTAGGATGTCTGAGGGCGCTAAACTATTTCGGTGTCTTGCAAAAAATAATTTCGAGTAGGGGACAATCATATGATTGGACATAAAATAAAGGTATTAAAAACATCTCTATGCAAATCAATTGCAAACGAAAATATTCCCTTTTTTACTATGTTCCACAAATATTATTTAACGTATTTGGTTAAAACTTATATGGCACTATTCTAACTAATGAAAAACGTCAACAAACATTTTTTGTCAGTAGAATGAAAACAGCTGAGCTGTTCGGATATGAATAAGTGTTACAATACAGTGCGCTGAAAACGATCCGTCAAACTTTCAACAATGGCGGCTAGTTCGGAAGAAATTCCGGAATCCGCCTCGGCTCCCTATAACGATTTGAAAGACCTAATCGACGTGGAAGACTCTAAAAACACCGTCAAGCAGATTAAATATGCGATAAGCAGGCTGGAAGCTTACACAAGAACTGTAGGTACAACCGTTCGGTCCGTCGAAGCCCTCACAATAAGCGAACTCGACGATTTCCTTTGTCAATTTTACACAAGTTTACGGAAAAGCGACGGTCAAGCGTACACAAGAAAGTCGATGCTTGCTATACGTTTTGGCTTGCAGAGACATTTTCAAACCTTGCACAACTGGAAAATCTGTAAGAATGCATTGTTTGCTGGTAGTAATAAGGTATTTAAGGCAATGTTGGTCAACATAAATTACGAAGGAAAGAATAAAGTGAAACACAAGGGTCCAATCTCTGTGGCGGATATGAACAAAATTCAAACATCAAATGATCTGGATTTGAGTTCCCCGATTGGGCTGCAGAATAAGGTGTTTATTGACGTCACAATTTATTTTGGGATTCTAGGATGTGAAAATATGCGTGACATGAAGCCAAGTGATTTTACGTTTTCAAGAACTGGAGACAACATTCGATTTGTAACAAACCGCAGTCGAACGACAAAGACGTCTCAAAGTGGTGATGATGAGAACTCAAGTGAGGGTGTCATGTATGAAATTCCAGGCTATGACAGATGCCCTGTAGCATCTTTAGAGAAATACTTGTCAAAGTTGAACCCTGAATGCCCTGATATATTTTGGCAAAAACCAGTTCCGTGTGTACCAGAGATCGGTCCCTGGTACTTTAGTCGCCCAACAGCACTTCATACTCTCGGCTCCAAAATGAAAACGATCTCAACAAACGCGGGTTGTCGTAAAGTGTACACAAACTATTGTCTTAAGGCAACTCCTGTTGGTATTTTACGAATTGCAAGCTCGCTAAGACAGTCTGACAGGGAGAATTCAAACAAGGATGGATTGGAACTCTTAAGTAGGTCAAGGGAAAGTGCTCAAGACTCTGGGTCGGAAGAGATTCTTACTGATGACTCATTATCACTGCTCAAGGATGAGAGCAGTAACCAGGGTCCATCTGCTTCTCGACAACAAGGAGACCAGCCTCGAAATACTCAAACTGAACGACCCAAACAACTGAAGCCTCCAGACCCAGCCGCAGCAGAAACTTTGGAAGACCTTCCCTCGTTCTCTTTTCTGACATCTATAAATCTTAAAGATCTGATCAAAGTAGAAGATTCTAAGAGCACGAAGAAACAGCTCAGATATGCGATCAGTAGGTTAGAAGTTTTCGCCAAGTATGTTGGTACAACAATACCCTTGGTTGAAGCTATGTCCAAGAGAGAAATAGATGAGTTTCTTTGTCGATTCTATGCCAGCTTGCGAAAGTTCGACGGGCAAATGTACACTAAGAAATCGATGCAAGGGATCAGGTACGGATTGCAGAGGTACTTTCAAACTCTGCATAACTGGGATATTTGCCAGAAGAGTGCTGAATTTGCTGGGAGCAATAAAGTCTTTAAAGCGATTCTGGTAAACATGAGACAGGAAGGTAAAGTGGTAATCAGACATAAAACTCCAATCTCAGTTGCTGACATGGACACAATGCAATCCTCCCCGGAATTGGATATGAATTCACCAAGGGGACTCCAGAATAAAGTCTTTTTCGACATTATGATTTATTTGGGAAAATCAAACCGAGACAATATAAGAGAGATGAAATCGAGTGATTTCACGGTTGCTAGAGACAAAGATGATGTTCAATATGTCTCAAAATGTGGCCTGAAAATCAGCGGCAACGATCACGAACTAACCAAGGGTTTTATGTACGAAATTTTAAACTCGGAAAAATGTCCTGTGAAGTCATTTCAAAAGTACTTATCAAAGTTGAATCCAAATCGCCCGGATTTGCTCTGGCAACGACCCAAAGACATAGCTCCGAGGACTGGTCCATGGTACATTGATGCCCCAGTTGGACTTCATACCCTCGGTAACAAAGTGAAGATGATTTCGACCAGTGCTGGATGTCGGAAAGTCTACACCAATGACTGTCTTAGAGTCACCCCTGTGGCTGTTCTGCGTAGCAAGGGGATGAAAGATTATCACAGTAGATCAAGCGAAACAGAAATTTACTCGGACACAGACGACGACCTCCTGGAAGACTGGACGCACGATGATGATATTCCTCAGACGTCACTGCATCTTGAGAGCACACCCTCAACAAAGCATTCCAATCTGTCACGGCCAATTTCTGTCCCACCATTGTGTCTTGCCACACCTCCCAGCAAGAGAAGAAGAAAAGATAGCAAGAGCGTGCGTCAGTATCACAAGCAACATGGGCCAGAAAAAGCTGATCAGTTGCAACAACTTCATGCTCTTACTGCTGCAGTTTCTTCGGACATACCAGCATTACAGGGAGATCACACAGACTCCCAACATCAGTTCAAGAACAAGGACAACAATCAAGACACACTTCAGCCAGAGCACAAGGGGCAAACACTCCGAGAGAAAAACCCAACTCTTTTCCCGGTCAAACGGAAACGTGCTCCAGGCGGCGGCAGAAAGCGACTCCCACCGGCAGAGAAAAAAAAAGCCATCAAAGCTGCTCAGAAGAAGTACAGAATGACGCATAGCCGCGAGCCTGACAATCGGCTGAAGCTATCGCCCAGCGTCAGCAGCCTGTGGCTTCCCTTGTCATATAAACTTGGACTTGACAAGAACCAGCTGGCCATAAAGCTTCTAGAACTTTATCATGCATCTCAAGGATCACCTGATATAAAGTTGTAAGTTTGAAATGATGGGTGGAGGTAGACCCAGTAACTGGGGCGCTGTACTCCTTTTTTGAGATGTTGACATCATCGGTCGTACTAGTACGACCGATGATCTCAAAATCTCAAAAAAGGAGTACAGCGCCCCAGTTACTAGGTCTAGGGTGGAGGCCTGATACTACACAGGGACGATGGAGGCAATTGCCTCCATGTCCCTGGTCATTGCCTTGGTGCCCCGTGAAATGTTCTAGTACATCACTCATTGAGGTCCCCTTAACTAAGGAAAATCAGCCTTGCCCTTAGAAGAACAAAGAATCTGGGATATTGCAGGTATCATGCAACATTGTAGTATACAGGGATGAGAAACTTCTGACGTGTATCTGAATTCAGACTTTTTATGTCTGCCTGGTGCAAAAAATAACCATCAAATTAAGTTCTTGAGGTATGAGGAAATCCTGATCTTTGATTTCTGTCTTTAGTGCTGAGGACACTGTTCTAAGAAGCTGATTTCTATCTGTAACTCCAGGTGTTACTAAAAAGTTAACATGTACCTCCTTAAATCTGGATCCTAGTTCCAGACCTTTTTTGTCAGCAATGACTCTCATCCCTGAGTATTAGAATGTTTGTATACACATCCCTTGAAGAAGGTCATTGAGGTCATGACCTGATTTGACCTGGGAAAACATTTCATAAAGCTATTCAAGCAACACGGGACTAGAGGGTGTACAAAAACCATGTGGAACAGCTTGACATGACACATTTTTGCCCATGTAGAAAATGGTGCTACCCCATAATTTATAACAGGTCATGCATCAGTTCACATAGCTGATATTTTCTAAATCAACATTTGTATGCAAATTTTTACATGAGGGATTTATGCTCATAGTTAGACATAGTCGGTTATGGGCTTGACATTAAGCGGTCGATTTGGCGTTTTTCGCCCTTCCACCTGGTTCGAATCCCATCTGGGGCACTATGTGGATTGGGTTTCCAGTCCCTACCTGATTGTGTGTGTTTTTCCCTGGAATAGTTCTCTGGGTTTTTCCCTCCCTTATGTTAAACTGAACTTCTTTCCTTGTCTTCTCTCCATGGGGTTCTTGGCTAGTATAGTGATTAAGTTCCCTTTTCTGGGAATTCTTGGCTTCACATTCAGAGTAATAAAATGAAATGAAAGATATGGGGTGTGCTCCTATTACATGTATTATAACTGGTTACATAACTTCACGGTTCAAGCAGAAAATATTGCTTAGCAAATTTCTCTGCTGATAAGATTTAGTAGGGCATCAGTCATGAACAGTAGGCTGATATGCTACACATTTTTAAAAATACCAGCACACAAAGTTTGCAAAATGCAAACTGTTCATGTATGTTTCCCCCAGACTGCATACCAGAGGGTCTTTATCAAAAAACCTAACATTAGTAAAAAATTGCTCGTTAAAATCAAGTTTATTGTTATTCTGATTTTTACACTAGCACTGCTTTCCAAACCCGGAGAAAAAAAATCCACTGGCTACTTAGGTTGGATTCGAACCCATGAGCCCCGCATTCTAGAGCAAATGTTTATAGCAGAAGTTCGGATTCCATCTGAGTAGAATGTGGATTGTTTCATGCTGAACTCGGATTGTACGGAGTATACAGTGCTTAAAACACACCGGTGTAACGGTAACAATCAAAATAGCGTTCTTTATTCTGGATGCAAATATTAAATCAATTTAAAATGAAAAATGCACACTTCAGACTAATGTGTCAAATTGTGCCCCAGAAAGAAAAGAGCTTAAGAAATTGTTCTGAAATGAACTTTAAAAATATAAGGTTTATCTTTGCAAGTATGAATTAAGAATAGCTTGATATCCTTTGCCTTGACTTCAAATTTGAATTTTATTTAGATGTGATGCTATCACCAATTTCACATCAGTGTTACTTTTAAGAAGACATTTTGTTTCGTGAATGAAATGAATGTTTTGTGAATGAAACTTTGGGAATGGCTTCAATCCAATCGCCCACCAAACCACAGATACTTTACAAAGGCTTCTATTTTATTGAGCTTCAGAAACGAACTTTTTTTAACAAAATATTTTAATTCTTTATTTTTCTGTATAGCTTTGGCGAGAAATCAACCCCCCTGCGAAGTTGCATCGGATTTCACGGATGGAAAGATGTGTGCTACTCAGACAGCCTGGTCAAAGAAATCACTGGTGTCTGCACAAAGACATTTCATATTCTGCTTGAACAGCTTCCAGATCCTCTACCCGTACTAGGAGGTCTGACGACTGAGAATGGGCTACTCATGTTCCTGATGAAGCTACGGATGAACCCACCGTACAAGTACCTCGCAGCTCAGTTCAGCGTGGCTCAGGCAACCATTGAGCACACCTTCCTCTGCATCTTGCTCTACCTTGTGGAGCTGTCTTCCGCTTGCATTCAATGGCCACTTAAGGAAACAGTGCTCAGCACGATGCCAGAGTGTATCAAGAGAAGCTACCCTAAGTGTAGACTCGTTTTAGACTGTCTTCAAATTGAGGTGGAGGCACCAGAGCAGTTGCGTGACCAGCTTCCGATGCTCTCCACACTGGACAGCACCTTTAAAGCGAAAGCTCTCATCGGGTTGGCTCCTAACGGTTGCATCTGCTTCATCTCCAAGATGTTCTCAGGGGAGATCTCCCAAAGTAGACTGTCTAAACTAAGCTCCATCTACTATGCGCTCCATGTCGGCGATCAGGTACTCTCGTTACAACCCGATAATTTCATGAGCAGCATGCAAGGAGTCTCCGTCTACCAAGCGCCGATTTTGCCACGAATGGTCGGAAAGACGAACCCTGTCTACAAAGAGGAATTCGTCCTCTTGAACAATCAAATTGACGCGCTGAAGCAGCGGCTACGATCGTTTGGAATCTTAAGATCCAAGTTGCCATGCGACATGTTGCCTTACATGGAAATGTTGGTCCACATCTGTGCTGTTCTGGCGAATCTCGAAACTCCTGCAACGGAAGATGCATGAGTGTCCTTGCTTGTATATTAAACTAGGCCTGTGCCAGTCTTTGTTGTAGAACAAAATGGGATAAAACAAATCAAAATTTCACATGGTACTTTTATAAAGATCAGGGCCCAATTTCAAGAGCTGCTACGCACAAAAAGTAGTTAAAGCACAAAACAAGTTGCTTACCAGAACAAGGTTACCAGCTGAAATACCATATCATATGTACCGTCTTTGACTGGTTTCCTGCTTAGTTTTGCTTAGCAGAAAAGTGTTAAGCAAAATTTGCTGCTTTAAGCAGCTCTATGAAATTGGACCCTGGCATTCAAATCGATGGATCTGGCTCTACCATGATGAACACTTGCACAAATGTCTAACAGACGTTTAAATGTAAAACATTTTTCAGCCATTTAGACTGAGCTGTGTGGGGTTTTTTTGTGGGGAGGGGCAAAGAAAGACCCATGTGTCATTTACACCCATGAGGGCGCTGTTAATCCTTTTTGTAATTTGTAAGTGTGACGCAATTCCATAGTAAGCCACACCCACTTCACACAAACTGGCTCAATCGATTGCCAGAAGCCCATGGGAGTTGTAATGAGCTAATTTTTCTTTGATGATTTATGGAACAAAATTTTGACAATTTGACTTGGCTTTTGCATACATGTACTTTCTTCAAAGACTAAGGTCTTCTCTGAATTAAGTTTCTGTCATAAAAAATACAAGTTGACAGATAAAAAGGGTGGTTTTTAGTAAAATTAGCAACAAACGCATGCAAGCTTTCGAGCCAGAAGTAGCGAAAACTTTGGGCGTGTAGCAGATACGTATGCCTGTGATGCAATGACATACCAACAGGATAGACAGTTGCAGTGGTGGGCGGGGCTTATTGAATTGGTCCAGCCGTTTCTTGCTGCATGAAATGCGATAAGAAATTTTTATTAAATTATTTATTCTGAAACTCGCAGGTGAACCTTTATATAATTACATCATCTGTGATTAGAACCAACTTGTAAAGAAAAGAGGAATTTGTGCAAGGACAACACATCTCTGTGAGGTGCCTAACTAAGCAATAAGTACAGACTGTAGTAAACATCTTGTGGAGCCATCTTGTTTATTCTCTAATTTAAATTATTGTAACCAAACCGAGGAAATAAGAGAAACATAGTCGGTGACTTTTTGGTGTGCTGAGAATCAGTATCAATTATTGTCATTGCACATAGGGCACAAGACCTGCCAAGATGGTGGCATTGATAAAAGCACTCCTTAATTTGTTTATTAAAACCATGGATATATTCAATAACTGATGTGGGAAGCATTTTTATCATTAACCAGTCAGTGGTCATGACTATTCATTTAATAACACCCCTTACAAAGATTCTGCCTTTTGATTGGTTTAGAGTGCTTGTCACATGATATGTCTTATTTTTTACTACAAAGCCAGATAAACGTGACATGCTATGCCTGTAGCAACCAATGTACTATCCCATAGTAACGCCCAAAGCAACCAATGTACTATCCCATAGCAACGCCCATAGCGACCAATGTACTTTACCCATACCACCAGCAGTTTCTTGGTACCAAGACGTCCAGGCACACCACTCGTTTGGGGTGTTATAAAACAAATATTGACTGCCTTTACTCATGCCATGGTTAAAGCTACGACTCCCTTGGTGACTCATGGAGCATTCTATTTTTTCTCGGAGAACGGGGATCACTTCGGGAGTCGTAGTTTTAACCATAGCACTTGAAGCAGTCAATATCTGTAGAATTATATCCGTTGACTCTTCCATTTATGAAAGATAGTTGCTTTGAAAATTACATTCATTATATTCATGAATATTCAACACTGATAAGTAGGTTGCAATCTCCAGCAGTAGACTGGTGGTCATGAATATTCATTACTAACATGTATGTTACTCTTTATTATTAAGAAAAATTATTTCCCCAATGGACCAATGGATGATTACAAAATAATTTGTATACAAATAATGAATAATTCAGTTAATCTGGGTCCAGTTATTTAGACCAGCTTTGCTCAGCACAGGCAATTTTTTGCCTTGTATGAACTCATACAGCAAATACTGGCTTTAAGACAAGATATGTGTGTGCACAGCTACAGGATTGGTAAACTTTTTAGAAAAAAAGAATGATCAGTTTAAATCTTGACGATCTCTGAATATAATGTCACATGTCGCGGCCGAGCAGGTTAGTGCATGGTGACAAGTTCTGGTGACAAAGTCATCAGGATGTGGGTTTGAATCTTGGTCATGACACCTGTGGCCTGGAGCAAGACACTTAACGATAATTAATTCAAATAGGGGAAGAGGCAGATGTTTGTCTCACAATGGATTCATTTACCCCTCCCTGTTCTATTGGGTCAGGTTTCTGTCCCTTCAAAAAGGAGCCCACACTTCAAGTGGCCTTAGGGCCTTGTGATGGGCAAATTGCATAAAAAAGTATTTATACCAGAACCAATCCTCCAAAGAAACAATTCCATTTGAGATACTGTCATAGTTTAGAAAATGGCATTTGAAGGCCCCAATTCACTATTGCTTATTTCAGTTGTCTATATCGAAATAAGCCTGAATAAGAAAGTGCACAAAATCCCTGACAAACCATATTGGTTGTTTTCACCATAAAAAAAAATTTGACTGCCATGTTGTTTGGTGTGTTCACTGAAATCTAGAAGATCAGAATAAATCATCTCATAAAAAACAGACGTGTGATTTCTCAGGAATGTTCCTCATCTGAGGATTTTCTCAAAATCTCCTTGAGCCTTTAAATTTTCTGGAAAGAAGTAAAGCAGTCACCAAAGGGAGGAAGAAATAGTCAACACACCCATTGTGTCCACACCTGTAGTTTTGTATTCTGGTGATGCACAGAGTCCGCAAACCTCTTGAATAAAAAAATGTAAAAAAAATACAGGTTCCAGGTATAGAATAAGGAGGAACCCAGGCCCGCAAGCCATTTTGCAGTTTTCACATTTATCAAAGGGGCAGCTGCCCCGCCTCCCATAGACCATATTGCCCCACCCTGCTTAGCCCCCCTGCTTGCTGCCCCCTCCCCCTGTCAGCCTCTGGGCACTGTTAAATTTGCTATATTCAGGCAATTTTAACAGAAACTTCCCCCTCCACAAATATCATTGCCTCCCTTCAAGTAATATGCTAGCTTTGCCACTGCTCTGGATGCGGCTGTTGGCTTCAAGATCACTACTTCAACCCAAGATGATCCTAAAGGCACTTAGTAAGACGGGGTAAAAATTTTGGACTTCAGTAGTGGCTATGGTCAGATTGCTGAATAGGCCTATTCTTATAATTATAGGTGAGGCATTGCATGGTGAGGTATCAATGTATATTTGGTTTGCGGTAACACCATGTGATTTATCTACTTTGCTATATACAGTAGATTGTTCTTGCGAGAACTTGTCCTGTTATTACTCTACTACCGCAGAGAAGATTTCGGAATTTGGTGGAACAACAATTCTTCAATGTCGTTGCTCTTGCCATAGCCAGAGCCGTAGCTGTAGCCAAAGCTTGAAACTGTGTGTTCATCACATTGATAAGAATGAAAATATAATTGTATGGAGTTTGTATAAAAATTTGCGCATAACTTACATAGTATTAAAATAGTCTAGGTGGAAGACTTCCCTTGAAATACTTTTTTGTTTAGAAATGAGTACGGTAAAACAATTAGTTTTGATCTCCTAAGTCAAAAACCCAACGTTTGAGAACAGTACACATATTGTTTCCCTTTTTTCACTATTCTTGTGACTCTGATGAGCGATTGAGCTTAAACTTTCACAGGTTTGTTATTTGATGTTGGTTGGGTCACATACATGTGGATTTTGTTCTTTGACATTTACCAAGCTTTAAAGGTAGGGTCATATTTACGACCTGAAAAGAACTTGTGTTATTTTTATCCGAAATCCTGCTAAGTTGTTGCGACCAAAGTGCCCCCATCATTGATTAGAAATCAATAAAAATATGTCAAAAACATTTGAATCCCCAAAGATTGCCTGCTGAGGCGACTTTTTGAAATTCCTGTGGTGTCCAGTTGAATGCTGCCCACGGTATGGCCAGAGGTACGGTTGGTACCCGCCTCGCTAAATGTGGATCGATTCGACGTTCTTTTTTTGCTGTTTTTTTTTTTCAATAAGCAGGCACCAGTGTGGTAGGTCTCGAGACCTTTTTTTGCGGTCTCAGTCTCCCCTTTGGTCTCGAATGCCATGGTATCGGTCTCGGACTTCCAGGTCTTTACTACAACACTGTATTCAACTGAAATTTCCACCAGTGACTATTATTGTCTTTTTTGATATTTGTTTTTGCAGAAACCGGCATTCTTTGACAAAAAGCAAACGATGACCCTACCTTTAAGGTCAATTATAATGTAAAGTGTCAAAACTTCTGAACCGTATTGTATTTATGTTGTCATCCATTTTTAAGCTGTAATAAATGAAGCTTTTTACGATACCGAACTCTGTATGTTGTGTACATTTGTCAGTATATAGTCTTTTTTTCATAATTAAGCAGTAATCCTCTTGTTGTGGGTATTTATTTTGGTTTTTAAGTATTATAATAACTATATCAATAATCCACAACTAGGGAAACCCCAAATTTGTTGTTTTCATATTTTTAAATTCATATTGTGATGTTCGTTACCAATGCTTCCACTTTCATGGTCCTGTTTTATGATCAATTGTGTATTGATTATAAAAGTTAGTCAGTTAATGTATCTTGTTTTTGTTATGAAAAAAGGTACAAAATAAATAAGTTTTTAAAACGGAGTTTCAGACAACTCGACCGTCGCACACGAGTCGCACGTCAGGTGATATATCATTCACCCAGAGGGCGCTATTTTAAAAGTAAGAAGAAAATTGCTGTCTGGCAATAATATCACGTGACACACAAAAGTTTTACCACATGATCCTACTTGGCTTTGACAGAGTCACGTGCGGTTAGCGATATCGCGGTGGTCTCATTTATCAGTCAAGATCACAGAACGGTCACAGAGCTAGAGCAGGGTACCCGCGAATATTGTTGATCATTCCTCCATGATCAGTCCTCCATGATCACGCCAACTCTAAACTTCGACCTCTCTTTCCAGCTTTGGGGAGTCGTTGCAGGGCCAACTTAGGTATCGTGCAAAAATCCAAGTGTCTTTTCAGGATCATCCGCCTAAATTGGCATCTAAAACACTTCACCTAGTAGGTAAGCAAATGTGTTGAGAACTTAATTTCCACTGGCACGCCACTGTACAAAACTGAGTACAACTACAAGCATCGGGTGTCGGGTGGGACAAGGGTAGACGGGAAAACCAGACAAGCAACGTATGCCAGCCTTAATGCATTAAGCAAAGCATGACCTGACCGATACCCAGTGATGTTTTATTCATGTATCAATAATGTGCTATTACTAATAGCACATTAGTATTAGTACTTGGTCCTGTTTATCGTCTACCGGTGGGTTAGGACATATGAAATTAAAAAGTAAAACTGACACTGCAGCGGCAGTATCCAGTGACAATCATGACAATGGGTGTGTTTGATCGACCAATGGGTGGGAGCAATTGCTCCATGGCATGTACTCCTAGAACTATGAGGTTCGTTCCGCTATCGTCTCCACGAACCTCATAACGTGACATGTACAAAATCCTATTCGAAACTTTCTGCCCTTCACGTTTACATGGCTACAGTTCTTTTTTAAAATCAGATCTCGCCAAAAATAGGCTCTATGTGTTCTTTGAACTCTCATCGAACGTTGCACACGTCCAGAAAATCCACTCCGCAAACTAAAAGTTGTTAAAAAGTGATAAATTCTCACCGTAATTCAGATCGCATTCAAACAGTATTGCAACAAATATGGCGGTGGAGTTGCAAAATTAACTGGTACGCAGAACCAGCCCATAGGACCAGTGCACCACATACCAGCATACCGTGTGACGTTAAATAAATTAAAATTAATAGCTAAACAGTAAACTACTACACTAGTACTATCGTCATAGGGCCCACTGGTACTCGACTTCTTTTCTTTCTTGAACAATCTTTTGTTTAGGTCGTTCATATTTATTAATATTAACTTTTATTTTGTTTTAAGTATTTAAACTTTATGTGTTGTATCTTGATTATAATCACACAATGTAGTACTACCAGCGCAGTAGGCCTATCAGTACCACCACCAGACTACCCTGCCCTGTGTGGTTTATCTTACATAACAAATTTTACAATAAACTTACCTTTTCGGGCATGTACAATGTACACGCAACTTTTCAGCTGATTAGCTGATTTCTTTTTTATAGTTTCTCAAGTGTGCCGTTGGAAAAGTAAAAACCAAAGTACAAAGTCTGTGCATGGGATTGGGAACTTCCTTTTCTTTTTGACAAACTGCAGTTGCATGTCTGGATTTAGAAATTAAAAAAAAATCTAAGTAAATGAGTAAATAATGATCCAGTAAATTCTTCAATTTTTGTGTAAATTTTTACTTTTATTAATCCTAACCAGCCCAAATCCTTTAATTTCCTTTTCCCCAAATCGAAGGATTTTGAAGGATATGGGGTATTAGGCCACTGCAGCAGAGAAGGATCCTATAGGATTCGGGTCAGTGTATTTCTGCTGTGGAAGGATTAAGTAGGAATTAGGCTATTAGGCTGGATTTGATGAAGAAGGATTTTGAAGGATTAGGATCTAATGTGATTTTGCTAAAACAGATTTGTAGGAATTGGGTCATATGCAATTTAGCTAAATTATAATTAACAGATTATCTTGTGCTGAAAGGATTTCGAAAGAATTGGGTCATATCCCATGTGGATAAAATGTACAAGGATTTAGAAGGGTTTGGGCTTTACGGTCTTTTTACCCTCTCAGACTGAAGGATATTGTAGAACTTGGGCTGTGTGTGACTGTGAGCAAATGGTCCTAATTAGTTAGGGTCAATTGGAGCAAGTCAGACAATGGATCAAATATTTAGATTCATGACTTTGTAAAATGCAAAGTCACCACTCACCAGTAATTATTAAAGTGTGCAGTAGACAAGGGTTTTCACATACACTTTAGCCTGTTTAAATTCCAAGTTTCATTTTTAAGGTCTATTTTATTTCCTGGAGCCTTAGACCGCGTTTACACTTGATCTGGCAAGGGTGATCAAAGGATCAGGATCAGATCCTGCAAGGGTGATCAAAGGGCGATCAACATCGAGTGTAAACGCAAGATGGGGGATCAATGCAGGGTGGATCAAAAAACAAGTGTAAACACAAAGCAGGATCAGATCTCAAATGCGGGGCGGGTTGGAAAAACATGAGGACGGACAAGTTAATTATTTATGAAAAATTGGAGATCAATGTTCTTGTAGTTAATAGAGGATGGGCCATTGGTGATTGATGTTGACGTTATTTTTTAGTTTTCTGCTTATCTATAATTATTGCATCGGACAAACTTCTCTTTTGTGACATTAAATTGACAAAAGAAGTGATATTTGCAGGGAGTTTTTACTCCTTTAACTAGCCCGCCGCCTAAATTTATCAAAATCCTGGAAATGAGGGCAGCAAACAAATCATGACGTCAAGAGCTGGAAGTACTGAATCCCCGGATGGTCTGCACTAAGCAATGCTTCAATGAGTAACAACAAACAGCCGTTTGACAGAGGAGTACTTCCTGCGACGTCACTATTCTTTAGAATTTCTGGAAACAACTTTCAGGCACCGACTGTTGTTTTTCTGATTTTGCCTCTGAGTCCTGGTCTTGACACTTGTGTCCTTAAAAGCAAAGACACTTAACCATTATTACTTTATCCTTCGGATGGGATGTAAAGCGGTAGGGCCCATGTGTTGTATCAATATCTATAAATGCACGCCTTGATCTTAACCGAGGCCATTGGCCTCATGCCATGTCGAGTTGGCCAGCATGCCCTTCAGAAAAATTGCACTGTCACTACCAACGTGGCCAGCATGCCCTTGTACAATTTCTCTGATTTGGCCAGCAAAGGCCTGCCCCCGATTTTCTTAAGATCGAGGCCTGTAAACGCACGTAAAAGAACCTAGAAACACTTATCACAAAGAAAAGGGGTTCGCCCTGGTGTGGTTAGTAGCTGCGACTGGCTCCCACAAGTTGGTGTGATGTTTCTGTAAGGATGTTTTGCCGACTATATGGTACAGATACAGATTGTTTTCAAGCAAGGCTCCCTCTCTCATATTGGTACATGTAAGTGATGACGTTTTGGAGCCGGAAGTGCAGTGTAATGAATATGTACACAGTATGCCTATGTCATTTGGTGCTCGATATGTGGCAGGGTGTACCCCCTATTGTGTCTTCATTGTGTTCTGGAAATCCGGTAGATTTTAGGGGGGTGCTTCTGTACAAGAGGGGAAGAGTGTGTTAGAGAATGGGAACATTCTGGCTCAAAAATGTCATCACTTACCAACAGGATAAGGCATGCATTGGTTATGACAAATAATTTTCAGAGTTTACTATGGAACAACTTAAGTAATTGTGGAGCCGATAGTTTAACCAACCTCATATCGAAGTGCTAGGAATAGTCTGTAGTCAAATTCTCTATTCATGAATTTTGGGTTAGATTCGCTAACCTATGTGCATAAATAGACTTGGCATAAAAAAAACTTGCTTAGCACTAGCAGAAACACAATACAAGCAAAAATGCCATGTTCAATATATTTATTTTGTTTCGTTTTACAGAAAGGGTTGTTGATTTACTAGGCCTGAACTTAATTTAAACCTGCCTACTCTTGGTAACAGTTTTCCAGTGAGTTGTCTGACCATTTGAAACCATTCAACTGTGCCGGTTGTGTATGATGATGAGCATACAAAAAATAATACTAAAATGAACAGGAAGTTGGCTTTGAATGAATAACACAAATGGGTCAACCTTGAAGTCCTGTTCCACCAGGAAGGCACTGTGTTTCCTTCCTAAATGATCACAAGTTGTAATCAAACTTGTAAAAGTATACTCGTGTTCAATCACGAGATGCGTTGGATAGTTCCCAATTCTCAATCCCAATCGTTCTCATTCTCAATCGTCATCTGACCATGTGTCCTTGGGTTGCTCGTAGGACTAAATCTTGCTGTTTTGGTGGCTGATCCCAAAGTTTTTTAAAACCCAGATTGAAAGTGGCACTAAAAACTATTATTAAAATGTCCTAGTGCACAGTTTAATTTTTTTTTCAGAACCCTGAAGCCCAGTTCATATTTCACGCGAATTGCGAAAGTGAAGCAAATTTTCTTGCGTCACAATTGAAAAACAGCACATTCTGAATTTTTGCGTCACCAAAATTAAATTTGCATTCGCCTTCGCATGAAGTATGAACGGGGCTTAACTTTGCCATGTAACAGTTGGTTAAGGTTGTTGAATTATGGTACATTTAGGAGTCGCTTAAATCCCCTTCTCAGCTGCATTGTAATTCTAAAACCAGCATACAACATGTAGGTGTGTTTTACCCATCTGCTTTATCCCATTTAATAATAATAATAATAATACGCAGTTTTTATATAGCGCTTTATCACACCCGATGGGCGTCTCAAAGCGCTGAGTATTTGTTCCTGCAAGGTATGATGAGTTACGTTTTTGAAGTATGAGACCTGTTCCTTTACATAGCACCATGTAACGGTTTACAAGGTGCTGTGGCGCAATCTGCAGCCGATCAAACCAGGAACACCGGGGCGAACCCCTTCTCTTTGCGATAAGTGCCACTGGGTTCTTTTACGTGCATTACACAACACACGGGACCAACGGCTTAACGTCCCATCCGAAGGACGAAGCAATAATGGTTAAGTGTCTTGCTTAAGGACACAAGTGTTATGACCGGGACTCGAACCCACACTCTGCTGATCAGAAACACCAGAGCTTGAGTCCGGTGATCTTATCCGCTCGGCCACGACACGCCACACGACACTGCAGTGAGCCTTTGAATAGGCGCAAGAGGGCGCTCTTTGCGGATAGTGAGCCCTGCAACTGATATGCACGTCACTCTTCATAATATCTTTGTTTTGACTTAATGGTTCTCTCGTCTCAACATGCACATTCAGTGATTCATACTGTTAAATTTTGATTGGTTACTCTCTTCAATACACCTTAATGCACATGACGTGATTTGGGTAGAGCGCCCTTGGCTAGAGGTCAATAAGAAGGTTGCTCATTGGCCCATCCTATGCGCTGCGCGTACTTGCATTGTAGCTGCTCGCCTGAGATGACATCAGTGCATAAGGTCCATTGCATCAAAATAAAACAAATTGTTAATGATTTTAAATCTAGTCAATAGGCCATATTGTTTACAGCAAGAGGGCGCAATACTAATTGCATTTTGAAAGTACAAAAATATTTCAAAACATTTAAAATACAAATTTTCCAAGCAAATATCTTTCACTGATTACTTTGTAAAACTGTCAATAAAAAAGCCCGGAAAAGTTGTATATGAACTGCTTTATTAGAAGTCTAAATGCATCTGGTTTACAACACTAGTTGTATGGTTTGACCCCTAATTTATCCCAAAGGGCGCCCTCTTGCAGTCATAAATAAGGAAGGCCTATTGCTAATTGCAGCTGCAGTACACGTACTGACTTTAAACGAAATATGTGTGCACCATTCCATGGCCACTGTGTGTTCAAGGTGTGTGTCTTTTTTTTTCATGTGCTCTGTC
Organism: Marthasterias glacialis; assembly: GCA_911728455.2. Lineage (NCBI taxonomy): Eukaryota > Metazoa > Echinodermata > Asteroidea > Forcipulatida > Asteriidae > Marthasterias > Marthasterias glacialis. Next base: position 9,101,529 of record OU452238.1, read on the forward strand.
TAGACTTCATATGGAATCATGTGATGTTAAAATACAATTTGACGATTTGTCATCGAGGTATTTTAATTTGAAACAATGAACAGTATTTTTGATTGGAAGTGGGCGGGATGTGGTTTCACCCACAACTTGCCACCAGTTGAGAGGAAAGCTTGCTGTTTCCTGGTTTCCATTGTACAGTCAGTAATCAACAACTCTTCACGGCAATTCTTGAAACTTGTGGAGATGACTCTGAGTTTCGTAGTCGGGCACTTAACGTTAATGAGTAAAAATGTATCCATCTTAGAACTGTAGGCCTGTTTAAAAAATATATGTGTTATTGAGTACATATTTTTACATGGTGTAACAGGTAATACATGTAATTATAATACTAATAGCTAGTTTTTAGATAGCGCTTTATCTACAGGCGTCTCTGGTGGGGGAGGGGGGGGGGGCATAGTCCCTCTTACTTTTCATCATGTTTGTTCCTTTTTACATAGCTTTGAGTTTTTATGAAGTTTTGCTGTATTAATGTTTCAATGTTTTCTTAGGTTGGTTTTTGTTTTCTTTTGTTTTTCCCCATGTGATTTGCTTGTTGTGTTTGTTTTGTTTTTGTTTTGCTTTTGGTTTTGATTTGTGAACATGGGTCCCCAGTTACTGTGCCTGCGTGCCTGTTGAGGGGTGTCCCTTTTGCACCACATGTCGCTTTTTGGTGTTCTTGTGCAATAAAGGTAACAAAATAAAATAAAAATGAAATAAAATGCTTAATATTTTGTAAGACAGGTTTTTGAAGTTTTATGAATCACGAGGCCAATGTATGTAGCACCTTATAGGGAATACAGAGTGCTGCTTTTAGCAGCCACTACCAGAAACACTAGGGCAAACCCCTTCTCTTACCGATAGATATATTGTTTTTTTTTATATGTATTCCTCAACAGAAGGGACCTATAGCTTTACATGCATGTCCCATCTGAAGGACCAAGCAATAATAGTAAAGTTTCTTCATTTTAGGACACAAATGTCAAGACTGAGACTCAACACAAGAGCTTAATCCAGTGTGCTTGACCGCTAGGCCACGATATCGCTCTGTCAGCCATACACACAAGTTGTCTGATACTTAACAGAGGCAATTGCCTCCATGCCCTTGGTCATTAACTTGGTGCCCTTGGATAAAGTCCGTTGTAAATTTTTACCGCCCTCATAGAGGTGCCCTCTTCTTAGAAAAAAACCCAGCTTTGCCCTAAGATAGGAATGAAGTATTGAGCCTGAATGCGAGTGAAAATAGTGGCGTGCGAACCAAAATACTTGTAGTTATAATCAACCTGGCAGTATAAAATCTTAGTCAAAATAAATGTGCAAAGCATTGTGGAAACTGTTGTTAAATTTCACTTATAGAAAGTTAAAAATGTGGTACCGAACATTGGAAAAAGATTACTAAGTTTACAAATAGATTTTCGAGTTTGGGGTGAACAATGAAAATTGACTGGAGCGGGATTTGAACCTGGGACCACTGGCTAACGTACAAACTGAGCTATCCAGCCCTACGTTGGCGTCTCCTTATTAGTCACACTGTAGAGCTATAGGCCTACTATAGCTCTATGGATACAACCTATATTTTTCCAGATTCCACTCGCCATAGAACATAGAAAAATTGACTGGAGCGGGATTTGAACCTTCGATCACCGGCTTAAAAGTACTGACACTCTACCAACTGAGCTATCCAGCCCTACATGTTTGTTGATGATCTCCCTATTAGTCAATATCTTTGTTCAGGGTTGCCCAGTAGGTTTTCTTGTAACATGGGTGCTTTGCATTAATAATTTCTGTGATATCGTTTTTAACAATACAAATATTTTTGCCTACAATTTGGCCCTACCTCTGATAAGGAAAGCTTTTCTCTGTACTGTCCAAACAAAAAAGGAATTATTGTATTTTCCCAATGTAGTTTCTGTGTATTTTGTTCTAATCTAATTTTGGAATCTTTCAATTGTGCTTTCTGTTCGTGTGGCTTCAATTTATCTCATTTCAAGGAGATATGATTCCCCCCTCCAAAAAAAGAAGAAACAGAAAGTTGAAATCTGTTGTTTTGTTTTTTGTTGATTAAAGGATACTTTGTAACTTGTTTCATATTGTTAAACGCTTGTTGTGATTTGTTATCCTATATATTTTTTTATTTATTTTTTTATGGTGGATGGAAAAAACAGGTTTAAACCAGTACTTAAAACAGGAGATTAATATAACACTTTCATTGTTGATACTATAAAATTATCCCTGGAAAGTAGAGTTCTCTTATCTCTTTACCACACAAGTTCATCTATTTCCTGGATAAAGTAGGGATGGTATAGTTCTGGAAAGTGGAATGAAACGTAAAGGTTTGTTACCTTGTATTTTTTTTACCTTGTTCTATAAAAACAGATTCCAACCCACACAAAGTTCTTTAATAACGAGAAAGAAACTGTTTTTCCAGAGGCCTTTCCAAGCTGCACAGGTTGTAAAAGTCCATTGTGTAGTTCAGGTGGTATGATTTTTCTTTCATCCAGAAAAAGATAACTAAACATTTGGTTTTGGTTTTGAAGATTTTTCTAAAATGTAAAGATTGTTTTAAAAAAATCCATTATATACTTCAGGAGGTAAGATTTTTGAAATGATAAAACTTAATGATGTCACTGTAGCATTCTAACCTTCATGTACGTGTATAAACTAAGGTCTCAAAGCATTTTGTTCAGTTACGAGTCTCACCAAACTTTGTTTTGTATGAGAAACTTTGGCGAGAAGGTTAAGTGAAAAGGAAAAAAAGGACATGAAGGGAAGAGGAAGGAAGCTAAAAAAGCTACAAAAACTTTTGTAAATTATTATTACTGAGGTATTTACAATTTGTTTTTCTTTTAAAAGAATAAAAAAAATAAGCATTTAGTGTGACAGTCGTTGAGACCAATGCTTGACATGTTATCAACTTTGAAAACTCAGGTCTTTTATGCTGTTAGGTACATAAATAGATGTAGATAGTTCCCAAGAAGGAAAATGCAGTGGTACATCACAAAGTAACAGTTAAACCATGCGATCTACATGAAGCAGCTTTATTCAAGCAGAGTAAACTGAAAGGGGGAATTAGCTGATAGCAAACTGCTTACCAACTGAAAAGATGGCCGTGCGTTGACCCTAGGAGGGTCTTTGTGAAGGCTTAAATATTTAAAATTCATCAAAAATCAGTAGCAAGCTGCTCTCATTAGGCCCTATTCATGACTTCATACATGAAATAGTTGAAGGGAATCGGCCCACGGGGAACAATACCTCATGTGCTTCAGTAGGGATTGTCGAAACTGAAAAAGGTCATGACCTTTGTGGTTTTGATGGCTATCACAATAGGCTTCAGTTATTTACACAAGGCATGAAATTGATGATACCATTACCAGTTAAAGTCACATGATATTATCTTTTTTGTGTGCACCTGACTAGTTGGGGGAGTAACCTTTTCTTTGTACTTCATTTTCATTTCCTCCTTTGAAGGCAAAGCACAGTTTCAGTTTTGTGGGAGAAAACTTATCTGTTGTGCGTAGCATTTTGTGTAAGTTTCAATCGTGCTCCATTTCTCATTAGTTTTTGTCAAGCTGGGAACTGTACACTGAAGTTTGTAATACGTTTATTGTTAAGTATTTTTGAACTTGTATATTTTTGAACTTGTATAATTTGTTATTATTTAAGGATTAGGACATTTTTTAACTCTGTAAAATTTTAGCAGGTGCCTGATTGCAGACAGTGCATTACAGGAATTTTTTCAGCACTTGTTACAAATTTGTCATTTAGGTTGTAGATCTTTCGGGTAATTTAATCATTTTGTGGTTGTTTGGTCCTCAAAAGTCTTTTCAGTGATGGTGTATTTTTGATGGCTTTTTTGATCGTTCAGATCCTGCTCGGATATTCAAGATGAAGACTGCTGTGCTCGCCGGTGTCCTGCTGGTCCTGGTTCACACTGCATACAGCCAAAAGGTAAATGTTTAAAAACTCTCTCGCCGACGATGCCAATTCTATGAAGTCTGTAGGCAGACGTTTTCTGCTAAGAGAGAGGCCCTTACCACAGGTCCAATTTCATAACCACTGCTAACCATGAACAAAGCAAACGGCACTCCAGCTTGTCGGCAGGTCTTGTTAGCAGAGCCCAATTTCATGGAGCTTCTTAAACAGAAAATATTGCTGAAATACTTTTTGCTAAGCAAAAGTAAGCAGAATACCAGTCTCATTTTGTACATGTGACATGTTACTGGCTGGTAACCTTATTGTGGTAAACATACTTTTGTTGTGCTTAGCTGCTTTTGAACGCACACATGTCAAATTTTCTTTTGTAAAATTTATACGCTTTTGATTTGGCACATTTTTCTTCTAAAGAAGCGCAAACAATTGCTTACAGGCAGGTGAAGAGCATTGTGAACAGGGCTAGACTTCATAAAGCACTAAGATTCATCTTAAGATGGGTTGTCAATATTGCCAGTGATTTTTTATCTTCAAGCAAATTTGAATCTTCAATTCTGATTGGTCTAGCCATAGCAACAAGATTGTGATATTATTAGTTATCGCACAAGGGCGAGTGGAATCTGGAAAAATATAGCACTTCTGCGGCAGAAGTCCGTGTTTGATATGGGACGCAGACGCGCTATATTTGTTAGTATTCCACAAGCACATGTGTGATAATGAATTTATCTTCCATCTGACTAAAGTGTGAGCTTCACATGATCAAACAAAGCTTACAAAGGAAATTCAGCAAAGATACACAAAGATTTTGCGACGTATTGTGACATCATACTTTGCGTAGCAATTAAGATTGATACACGTACAGCTGAAATGCACTACACAGGATTGGTAAGGATAAAAAACATTGTTCAGTTTATGAAGTCAATTTGAGAACCAATTTTTCTGTGAAATATTTCCCTCTGAAATGCTGTCATTCAAAAAACTGTATCTGAAAACCTAAAAAAAAAATGCAATCAGCTGATTTCGGTTGTAACAATCATATTAAGGACAATGTGTTTACATGCTGAAAAGTGTGCACAGTTTTTCACTATTTTCTCCTGACTCAGACAACGGATTGAGCCCAAATTTTCACAGGTTTGTTTCTTGATGTGTATATTGAATCAGACAGTAAGAACACTGCACTATCAGCTTTACCAAATCTGTAAAGCAAAGATTATACACTCCGAAGGCACAACATGGGGAACTCTGGCTGAAACGTAAAATCTCACTGGACGCCATTTTGGCAAGTAACTCTATAGATCAGTGAAGACAATGACCATTGCTATCAATGGGAAACAAAGCATTCACTTGTCGAAATGGCGCCCATGCGTATTTCACGTTCCATAAATAGATAAAGCCCCAGTTCCCCATCTTGCGCCTTTGGCGCTCTGTAATCTTTGCTGTATAGTCCTTTGAGATCAATTTGAGCTCTTTGTGAAATCAACCCCAGGTCAGTTTGCAGGCATTATATTTCATTCTTGTCAGGGCAAGGCAGAAAGGGCACTGCAATGAGGAAAATTAAAATTTCCCCTTTAACAATTCAAGGGGCACTAAGGCAATGACCAGGGGGCACGGAGGCAATTGTTGCTCCTGTGAAGTGTAAAACAACTTAGGTCTAAACTTTTGCATGCATTAATCCTGATGGTCCTAAAGTCCTCCAGAGTCCAATTTATGAAATTATCTGCAGCCCAAAATGTCGTTGGTCCAGGCATTCGAACAATGTCCAATCTTGTCTCAGTGCAAACATTTGGGTTTTGATTTCACCCACTTTTGAACTACTATAGATGGGTTGCACATGACATCAACAATGGGAAAAGTCAGCCATCTTTGATGACAATGATTTCACATTTTTTAGCACACAACTGTGCATTATGCGTAAGTACAGCCACGGCACGCATGCGTTTCATAAACTCCTCTCATGATTGGTTGTGAGCAACTCAAGCTGCGCTGAAATTTACAGAGCTTGACGCGGCTGCAGGCCAAAATAAAAATTGTCATCAAAGACGGCGTCTATTGCAAACCATCTAATGTTCAGCTAAGAAAATTGGTTCTGGTCAGAGTCCAGTCATTTTAGCATAGAGGGTATGCACAGCCGTTCTCCTACAGTAAACTTACGGCATTTTTGACCTCATTGAGGGTGCTGTCGTACATCTCCATGGGACTCATGACGTCTGATGCATAAGGTCTATTGGGCTTAGAAACAAGTCCTGAAGTCTAAGTGTATTCCAAACACATACATCTAAGGAATTTATTGACATAACACGTAAGCTTTTCAATTCCAAAGGATCCTCCTGGATTCGATGCAAATATATTTCTAAAAATAAGTGATTTTTCGGGTGAAATATTTCTGGTTAAATATTAAAGTTCGGAGATTCAAGACTTGTGGTCAAGTGGATATTTTTTTTAAATTGTAATCCTTATTTCTTTCTAGTCTTACCCCATAGCTGCTAGCCAAACTGTTCTCAAACTTTCTCCTTTACATAATACGCTCCCCTCCCACCCACCCACATTCTCAATTGATGCACCCCTTACCCCTCGTGGCGTGTTGTGGCCGAGATGATAAGAACACCTGACTCAAGCTCTGGTATTTCTGATGAGCAGAGTGTGGGTTCAAGTCCGGAACTTAAACCATTATTGCTGCGTCCTTGGGATGGGACGTAAAGCCCTACATGTAGGTCCCGTGTGTTGTGTAATGCATGTTATAGAACCCAGTGCATTTATCACAAAAGAGAAGTGTTATGTAAAGGAACAGGTCTCTCACTTCAAAAAATAACTCTGCATACCTTGCAAGAAAATTACTGAGCGCTTTGAGATGCCCATCGTATGTGATAAAGCATTATAAAAAAAACTGCATACTATTATTATTGTCGTTTTGTACCAGGTTGAAAATGTTATCTGCCCGGGCGGTGGGAGCCAGTGTCCAGATAGTAACACCTGCTGCAAGCTAGCATCTGGTCAGTGGGGTTGCTGCCCCATTCCAAAGGTGAGTATCTGAAAGACGATTTCCTCTAATAATATTAAATAGACAAATGTTTGGGTGAACAAAGAAAAATTGATGAGAACGGGATTTGAACCTGCGACATCCTGATAAACATGCCGGTGGTCTACCAACTGAGCTATCTAGCCCTATGTTGGCGGTCTCCTTATTTTGTTAACAGTCAGTCAAAAGTCATGCAATCGTGTGCTGTCGTATAGTCAGGGATCAGGCCCAGTTTACAGGCAGTGGAAGGCATCAAACCCTACAACTTTGCTAAGTCTGAATCAGGAAGAGTTTTGAATTTCTCCTGCTCTTAGATGAGTTTGTTGAGAGATTTTTGTAACCCTACTAGGGTCGTTCCTCACTCTAACAAAATCCAACACCATATAATGGTGACTCAACTCCCAAACTGTTGGACGCTGGTTGTGGTGGTATGACTGATCCCATGTAAAGCATGATCAGTTTACTGGTGCAGTCCTCAGTCCAACAGAATCAAACAAAACATGCGGTTAAATTTGGAAGGATTGGGGTCAAGAATTACACTTCATGCTGTTCTTGGAAAAAAAAAAAAATCCAAAAAAGTGCCTAGCACTGTAGCTCTAACAAGTTGTAAGATACCTGAGAAGAGAACAAGATGAAGAAATGTTTTGGTTAAGATGTTGGTTAGAAAACTCAAGAGGAGGATTTACTCTCGTGTTTAAACAAAATAAAAATGTCTGACTTGTTTAAAGGTCCAAGATCATGCCTGCTAATAAGTATGCTTAGCATTGGATCAGGCACACCAATCTTATCAGAGTCTACACGTTTGGGTGTTGAGTCGCAACAGCTTGGAGGACTTTGGAGGATATGAGAGGGTCTCAAAGCCTGAAACACGTTGGGGTTAAGCGAAACTTTGAAGAAACTTGTCTTTCCTGAAATGATATCACGGTAATTTTTATTTACCTTTGGTTTATTTCTATTATAAAGGCAGTGTGCTGCAGTGACAAAACCCACTGCTGTCCAAACGGCTACACCTGCGACGTCGCACATGGAACCTGTGCCAAAGGAGATCTGACCCTCCCTTGGGAGACAAAGAATGTCGCCCAACCAATTGAGGTAAACCCATCTAAAGTCCTTCATTTGCATATTAGCTTATTAATTGTGCTATTTGCATGTTAGCTAATAAGCTAATTAATTGTGTTATAGTTCATGTTTTCTATATCAGTGAGAGCATTAAACTGTTTTATTGTGTTAAAACCTTTTTTTTTTTACAAGTTATCAGTTTTGTTCGAGCTTTCAAACATGACAGGTGTTTTTAATTGTTGTCAAAAAATATCCACTCGGAATTCAGTTTACAAGTCTACTGCCCTCTAGTGTCTGAAAATGCCAGTATGTGGTAACACTTTCTCTTTCAGTTTTCCAACAACCTCAGTCCCATGGGCAGTGTGCCGTATCGACCCCTTACCTCACTAACCCCTTGAAGGGAGACAATGATGAACCACCCTGAGTGGCTCTCGAAAGTGACCGGTGTGCACGCTTGCTTGTTTAAAACATACAAATGCTTGTTGACGCAATCATGCTTCAAAGAAATGATGTTTCACACAGTCACCCAATACTGCATACAGTTAAACATGCCACAAGATCAAAGACTAATGAGTAGAGACCAGCTGCCCTATGACTCGATGGTTCTTTGTCCGGCTACCAGGCTTGTAGAGTGGATTGACCACAGGCTGTACTAAAATGAGCCATATTTTTATTCAGAGAATGGGGAAAATGGCATGGCAAGAACTTCACACCCATGAATACAAGGTCAAGTTTTCATTTTTACAAATTTAGAAAGATAAGGTGTACTTCTTGTCCTTGTCTTAACAATAGACCGATCCATTAAGCCCCGCCCCGTAAACATATTAACCAATCACAGCATTGGCTACATCACTGCTGCATATTCGGGCAGTGCAATGTACATCTCTTTAATTCCACACTGCATGACATGAACGCACACGCTGTAAGTACGCGCACACATTAATATTATTATTACATTTTCCAATTGGATTTTATTGTGTCGGACTTTTGTCGGACTTTCGGTGGCGTAGCCAAGGCTGGGATTGGTCAACACATAAGGGGGTGGGGCTTAGTGGATCGGTCTATTGTGATATAAAGTTTTGAATGTGATGACTGTGTCATTGTCCTTTATGAATATAAATTGAAGAGGTCCCAATTATAAAGTGATAAATCTAGCACATGTATTTAAACCAATCGGGTACTAATTTAATTAATATTTTTTGGTTTTCTTGTGAGGTTTTTCTTGTGGCTGCACATTTGTGTTGTGTAATTGTACTGCTATAATATTTAACATCTGGGTGGTTGTCATTGTAACTCCAAAGCATTTCTGTTTCAGGATCCACAGGTCGGCAATGGAACAAAATGTAACGAGCATTACATGTGTAAATCAAACTTCAAGTGCTGTCAGACCAAGACAGTGGGAAAGTTTGCCTGCTGTCCGTTGCCAAAGGTTTTAACAAATTTCTCTAAATATATTTGTAGGGAATCAAAATAATTGAGACTTCATTGGGATGGAAGAAATTTAGTGACCAGTTTCGTCATGCTGTCATAAAGCACATACAAAAATGCTAAGCACAGAAATGTCTTGCTTAACAGAAACAGGTTCACAATTAAAATACCATGCAATGTACATTGTGTGTGACTGGTTCCCTGCTAAATTTTGCTTAGCAGAAAACTCTACATTTCCTGATTGACAGCTTCATGAAATTGGGTGTAGTTGTCTAAGCTGTAAACTTGATGAAACAAATTTCAGATTTGTGTATATTTATTTTACGGGGGAGGTTTAAAGCATGTGAATGACATTGGTATAAGATTGAAAATATAAATGTTCACAGATTTACACCAAACTTACATGGTGTTAAATATGGTCGAAGTGAAAAACTTCCCTTAAATTTACTTTTGCCTGAAATGCTATCGTTTTGGAGAAATGAGTAATTAGTTTTGATCTAGGACTCAAGAATCGCAAATCCCATGTTTGAAAACAGTAATGTTTTTTTTTGGCTAAATTCTTGTGTTTCTCTGATGACCGATTGAGTTTAAAAACTTTCACCGGTTTGTTATTTCATGTATATTTTGGGCCACACATTAACAGATAAATGGCTTGGCTTTTACAATTGCCAATGTTGGCTGCATGCTTTAAGTGCAAAAGTAACCATAGAAAAGGATACATTGTTCTTAAATTATTATATTTCAAAAAGAGAAGGGGATAACAAAAACTACATTTTTAAAAAAAAATATACATACTATTTATTATGGCAGAAAGGTTTGATTGAGAATAAATATATATTTTAGTTAATAATTTTAATCTAATCCACTAGAAATATATTTTACTACCATGAGAGAAATCAATTTTGGGACCATTTAACCAGTTGCTGCCGGGATTCTGTTTTGCTTTTTTTCCCATTCCCCTGGCGAGATTCTTTTGAATCAGAGATTAGACAAAAATAGCCAGAATAGCCTCTCAATGGCCAGAAAACACCGAAATATTCAAGACCTTTTTTGGTCTTCGTGTGGGTGAACTGAAGCATTAGAAGGCGTGTGTGTGTGTTCTGTGCACACTCGGCAGTGGAATGCAGGGCGACCTTTGCTTTGGTATTCCGAAATTACACAATGGCATCTTTACACGGCTTCCATTTCCAGGCAAGGGAAACATTTGCATGTTAACATGTCATCCGGCGCCAACTGGTTAAAAACAAATTAACCAAAAAACATGCAAACAGTCAATGAGATCACAACTTGTGAATAACAAAAAATTTGATTTAATCTTAGTGTTGTTTAAGTAGATTTTCTCTGGGTACTGCTGATAGGGGTAGCTTAAAAGATTTGGGTTTTTGTTTTTTGTGGTAACATTTTAACAAATTGAAAAATCCACCACTCTATGTTTTGTTACAACCATACAATTTTTCCTCGGACGTAAATTTCAGGCTGTTTGTTGCAATGACCAAATACATTGCTGTCCTGATGGTCACACATGCAACGCAGCTACGAAAAAATGTGACAAGAACGGGGAGTCTCTGCCGTGGAGTGAAAAACTAGACGCGGACGAACCGATCACAGAGGTTTCAGTCGTTTTTTCTTGCAGTTTTTGCTTTTGAATGAAATGTCACTTTCATTTGCCTTCATTTTATGACCTTTTCCACCTGAACCAGGATGAAGTTACCGAAAGTAATAAACTTGTTCCAGATTTTGGTGGAAGCGGTTCAAGTTTTCGCTTGCTTTTTGTTCATTAACAGGAAGTCATCATTTTGAACTGCTGTGTGTTTTTAATTTGGACACCCCAGCTACCTCAGGGGCCATTCAAAATTTTTGAAGGTTTTAAGATTTCGAATTTTTTTTCGAAATAGTGGGTGGGTGGGTCAAGGTAAATAATTGAAAATCGAAATTCACTTTTCATTAAAAAAAAAATTAAAATCCGAAAAAATCTAGATCTTTTGACTTGCCTAAATGTTACATACCACCAGTGTTCCGATCCTATATGTGTTGTTTTTCCAACATTGTCCCCGATACAGACATTAAATTATTATGATCTGCATGCTGCGTGTGCACATGTCGTATGCAGGACCACCATGTGAAACACGTGCGTGACCCACTGTGTGAAACACCATGGGAGGACAGCCCACGTGTGATTCGGCACAACGGACGAGTTGACTTTCTATTTTACGTGCAGTGGTCGAGTTGGACAACAAACGAGCTGGAGAACGGACGAGTTGACTTTGATATTTGAACGCACAAAGGTCGAGGTGGTACAACGGTCAAGTTAACAAACGGTCGAGCTTGTCGGAGTCGAGTTGCAAGCGGTCGAGTTGACTGTTCCACCACGATAAACATGGCTGCCACCATGGATCCGGATGTCAATAAATGTGAATGCGATATACCAACCGATCTCGACGGGTTTTGGTCATCACAAAAATTGATCATGAAATGTCCTTGTTCGCCCTACGAACTGGACACACATGTGCATATTAACATCCATGCACTTTTGTTAAACTAAAGTACATGTAAAAGTACATGTATATGCAAGTACAGTTGTACATGTACAATACAACTAAGATGTAGTTTGATTTTAAACAAATCAATTTTTTATAATCGAAATTGGTGGTGGGTGGGTGGGTCAAAAAAACTTTGGAAAAAAAATCGAAATTTAAAAACATTGAAAATTTTGAATAGCCCCTTAAATTCTCAAAAATTATTCCACCGATTTTTGCATGACTTTGATGGGTTCAGTGCTGCATGGCCATAGCTGATAAGCCAATGCTGAGTGACTTTGGCTATGCCTGTGGCTGTTGGCTTCAGGAGACATGTTTGATGTTTGGCATACAGTGATCTACCCATAGCCACAGCTAAAGCCAAAGCTGTGTGACTGCGGCTTTGGCTGTGGCTGTTGGCTTAAGCAGCCATGTTGAAGTGATCTACTCATAGCCACAGCTAAGTGACTTTGGCTCCCTTAGCCAAAGCTGAGTGACTTTGGCTATGCCTGTGGCTGTTAAAAGCGATGCTGAAGTGTATGTATTTACAAAAGTTATAGGCAGCTTGAGGCAAAATTTGAGCTTCGTTAGAGTTGGCACAAAACATTTGTGGCATAATGCTCTATGAATCCAAACCATGCTTTGTAGATACATAATGCTAAATTCTGAATTACCCCCTCCCCCCCAACAAACACCTTCACTTCCCAATCTAATATACAATTCTGTTGTACACGCATTTCTTTCCTCTTAAGGTGCTTTGTTCATTTTTGCATGGTTTTTTGCATGGAGGTTTAGTACTCCACCCTACATACATGCAGCTTTGTGCAGTTGCAGCTTTTTGACTCATAGAGTCGTCATTTCTTTTCATTCACCACTCTGCGGATGACCTAAAAATATCTGATTTATATAGCCTGAAGCCACCACTTTAAAAGGAACAGTGTGATGCTGCTACGTGGAGTATTTGATGTCCATTGTGTTTGTAATGAATTAATGAAATGAAGTGTTGTCTGATCCGGTATTGCAACCCAGTGTGTGATTTTTTCCTAGTCTTATCCTTCTAGCTGCTCATCAAACTGTCCTAAAACTTTCTCCCTTACACGTATCAATACTCCCCCACCCCACATTCTTAAATGATGCACCCCTTACCCCTCAATTCTTGTCATTTTTTACCAGGTTGAAAATGTTATCTGCCCAGGTGGTACAAGCCAGTGTCCAACTGGTGACACCTGCTGCAAGCTAGCATCTGGTCAGTGGGGTTGCTGCCCCTTCCCAAAGGTAAGTAACTGTACTGGATATGAACCCTCTGATGTTTGGTATCATGAGTAAATAGCCTTGTCAAACTCTCAGTTGATATTGTCTCTGCATAGTTATTACAAGTCAGCGTAAGTCACCATACTGGATTCGAACCTGCGTAGATAATAAATACGTTTAGCATTCGATCAGACACTCCAATTTTATCAGAGTCGAAACATTTGGGCATTGAGTCACAATCCTGTTGGTAAGTCATGACGTCAAATGCAGGCGCATCTGCTGCACACCCAAAGTTTTCACTACTTTCGGCTCCAAAGCTGGCTTAACTTTGTTAGTAATTTTACCCTATAATCACTCATTTCATCATTCAAATTATTATGACAGAAACTTACACTTCTGAGAAGACCACGAGTCTTTGAATAATGTATGTAAAAGCCAAGTCCAACCATCAGATTTTTCTTGCATAAATTCTGAAAGAAGAAGGAGCTCAATGTATTTTCTGTGGGTTTCTGGTATTATTGGAGCAGTTTGCGTGAAGTGGGCGTGGCTTACAGTAGAGGATTATGGCAGATATGGAACGGCCTCTAACTTGAGACACTTTTGGGTTAAGTGACACTTTGAAGTAAGATTTCTTTTCTGAAATGATGTCACAGTAATTTTGATTTACCTTTGGTTTATTTTTATTATAAAGGCGGTGTGCTGCAGTGACCACACCCACTGCTGTGAAAATGGCTACACCTGCGACGTCGCACATGGAACCTGTATCAAAGGAGATCAGACCCTCCCATGGGAGACAAAGAATGTCGCCCAACCAATCAAGGTAAATCAAGACAGTGTTTTCCCTTGTTGTGAAATTTGCTTAATATTTGTTGAGATTGTATGCAGAGATGCAATTTTACCAATTTTTTTTTTATTTCAGATACTTTTTTTCTGATTTTTTAGCGTTAGATTTTTCCGTTTTATTTTCAATAGCCACTTCCATCTGTGTGTATGAAGTTTTACCGAGAACACATTTTTTTCTTGTATATAAAATAATTTTTGTTTGATTTAAATACAACCCCTTCCAAACCCCACCCAAGCCTTGCTAAAAACAAGTTTGTAGATGGTAGAAATTCAGCATTTAAACATCTGAAAGTAATTTCTTCAGGTGAAGAGGTGAGCTTGAAAACCCCTTCCCCATTTTTCTTTCTCTTTAATTCCCCTTGGTCCAAACCGCTCTGCTTAATGCTATCAATTCTTCATAGCATTCCCCCTTTGATTGTTTCTTTGTTTCTTCGAATTTATACGCTTGATTTGTTGTCTTTTACTTTGTACAAGAATGAAAATGTTGTCTGCCCAGGTGGTACAAGCCAGTGTCCAACTGGTAACACCTGCTGCAAGCTAGCATCTGGTCGGTGGGGTTGCTGCCCCTTCCCAAAGGTAAGTAACTGTACTGGATTCGAACCCTCCTCTGGTTGGTGTCATGAGTAACAGCCAAATCAAACTCTCAGCTTACATTTTCTCTGTATAGTAATAACAAGTCAGCGTAAGTCACCGTACTGGATTCGAACCTGCCTGGATAATAAATCATTTAGCATTGGATCAGACACCTCAATTTTATCAGAGTCAAAACATTTGGGTATTGAGTCACAATCCTGTTGGTAAGTCAAGACGTCACATGCAGGCGCATCTGCTGCACACCCAAAGTTTTCACTACTTTCGGCTCCAAAGCTGGCATCAGTTTGTTGGTAATTTTACTCTAAAATCACTCATTTCATCATTCAAATGAATTATGATGGAGACTTATACTTCTGAAAAGTCTTTGAATAATGAATGTAAAAGGCAAGTCCCACCATCAGATTTTTCTTGCATTAATTCTGAAAGAAGTAGCTCAATGTATTTTCTGTGGGTTTCTGGTAATCATTGGAGCAGTTTGCGTGAAGTGGGCGTGGCTTACAGTGGAGGATTTTGGCGGATATAAATGGACAGGCCTCTAACTTAAGACACTTTGAGGTTAAGTGACACTTTGAAGTAAGATTTCTTTTCTGAAATGATGTCACAGTAATTTTGATTTACCTTTGGTTTATTTCTATTATCAAGGCGGTGTGCTGCAGTGACCACACCCACTGCTGTGAAAATGGCTACACCTGCGACGTCGCACATGGAACCTGTATCAAAGGAGATCAGACCCTCCCATGGGAGACAAAGAATGTTGCCCAACCAATCAAGGTAAATCAAGACGGTGTTTTCCCTTGTTGTGAAATTTGCTTAATATTTGTTGAGATTGTATGAAGAATACTAGAATACATTTTGTTTTTTCCTTGTATATATACAATTTTTTGTTTGAGTTAAATATTACCCCTTCCAAACCCCACCGGAATCTTGCTAAAAACAAGTTTGTAGAAATTCAGCATTTAAACATCTGAAAGTAACTTCTTCAGGTGAAAAGATGAGCTTTAAAACCCCTTCCCCATTTTTCTTTCTCTTTAATTTCCCTTGGTCCAAACCGCTCTGCTTAATGCTATCAATTCTTCATAGCATTCCCCCTTTGATTGTTTCTTTGTTTCCTCCAATTTATACGCTTGATTTGTTGTCTTTTACTTTGGACAAGGTTGAAAATGTTATCTGCCCAGGTGGTACATACCAGTGTCCAACTGGTAACACCTGCTGCAAGCTAGCATCTGGTCAGTGGGGTTGCTGCCCCTTCCCAAAGGTAAGTAACTGTACTGGATATGAACCCTCTGATGTTTGGTATCATGAGTATATAGCCTTGTCAAACTCTCAGTGTCTCTGCATAGTCATTACAAGTCAATGTTAGTCACCATACTGGATTCGAACCTGCGTAGATAATAAATACCGTAAGCATTGGATCAGACACACCAATTTTATTAGAGTCGAAACTTTTGGGTATTGAGTCACATTAAGTCAAGACATCACATACAGGCGCATCTGCTTTCGGCTCCAAAGCTGGCACAGTTAGTAATTTGACCCTAAAATCACTCATTTCATCGTTCAAAATTTTTATGACAGAAACTTACACTTCTGAGAAGACCACAATTCTTTGAATAATGTATGTAAAAAGTAGCTCAATGTATTTTCTATGGGTTTTTGGTAATCATTGGAGCAGTTTGTGTGAAGTGGGCGTGGCTTACAGTAGAGGATTTTGGCAGATATGGAACGACCTCTAACTTAAAACACTTTTGGGTTAAGTGACACTTTGAAGTAAGATTTCTTTTCTGAAATGATGTCACAGTAATTTTGATTTACCTTTGGTTTATTTCTATTATCAAGGCGGTGTGCTGCAGTGACCACACCCACTGCTGTGAAAATGGCTACACCTGCGACGTCGCACATGGAACCTGTATCAAAGGAGATCAGACCCTCCCTTGGGAGACAAAGAATGTCGCCGAACCAATCAAGGTAAATCAAGACAGTGTTTTCCCTTGTTGTGAAATTTGCTTAATATTTGTTGAGATTGTATGAAGAATACTAGAATACATTTTGTTTTTCCTTGTATATATACAATTTTTTGTTTGAGTTAAATATTACCCCTTCCAAACCCCACCGGAATCTTGCTAAAAACAAGTTTGTAGAAATTCAGCATTTAAACATCTGAAAGTAATTTCTTCAGGTGAAGAGGTGAGCTTTAAAACCCCTTCCCCATTTTTCTTTCTCTTTAATTCCCCTTGGTCCAAACCGCTCTGCTTAATGCTATCAATTCTTCATAGCATTCCCCCTTTGATTGTTTCTTTGTTTCCTCCAATTTATACGCTTGATTTGTTGTCTTTTACTTTGGACAAGGTTGAAAATGTTATCTGCCCAGGTGGTACAAGCCAGTGTCCAACTGGTGACACCTGCTGCAAGCTAGCATCTGGTCAGTGGGGTTGCTGCCCTCTTCCAAAAGTAAGTCAATTCAAAACCAATCTTCCAAGGAAACCCTTACATTGCAATTGCGATAGAATGTGTAAGTTTTGCACGTATTGCAACATTAGGGTTGTGTGATTTTGTATCCTTCACATGTTACAGCAATGTGTGCGGGGACCAAAATGGTCCCAAAAATGTTTGAATATGCGCGAGACTTGCACAGTCTATTGATATTACTTTCTTTAAACCTCCTACTGTCTGGCCATGCAGTTCCATTCACTGTAGTTTTAAATGATAGATAAACTATGCCAACCTGTAATAAATCGTGTGGTGAATGGATCTACAATGTACGCAGTCAGCCCTCTTACTCTGTGACCATTCTCTATCATCCACTGTGGTTTTAAATGATAGATACTATGCCAGCCTGCATCATGATTTTTGTTGTGAATGCATCTTCACAGAACAAAGTCAACCCTTCTACTCTCTGACCATTCTGTATCATCCATTGTGGTTTTAAATGATAGATACTATTCCAGCCTGCAATTTTATTTGTGTGGTGAATTCCATCTACACAGAACACAGTCAACCCTCCTACTGTCTGACCATTCAGTAATCCGATTGATATTAAATGATAGATAATCTGTGTCAACCTGCAGTATGATGTCATGTGGTGAATACATCTATACAATACACGGTCATCCCTCCTACTGTCTGACCATTCAAGATCTATTTCAATTTCTTTTACTGAAGGCGGTGTGTTGCAGTGACCATACCCACTGTTGTCCCAGCGACTACTCATGCAGTGCAGGGACTTGCAAACGAGGCCTTGTTACCATCCCATGGATGAGCAAAAGTGTTGCTCAACCTGTTCAGGTAGATATCTTCACCTTTCCCCTCTGACCCATACCCTTTGTACACCTACCCTGTCCTCCCTTCCCCTTATCTGTTCTCACGTGACCGTTCACCTCATACCCTTCACCTCTCTCCTTCACCCATCACCCTTTCCCATTACTCATAATCCTGTCAACATACACCCTATCATCAATCACCTTGCACCCTTTCCCATAACCCCTTCCCAAGTCACTCCTCACCCTTCACCCTGCACCCTTCCCCCTCCCCTTCTCTCATCACCCACCCTCCACCCATCATCCTGCACCCTTCACCCCTCCTCTTCCCTCATCACCCTTCACCAATCACACTACATCCTTCCCCATTACTCATTTCCCTGTCAACCTGCACCCGTTACCCTGCATTTTTTCCCATAACCCCTTCTCAGGTCACCCATCACGCTTCACGCTTCACCCTTCACCCTTCACCCTTCACCCTTCACCCTTCACCCTTCACCCTTCACCCGTCACCCTTTACCCTTCTCCCTATGCCCTTAACCCATCATCCTTCACCCATCACCCTACAACCTTTACCCTTGCCCAGACACCCTTAACCCTGCACCCCTCACCCAACACTCCTCATTCTTCATCCATTGTCTTGCACCCATCCCCTACACCCATCATCCTTTACCCTTCCCCTTCCCCTTTCCTGCCCACTTTAACATTCCCCAATTACCCTCCCTCTTTCTCCTTCAACCCCCTTCCCCAGTTTCCCCTGAATAAGTCATGTGACTCTGGACAGACACATGAACTACCCAATCACTGAAATTAGACTTCTATAGGCAGTCCGCAATATGTACATTTAAGAATTGATAATTATTGACTTTCTTGCTTTCTTTTTAAGATATCTTAATAGTTTACAACAACCACAGGTGGCTCAAAACCACCAGCAGTAGCCATAGTGTTTGACCCGGGTCATGTCACCCTCAAAGGTCATAGGTTATCTAAATACTTTGACAATAGACCAATCCATTAAGCCCCACCCCCTAAACATTGACCAATCACTGCATTGGCTACAGCACCACTGTACACGTGGGCAGCACAATATGCGTCTCTTCAATGCCACACTGCATGCTGTTTACATTTTTCAATATGATTTTATCATGTCAGACTTTTGTCAGACTTTCAGTGGTGTACCCAAGGCTGTGATTGGTCAACACGTAAGGGGGTGGGTCTTAATGGATTGGTCTATTCTCTATAGTAACCTGACGGTTTAGCTGATATTTAGAAGTAGAGTAGGCCGTATTTTTGACAGCAAGAGGGTGCAATACTGATTCCACATTTAAAGTACAAAAGTATTTCAAAACATTAGAAATACAAATTTTCCAAGCAAATATCCTTACGCTGATTATATTGTAAAACTGTCAATAAAGAAAACTCAAAAGGTGTATATTAACTGCTTTATTAGAAGTCTAATTGCATCTGGGTTACCACACTAATTCTATGGTTTGACTCCCAGTCAACCCCAAAGGGCGCCCTCTTGCAGTCAAAAATTAGGCCAGTTGGACAGTGTTAGGATAGCACTACTTTGACAAACAGGCTAGATAGATATACATGTACCAATACAGTAAAATAATATGCAAATAATGAATGTTTAGGAGTGTAACATTGAGAACGAAGATGCTCTCTCCATTGCACGAATGCAAAGCATTCTTTGTTTATATAACATCCAAGTCGTTCCTGGTCATTTGATTGGCAGATAAAACTATCGGAATAAGCAAGACATACAAGAATTTTTTTCTGGCATCCGCTATAAGGGAATATTTTTACTGGTGTGTATAATGCGTTGTGTGGTTTAGTGTGCAACAGTCAAAAAAGTAAGGGACGAAATTGCACAGTTTATAACGTAGGCCACGTAATGGTTTGATTAATGGATGCCCTACAATCCTCCAATCAAATTACATGGATCCTTGTTGTAGTTTCCGTGCTCAGCCTCCAATACCTGTCTCAGGGTCCATGTCACACAAGGCAATTTACAGGCAACCTGTTCCAGGCAATCTCCAAAAAGAAAAGGTATTCTTGTTTCAATTCTGATTGTAAGTCATTACGTCACACCCGTGCACATCAGGGGCCAATTTCGTGGCTCTGGTTACCCAAAAATTCTGCGCTTACGGCGCCCTGTAAAGCACGTACTCCTGTGGGCCGTGGTGGGCATAAGCGCAGAATTCCAGGGTAAGCAGAGCCATGAAATTGGGCCCAGTTCTACGCTTTAAGTTTTCGCTACTTCTGGTTCCAAAGCTGGTATACGTTACTGTGTTATTTGACTGAAAAACACCTATTTCTTCCTTTAAAGACATTTCCTATGAAAGAAACCAATCTTTCTGATAAGATGATCTGTCTTTGCAAGACACATGAGAAAGGCAACTCCAGAAATTATGCTGTTCTTGCATAATCATCAAAGACGAAAAGTTCAGTCCATTTCCTGTGGGCTTCTGGCAATTCGCCTTTTTGATATGGCTGACACTATATGAGTGCACTGTTTGGTTTGGTTGTACATAGACTGATTTACCCAAACCAAATAGTGCTCTTGTAATGTGTCCACCATATATCAAACAGGAGCCGGTTTGTGTGAAGTGGGCGTGGCTTACAATGGTTTGTGTGAAGTGGGCGTGGCTTACAATGGTTTGTGCGAAGTGGGTGCGGCTTACAATGGTTTGTGTGAAGTGGGCGTGGCTTACAATGGAATTTTGTCACACTTACCAACAACATTTTACTCAAGACATTCTTGAAGAGAGTTACGACACCGTTGCACAAAAAATTACTCCTGTGTTACCAAAGTGTTCCTTTTGCATGCAGTGCAGTTGGTTGCCTCCAAGTTGCCTGTCAAAAATGCCTTGTGTCTCAATGCCCTATCATTATGTGATCAATGGAACCGAGTTTTTTTACAAGAACTGCTTTGGTCGTCTCACCATTTCAGCCCGCTGCCGTCTACATCTTAACAATTCTTACAGATCTTCAATCCCAAGTAAAATCATTTTTAATCTCTTTCAGCATTTCGTGGTGGTTAAATCTTTCTTCCCTTTGTCACTTTTACCCGTTTTATTTTCAGGGACAGCCTCAACCTGCGAACTCCGATACTTTTACTGACAATTATGTTTTCATTGTTCCTCCAATAGTATATGATTGTTTTCTTATTACAAACTGTTGAACTTTTTTTTTCTTTTTTTTTTTCCTTGATGTTATTTTTCGGGAGGGATTTTCATTGTTTTTGAAATCATTTAATAATGTTCAAGCTGATATTACAGGTTAACTCGCCGCTGCATGTACCCTTAATGTGCTGTTCGGTTACCAGCTTATTAAGTATCACCATCTATGCATTGACTGGTAGTCTGTATTTGCAAAAATGCACAGTCTAAAAAGCAGTAGCTGTAGTGAACACGAGGAGTGCAAAATGTAGGCCGCCGATTGTACGTAAGTAGACCACAACAATTTTTTGTTTCTTTTGGAATTTTTAAGTGGCCCCAAAATTGAATACCATTCACAAAATGCCCATCTGTGGCTAATAATGACTCTTTCACTTCGTTAAGTCCATTTACGGCTGCTCGCGCACAATTCAAATGGACGGCAAAGCCATTTATGGCCTCGATTTTGTGCAGTATCAAATGACAAGCAAAAACAATTCCATTCATACGCATGCCGAAATTCCGGAGTCAAAGAGTTCATAATTTTCCTGACTAAATTTGAATTGTTATAGTAAAAATGTCAACAACAAAAACCATCGCTGCTGCAAGCGGCAAATACCCACTCGGCCAAAGTAAAGGTCACGTCCTGAGTTGCCATGTTGCAATGTCTTCCATGTTAAAGATATATGATCTCTGCTCAAGCCGATTTTACCTTGAAAATGAATGTGTTCCAGCTAATAAAAAAAAAGTTCTAGATTTTTACTGTAAGAATTCAGTCAACAACATCATTAATATTAGCTACAGACGGTCGTTTTTGTGAATGGTATTCCAGTTGGGATGACCAAAGAAAAACTGACTAAGATGGGATTTGAACCTGCGACCTCCAGATTAACATGTCGGGCCCTACTACCTGAGATATCTAGCCCTAATATTGGCGGACTCCCTCTTTTGGCCAATAACTTTGTTCAGTTGGTAGAGCACCGGCATGTTGATGCGGAGGTCGCAGGTTCAAATCCTGTCTTAGTCAATTTTTCTTTGTTCACCCCAAAGTCGAATCCAAATATACCCAGTTAGTTTCCCTTATGGTTTATTGCTTGATACATGTACTTGAGAAATAAATAGTCCGTAATGGGTTAGCTGTTAATTTGAATTATGTAGTCAGAAATAGTTTCAAAAGTGGTTAAATAGACAATGTAGAAAGTCAATAAAAATGCATTTTCTTTTAAATGAAATGATTTTGTTCAGATAGTAGTAGATAAATTAGGCAAGCCTGCAATATGATATCATGTGATGAATGCATCTACACACTACACTGTCAACCCTGTTACTGTCTGACCGTTCAAAATCATGCACCGTGGCTTTGAATGATAAAACAAAGCCAGCCTCCAATATGATATGTGATGAGTGCATCTACACAGTGCACAAATACAGACGGTTTAGTTCTGTGCACAGTTGTGCCGCCCTACACAACTCATGCAGTTGAATTGTTATATAAGGTTGCTCGACTCACTGGGAAATGTAACAAAGAGAAGCCACAGAAGTTGTTCACATCCTTTTGCAATAAAACTGAAACAATGGGAGACTTTTGAGACGTTAGCAGGCACTCCAGTAAGTGGTCCTTTTCTATTATGAGAACAATAGAAAAGGACCGCCCACTGGGGCGCCCTCTAACTTCTCAAAGGTCTCCCATTAGATGGTATCTATCTGTGGCTATGTTTTAACAGAGTGAAGTTTCTGCAACTTTGTCAACGCCAGACCTAAACTACGTGTACTGCCCTGATGGTCATTCTTATTGCCATGATGGTAACACCTGTTGCCCATTGCATGATGGACACTGGAGCTGCTGCCCATATCATCATGTAAGACCTTACATTGTTTTCTTCTATCTTTCTTAAAATTAAGACTAAATAAATGTCAACTTTTGTCAATTTTTTGTTCAGGAAAAATAACTGATTTGTTGTATTTCGTGTTTTTTTTCTTGAAGGCATCTTGCTGCAGTGATGGTTGGCATTGCTGTCAACATGGCTACCACTGTAATTCCCACACGTTAACTTGTCACTATGGCGACATATCTGAACCATGGACAGAGAAGACTGAAGCTCTAACACTTCTACCAAAGCCAGATCAAAGTCTTGACACACCAAGCCCAAACTATGTGTACTGCCCTGATGGTCATTCTTATTGCCATGATGGTAACACCTGTTGCCCATTGCATGATGGACACTGGAGCTGCTGCCCATATCATCATGTAAGACCCTACATTGTTTTCTTCTATCTTTCTTAAAATTAAGACTAAATAAATGTCAACTTATGTCGAGTACTATTCAGGAAGAATAACTGATTTGTTTTGATTTTGGGTATTTTTCTTGAAGGCATCTTGCTGCAGTGATGGTTGGCATTGCTGTCAACATGGCTACCACTGTAATTCCCACACGTTAACTTGTCACTATGGCGACATATCTGAACCATGGACAGAGAAGACTGAAGCTCTAACACTTCTACCAAAGCCAGATCAAAGTCTTGACACACCAAGCCCAAACTATGTGTACTGCCCTGATGGTCATTCTTATTGCCATGATGGTAACACCTGTTGCCCATTGCATGATGGACACTGGAGCTGCTGCCCATATCATCATGTAAGACCTTACATTGTTTTCTTCTCTCTTTCTTAAAATTAAGACTAAATAAATGTCAACTTATGTCGAGTATTATTCAGGAAGAATAACTGATTTGTTTTTCGTGTTTTTTTTCTTGAAGGCATCTTGCTGCAGTGATGGTTGGCATTGCTGTCAACATGGCTACCACTGTAATTCCCACACGTTAACTTGTCACTATGGTGACATATCTGAACCATGGACAGAGAAGACTGAAGCTCTAACACTTCTACCAAAGCCAGATCAAAGTCTTGACACACCAAGCCCAAACTATGTGTACTGCCCTGATGGTCATTCTTATTGCCATGATGGTAACACCTGTTGCCCATTGCATGATGGACACTGGAGCTGCTGCCCATATCATCATGTAAGACCTGACATTGTTTTCTTCTATCTTTCTCAAAATTAAGACTAAATAAATGTCAACTTATGTCAAGTATTATTCAAAAAGAATAACTGATTTGTTTTTGTGTTTTTTTCTTGAAGGCATCTTGCTGCAGTGATGGTTGGCATTGCTGTCAACATGGCTACCATTGTAATTCCCACACGTTAACTTGTCACTATGGCGACATATCTGAACCATGGACAGAGAAGACTGAAGCTCTAACACTTCTACCAAAGCCAGATCAAAGTCTTGACACACCAAGCCCAAACTATGTGTACTGCCCTGATGGTCATTCTTATTGCCATGATGGTAACACCTGTTGCCCATTGCATGATGGACACTGGAGCTGCTGCCCATATCATCATGTAAGACCTTACATTGTTTTCTTCTATCTTTCTTAAAATTAAGACTAAATAAATGTCAACTTATGTTGAGTATTATTCAGGAAGAATAACTGGTTTGTTTTTTGTGTGTGTTTTTTTTTAAGGCATCTTGCTGCAGTGATGGTTGGCATTGCTGTCAACATGGCTACCATTGTAATTCCCACACGTTAACTTGTCACTATGGCGACATATCTGAACCATGGACAGAGAAGACTGAAGCTCTAACACTTCTACCAAAGCCAGATCAAAGTCTTGACACACCAAGCCCAAACTATGTGTACTGCCCTGATGGTCATTCTTATTGCCATGATGGTAACACCTGTTGCCCATTGCATGATGGACACTGGAGCTGCTGCCCATATCATCATGTAAGACCTTACATTGTTTTCTTCTATCTTTCTTAAAATCAAGACTAAATAAATGTCAACTTATGTCGAGTATTATTCAGGAAGAATAACTGATTTGTTTTTTCGTGTTTTTTTTCTTGAAGGCATCTTGCTGCAGTGATGGTTGGCATTGCTGTCAACATGGCTACCACTGTAATTCCCACACGTTAACTTGTCACTATGGTGACATATCTGAACCATGGACAGAGAAGACTGAAGCTCTAACACTTCTACCAAAGCCAGATCAAAGTCTTGACACACCAAACCCAAACTATGTGTACTGCCCTGATGGTCATTCTTATTGCCATGATGGTAACACCTGTTGCCCATTGCATGATGGACACTGGAGCTGCTGCCCATATCATTATGTAAGACCTTACATTGTTTTCTTCTATCTTTCTTAAAATTAAGACTAAATAAATGTCAACTTATGTCGAGTATTATTCAGGAAGAATAACTGATTTGTTTATGTGTTTTTTTTTCTTGAAGGCATCTTGCTGCAGTGATGGTTGGCATTGCTGTCAACATGGCTACCACTGTAATTCCCACACGTTAACTTGTCACTATGGCGACATATCTGAACCATGGACAGAGAAAACTGAAGCTCTAACACTTCTACCAAAGCCAGATCAAAGTCTTGACACACCAAGCCCAAACTATGTGTACTGCCCTGATGGTCATTCTTATTGCCATGATGGTAACACCTGTTGTCCATTGCATGATGGACACTGGAGCTGCTGCCCATATCATCATGTAAGACCTTACATTGTTTTCTTCTATCTTTCTTAAAATCAAGACTAAATAAATGTCAACTAATGTCAAGTATTATTCAGGAAGAATAACTGATTTGTTTTATTTCTGGGTTTTTTTCTTGAAGGCATCTTGCTGCAGTGATGGTTGGCATTGCTGTCAACATGGCTACCACTGTAATTCCCACACGTTAACTTGTCACTATGGCGACATATCTGAACCATGGACAGAGAAGACTGAAGCTCTAACACTTCTACCAAAGCCAGATCAAAGTCTTGACACACCAAGCCCAAACTATGTGTACTGCCCTGATGGTCATTCTTATTGCCATGATGGTAACACCTGTTGCCCATTGCATGATGGACACTGGAGCTGCTGCCCATATCATCATGTAAGACCTTACATTGTTTTCTTCTTTCTTTCTTAAAATTAAGACTAAATAAATGTCAACTTATGTCGAGTATTATTCAGGAAGAATAACTGATTTGTTTTTCGTGTTTTTTTTTCTTGAAGGCATCTTGCTGCAGTGATGGTTGGCATTGCTGTCAACATGGCTACCACTGTAATTCCCATACGTTAACTTGTCACTATGGCGACATATCTGAACCATGGACAGAGAAGACTGAAGCTCTAACACTTCTACCAAAGCCAGATCAAAGTCTTGACACACCAAGCCCAAACTATGTGTACTGCCCTGATGGTCATTCTTATTGCCATGATGGTAACACCTGTTGCCCATTGCATGATGGACACTGGAGCTGCTGCCCATATCATCATGTAAGACCTTACATTGTTTTCTTCTCTCTTTCTTAAAATTAAGACTAAATAAATGTCAACTTATGTCGAGTATTATTCAGGAAGAATAACTGATTTGTTTTTCGTGTTTTTTTTCTTGAAGGCATCTTGCTGCAGTGATGGTTGGCATTGCTGTCAACATGGCTACCACTGTAATTCCCACACGTTAACTTGTCACTATGGCGACATATCTGAACCATGGACAGAGAAGACTGAAGCTCTAACACTTCTACCAAAGCCAGATCAAAGTCTTGACACACCAAGCCCAAACTATGTGTACTGCCCTGATGGTCATTCTTATTGCCATGATGGTAACACCTGTTGCCCATTGCATGATGGACACTGGAGCTGCTGCCCATATCATCATGTAAGACCTTACATTGTTTTCTTCTTTCTTTCTTAAAATTAAGACTAAATAAATGTCAACTTATGTCGAGTATTATTCAGGAAGAATAACTGATTTGTTTTTCGTGTTTTTTTTCTTGAAGGCATCTTGCTGCAGTGATGGTTGGCATTGCTGTCAACATGGCTACCACTGTAATTCCCACACGTTAACTTGTCACTATGGCGACATATCTGAACCATGGACAGAGAAGACTGAAGCTCTAACACTTCTACCAAAGCCAGATCAAAGTCTTGACACACCAAGCCCAAACTATGTGTACTGCCCTGATGGTCATTCTTATTGCCATGATGGTAACACCTGTTGCCCATTGCATGATGGACACTGGAGCTGCTGCCCATATCATCATGTAAGACCTTACATTGTTTTCTTCTCTCTTTCTTAAAATTAAGACTAAATAAATGTCAACTTATGTCGAGTATTATTCAGGAAGAATAACTGATTTGTTTTTCGTGTTTTTTTTTCTTGAAGGCATCTTGCTGCAGTGATGGTTGGCATTGCTGTCAACATGGCTACCACTGTAATTCCCACACGTTAACTTGTCACTATGGCGACATATCTGAACCATGGACAGAGAAAACTGAAGCTCTAACACTTCTACCAAAGCCAGATCAAAGTCTTGACACACCAAGCCCAAACTATGTGTACTGCCCTGATGGTCATTCTTATTGCCATGATGGTAACACCTGTTGTCCATTGCATGATGGACACTGGAGCTGCTGCCCATATCATCATGTAAGACCTTACATTGTTTTCTTCTATCTTTCTTAAAATCAAGACTAAATAAATGTCAACTAATGTCAAGTATTATTCAGGAAGAATAACTGATTTGTTTTATTTCTGGGTTTTTTTCTTGAAGGCATCTTGCTGCAGTGATGGTTGGCATTGCTGTCAACATGGCTACCACTGTAATTCCCACACGTTAACTTGTCACTATGGCGACATATCTGAACCATGGACAGAGAAGACTGAAGCTCTAACACTTCTACCAAAGCCAGATCAAAGTCTTGACACACCAAGCCCAAACTATGTGTACTGCCCTGATGGTCATTCTTATTGCCATGATGGTAACACCTGTTGCCCATTGCATGATGGACACTGGAGCTGCTGCCCATATCATCATGTAAGACCTTACATTGTTTTCTTCTTTCTTTCTTAAAATTAAGACTAAATAAATGTCAACTTATGTCGAGTATTATTCAGGAAGAATAACTGATTTGTTTTTCGTGTTTTTTTTTCTTGAAGGCATCTTGCTGCAGTGATGGTTGGCATTGCTGTCAACATGGCTACCACTGTAATTCCCACACGTTAACTTGTCACTATGGCGACATATCTGAACCATGGACAGAGAAGACTGAAGCTCTAACACTTCTACCAAAGCCAGATCAAAGTCTTGACACACCAAGCCCAAACTATGTGTACTGCCCTGATGGTCATTCTTATTGCCATGATGGTAACACCTGTTGCCCATTGCATGATGGACACTGGAGCTGCTGCCCATATCATCATGTAAGACCTTACATTGTTTTCTTCTCTCTTTCTTAAAATTAAGACTAAATAAATGTCAACTTATGTCGAGTATTATTCAGGAAGAATAACTGATTTGTTTTTCGTGTTTTTTTTCTTGAAGGCATCTTGCTGCAGTGATGGTTGGCATTGCTGTCAACATGGCTACCACTGTAATTCCCACACGTTAACTTGTCACTATGGCGACATATCTGAACCATGGACAGAGAAGACTGAAGCTCTAACACTTCTACCAAAGCCAGATCAAAGTCTTGACACACCAAGCCCAAACTATGTGTACTGCCCTGATGGTCATTCTTATTGCCATGATGGTAACACCTGTTGCCCATTGCATGATGGACACTGGAGCTGCTGCCCATATCATCATGTAAGACCTTACATTGTTTTCTTCTCTCTTTCTTAAAATTAAGACTAAATAAATGTCAACTTATGTCGAGTATTATTCAGGAAGAATAACTGATTTGTTTTTCGTGTTTTTTTTCTTGAAGGCATCTTGCTGCAGTGATGGTTGGCATTGCTGTCAACATGGCTACCACTGTAATTCCCACACGTTAACTTGTCACTATGGCGACATATCTGAACCATGGACAGAGAAGACTGAAGCTCTAACACTTCTACCAAAGCCAGATCAAAGTCTTGACACACCAAGCCCAAACTATGTGTACTGCCCTGATGGTCATTCTTATTGCCATGATGGTAACACCTGTTGCCCATTGCATGATGGACACTGGAGCTGCTGCCCATATCATCATGTAAGACCTTACATTGTTTTCTTCTCTCTTTCTTAAAATTAAGACTAAATAAATGTCAACTTATGTCGAGTATTATTCAGGAAGAATAACTGATTTGTTTTTCGTGTTTTTTTTCTTGAAGGCATCTTGCTGCAGTGATGGTTGGCATTGCTGTCAACATGGCTACCACTGTAATTCCCA
Organism: Marthasterias glacialis; assembly: GCA_911728455.2. Lineage (NCBI taxonomy): Eukaryota > Metazoa > Echinodermata > Asteroidea > Forcipulatida > Asteriidae > Marthasterias > Marthasterias glacialis. Next base: position 9,130,811 of record OU452238.1, read on the forward strand.
CACGTTAACTTGTCACTATGGCGACATATCTGAACCATGGACAGAGAAGACTGAAGCTCTAACACTTCTACCAAAGCCAGATCAAAGTCTTGACACACCAAGCCCAAACTATGTGTACTGCCCTGATGGTCATTCTTATTGCCATGATGGTAACACCTGTTGCCCATTGCATGATGGACACTGGAGCTGCTGCCCATATCATCATGTAAGACCTTACATTGTTTTCTTCTTTCTTTCTTAAAATTAAGACTAAATAAATGTCAACTTATGTCGAGTATTATTCAGGAAGAATAACTGATTTGTTTTTCGTGTTTTTTTTCTTGAAGGCATCTTGCTGCAGTGATGGTTGGCATTGCTGTCAACATGGCTACCACTGTAATTCCCACACGTTAACTTGTCACTATGGCGACATATCTGAACCATGGACAGAGAAGACTGAAGCTCTAACACTTCTACCAAAGCCAGATCAAAGTCTTGACACACCAAGCCCAAACTATGTGTACTGCCCTGATGGTCATTCTTATTGCCATGATGGTAACACCTGTTGCCCATTGCATGATGGACACTGGAGCTGCTGCCCATATCATCATGTAAGACCTTACATTGTTTTCTTCTCTCTTTCTTAAAATTAAGACTAAATAAATGTCAACTTATGTCGAGTATTATTCAGGAAGAATAACTGATTTGTTTTTCGTGTTTTTTTTCTTGAAGGCATCTTGCTGCAGTGATGGTTGGCATTGCTGTCAACATGGCTACCACTGTAATTCCCACACATTAACTTGTCACTATGGCGACATATCTGAACCATGGACAGAGAAGACTGAAGCTCTAACACTTCTACCAAAGCCAGATCAAAGTCTTGACACACCAAGCCCAAACTATGTGTACTGCCCTGATGGTCATTCTTATTGCCATGATGGTAACACCTGTTGCCCATTGCATGATGGACACTGGAGCTGCTGCCCATATCATCATGTAAGACCTTACATTGTTTTCTTCTCTCTTTCTTAAAATTAAGACTAAATAAATGTCAACTTATGTCGAGTATTATTCAGGAAGAATAACTGATTTGTTTTTCGTGTTTTTTTTCTTGAAGGCATCTTGCTGCAGTGATGGTTGGCATTGCTGTCAACATGGCTACCATTGTAATTCCCACACGTTAACTTGTCACTATGGCGACATATCTGAACCATGGACAGAGAAGACTGAAGCTCTAACACTTCTACCAAAGCCAGATCAAAGTCTTGACACACCAAGCCCAAACTATGTGTACTGCCCTGATGGTCATTCTTATTGCCATGATGGTAACACCTGTTGCTCATTGCATGATGGACACTGGAGCTGCTGCCCATATCATCATGTAAGACCCTACATTGTTTTCTTCTATCTTTCTTAAAATTAAGACTAATAAAAAGTCAACTTATGTCGAGTACTATTCAGGAAGAATAACTGATTTGTTTTGATTTTGGGTATTTTTCTTGAAGGCATCTTGCTGCAGTGATGGTTGGCATTGCTGTCAACATGGCTACCACTGTAATTCCCACACGTTAACTTGTCACTATGGCGACATATCTGAACCATGGACAGAGAAGACTGAAGCTCTAACACTTCTACCAAAGCCAGATCAAAGTCTTGACACACCAAGCCCAAACTATGTGTACTGCCCTGATGGTCATTCTTATTGCCATGATGGTAACACCTGTTGCCCATTGCATGATGGACACTGGAGCTGCTGCCCATATCATCACGTAAGACCTTACATTATTTTCTTCTATCTTTCTTAAAATTAAGACTAAATAAATGTCAACTTTTGTCAAGTATTATTCAGGAAGAATAACTGATTTGTTTTATTTCTGGTGTTTTTTCTTGAAGGCATCTTGCTGCAGTGATGGTTGGCATTGCTGTCAACATGGCTACCACTGTAATTCCCACACGTTAACTTGTCACTATGGTGACATATCTGAACCATGGACCGAGAAGACTGAAGCTCTTAGAATGCCTTCCAAACTGGTCGTGAGTCTTAAAGTTGCACTCACTGTATGTACTTCTTTACTTCTTTTTCTCCAAGAAATTTGCAGTTTTAGTTTATGAGATCTTTGTTTTTAAAAGTTTTTTTTTTAGTGCCTTTGTGAAGTAGATATGATTGTATCACCTATCAAATGTTGGCAGTAATTGTGTGAGATTATTTTTTGTTATCAAACCCATTTTCATTCACAAATCACTGAACAAGGTTAGCAATTGTTGAAGTTCTTTTTTCCTGTGTTCTGTGATTTGCATTCGAACATACTACTCAGGGAATGCTGAGCTCTATTTTCATATGTGTCTGTTGCGCTTGCCCACATATCTTTAGTAAAGCGACATTGTGGACTTTTCCTGTTGGTTTTCTATTGTCCCTTTTCATTAAGCGGCCCTGAAGTGAATATTTCTTAGGAACATATTTTGTGCTACTTTCTAATTGACAAAACTAATTGACATCCCATTTCGATTAATTTGATTTAAAAGCGCACTTTTTTTAAACATTTAACGTTTTTCATGCTTTTGTGGACAACTGAGGGCGCTGTTGCCCTGATGTAATTTTAGGGAGACACTGTTTGTTTTTGTTGAATTTATGAAATTTTAAACCCCCAAAATTTGCTTATTGAAAGCATTTGTGATAAAAAGTTTGCTGCCATGAACTGACACGTCAACGAATCACTGAAGAATAGAAAGTTTACGACTGCAAATTTCCTAAATTTTGTCACTTCTTTTGTGTATAAACTAATTAAAACATTGAGGTTTCTGCCTAATACGACATCTCACTTTTGCTCATGAATATAGAAATTTTGATCAGCATAAAAAATAAAAAGGCATCTATTACCGTTGCAAATAGCAAAATGAAAATTGAAAAGATGTTAAATGGGACACAAAGATGCATTTCCAAGGATTGCATTAAAAAAAATCATTTCATGGCCCTGTTAATCATTCATGTTGAAAACATTGTGTAAATTAAACAAAAAATCTCAAGTAGAGTTCATACCTAAAAACAGCCACAATGCAGCTCCCCTTAGCCCTCAATATCAGCTGGAGACATAGAGTTTTATTATGTGACAGCAAAATGAAATGGAGCAGCCATTAGGAAAGCTGAAATATGTCATACAGCTAAAATGGCGGCACACATGCATTACCTCAGAGCAGATATTTCATTTTATCGCCTCAATGATAGAATGCTTTTTATGCAAGGAAGGCAGTGTCACGGCGGCACGCATGCATGTGTTGTTTTATTATAGACAAAAAATTGACAACTTAGGTGGGCTTGAAGGTTCACGTACGTGCAGGGGCGCTGTGTAAATTCTTACAAATCTAAGTAACAACAATTTCACGAGCAGAAAACATTGCTGTATGTGTATTGGTAAAGAACATAATTATGAATGTGTTACAAATAGTGTTATATAAACAGTTTTGAATATGAGCCAATAACATGCAACCGATGGCTTCAATTCTTACATTGCTAGGGACGCTGGAGCAAGCGGGAAAGTTGGGGGATAAATCACTTTTGTCATAGTCTTGCCTGTGAATGCACAAAAATAATTTGCGGGGATTAAAAAGTTTTGTACAATCATAAATCTTTGGAAATCATAAATTTTTGAACCAATCCTTTTCTTTATGCACTTCTTTGAAGAGAATATCTCAACTTCTCAAGTGTCCTTTTTGACTAATTTTTTGTTTTGTCTTTTACTCGTAGGCTGAAGCAGTTTTATCATCGCCATTGCAACAGCCGCCATTTTTATGGGGTCACAGCTTCAAGATAGTGACCCGACTAAGCCGTAGTATACCCAGACTCATTATTTCAGCAGCATTACATTACGTGCACTAGCCCCTTAAGGTTTTCTTTCAACTCTTGGCACCAGTCTTCCACCATGCAGAAATGTGTGATGCATGGAGACTGGTACCCAGTCTTTTTCACTCTTTTCTCTGTGTCATCTCTTAATTATGTGCCTTTTCAATTTTTTATCCACAGCTAAATTTGCGTAAATTGTCATATTCATATTCCATTGTAAAACTTGCAAAGCTGCAGTTTTTGCCGAGTTCGTCATGATTGTTTTTCGTCTACAGAGTTTTCACATTTTCATTTTTAAAGAGACTTTGTACCTATCAAACTGTATCATAGTTTCTTCCCACAGCGTGTAGACACCAGGAGTACAGTTGAACTTTTTGCTGCCTTTAAGTTCATGCTAGATTCTTATCAGTTTATTTATGTAGTATGTTCTCCTAATCAGAACCTCTAATATTCTTCAAGTAAGGATCTTAGAGATAGGCTAGATGCTAGATATCTGTTAGATCTTAGAGTATTTATGTACAGTGACTTTATATGAAATGGTGAAATTAAGTATTGGATATTGAACCTTGTACCATGTATTTATCTTTATTGTAATATGTGACGCTCCTCACCAAAATCAGGCAGTCTCGTGAAATGGCAATAAAATGAAGGCAATCGAAACATCCTTCACAGACAACGTCACAAATAATTTTTACGCGCGATACAGTTATATGGGGATGCATGCATTAAGCCGGGGAACGAAGTGCATGCTGGTCTAGATAACGATAAATTTTGGCATTAGCTAGACCAGCATGCACCTCGTTCCACGGGTTAATGCTTGCATCTCCATATAAATATATTGGGCGTAAAAAGTATTTGCAAAGTTGTCTATGAAATCAATGTTATTTGAAAGCTCTTGTTGTCATCTATTTGATGAGCAAATAAACCCAATTTTGAGGTTGGGTCTGTTTTAGGCACGGAGCATCACACAGCACAGTGTAGTATATGAATAACTGCAGTTTATTGTAAGTTTTATTACAGTCAAAGTGACAAAAATTAATGTAGTTGTTGGGCGCATTGGGACCTGTATATTTTGTAACTCAATATTAATTTCTTCTAAATCATATCACCGTCTCGTCTCATGATTTTTCCATCTCATCATGATTTCTGTTCGTTCCCATTTTTAGGCTGAGATTGTTCCCTGGTCCACCAAGACGTTGGCATTAACTACCACTGGTGTAGACGCGGTCCAGTGTGACAGCTCCCACCAATGTCCTGATGGTAACACCTGCTGCAAGCTGGCTAGCGGACAATGGGGCTGCTGCCCTCAAGTAAAGGTGAATGCAGTATCCAAATCTGGTCTTTATCATTGGCTCTTCTGGAGCACCATACTTTCTGAATGCGACCAGGGTCCGATTTCATAGAGCTGGTAAAGCACAAAAAATTAGCTGAGTACAAAACAATTTTGCTTACCAGAAATAGCTTACCAGCCAAACACCATGTCGTATGAACCATTTTCAACTGGTTTCCTGCTTATTTTTGCTGAGCAGAATTGTTAAGCACTGTATTGTCTGCTTAAGCAGATCTATGAAATTGAGCCCAACTGGACTCGATATCAAAAAGCTGTTAACCACTTAGCGCCAGGATTTCCTAAATTTTTCTGTCCTCGGGGATTGAAACAATTTTTTGGAACTGGTGGAATAATTTGTTTTTGAGAATATTGCTGTCACAATGAAACCCTGACTAAACAAAGGTTCTCAGAAAATGCACCCGGATTTGTTGTTTTATTGCGAAAAAATATGAGATGCGTTCACCACAAATCGCAAAACCTTGGCTGTAATCAGCCATGGTATGCTGGAACCTCGGACCACTCGAGACTTGCCTCCCATTGAGCCAAATACAATGATGAACAATGGTGGCAGCCTATCGATCTCTCACAATCCTTGGTTTTACAACAAAAGGACGAAGGTCTGGAATCAGGGAGTACACAATAACCCCTGGAAAAAGGGAAACTTCAAGCATGAATTCCAGTACTCTTTGTGCCTCTTTGTAGGGAGAAATGAAGTGTTGCACGGTGAGTGCATGCACTGTGCACACTACACAATGGAATGTCAGGGCCTGTTAACGTTCTGGTATTCAGAGTTTATACAAAAGTGGGTGTACATATCCAATTTCTGGCACAGAAAATAATGGCTTGTGTACTGGTAAAGCAGAAAATATTGCTTAACAGAGTCATTTTTTAAGCAAAAAAAATTGGGAACCAGTGATGAGCAATGTACATACCATTGGTTTTAGGCTGGTAACCTATTTTTGCATAGCAAGACTCTTCTTTGCTTAGCAGTTTTGACACGACCCTTAAACTTCCATGTGTTTCTCCACCAGGCTGTGTGTTGCTCCGACGGCATCCACTGTTGCCCAAACGGATACACCTGCGACGTCTCAGCCGGCACCTGCTTAAAATCTTCCCAGCCCACCCCATGGGTGCTGAAGAACCTCGCCCTACCCAACGGCTTCGGAGATGTGCATTGCGACAGCACACATGATTGCCCGACTGGCAACACCTGTTGCAAGTTGGCATCTGGGCAATGGGGATGCTGCCCTCTACCCAAAGTAAGTGCCAACAAATTTAAAAAAGAAAAAAAGTTTCTTAAATTTCATCTCAAATTGTCTTAGTAGACAAAATTCTGATGCTGCCGAAATACAATGAATATGCAATGATGGAAGCCTCTCGATGTCTCGTAATCCTCTTCTTGGAACAAAAGGACGAAAGTCTGGAATGGGTGGGGGAGGGGACTACACAAAAACCACTGCACAATAGCCCAAAATTGGTGAAGTATTCAAGACCACGTTTTTCTTTGTGTGGGTGAAACGAAGCATTAGAAAGTGCGTGCTCTGTGCAGGATCAGCAGTGGAATGTCTAGGCAACCTTTGTTCCAGTATTCCCATTTTACACAACGATGTGTTTCAATGCCGCCCTCGAAAAATGTATTGGTGAGCTCATTACTGTTGCATCTCTTCAATCTCTTTTGCTGGCGTCCCCCAGTACTTCCCACTAGAGGTGTCCAGTATGGGACTGTACTCAAATTATCATCTGCTCCATGGTAGATGTATCCAGCCAAGCTCCATTGTCTGCCGAGATATTTTTGTTTTTGTTAGTTCATAGTATACACATATGGACTGGCAATGAGGGAAATAGTGCACGTCTATGCAACCCGAGGGCCTGTGAGTGACCAGGAGAGGGTCCTATTTCCCAAGGCCGAAGGCCGAGGGAAATAGGACCCTCTCCTGGTCACTCACAGGCCCGAGGGGTGCATAGACGTGCACTATTGCCCGAATAATGCCAGTCCATATGTATTTTATAACACACCTCAATCCAAAATGTCGGTTAGAAGAGTAAATCGCGTTTTTTTGGCCGGAGATTCTTCTCCATCCGCAGACGCCGTCGTTTTCTTGAGGGCGCTCTTTACCAGTCAATAGTTTTTGGGTTTTTGAAACTATTTCCCGCTTTGTGAACTATTTCCCCCAAATGAAGCGTGTGCGGTGCGTATGGTGCAGATTTCATGCACTAGGCTATATTATAGTTCACCCAACGCGACTGTGTTTCAGCCAATCAGGATAAAGAACCAAGGAGAGGTGTGTTGTAATGTCATTTACTGGAGGGGTTTGCCTATTTTAAAGGCCATTGAGAGATGAACTTCTGCATTTGTTTTCTTTCTGTCCCTCAGGCGACGTGCTGCAGCGATAAACAGCACTGCTGCCCGCAGGGGACCACTTGCGACATCCCTGAAGGGAAATGCAACAAGAAAGATGAGGTCCTGGCCTGGACTACCGAGTCCCTGTCCCTACTGACCCTGGGAAATATCAAGTGTGACGCTACGCACTATTGCCCCATGAATGACACCTGTTGTAAACTACTCACAGGATCATGGGGATGCTGTCCTCTACCAAAGGTACGCCTCTCTGTCTTAACTCTTTCTCTAAGATGAGCCGCTCCCACCAGCTCGGTAAATTACTTGATGCGCCAGAAAGCCACCGCCAGCAGCTCAAAAATCAACATAATATGAAATAAAAACGCCACAGCTATACATTAAATTCCGTAGTGAAAGAGTTGCACCCGTTTCAGACTGGCGCTCCAGAGTTGCGCTGAACCAAATAGATTAGTAGCGACTCTAGACTTCAGACAGGCGAACTTAATTAACATAAATTTACTTTGGATTCAGCTCATGATAAAATCAACGTCTGAACCCAAGACGTTCCAGAGTCATTCCGACCGACTGCAACAGTATTTTGACTTCTAGCGCGTCTAGTCGCTCTTAACTATTTCAGACATCAAACTTTTCGTGTACTTAATTCAATAATTTGGTTCGACGCGATTCTGGAGTGCCAGGCTGTAACTGGGTGCTATAGGTATAGTACATTAGCTGCTATGGGTATAGTACATTGGTTGCTATGGGTATAGTACATTGGTTGCTATGGGTATAGTACATTGGTTGCTATGGGTATAGTACATTGGTTGCTATGGGTATAGTACATTGGTTGCTATGGGTATAGTACATTGGCTGCTATGGGTATAGTACATTGGCTGCTATGGGTATAGTACATTAGTTGCTATGGGTATAGTACATTGGCTGCTATGGGTATAGTACATTGGTTGCTATGGGTGTAGTACATTAGCTGCTATGGGTATAGTACATTGGCTGCTATAGGTATAGTACATTAGCTGCTAAGGGTATAGTACATTGGTTGCTATGGGTGTAGTACATTAGCTGCTATGAGTATAGTACATTGATTGCTATGGGTATAGTAAATTGATTGCTATGGGTATAGTACATGGTTGCTATGGGTATAGTACATGGTTGCTATGGGTATAGTACATCGGTTGCTGTGGGTATAGTACATGGTTGCTATGGGTATAGTACATTGGTTGCTGTGGGTATAGTACACAGGTTGATGTGGGTATAGTGCGTCGAGTGGCTTTGTAGCAAAAAAACAAGACATCATGTGACATGCCCTAAATCAATCACAAGGTATGGGGTGTTATAATACGAGCTATCATTGAGAAAGTGTTGTTTCTTTCCTGCAGGCATCTTGCTGCTCCGACAAGCTACACTGCTGTCCCTCGGGTTACACCTGTAATGCATCAAGTGGAGCATGTCAAAAGTAAACAGACTCACCAACACCTTAACTGAGTCAACCTGAATAGTATCAAAGAGTTGTAGAATTAAATTGCGCAAAACCCAACCCCCAGGCGTGACGCCAACCTTACTCTGTCATAAAAACCTGTTATAACTCAACACTCAATTCTGGCTTTGTGCAAAGAATTCATTTGGTTATGCAGTACAAATTCCATCAAATTGCAGAGGTATGCAATAATTCAACCACCAAACCCTTTGAATCTGATGACATTGGTAAACTCAAACCTCACTCTATGACATTATTGCCTCAGCTACAAAGTACTGAATTTATCAACTTCTAACAGCATAATGTGACTCAATCAACCAAAACTGGGTCTGGATTTCACAAAGAGCTAAAATTGATCTTAAGATGTGTACCAGTCTTAATTGCCAAGCAAAGTGTGATGTCACAGTACAAGTCACCATGGCGATTTAAACAAACTCGTCTTAAGATGATTCTTAGTGCTTTGTGAACAGACCCTGACGGAGTTGCTTTGTCCAATCTTGTTTTGAAGCATCATTGGTTTTGGCTATGAGTGAATCCATCAAATTCCAGCAGCATACAGTGATTTCAATACCAAACCTGTAAACTCTGTTGGAATAAGTGTACCCGGTCTATGCATTATTGACTCTTTGCAAGAGGCCTTTATTGTGATGCCACCATCTTGGTCATGTTCCCTGTATCCAGTAACAGTAATGGATGCTAATATTTGTTGTACAAAAAGGAACCAGACTATTTGCCTTTCCGGCCTCGGTTTGGTTACATTGATGTGAATGGGAGAAAATCAAGATGGCTGCACCATGATAAAGATCTGTATGGAGCTTTTCAGAACATGTCAAAGCCATCAGTTACATTCTGATTGTTTCAAATTTAAAATCATAGTGCCACCTGTTCAACTCTGTAGTTCCATTTTTGGACTGTAACTAGTTTTAACTTTTGATTTTATAGAAACTTGAGGTGGGGATAGGATTTTATGTGGTCAGAATTCTTTGAATTCGTCAATTAGTTCTTAGAAAATTAAATGAATGATTTTGTTTCCCCTTTTTGTATTTTTCAAACTATCATGCTAGAAAACTTATAAATTTTGATTTCATTTGACTGAATTGTACTCGGAGATATTGTGACGTTTTAGAAAGAGTTGTGTTTTCCTGGATTGTTGCAGATTTAAAAGCAACAATTTGCAAGTGGAGGTCATGTCCACATTGGCAGCTATGGCTACGGCTATGGCTACAGCTGGATCATCATTGCATTGAAGCATAGGCTGCCCTATAGACAGCCGTAGCCGCCAATTCGAACATGATACTGAATAACTGAACAGATTAAGCTAATTTGCTGCTGTTCTGTAACTCTTTCAGGTAAATCAACGGTGTATAATCATTTATCAAATACTTTGTAGTCATCTATCATGTGGCCACCATCTTTGTCATGTTCCCTTTGTGCAATAGTAGCTACGGATGCTGATTGTGATGATACCAAACAAGGGCTTTGACTAAGTCACTTCCCAGGCTCGATTTTGGTTACATCGCTTTGAAAAAAAACCAAAATGGCCGCCGATTGATGAAAGTTTTTTTTTTGAAAAAAATGTACTCAAGCTTAAACAGATGGTTAGAATAGTGTGTTTCTTTTTTTTTAATGAAATTTTATGCAAATGATACATTATTGGATTGCAATTGCAACTTAAGGTCAAAGGTGTACAACCATTGTGGCATTAGGAGTTACCAATTGTGTACAGCCTCAGATGTAGTTTTGATATTCTCTCTTTTATTATTTGCGCAATTATTGTCGTTGAGTAGAACGGTATGTTTCTTATGCACCATTAAAAGGCTTGTGCTTGTGTTGGAGAAGTTTTTGCAGAGTACCGGTGAAAAAAGAATCGGTATCCTGTAATGTTGCGACACAACTCACAGTGACAGCCATTGTATTTCTTTTTTTGGCACCTGATTTTTTTTTTCTCCCTCACAAATATTTAGATTTTATATCCCAAGAGGAACTGATTGTTAAGTTAGATTTATTGTTTTGCACAATGTTTGTACACCTAAAGAAAATACACATTTTTGGTAAAATTTATACAAAACTTTTTTTCTAATTTGTTTGTTCTTGTATACAAGAAAGAATGCATCAGAAAAAAAGTCAACTCTTTCAAATTTGCTAACAGGATTTCCCAATGGAAATATTGAATTTGGGGAGGAGAGCACTTAAAGCTGAAAACCATTCCATTTTCCTGTGGTGTTCAAGACAAATTTTGCTAAAGTGGTGAAATTAAGAGAAGTGTTACATTAAAAACTGTTTTTCCGGGCTAACCGACTAGCTCTTTTTCTCCTATAGCCCCTTGCACACTAACAACAAAAAATTCCCAGGAAATAAAAAAAACCAGGAAATTCTTGGGGAATTGAAACCTTACTGTAGTTAAAAACTCTCAGTATGCTAGCCCCTGGGTTATATCGGTTAACCCAACTCCCAAAACGGGTAAATATTTCCCGTGAGTTCGCTAGGGTTAAGTTTAACCAAATTGTCCAAGGAGTTCCCCGGGGAATGGATTTAGTGTGAAAGGGGCTTGTAAGTGTAATTATTTCCAAAATGCACTCTAAAAAAGCACGGTTGTTGATTTTTATATTTCGGATCGGACTTTATGTATGTGACAATATTATATTAAATGGATCACTCCAATGCGTGGTAGTAGATTTATACTTGCACTTGTCGATTTGTGAATTAGAACACAGTTTTATCAGCCACTGCAGGAGTGGGTTTTTTTTATCAAAGAAACAACTTTGCTGAAGTTATTTCATGGGAAAGATTCCTAGGTGAGATTTCAGTCAACTGCACGTCTTTCTCACAGGTAAGGTGGGAACTTTTTCTCCATTTCGTTGGAAAACCTTCTGTAGACACCATGCATATGTCGCCATCGCGGCTGGGGTTGAAACAGTTGAAATGTGCTCGTGCTCGTGCGCAACGCAAAACTCGGCCAATTATGTGTCGCCCTTTTGCCTCAAGGCGGGCGCTGTTTGAGCTTGTGACGTCACAAGCAAAAGTTCTAATTCCTGATTGGTTGTATGGTAAAGGCATCTAACAAGCCTGTAAAATGAATGCATCCAAATGGCATTGTGGATCCTGGGGTATGGGGTGGGTTTGCTCCCCTCGGCACCTGTAGCTTCTTTCCCCCCCCCCCCCCCCCCCGACCCCACCCCACTATTGGCAAATTACTCTTAGACCCTTCAGCCCGTAAAAAATTCTTGTCTCGCTCTTGTGATATGCCTCCATTTTGAATAGTTATGTATGGTTTTACTTATTTTACATGTACTTCGTGACCTACCAATTTCACATTTCACAACTTTTTCTTTTAACTTGTATCTCCCAAAGGGTAATACCTGGAAGAGGTTTGTCACCAACATCAAGTTTAAATAAGGTAAGTTTTAAATTCTTTTTCAAACAAAGATTACAAAAAACATCGGTTATTTTTATATGGAAATATGATTTTATTTTGGCGTGTTATAAATGGTACAAATGTTAAAAGATATGAATGTCTCGTTCCTATCGTTCTATACAGTATAATACAATAACAGTTGTTAATTTTGATCAATTTAGTTCACCGTATGATTCAAATTGAAAAAGTTCGTTGGAAATCCTCAGCCCTCCCACTTGCTGTGACATTTTCCAGCGAGGTGATCCAACCATTAACCATTCATTCAACTGCATGGGTTTGTGTCTGGTGGCACAATTACTACGCATAGAACTGTGTAATTTTTGTTGAAGCACTTACCATATCGTGCTGCAGTGGCATAGCCAGGGGGAAGAAGCCCCACTCCCCCAATCAGAACACCCCCTCTTCGAATGATATCAACAAATGCACAAATGAATGGTTCGATACTTTATAGCACCCCAAATTATGTCTTGGCCCCTGTTTGCCCCCCCCCCCTAAAAATAAGTTAATAAATAAATGAATGTATGTTACGCCACTGGAAGGCTGGCACAGTTTATCATCCAGTGGATGATATTGAATGGTCAGACAGTAGGAGGGATGACTGTGTACTGTGTAGATGCATTCACCACATGATATATTGCAGGCTGGCAGAGTTTATCGTTCAAAACCACAGTGGATGATTTTGAACGGTCAGACAGTAGGAGGGTTGACTGTGCACTGTGAAGATGCATTCCCCACATATGATATCATATTGCAGGCTGGCACAGTTTGTCATTCAAAAACACAGTGGATGATTTTGAATGGTCAGACAGTAGGAGGGTTGACTGCGCACTGTGTAGATGCATTCACCATTTGATATGTTGTAGGCTGGCATAGTTTATAATTCTGAACCACAGTATGGAGAAACTCATAATTCCTGGTTGGAAGACATAATGCAGTTGTGTAGCAAAACAAAAAAGTATTTTTGGTCACGCTGTTTTCCTAAAACCTTATTAACGGACAGTTTTTTTTATAATAATGTTGCTAATTAAGTACTTTCCCGTAAACCCAAATCTGAATGCATTTTGATTAAAAAAAAAGCCTCACTGAATCATGAATCTGTCAAAATCAATTTGTAGTGTCAAAATCAAGCAAAACCAAGGTGCGGATTTTGGATAGTGTTAAGAATAAGAGTTTAATGTCCCCTCAGTTTATAAATACAACGTGAGTGAGTATTTCATATTAAAAATAATCAAAACAAAAATCTTCATAGTTAACTTTTGAAGTTAATTCTTTGTCTCAAAACTTTATAAGCTCATTATATACATAAAAGATTTACAAATAGTTTGTTTAGGTTTTTTTTTTAGTTTGACAAACACCATTTGGATCGAATCCTGTGATGTCGTGATGACGTCATCATTGGGCTGGTGCTTCATGGAGTGGCGTGCATCGCATGTGGTCGTAGTCGGTCCAGAACTGCCAAACGAAATCCTCCCTGAAAAAAAAACGAGATTATGATAGAATTGTTAGCTTTTGTAGAATTAAACAAACTCATAACCGTGTATAGTCTGGAATATTTCTTTGTGAGGACAAACTAATGATTTGACAGTTTTGTGATGTTCAGTTTTCCAAAAAGTTTTTTAAAACTTCGGGCACGCAAATGTTGCTGCAAAAGTTGCTCTGTACTTTTGTGTCATACTTTTGACTAATGCTTTACTCTTTAACTTTCTCGATTTTTTGCTGGTTTCGATGCTTTACTCTTTAACTTTCTCGATTTTTTGCTGGTTTCGGCACAAATTTCGTTTATATATATATGCAGGGGTAGTTGTTAGTTTGCTAGATGTTTGTTTTGTCTGGTTTTTATGTGCACGTTAACTTACTCTCTCTTTTGGTGGGTTCTCCTGCACACGAGCCCATCTACGCATGGGCAGATGCTGTCTATTGTATACTCCACTCCTCCCTCCGGAACGTAGCACTTTGCGTCAAGAGGTAGTCTGTTCTTGCAGACGGATTCACCGTGTTGCTTGGCGCAGCACATGTTGTCGCCACAGTCCTTGTCGTTCTTGCATCGCGCCCCTGTGAAATAAATAGAAGAGTCCATAAGTTTTCCTTACGTCATGAAAAACATTATTTGCAAATGATTGGGTTTTTTTTAAAGCAAACAAAGGACTTTAGGAAAACAACGACGCGTGACGTAAAAAGGGGAGATATTTTCTTGGTTGGAATGCCTTTAGGGCAGGTTTCTAAAGGGTTTCCTTGCCGACATAATAGATTTAAAAAGTACCGTATTATTGAGGCATTTTAGAGCACAGTTTGTCAATGCATCGCAGAACGTCTATATACGCCATTTTGTCATACTTCAGTTTGTAGGGCAAGGCGTGGGTGTTGATTGGTGATGTTTTATGCCATGTGGCATATAGCTTCAAACCAGCTAATCTGGAATTTACATTTAAATGAAATACTTTCTTTTATAAAAGAGTTAATGGCGCATCAAATAATCCTAGATTACACGTTTAGAGAAATACCAAGTACCCCCCAGAGTTATTGGAGAGTTCCACTTAGTGGGGATTTACGCTTGTCAGTTACATACAACTTTGCCTGGAGCACCTAGGAATCACCTGTCAAAGGTGAAAAGGAACACTGAGCCCGTCCTTCGTAACACTAACGGTAACAAAATAAAACACCAGCAGGAAAAAAAAACGTCCTCGCAAAATAGGTTTCGTTCATCAGTCTGACAAGTGAATTGAAAAAATTGCCACATTGCTCCAAAAGGGAAACCCAGGGCGAATTGTTCTCGTTCCTCGGCGAGATTGACAAATTGACGACGGAGGTAAACAGTACAGGATTTGTTTCTTTTGTGGGTCGACGAACAATAAATGTTTGTGTCAACTGAAATCTAGACCCAGTGGTGCGTTTTTTCTTCTTTTTCCTCAGACGGGCAGTTCAGTTTTCGGGAATATGGTCGTCAGCCCCAGCTTACCCAACATTGGTAAGACGAAAAACATAAATGTTCACAGATTTACATATACCTTACATGGTATAAAGATAATGATTGTATAAAACTTTCTTTGAAATATTTCTGCCTGAAGTGTTATCGTTTTTGAATAAATGGAATAAGATCAAAACTAAGTTTTCGTCTCAGTGAGACGAAAACTCTGCCCATAGGAATGCGTACAAAAATGCTGGATGCATTTTTACCGTTTTCTCGCAAAAGAAACAACGAAATCAGCTGAAATTTACACAGGTTGGTTTTATTAGATATATCTTGATTTGGGCAAAGAATGGAAGCATATACAGTCAGTTTACCAATGTTGAGCTGGGGCTTTTTATAGGGTGCAAAAGATGAATAAAGTTTTCAGATCCTTTATGTAATAATGAGTAAAGCGAGACACGCAGCATTTTGGAAGTTTTGTCTTTAATAATTGTCAGTGCCCGTAGAAAAAAGTTTGATGTCCCAAGCCCCTGAAACCATACAACAACACGAATTTGGGTTTGTCACTTGTGTACACGCATTAAGGTCTACTTATATCAGCCTGCCACTCAAACTCTTTGACAGCTTACCCGGGGGACCCCCTACAATGGAAACAGCGGGTAACGATCTCTTGCAACAATGAGGAGTGACAGTCGTGATGGTGTGGGTTCACAGGAAACGCTCTGTGTGTTCTTATTTGCTCTGGGTTTCTCTCTCCCAAATGACATGCCAATGCGCTCCCCCTTGGGTTTTTCAGAATTATTATCACTGCAAGAGTGGACTGATGCCAACGCAGTTCTGGAAAATAGCTGTATCTTTTTGTTGTCAACTTTTAAAACTAAGAGGCCTTGCACCTTTTTCCCAGATAATTGGCAAGGGAATTTGCAATAGATCTTTATAATGTTGCCGTCATCACGTCAGGTTCCCTGTGCGTAATAACGATATTGGATTTACTGATACTTAAGAGAGGTCAGACTATTTATAATCTATCTATGTGTTTTAGCCCCTCCCCCCACCCAATATTAAAAATTGTCTGGGTCAAGACAAAAGTAACAACAACAACAACAACAACAACAACAACAACAACAACAACAACAAAAGAAGATTGTCAGACCCAATAAAACCTCTAACTATCCAGATATAACATCCTAAAATTTTAAAACACAAAAACCAAAATTATTTTGGCTTTCTAGCCTCGGTTTGGATTCGTCTCGTGACTGTACCTTCGCTGGTAGTCTGTAGGCTTATGTCAGGTGTAAAGAAAAGCTTTGACTTAGCAATTAGTAGAATTTGGCACCAGATGAGTTGACTGTCACCGTTGTTGTCAATGGGAGATTTCTTTCATGGTCAACTTTCGTGTAAAGGTGCCACGAGTATACCATTACCCCCCCCCAATAGTCATTCTCCCAAGAGCTCCTAATCAGTCCCAACATAACAACAATATATGAGTGATGAAACAAAACACAGCATCCCACTAATTGAGATGAGAATCCTGCCCCACATCTTCACAAACCAACACCTCCGTCAATGCACGGCAATCAAGGCATTGTCGTCCGGAACAATACGGGGAGGAGTTGTTTATCGCAGAAGACAGACCCGTGCGCCAGCCACAAATCCCCCCTTCTTCTTCTCCTCCAAGAACTAATCAGGCCTGATTGGAGCTGGCAGTTTCCTAGATTTCCAGCCCCAATTATTTTCAAGGATGAAGAATAGTTTCTTGAAATCAAGGGGCAAAAATATCTCAAGTGGATCAAATTGCCTCTTTAAAACTGTGTACATTAATGGAGAGGGCATCAACAAAATACCTTCAGGCGAGACCGAAGTCTGTGAAGTAAACACAACAAATGCACCTTGATGCTGTGTGTGATTTAGAAAGGTTTTTTTATTCAAGATTTGTAAAAGTCCACCAGAATCGAGATAGGACCACCCATTCGTTAGAAATTAAATTCCGTAATGTTTTTTTAAGTAAAGACAACCATTAATTGACACCATTCAACTGGTTACAGGTTGTGTGAAGGGTGGAATAACCGCTCAGAATGCATTATAGCCACAATGATATCGATGTTTGCTGAATAGTTATCTTTCACTCAAACCGTGCGGATGGTTATTGAATGATCAGAAAGTAGCAGGTGGTTAAGTGAATGCAACAACTCGAGCAAAACTTTGAAAACATGTTTTTTTTTTTAAAGTTAGCTCACCTTCCATTCCCATTTTGAGAATCTTCTGGCAGGTTCCAAAGCGGCACTCCAGTCCCCGGTCACAGTGACCGTCACGACGGCACGGCTCAAGTTCAAGCTTGTGCTGGACGCAGTTCCCGTAGTGGTGGTCGCAGTAAAAGCCCCGCCCGCACGTGCGGTCACTCTTGCAAACTTCCAACAACTGTGAGTGGCAGAAATATTATATATATATATTTATTACTAAATTTATTTGTTTAAAAGATAAATGATTTAGTCGTGTCCGGTGAGCTGCAAAAAACAATCTCGTTTGAAAAACTTTAATAAAATCCCAATTACATCGCCGAAGACCGTCTTGTTTTGTTATTTTGTGCATTAATTTTGTCTTAGTTTTGAATTTTGCGCAATTTTACAATCAGAAAATGCTAACTGATATTTTCTGAGATGCGCATTCTACGAGACTCGGTCTTATACTCACTTCTTCCTCAGTAGTGGCGTTGTCATCTCTCGTGGCTCTGTTGTAGACGTTTCTCGGGTGGTTGATCCGAGTGTCATCCTCTATCGATGCATCGCCGCTTGTCCCACTGTGCCTCCCATAAGCCCACGCCAAAAAGTACCCCTCAACGGCTGGTAAAGCGGTTATCACAACCAAGCCGAAAGTGATCAGGAAGCCCAAAGTAACTGCCATGTTGTACAAGATAATATCAGAGGAAAAATAGCATACAAAATTGTAGGAGTTTACATAAATTTCTCTAAGTTGTTAAGACGAAGAAGAAGTGATGTTGCCAGACCGATGTTTGCCTTCCAACTAATCTCGGGATTGCCTTTCCATCTAGTTTTCACAGCCTTGTCAGCTCAAGAGGAACCAAAATTCCCTGGGCTCTTAATGTTCAAAGCAATTGGTGAAACAAACAAACGGCTGCCTGATTGAATTTAGTTTGACTGGCGTGCAACGGTGGCCAGTCCAGAACAAAAAAACGAGCCAGTCTTTACGTGGATCAGGAGGCGAGCTCGCGTCTGTCAATCAGCCCGTGCAGAGACGCTCGTTAAAGGGTATTGTTGACGGAGAAGAATTGGTCGAGGCGGGGTAGTCGGATGAGGAAGCTTTGTGTGGTTTTAGCTCTGTCAGTCCCCCTTCATTCACAATTCTGACAGGTCCACAATAACTCCCGCCAAACAAACCCGTCAGCCAGGGTCTGCAGTCATGCGCAGCCTGAGGTTTATAGACTTCAGTACGTGCTTTAAAGGGAAGTGGGGAAGTTTGATATCTATGGTATACCAAGAAGTACTCCTCTATAATATTATAAATAACCCATTTGAACTTGCAGTTGGTGCCGATATTTTCAAGGAATCAGCATAAATGCTATACGATCATTCACGTAATGTTATCTCATTGTCTCAGTTTAATTTTGTTTCGATAAAATAAGTTTTAGCAAGAAGGCTGCATCATGTTTTGTTTTATTTATTGTTATTATATTTTTTTATGAAACATGCATTTTTGTGTTTCATGATAAATAAAGACTATGCTTTGCTTTAAAAAAAATGAGCCTTCAAGTAGTTGGCCACATTTCGAAATATTATTTTTTCTTTCAATTATAACATGGCTAAAACTTCACTTTAAGTAATTAAGATCAATGTGTTGACATTTCCAAGCTAACATTAAATACCATCCACCTGGTCATGTGTATCTGATTACGAATTACGTTTCCGCCCCGTTAAATTTTATCCAGGGTTTGAATTTCACCTTTTAGTTTTCTTTTTGGAGGGAACGCAATCTACGCAAACATACTTTTGATATACCTTGTTTGTTGAGACCTGTCGGTTGTAATTTTATTTACATATCTGATAGAAACTGCTTGTAGGGGGCCTAGATGTTTCGTAATTGAAAAGTCTTTTGGAGATTACTTGTTTAAACTACATGTCAAGAAGACATGTTTTTACCTCAGTAAGACCCTTTAAATGGGAGGCTTGTGTACCTGGGTAGTGTGGATTTTGTTACATTTACTTTGTCTTTTTGGTTATAAGAATCCTTTATCTGCTTCTGAGTTGGGCCTGATCAAAGATTATGAGCTTCCAATGGGCCTGACGTACTCACCACACGCAATGCTCCGGAGTACAATCGTTACTGTTATGGTGACATAACTTTCGGTCATAAACGGACAGTTTTGCACGTTGACCATCATTGTTGTGTTAATCTTATGAGCATAAATTTCTGGACGTGTGTACAATACTTTAACAATTTGAAGTTATTACTAAATTAGGTCCTTTTCAACAAATTAATGTGAGCCATGATTTTCTAGCATAGACCTACTTCTATTAATTCTATTGAGGAAATAGGCTAATTAAAAGTGAAATTTAGGCTGTTAAATCTTACTTTAATATGTCTTTATTGGAATGACAACGATACCCATAAACGTGATCAACAATGTGATTCAAGCAGGGTGGGCCAGCCGGTATTGGCGCTATATCATGCTGGGCTTTCCAATGAGAGCTCAGCGAGAACCGACGGGCTACCGAGTCACTCTGCCCGGCCCAGCTGAGCTCGGTGCCCGCTCTCTGCGGTCACTCTTTCCGGTCAACGAAGTTGAAGTACGAAACCACGCTAAAACTTCCACAGGGTGTCATTATTGAAGTGTGTCACAAAACTCCAAAGAACCCATTTGTCACATATCCAAATTAGTTATTTAATTTGGATATTGATGAACTCAAGAGCAAAAGCTGATGAGTTATAAGCAAACCCACCTACGAAACGACTGGTACAAACGTCTTGGGTGACGGAGGACAAAACGACTTGGGTTTACGAAACGTAAGCTGTATTTCCAAGGGTTATGACTTTCCAAAGTATTTCATCATGTGAATGGACATGTAGGCTTATACTGAAAATAATTTGAGTTGATTCATTTGATGCTTTTAGTTTTTATCTTAAACTGACCCTCAGAATTTCATCAAAATTTGACGGAAAATCTACTTGCATTTTCCGTCCATTTTTGATTAAGAATCCTATTCAACTCAAATTATTTTCAGTATAAGTTGAATAGGATTCTTAATATTTTAATTACTCTCAAATTTCATCAAAATTTGACGGAAAAATCTACTTGCATTTTCCGTCCATTTTTAATTGAAATTTGAGAGTAATTAAAAAATTAAGATTCCTCTTAAACTCAAATTATTTTCAGTATAAGCTTGCATGTCCCTTCACATGTTGAAACATTTCTGGGTTGGTGCCAGTTACAACCACGGTAGGTAAGTGGCCCTATTTACTGTGTTTCCTGTCCTACGGGGGTGGTGGGGTGAGGGTGGGGGTGGGGGCACTGTTGGATTGGTAGCTAAATTAGTAAACCATCACGGTGATTACCAATACGTAGTCCATATGCGTGTGTTTTCTCATCTGATCTGGTTGACATGGATGTTTAAGTTAGTTAGCCATACTTATCATTTTGATGGTCAGTATAGGAGTAAACGAATTAAGCAAAAGTCCCTTCGTAAGCAAGGGAAAGCTTTTATCCGACCATTTAAGAGTGATACTGAGGTAATGTCTTAGTCTTGTCGGTATAGTCTAAAAATGTTCAGTCCAATTTTGGCCGATTTCACGCGAAAGTTTAGAATAAAATGGTATAAGTAGCTTTATTACATAAAGATTCTTGAAAGTTGTAAAGCTTTCATTTAAGGTATGGCACAAACAATCCGCCAATGATAAGTGGTACCATAGTTAATTAAAAACTAAAAATGGAATTATTGTCAGAATCCCGACATTACTACACGTCCATCAGCCATTTACGAGCAATTTTGCATGTTGTATGTATTCTGTGCATTTTCTGTGGAACATGTGAAAGTTTGTGTATGTTTTTTTTGAAAGAGCATCATCTGTCAAAAGTCGTTAAGGGGCGAGGAAAAAAATTGTGAAAAAGTGAAAGTTGTGCCATGCAACTTGAACATCAAACTACAGCAATACAGTAATACAGTGCCGTATAACTAGACATTTTTCATGGGGCGGGTGCAACAGGGGAAAGACAATTTTGGGAGTGAGGCTTGGTATATCAAAACTGTTTTTAGTCCAGTTGTCAGAAAATATATTTGATTTGTTTTCTAGAGGCTAAGAGACTTTGAAGTATTTTTTTTGAGTATTTTTGAATATTTAGCATTTAGCATTGGATAGTATGGGAGCCTATTTAGTGTGGTGCACTAGTGTAGAGAAAGACGTCTTTTCGAGATACGGTTTCAGGGAAAGACGCCTTTCCGAGATATGGTATCAGGGAAAGACGGATTTCTGTATGGTACTAAATCGGAACACGTCTGAAATATCACGGTATTCTGTCTTTCTCTGATAAAGTAACTCGGAAACGCGGCAATTCGGAAGGTCACTTTAAACTTCCATAGGTGTGGTCAATAAGTTTTTTTTTTGTTTTTTTTAGTTCCGACCATTCCGGCAGATCAGGCAATTCCGGCTTTTACCCACACCCCTCAATAACCACGCTTACCTACCTTTGCTATTGATAGCCAGAAGAATTCGTGCCCGTTGGGTCTTGTGGATAAAATATCCAGTAGACAAAATTGTGCACAACACTCAAAATCTTGTTGTAGTATGTTGAGTCAATTCATCATGTAATCTGTGAACAGTTGCCATTTTCAAGAAATTTTGACAAATGCCTACAACGTATTGGGTTTACATGTACTGAGTATGCATAACAGGCATTCTCCTTTTCGTTCCTGTGGCCCTTTTATTATAATATCAGGTATCATCATGACTTCTTATTGGTTGCTTTCCCCACGATCTACGGTGAATTGTAATATTGGGTTCCGCGCTCCTCATTTAACGACTTCTTATTGGTTATTACAATTTCTGGTCTAGACGAATAGAGAGCGCGCATCGCAGTAAATTACAATATCGTGTAGCGCGATACCGTTTTCGGCTTCTTATTGGCTATCACGTTGTTGCAACGGCACGAGTAGCCCTACATAGGGTTTAATGATATTTTGTATGGGAAGGGTTTTATGGTTATTTTTAGGATATTTTTTTCATTTTATAAGGGATGTTTTGAGGGTTGTTTTTAGGTTTGTTTTAAGTGTTTGTTTTTTTAAATTGAAATTAAAATTAAACAAAAAATATATAAATGAAACTTGACTGAAACTGAAAATGAAACTGCATCGAAAATGAAAATGAAAATGAAAACAAAATGAGAACGAAAACGCAAGTGATTATGATTTTGGTTTTGATTGGAAATTTTGAGTGATTAAATGAAAATGAAAATGAAAATGAAAATGAAAATGAAAATGAAAATGAAAATGAAAATGAAAATGAAAATGAAAATGAAAATGAAAATGAAAATGAAAATGAAAATGAAAATGAAAATGAAAATGAAAATGAAAATGAAAATGAAAATGAAAATGAAAATGAAAATGAAAATGAAAATGAAAATGAAAATGAAAATGAAAATGAAAATGAAAATGAAAATGAAAATGAAAATGAAAATGAAAATGAAAATGAAAATGAAAATGAAAATGAAAATGAAAATGAAAATGAAAATGAAAATGAAAATGAAAATGAAAATGAAAATGAAAATGAAAATGAAAATGAAAATGAAAATGAAAATGAAAATGAAAATGAAAATGAAAATGAAAATGAAAATTAAGATAAAAATGACAATAAAAATAAACCTTACCCTAACCCTAACCCTAACCTTAACCTTAACCCTAAAAAAATGATAATGAAAATGAAAATGAAAATGAAAATGAAAATGAAACCTAACCCTAACCCTAGCCCTAGCCCTAACCCTAACCCTAACCTTAACCCTAAAATGACAACAAAATGAAATGAGAACGAAAACACAAATGATTACTATTTTGGTTTTGATTGGAAATTTGAGTGATTAAAAAATAAAAATGAAAATGAAAAGGAAACGCGGCAACTCGGAAGGTCACTTTAAGCTTCCGTATGAAACATACTAAACTGCTACGAACATAAAATGAACCCACCAATAAAAAAAAACTAATTATTTTCTTTGCGGCCTGACGATTTCAGCGACCTGGTAAATATCAGGGTTAGAGAAACAAAACGTTTGCACTTTATAAGCACTCGTTGGCAAAGATCAGATTTAAAATACGCTGAAATAATGCTATGAGAAGTTCTGTAAAAAAAAAACTTTTAGAAAAAGTCGGACTAAAGAGGGCGCACTTGTAAATTTTGGAAGCTGTTTACAGGAATGACGTCACCACAGTGTTGTGTGTGTGTTGTGTGTGGCAGCAGTAGCCAGTGTTTCCCACCATGAAAGCATACGGCACAGGTCATGAAAATTGGTTCGGAGACTTCTGTTGTGGATGCAAATGTGAGTTTATTTTAACAATTTTAAAAACAATTCTGGATTTGTATTTACTGTAGTTTATAAACACAGTATAGTGTAACTTCCTGGGCGGTGTATGTGGGAAAATGTTCATGAAAATGCAATGAAATGTTTATTAATTCAGAGTAGACCCAGTAACTGGGGCGCCAGTTACTGGGTCTAAGATCAGAGTATGATTTTTTTTTAATTAAAGTTTTAAGTTTAAAGTTTATTTTCAAATATTCAACATGGTGGATGCATTGAATGTTATTTCATTTAAATGCTTCGTTTTAATTTAAATGCACATTTATGGACACATGACTTTTTTATGGGGTTTGTCTTTGTCACAATGGTACAAGTTAACTGTAGTTAAAGAATGCAGAACCACTCCAAGCTATGTCCGAGTGTAGGGGCAAAGGTTACTGCTGGACCCAGCAGCATAACTGGGGCACTGTAGGCCTACTCCTTTTTTGAGATTTTGACATTTTATCAGTCGGACTAGCGCCCCAGTCCGGTAGATGTGTTGGCATTCTGACGAAGCGGATTTAAAATGAATCTGTGATACCCTGTTCAAAAATTTGCCAAAATTTCCACAAAGACTCAACAGAATTGCTGGAAAATTACTAACTGACTTCTCAGTATATCAAAGATGAAATAAAAAGAATTTAATTATACTTGCGATCATTTTCGTTCCTCCAAATCAATGATTTTTTTAGCCCACTAAAAATTTCGCCGTTACAATCTCCATTTTACTGCTAATAGTAGGCCTAATATAGTCATTTGATACTCAACGACTGTTTCCTTATGTGTATTAACGCTGTGAGTGCAAGTTCGCTGATGGCCCGACTTGCATATTGTTTTGCGCAGTCAATGCAGGATACCAGCTGTGTAATGTTGGCTACACAGCGATGGTTGAAACGGACGTTCCCTTGATCCTCTGTGTCTTTCCAGCAATTTTGTTGCGTCTTTGTCAGATTTTGGCAATTTTTTGAATAGGGTATCACAGATTCGTTTCAAATCCGCTTCAACACACATACCGGACTGGGGCGCTAGTACGACCGATAAAATGTCAAAATCGCCCCATTTACTGGGTCTAGGCGAAGACCTAATTTTGGGAATGCTATTTAATGTATCGAACTAGATCCAGTATTGTAACTCATTCACTGGGGAGCTGTACTCCGTTTTTTGACATTTTGACTGTATCGGTCGTACAAGCGCCCCAGTACAGTAAGGTATGTATGAAGTGGACCACAAAGTGGATGAAAGAAGAATGTGTGATACCCTGTCAAAAAAAAAAAATCCCCAATGACGACAAAGACTCGACAAAATTGCTGGAAAATCATCTACTGGCTTCTCAAGATATCAAAGATGAAATAAAAGGCATGGGTCTAGTAAAGTAGTATCAAACCATTTTTTGTGTTGCTGAATTGTTGTTGTTATTCCTTTCAGAAGCAAGTATCACAATCTGGTGACAGTCCTAAACCCAGTGCCAGAATGGCCAAAGTGAGTGTGCACAAGTTTACCCTGGTTTGAAAAACAACCTTAAAAAAATGACGTATTTGTAGGATTAAAAAACAAATTTTTTACAACTAGATTATACCACTTTATTTAACAACATGAAAATAAATTTCTGGGAAAAAGTGACAAAAAAATTACCAAATGGTGCCAAGTTGTTTCACATTCTTAAAGGGATGGGGTTGGGGTTGGGGGCGTGGCAGTTTGAACTGTGCGTTGTTACAACTACAGTGTACAACTATTTTGTCCAATCCCTTCATGGTGCAAACAATGTCAAGCAGAGAGGTGGCTTTCGATGTGGTCTCTTAGGGTGCAAGTTGTTTGAGATAAATACTCTGAGTTTTAATAAAATAACAAAGGTGACCAACTTTTAAACAGGTCAGCTAAAGAGCTGCACCTGGACTTCCCTCTTGCTGACACCATTCTAATGTCATTATGCCGGGGCTTAACCCAGGTAATGCCAGGAAAGTTATTGGAACGCGCCCAATAATTCGGGTCCTGTTTTGTAAATCTTGCTAGCACATAAATCTACTTAGCTTTGAAAATGTTTGCTAAGAAGAAGCTGTCTACCAGCCAAAATGCCATGTCATTGGCACAATTGCAACTGGTGCCCTGCTTTTGTTTTTGATTAGAAACTAATTGTGCTCAGTAATATTGAATGCTTCCTCGTTCTTCCTGTAGCTTTTGAGCAGGACTCGTCTTGTGAGTTACCTGCCAGGTCTGAAGGCATTACAGCTGCGAGTAGCCTCCGTCTCCAGCAGTCATGTCACATTGTCATACAGTGGTGCTGAAGGGAGGCCAACAGGAGAAGGTAAATAAGATCTCGTTCAGAGACTAACTTGTGGATATTTTGAGTGCCTCATGTTTTCTTGGTCACTTGTTGACCCACTTTAACCAGTTGAAATCAGATGACGTGAATACACGCAAATGTTTCTCCTGCCTGGAAAGGGAAGCAGTCTTAAGACACTAATATGTAATTTGGGATTACTAGAGCAAAGGTCGCCCGGTCATTCAACTGCGGAGCGTGCACAGACCACACACAAAGAGTCTAATGCTTCGATTCACCCACACAAGGACAAAAAAAGTCTTACAAATACTGGCATTTTATGGCTATTCAGAGGCGATTTTTGTGTAATCCCCGATTATAGACCTTTGTCCTTTTGTTCCAAGAAGGGAAGTACGTGGCATCAAGGGGCTTCTACCATTTTTTATTCATTGTATTTCAGCTCAACTGAGGTAAGTCAAAGTGGGCCGGCAATCAAGTCATGGTTACGTGTTTAGTTCCGCTCCTATGCCGTAGGTAAAGGCCGATATTTTGCAAATCACGCTGCGTGAATTAGACATTTTCTCGGTCAAGAAACCAAACGGACAATCCAACAAAGAGAAACTTTCTTCTTTTGGCATTGTCAAGTCAGGGTTTCTTTGTGCCAACGGTACCCTCAAAGAAAAAAGATTCTGGCAATTCCGCCAAAAGAATTTCGCTAGGGGGACGGGACAAAAAAATGTATCCCAGCGGCAACTGGTCAAAGACTTGGCTCTTGTTATGACCGCACCTTAAGATTTCTATTTGAAATGATGTAGAGAGTCTGTAAACCTCTGAAATGTAACACCCTGTATATCAAGGGGCTTCCTCTTAACACCAGGTGGAAGCTGTTCTCCAATTTTCAGGATTTGTTATTTTCATACAATCACACTGCTATTAAAGGGGATGGCAAATTCAGACATATATTTTTGGTCATATATATGGGAAAATATATATTTATATAACTGACATACAGACCCTTGTTATTTTATTGGTGGAACTTACATCAGGTAACATTCATTATTACTCCCATCAGCATCGGCGATCAAAAAGTCCAACTCGCCCATGGGGATTAGTATAATTCCTGTTCAACAGTTAGTCCGCGTATTGCCCTATTTTAAGCTGCGCGTCGTTTGCTTGAAGATAAATGGGAGACTTTTGAGACGATAGCGGGCGTCCCACAGACCGGTCCTTTTCCATTTTTTTCATCGCTGAGAACAATGGAAAAGGACAAGTCTGTGGGACGCCCTCTATCGTCTCAAAAGTCTCCCATTGGTTATCACGTGTGCATGGAGTACAGAACAATATAGCGCATGTGTGTCACAAGGTTGGTGTCTAGATGGAGTCGTCCATGTTGTTTTGAAGGGGTTTTAGAATTTTCAGAGTGTGGGGTGGACGAGGATAGTGTCTAGTTTATGTTTATTTGTGACAAAAATTCAAATGACAAGGATCTATGTGTGAGTTATGTAAAACAATTGAGTGCATTTCGCTAGTGCATTATCGCAGAATATCATCACGCAGTGACATCTGGCTTTTCCATTTCACTCGGCTTCGTCTCGTGAAATGAAATAGTCCAGATTTCACCTCGTGATAATATTCTGCGATAATTCACTCACACGCATTCAATATTTGTATAATAATATTTTAAGTTGATCTTCTAAGACCTTACTATCCACTCTCTCCACAGATGTTCAATTTTCTGTCCGCTCCTCCAGTATTTCCGACAGAGACCTCGGTCCCCTTGGCCCCGTTAATCCACGGTTCCCTCTCCCTGGTAACACAGGACTCACAAATACCTCATACGTACCAGTAGCCCGTAGGGTTCCAGATATTTTAGCCAAAGCCTTACCTCAAGATCGTCATGCCAACATCCTATCGCAATTTGTGAACACTGTTGCTGAGGTTTGTCAATATTTTTTCAATATTTCAGTAATTTTGTGAAAGTACTAAGGTTGTTTTTGGCTACAAGTTTGTATAATATGTGGTGGTTGAGTTACCTATCGCAGTAGATGCAAGTAATGATGGCAGTTATCAGTGTGGTAAGGCCATTTCAAATGTCGTGCTCTTGTTGTGTCAAATTCAAATCATTTTAGTTCGGTAATAGCGTGGGATTGGTGCGGCAGTGGTTTCAAACAGCGTGCTTCTGCTGAACTTTACCAATAGCACGGCAGGGTCTTATGAGCTATGGTCGAGCTAAGGCTCTACCGTACTGAATTCCAAAAGTGGTTTCAAACATCGTGCTCCTGCTGTGTCAAATAAAAAAACAGCGGAATATTTGAAGTTGACACGGCAAGAGCGTGACGTTTGAAAAGGCCTTACTTGTCCCAATAATGACTTGACACCAGATCCGAGTTATTACACCACCTGAGAGATTTTTCATTTACGTTGGTGTTACGGCAAAACTAGATTATATCTCCACCATGCACAGTTTCAAATTCTGAAAAAAACATGGTGTTGTTGCAAACCTTACTACATGTAGATTCTATCTTCACCATGCAAAGTTTCAAATCCTATTCATATACATGGTGTTACCACAAACCTTACCAGATTGTATCTTCACCATGCAAAGTTTCAAACTTTACGAGATTGTATCTCCACCATGCAAAATTTCAAATCCTACTCATGTACATGGTGTTACTGCAAACCTTACAAGATTGTATCTTCACCATGCAAAGTTTCAAATCCTACTCATGTACATGGTGTTACTGCAAACCTTACTAGATCGTACCTCCACCATACAAAATTTCAAATCTTACTCATGTACATGGTGTTACTGCAAACCTTACTAGATTGTACCTCCACCATGCAAAGTTTTAAATCCTTTTGCAAGAATAAAAATGACAAAAAAACAGCTTTAATTGTTTTTATTTGAACAAGCATAAAGAACAAGCATAAAGAACATGCTTAATCTCATTGGTCCTACAGGTAATAATTACACTTCGATACTCAAAAGACCCAAAGTCAACATTTGCACATCATTCTTTTTTTATTAACGATATTACACAGTGAGTTGTTATTATTCAACTGAAAGAAGCAAGATTACTGGACTAATGCGATCGTGAGTCTACTAGCCCGATGCTAAAATCACTGGCCTCCAAGTCTGCAGTCCAGTGTGAATTTCAAGCCCAGATTGAAGTTGTGATTTTTATTTATGTATTGTTATTTTTGTCCTCATAGTCACAAGATGATGACATTACTAAACAAATTGAAGAGCTGAGAAACCATCCAGAGGCTCTGGAGTGCATCTCACAAGACTGCCCCGAGAACCTTAGGAAAGGTAAGGATATCGGCCAGGGCAATGTCATGATGCTCTTAACCCCCTGGAGTGGTTTTACTGGGATCCTTCCTCGCTCCAACAAAATCCAACAGAATGGCCAGAGTGATTGTGCATGTGCTTTCCTCCTAGTTGGGTTTGGAAATCAGCCCAAACCAAACTGCCACATTTGTCGTTAACCCTCTTAGACCACGCCGGATGACGTGAATACACGCAAATGTTTCCCCTGCCTGGATACGGAAGCAGTCTTAAGACGCCATTGTGTAATTTCGGACAAACGGACCGAAGGTCGCCCGGTCATTCAACAACAGAGTGTGCGAAGTTTATGTGTCTGGTATTTTCTTCAGATAGAAAGAAAACTGCTCGTTGATCTTCTTCAATAGCCCAAGGTTACTATTCGGAGAAGCTCCTTGGCATCTACAAATCCAGGGGTTACTAAAAGGTGGAAGGAAATGCCATCATTTTAACACAGCTCTTAAAATTTGGATCCTCATTTAGATCTTTTTGTCAGCCCTGACTCTAAAGAAATTGCTTTGCAAATTATTTTCCTGCAGAATTTTTGAGTTTATTTCCTGGGATAACGATGGAAACTACTGATAAATTCACCGTGGTTACGCTCTGCCAGCGGACAAGAAACAACATGACAGGGTGGAGTAACGAGGTTGAAGAGGAGAGAAATCAACTCCTGGAAAGTGTAAGATATTTTCATTTTTGTAAGCTGAATACTGAATATTTCCCGTAAAGTTAAACAATTTCATGGTTATTTTGTATGATTTAAGGCTTTTGGCAATATGAATCTGGTAGGTCATTGTTATCAGAATGGTAATGTTGCCCTCCAGGGGTTGGAAACTGCTGGTAGCCCGTTAGCTCAAGACTTGTGGATTTACAGCTGGACAACTCATTTCTTCAGTTTGATCTCCCAGCGTGCTAAAAGTGCATCGTTCAAAATAATACTGAACTGTGCTAACAATATGGTTAGGATTTTTACTTTGTAATCGATAGTGAACATTTTGTAATGAACTTGCCCTCGCACCAAAAACATGCTGCGAGTGTTACGCTGTTATGGCCATGGATATCTTCCAACCATATCGTTAATAGGTCTGCGCACGGCATGGTGGGGGATGGTCCACTGTGACAGTGTCACTTTTATAATGCTCATCCAACTGTGTGGACTTTGAGTATTCTGCGTTTCTCGTCACTTTCGTGTAAATTCTTTTAAGGTTATCCGCACCGTAAAAATGTAAACATGTAACCGGAAGATCGGTCGTTTAACCGTGCCACCATGTAACCGGCATAGGCTTACTAAATATTGAACGACTATTAAAAGGGCGAGACGGCCAAAGGGGGAAAGGGGCACTGCACTTATGGCCATGAAGAAAGTATCTTTTTAAGGGGCACCTCGGCCATTGACGATACTGGCCATCGTGGCGGTTGTGTAATTGCAGGCCTGATGAATAACACTACCGCCTCATGCCGAAGCATGTGGTCCCTGCACTGGTTCAGCAGGTAATCAGACTGCTGCAGCGAGAACCAGGCACAGTAGGACGAAGAACATGCCGCCTCACCGCGCACTACTACGTAAGGTTTACCTGATTGATTGAAAAGTCGGGGCACGCCAGCTGCCCTCGAGTCATCAACAGAAACGTGCTGCTGTTCGGAAGGAGTGTCAATATAAGAGTAAAGAATTACAGATTTTGCACTTTTTGGGGGCCACTGAAATCTAATCAAAAATCTGTGTGACAAAAATCATGGCAGTTTAGTTAATTTCTACCCTGTGGTGTTCTGAGTGGAAAAGTTAGTTTTTTTAAGGCATAGAAATAGAACAGGGACATTGCAATGTGTACATGAGGTAATTCATGCATGCTGCCATATAAGTTCGATGAAGGACCATAGTTAACCATAGTTCGACTAACTCTGATCGAACTCAGGCTAGTCAACGATGGTTGGATTAGTCTAGTCGACTATTCTCGACCAGCCCATCAAAGTTAGTCACATTGCTGGTTACCATTAGCCGTTTCATAAGCACAGTGTTGAGGGGACCAGTTATCAGAAAAGTGATAACGTTGATTTCGCTGTTTTCTCGTGGTCGCATGGACGTGACATGACTAGAGTCGCTTGCACTTCAACTTCAGTGTGCATGCACTACGTGCGTCACTAACCAACCACTAGTTAACCATTGGACCTTGATCGAACTTGCTCTTAGGTGAATGGCAAAGTTTTCTCATTGGTTGAGCTGGTTAGTTTAGCAATACAGGCATGTCACGTGGTATTGATCCTTCCTGTCCACAGCTGACATAGAGGGCGTGCACAGCTGACACAGTCCACAATTGAGCTCAGCATTTTCTGTGTTCTATTATGGGTTTCCTTTGTTGTATGTGTTTGGCGCCCTCCATTGTCCACTTTCATTAAAAAAACAACATTTTAATGTAATATATTCTGGAAATAATACTACATTTTCAAGGAAGTGAAACAAGTTTTTTTCTTTTCATCTCTTGAGAATGGAATCCTTTTTCGATTTGATTTAAGTACATTGTTCTTATTATGATGTGTTTTATTTTAAATTCAACACCATCCATATCAGAAACTTGAAGCAAAATAAATTGTATACATAAAGTTTTATTAATAGCACACTTGACATGCAGAAACAAGGATAGAGACAGTTTTACAGATAGAATACAGGATTGGTATTCATCCAGATTTTATTTTTACTAGTATCAGTCTGAAAGTCTACTGATTATGAAGTTCATACCTGTACCAATCTTTCATATAAAGTTTTCTGTCTGAAATACTGTCAAAGTCGAGAAAATAGAATTTGAGGACCCCAATTTTAATTTAGACTGTAACAATCGAAATTAAGGATAATGTGTTTACATGAAAAGTGTGCACGGCTTTTCACTATTTTCACCTTACTCGGATGAGGGATTAAGCCCAAATTTTCACAGGTTTATTTTTTCATGTATATATTGAATCACACAAAGTAAGAACACTGCACTATCAGCTTTACCAAATCCTATATTTTACCTTTAAAGGGGTCGTGTTTTCTTAATCAGGAGATCCAATCTATAATGGCCTTGAATTTTGAAGTTTATTCAAACTTTTCTTCTCTGTACCTCCTGATAACAGTTCATCGAGAGTGCTAAAGAAATGTGTCGAGTGTTAACGGAGGCCGGCTATTGGGCAGACTTCATTGACCCTTCATCAGGTCAAGCGGTGAGTACAAATATATATCATCCCTTACCCCCCTCCCCCACTTGTCCTTTTCCCCGTTTTCTTGTTTGAAGACAATGGTCATATATCTGACTCAAAATATCCTATATCGCACCGTATTTATAATTAGCAAACCTTTCTTGACCCTAAATTTCCAGAGTCCTTCAAAATTACCTCGAGGATTGGTAGAATTTTGAAGGATTAAGGCTCGTTTGACATTAATCTATTAAAGACAATCTATACGCATCATACTTTTCTCGGTTTACTTTAAAGGATCGAGGCAGTATGGATTCTACCTAAGCTCAAAATTGATTTTGGAGGATTGAGGCAGTAGGGATCCTTCATACATGTAAACTTGTAATTTTTGGTTAATTTTGGAGGATTGAGGCAGTAGGGATCCTACATAAACTCATATCGGTTGATTTTGAAGGATTGAGGCAGTAGGGATCCTACATAAACTCATATCGGTTGATTTTGGAGGATTGAGGCATTAGGGATCCTACATCAACTCATTATTGGTTGATTTTGAAGGATTGAGGCAGTAGGGATCCTACATGAACTCATATTGGTTGATTTTGGAGGATCGAGGCAGTAGGGATCCTACATAAACTCATATTGGTTGATTATGAAGGATTGAAGCTGTATGGATCCAACACTATAAACTCATTTCTGATTACTTTGAAGGATTGACGCAGTTGTCTGCAAATGCCGAATTAGGGTTAAAAATCCATTCCAGTGTTGGTAAAACTATTATAAAAACAGTCAAGGTTGTTCTTTGTTGGCCCTGCCTTGCCTTCCAACCAGACATATCAGTATTTGGGATGGGCGTTTTGTGTACAGTCTGCCGGAGGGCCGTAAAAGATAATTAAACATTGTACAAGAGACTTTGTGTGATAAGTATGTACTCACATCATAAACTGCTGTTGGTTGCAGCATGGTTTTAACCTGTTACTAAGATACTATGTGATTACTCCATGGCAGACTGTGTTTATAACCTTAACAGCGAGTGCTCTGTGGTTGAAGTTTGGTCAAAGCTGTAACCCATCACCATGCCAGCATTTGTCAATCTTCAATAGTGTATACATAAATGTACGTGTGTTTTGGTAGTGTAAAAGGCAATTCTATTTATAAGTCACCTGGCAAACCTAATTTTTTCCAACTAAATAGCCCAAACATTAAGTATTTTATTAGTTACCTTATTCTTTTGACCCCTTTGCATTTACGTCACACACAGCGACTATGCCATGCTCACCATTTTGGGAGTCAACAGGTAGACCTATTTGTGTAAATGCTGCGTCGCCTAAATTGCGCACAACACTGTATAACACACAGATATGACTTCCAAAATAGCACAACCAAGATTGTTGTGATGATGACTTGATTATTATGAATGTACTACTCATTAAGTAGGACGTGACACTTTGCATGGTGGACAATCTAGTAAGGTTTGCTGTAACACCTTGTACATGAAATCTCTCTTTGAGTTGTGGTGGTTCTGAAAAAGAAACCAGTGGTGTGACAACTCCATGTTTCTTAAGAGTCCAGCTTTTCTCCTGAAGACGATCAAAGCATACTGATTGAAACGTTGAGATTTACACCACCTTTTCTTTTCAGAACAACCACAATTCAAAGTGCATGGTGTCAGTGCAAACCTCACAAGAATAGATAACTCATTTCTATAGAATACAACAAACATTTTGAAGCAAGTCTGGTTTTTCATATTTTTGTTTTTAATCAACATGAAATGATCATTAAATACTTATTTTATTCCGTAGACAAAACCCACCAACCAGAATTATTTCATGACTCTGTTAGTACTTGTCAAACGAGATTACAGCGAAGAAGCTTTAGATAATAATAATTTTATTAATTTCCTCAGGCCCAATTTCTTTGAGCTGTTAAGCAGAAACGAACGCTCAGTAAAATACACTGCTAAGCGAAAAAATCATCAGGGAACCAGTCATAAACACAGCACAGCACAGCACATTAGCTGGTAACCTGTTTCTGCTAAGCAAAACTCCTTGTGCTTAGCAGATTTGTAGCTTAGTGGGGCGTATGTAATTGGCCCTTGCTTTACCCTGCTGTAATGAACACCACCTGTTTGTTCACAGCTCATCTGTTTCAATTATCGAAAAATGTCTGGACATTTCTATAAGCTTTCAGCTGCTATAGTACAATATTGTCATCTTTACGTCAAATAATTGTAATATTTCACACAAATAGAGAATATTATGTGTATACGACATGAAAACAACAGCTGATTTTTTAGGACTTTTTAGTACTAGCAGTAAAGAATACTGGCAATACAAAAAAAAAAAAACACATACACCATCACATACTACATGTACATTGTAGTACATTCATACATGTGCATGTTGTTTAAATTTTATAATAGTAACAGAAATTAGCCCACTACAGAAAACATATTTGGGTAAAATATTAATTAAAATCATCAAAACATGGATCAGTGACAGGAATGAGAAATAAACAGCTAAACAAACAATGTACATGTACTTTAAGAAAAGCTTAAACACAAATCACTTAATCTCCTTTAATGCTAATTCCAAGTTTATTAAATTCTGCCTTTTGAATAATCTAATTTTAGTTTGTCATCGTCCAGTCATCGTTGAGAGTGTGTGCCTAACTGTGGTACGATTGAAAATATAACTTCACAGATTTACACATAACTTACCTCATCATATAAAGATGGTCATGGTGGAAAACTTCCCTTGAAATTGGTTTTTCCTGAAATGCTATACTTTTGAGAAATGAGTGAAGCAATTAGTTTCGATCTCATCCAAAATCTGATGTTTGGAAACATTGATGGTTTTTTCCCACTGTTTTCTTATGGCTTTGATGACCGATTGAACTTAAACTTTTACCGGCTTAATAAATTGCTAGTCTATTGTGGGTCACACAAAGTGCGGATGCCAGTCTTTGAGACACTACCAATGTTGGCAGTGTGCTTTAAGTTTACATGTACATAATTCAAAAGTGAGTTGAATCTTGCTGGAGGTTATCATGTGAGAAAATGGTAGGCCCTATTTCCCTGATAACTCATCCATTCTCAACTGTTTCACTTTCAAGTGAACTTGCCTTGTGACTATCGTATTTTTAATCTGCTTCTAAATAAAATGAAAGTATGAAGTCAATAGTGTTTTTCTAACCTTGATATTACATGTACAAGAACTTTCAAACGATAGAAACAAATAAACAGATTGTCATGCATTTCCAATAACGTGGAAGGAATTTTATACAGGCCTGTGTGTCTCGAATGCACTGATCTTGACCTTGGTGCAACATTCACAATGCTCTGTTTTAACAGAAGTTAGGTTAAATTTTGTGTAAAATTGATAAGATGTTTTCTTCCAGAAGGAGTACTGTATAAGAAAAAACAATATTCAAAATTTACAGATTGAAGGTCAAGACTGACTTGATTGATAATTTACCACTCCTATTTTTTTTACATAATTTTGAATACATTGTTTTGCTTTTTATATATTATATATATTTTTTTGTAAAAGCATATGCATAGTTTCTGATATTCAAAATGTGATAACAATACTCATGCATAGTATTGTTCTTCACATTTATAATTTCACCGAGGCCATGGAGCCTCTTTAGATTGTGTGAAACCTGGACGATGTGGCCACCTGGACACTTTATACAGGTTTCCCACGCAGTGTATTCATCACTCGTATGGAATGGGGTACCTCCATAAGCAGTGACTACTCATGTCCAAGGCCACAAGGAAACCTGTCCTTGTAACGGCAATCCTTCGAGTGTATGGGGCGATCAGATCCACAAGGACCTGCCCCGTGAAACGTCCAGTGTCTAAATTCAGAATCTGGACGCGGTTGTCCGACTCATTATGGACAAGGAGGTACCCACTACTTGTGGCCACGATCGCTCCGGGTTGAGGAAGCTTGTCTAAGGACCTCAACTCCTTGAGGTACTCTCCAGTCCCCTTGAAGATCTGCACCCGGTTGTTTTTGGCTTCCGTGACGAAGACCGTGTCACTGGGATCGATGAAGATGTAATTCGGGAAGTCAAACTCACCAGGGCCTGATCCGTGCTTCCCGATCTGTCGCCAGAGCGTCCCTTCCAAGGTGAAGATGAAAAGGCAGTGAGCTCCTCGATCACTGACGTAGACTTTGTTTTCAGAGTTGATGGCAATTCCATATGGTTGCACAAAGCCATCGTGACCGAACTCCAGAACCTGTCTGCCTTGGAGAGTTAAGATCCTCACCCGCTTTATGTTTAGTAATAAGGCGATGATATTTGTTTGGTTAACTGCGAGAAGGATAGGTTCTTGTCCAGGGAACTGGATCTCATGTTTGAATTGGCCGTCTGGGGTCAGGCATTGGAGGCGTTCATTCTCAACAGTGTCCGCAACCAACAGATCACCGTCAGAAGTCAAAACTACATCTGTTGGATTATCAAACTGACCCTTGTCTTTCCCTCGACTTCCAATCTGCTCTTTCTCGCAAACAGGAATCACAATTTGAGCTAACAGGATGTCATCCTTTCCCAATCGACTTACTTTCATTTCATAGAATCCAGGTACTTTTGGTATGTACTTCAAGGTGTATGTACAGATGACTCCCCGTCGCTTGACAGTTCCAGTTACAAACCCCTCAACATCTTTCCCTTCGGGATCGGAGATAGAAATCTTCAGGCTCTGAAGGGACAGCTTCTGAGTTTTTCCTAAATCCTTAGTGTCTCCGACCGAGAGGTGGTATTCCCTTGGCATCTCCATGGCAACAGTGCAGTTTCCAGCTATAATAGCCTTACTTGGGATGAGGCGAACTGGTTTCACCTCAACCTCCAATGGACTATTCCGTATCGGATCCCCACTGATGGTTACATGAAGCAGGTGGTTCCCGACCTTCTCCGGAACATAGGTGACTTTATAAACTCCATTGAGACAATCCATTACTTCGCATTGCTTAAACGTGCCATCAGGGTCCTGCAGCCGTGCGCAGATGTCTGCCCCTCCCCTTTTACACTCCTCTCCTCTTTGATTTAATCCTTTAACCTTTGCTGTGCTCTCTGCGAGAACAAGAGCTGGGTGGGCGTTAACGATAGTCCGAGAGGGGTCTGCGTCACCAAGATAAACCATCCCAAGGTGATCCACAAAGGTATCGTACTGGCGTAAGATGCTTTTATCGGCGCGAGAGAAGTGAAAAGGGGTCTTTGCTAACTCAAGAGCTTTATCTATTGCTGAGATCATTTTCTCAAAGTCTGCTCTGCCAGTATTGTTTCCATTATTTTCTGCCTCGGCAATCGCATCAATCCCGTTTTTATTTCCATCAGGTGTGTCTCCTTCGGAATCTCGTTCAGAGATCGTTCCCATCCCACCGTTCAGACATGTATGATTGACGTTAACGGCCATCCGTTTCGGCGCCAGCATGGAGCGCTTCAACCGTCGGTGCTCATGATGAAGCTTCGTCAGGAGGAGGTCTTCCCGTTCTTTGAGTTTCTGGTAGCAGTGTCTGAAACAAGCCTGGACCTCTTGGCGAGTGGCCTCCACATTGACCTCCAGGTCCCGTTCCCTCTTCGCAATCTCCTCATGAAGCTTCTCAAAGTTTTTCATGGCCTTCTTGTCCAACGTCCTCATTCTGACCTCGGTGTCTTCAAGGGGTGATTTCATCTTGACTCCAAGACCCTGATGAGCTGTTCCATTAGAGTCCACCACCGTGTCACTGTCATCCATTTTGATTCACTGCAACCAGAAAGACAATCATTTATGCAAAGTTTATCCTTTTGATTTCCCAGATTAACACTAATCCTCAAAAATTATCTTAATGAAGTTGGAGTATTGTGGAGGATCAGAGCTGTAGGCCCAAAGAACGATTGCTTTTTGTTTTGCCAGGCATACCAGTCTTATCTAAGTAAGAGGATTGAGGTCACCTGTTGGCAAGTGGGCCTAGGGAAGTGAGGTTAAAGTTGTTTGAATTGTGACAAAGTTTCAGGTTTTTGTCATCCGTAACTTACTGTCAACATCATCTACATGGAGATCATCAAAGGCGTGATTACTTATAGGCAGCAGCTAAGCCTACATACATGTACCTTGCCAAGCAGAAAATGAAGTGTTTTCTTATCCTTTGTAGAATGCTGACAATCTTCGCAAACAAGTATGAATAATATTTTCTCGATCACTTTTTGCGATGTTATGTCCTGTTTTAGACTTTGCACTCTTTCCAAGCCCTGATGTGAAAATGCAGTTCAGTTGAGCTTAAAGTACAGCAGTGGTACTTCATCAATTCCAAAACAGAAACCCTTTAAAAAGTAAAATCAAAATAAAATCACATTTTTTGAAACCGAAACGGCAGCTATAGTGATATAGTGTAAAAGTCCCTGTTTTCGCACAGTTTAACATTTACACAAGTGTACTATGTACATGAGCTTAAATACTAGATGTTATATTAAGTTTCTTGAAAACAAACGTTAACTACTCTTGATATAATGAACATTTTCCAGTTGACCAACCGTTTGAAACCTACCAATTGAATTGTGTTGTGTATGGTGGCGTAACTGTGCAGTGTGCACAGAACTTCGTACAAAAACATTTGTGCACTACAGTTGTGTATATTCACCAGTTCACCATGATACATCTCCATTGTAGGTTAGCACAGTTTATTTGTCATTCAAAAACCACAGTGGAGGATATTTGATTGGTCAGACGGTAGGAGAGTTGACTGTGTACTGTGTAGATTCATTCATCACATTCCAGGCTGGCATAGTTTAACTATCATTCAATACCACAGTGGATGGTATTGAAAGTGCCGGACTCAGACACTAGTTAACTCTTTACTGTGTAGATTTGTTAATTAACCACATAATAATAGTAGTGCAGGTTTGCAAAGTTTATCTATCATTCAAAACCACTGTGTATGACATTGATTGGTCAGTCAGTAGGAGGGTTGACTGTGAACTGTGTAGATGTATTAACCACATGGTATCATAGTGCAGGTTTTGCATAGTTTATCATTTAAAACCACAGTGGATGACACTGATTGGTCAGCCTGAGGGTTGACTGGTGTACTGTGTAGAAGCATTAACCACATGATATCATGATATCATCTGTCACTCAAAAACACAGTGAATGGTGTTGAACGATCACAAAGTAGGAGGGTTCATACATGCAGTAGAAAAAATCTTCACTCCACATAATCCACCTTAAAAGTGAAGAAAATACTTCACCTTTCTTGCTAGTGATACAGCGTTGTCAAAACAAATATTACAGGGCTTTGGGCATTTAATACACTTGAATGAATTTGAGCATCAAGGCAAAGCACTTTGTGTGATTACAAATCTGCAGTCATCTTTGTGATGCAGTTATGCACGAGTTGTACATGTACATTTTGCATGCAACACTACAACAGCGTTGGATGTATAAAAACTTGTACAGAGTACATTTAATTACAGTCCAAAGGTCACACACTGGTTGGTTGGTACTTTGACACACACCAGGGATTAATGCTTAAAAATCACAACAATGGATTCACTATATTTCTCCCTCTGCATGTCAAACTGTTTGTATTTGTAGTTCATCTGATAAGCAATAAAAATATGTTATTGCGAAAACAAGTTGACAAATGTTTTTTTCCTCCCCGAGGATTTGTCACAAAAAGGGTAATAAAATTAGTCTGATTGTGTTTGTCATGGGAATGGTATGCGTAGTTCCCTAGCTTGTTTTGTTTTCATTTTTATGGAATTGGTCTATTGGTCGAAATTGTTGAGCTGTGATTGATTTCAGAGATGACTCAACTTTACTGTGATTCATAAGAGCATTAAATAACAGTTACACACTGGTTTTGTAAATATTAGCCTCATTTTGTGTAGAGATTATTTTTACTAAGCTGTTGACAAGTTTTTTTCTTTACAAAGAGAAGAAAGAAAAAAAAAAGGCTTTCGGCCTGTTCTCACTCATATACTCCAGCTATTCGGAGATGTAGAATAAAGAACCATTCTAACGGCTTTTCCCCCCCACATCCTGCATCTCTTTGGAACTCCTTGCCTGGTGCATGTTTCCCTCCACCCTACAATCTAGCAGGGTTTAAGAGGAATATCAATTCCTACCTTCAACGTCTCTTAGTTTGTAGGTCTTATTTTTCTTCTTTGTAGACCCTTATTAAGAATGGCTTTTAGCCTTGTTATGGGCGAACTTGCATGAAAAAGTAATTAAGTTATCATGGGAATTGGATATTGATTTACAGTTAAAGGACCGTTGTGGCTTCGTTGGGCAATTTGTTGGACAATTTGTTGGGCGGTAAAATAAACATTATTGAATGCAGCATGACTAGAAAGATCGTCCAAAAGTAGAATATAAACATCCGCTACAATAACCCCAAAATATGGCCGGTTTCGTGGTTATTTAGACAAAAAATAACGGTCACGTGATGTGCATGTGACTTATCTGCTTCAAAAACTTTAAATCGATATTCCACCTAATCATTCAGCTAGTTGTTTTTCCATTCATTTAAAAATCTCATTACTGGACCAAATTAGACTATAATTGTTTGCATTTGTCCGTGAATAAATAGCAAAAGTGGACGTATATTAACAATTTTGATCCAAGTTATGAGTAATGGTGAAAATTGAATTTCAAAATTCATATGAGAGTCCGGGTAACAGACCGTTGCTCAGTCACTGTATCCGTGGGGGCTATACTCAGCAGCCCATTACGCTAGTTCGGGGAATTCGTGGCTTGCCAGCCTTGCGAATTTGCGGCCGGAATTGGTAATTTGCGGCTGGCATTGGCGGCTGTTATTCGTGACTAGATTCAGCCTGCTAGTTGAAGTCACTATTTTTGACGGTTGCAACTACTGGACAAGCATAAACGTTAACGTTTGACCTTTTTTTTTTTTAGACGATCTCTCGTTAATTACAGGGCATTTGCCTTACACTTCTTTACGAAATGGTTCTGGAAAGTATAGGGGGTCTACTGGTATAATTTTCAAGTCATGTTAGTGGTAAAAATATGACGATCTCTCGTTGATTACAGGGCATTTGCCTTACACTTCTTTACGAAATGGTTCTGGAAAGTATAGGGGGTCTACTGGCATATTTTTCAAGTCATGTAAGTGGTAAAAATATGACGATCTCTCGTTAATTACAGGGCATTTGCCTTACACTTCTTTACGAAATGGTTCTGGAAAGTACAGGGGGTCTACTGGTATAATTTTCAAGTCATGTAAGTGGAAAAAATATGAGGCTGCAATGTACCTTTAAACAGTTTTATAATCTAAATGTGTACGTGCTAGCCAACCCGCCATCCACCCAAATGCCATTCACCTTTAAAAGAAAATGTAACATACAATTACATTATATATCTCACCTTACAAGGTAAAGTAACTAATCATATTCTACAGGCATGCAACTGAGTTTGTCATAAAGAAAGAAAAAAAAAGGTGCCAGGCGCAGCAAGACTTCGTACCGTGTTTCATTGACAGAGCCGAGCAACCAAAAACAAGAAAATAGGCCGAAAAGTTGCATCCCTGATTGTAACATATTTAAAAAAAAAAAAAACACTGAAGTAAACCATTATACGTCTTTTAATATGTGTTAAAATTGAATCAGACAACTATAATTTTTTTGTGGTTTTAACCATACATCGATGTGTGGTATGCTTTTTTTACTCAGTACTTTTCCCGAGCCCTGTAAAAAAAAAATCTACAAGCATATTACTTGGATGGGATTCGAACCTGCAAACTTTGCCATTCTAGAGCAGTATGTTTTAAGCAACATGACCACTAGACCAGTGAACTTGCCCGGGAGTAAGAGGCACTTGGAATCCTAATTTTAGCAGCAGGTACCGCAACGATTTTAAATAATCTTGAAAATGTATGCACCTCTTTCAGTAATATATCCATAGGTTAAGATATTTCTTCTGCGAGAGTGTTTGAACAAACGTGCTCTTTCCACAACAAACGATAGACTCTCTCTTTAATTTCCCTAAAGGACAAGAGCAATTTTTT
The DNA here is from genome assembly GCA_911728455.2 of Marthasterias glacialis. Classification (NCBI taxonomy): domain Eukaryota; kingdom Metazoa; phylum Echinodermata; class Asteroidea; order Forcipulatida; family Asteriidae; genus Marthasterias; species Marthasterias glacialis. Next base: position 9,173,422 of record OU452238.1, read on the forward strand.
ATTTTATTTTATCTAACGATCTATCCTCAACATAGCCAAATTACAGAGAGGAAGTAACAAGATTGATCAGGGACCCGAAGAAATCTAGGGAATTGATAATTATATGCGTGACTCTGATGGTCACAGCTGGTCAATTTGACACCCTGAGCTACTCTACCCTTGAAGGTACGAGTTAACGTCTCTTTAAAGCTCATCTGTTATGCCTGGAGTCCTTACTTGATTTTTACGCAAGGCACAGTCTGACATTCAAAGGGCTGTTTACGATAGTGATAAATGTCACAACGTGCATATTTAATTCAAGCCAAAGTTAAACATAGACTTTGGAAATTCGAAAATGGATCAGGTGATTTATGTTTTTGTTTTTTTTTTTAATTAGAAAATTTGATATTATTTTGTTTTTGCTTTTTAATGTTTTTTTTTTATGAATTACATGTACACGTATCTAGATTTTTTTCATGGGGAGAATATGGGGTGGGGCACTGGAAAATTAGGGGGGGGGAAGTGCCGCTCAACCATACATAACAGTGTTTTCTACTGATGTGTTCCTTTTGCATGCTGCAAAGTTGGTTTCCTCCATGTTGCCTTTGAAAACTGCCTGGTGCGACAAGGCCCAAAGCCTTGAGTAGATCAACACCACAAAAGAATTCACCTCGCCAAATGGTTTCGGAAAAATCACCCACCAAGACCTCTCTGAGCATGTTGAGACAATGCTTTTCCAGTTTTTACAAATGCTGATGTCTCTATTGGACAGCTAATGAAACCTGATTGATTGCTTTGTTATAGTACACGAAGGTGGAATATCAATTCATCTGTAATTACATCTTGAGCTCGTGATGCTCTTCCAGTCCTCTGGGACGTCTACAAAATAGTCCAGAATAAATTACTGATCTGAGTTTACTGTTATGATACTTTATGGCTTTAAAAAGATTACTTTGGCTGAAGAGAGACAGTGAGATTGTATTTTTGGTTTGTTTTTCTTCTTACGTACAAACGTTCATACAAACTTTTGGAACGAAGATCTCGGTAAGGGTCAGATGTTGTTTCCCCGGCTGATGAATTGAGCGAAGTGGTCAAAACTGAAACTGACGCTTGGAACAAAATTTACGCAGGCTGCAAACTGACAAGAATGCAGCGCTCACACAGGTGTGTGATGATTCCATCTACACATATCCAAATTGTGTTCTTGAGGTCAAGGAAAAAGCTCATAAAATGACACTTTTTATATTAGTAGGCCCAGTTCTTTTATGGCAAATCTTGGAAGGTGGTCATAATGAGCGAAAAATTAGCGAGGCCCTCACGGAAAGCAACGAAGAGGGCCGCCTCACATTTAAATGCAGTGGCGTAACCAGCGGGGGGGGGGGGGGGGGGGGGGGGGGTGTGGGGGGGGAACTTAGAACCCTTGTCCCCCTCTTCCCCCTCCCACAAAGTGAGATTGAAAAAAAATGCACAAATGGTTTCATACATTAAATACCCCCCAAAACAAACATGCCTTTGCCCCCGCCTGCCCTCCCCCCCCCCCACCCCCCCAAAAATGTCTGATTACGTCACTGTTTAAATGGACATGGGTGTCAGATGATAAATCTTAAAACTCCACTGTTAAATGTGAGACTCTAACTACATTGTAGAAGCCCCCCTTGTGTATTTCCAACCAAACATTTCCCCCAACCCTCTACTTCTTTTCCTAAGCAGTGTTGAAACAAAAACCGCCGGTGACATGTCTTAAAATAAACTGGGGAAACTCAATTACCCAGCTATCACTTCTTTATTTGTCCTGTGCTGGTTTATGGAAAGGCGTTGTTCTATGAATAACTGTTTCACTCACTCGTGCATTTCCTCGATCTGGTGGAGATGTAACGCTGTTTGTCAGTTGGTATGTTTGGTGGGAATGGAATAATTGGTGTACTTTGGTTTTGTGTGTGTGGTTTGTAGGCTATATTATTATGAGCCAATTTTCTGTAGTGAGTTGTCACAAATTGATAAGGTGTGAATTCCATTGAAATTAGGTCAGAGTTGTTCGGAGGATTTTGCAATTTCAAGATAACGGGTATTGATGTATAAATGGAGTGTTTACTGTCGATAAAAAATCCCCCAATTCTTTGAAATCAAGAAGTTATTGTTGCTAAATTTATTTGAGAATCATTAGAAGGTACATGCGGGGCCCAAAATTTACAATGGACCACAGGCCAAGGCCAGTGATTTTAGCATCGGGCCAGTAAACTCTCGACTGCAGAAGTCTGACAGTCTTGTGTTTTTCAATTGAAGAATAGGCCTAATGCCTCCCTGTGTAATATCTTAAACAAAAAAATGTATGTTCAACATGTTGACTTTGTTGAAATTGCCACAGACAAGGTTGAATTTTGACTTGACTTTTGACAGAATTATACAATTTTTTTTGGCTGATCTGCTGATTTCCTCGCTTTTGGTCACCGGAAATAAAAAAAAACACATTTTGGAGCCTTGCTGTGCCTGATACTTGCCTCTTTTTGCTTATGGCAAACTGCAGTTTCGTGCCCGGACTTTCTGACTTGTAGACCCCATACACTAATGACTGTGAAAGGATCATGGCTTAGATGAAACTGCCTTTTTGATTTAGCTGATTTTTGACAAACACTTGTGGCTTACTTTTATTTTTTTATGAATTATAACCCTCCTACTATCTGACCTTTTAATATCATCCAATGTGGTTTTGAATGATAGATAAACTATGCCAGCCTGCAATATGATATCCTGTGGGGGGAAACCTCTGGACAGTACACAGTCAACCCTCCCACTGTCTGACCATTCAAAGTCATCCACTGTGGTTTTGATTGGTAAACAAACTAGGCCAGCCTGCAATATGATATCGTGTGGTAAATACATCTACACAGTAACACAGTCAGCCCTCCTACTGTCTGACCATTCAAAGTCATCCACTGTGGTTTTGAAACTAGGCCAGCCTGCAATATGATATCGTGTGGTAAATACATCTACACAGTAACACAGTCAACCCTCCCACTGTCTGACCATTCAAAGTCATCCACTGTGGTTTTGAAACTAGGCCAGCCTGCAATATGATATCGTGTGGTAGATACATCTACACAGTAACACAGTCAGCCCTCCTACTGTGTGACTTTTCAATTACCGCTGTGGCTTTGAGTGATAGATAAATATCTCATGCAATATGACAGGTTGTGAATGTATGGTCCACACAATTTACACATAATTATGTCCGCAGTTGGTTTCAAATGGTTGGTCAATTGGCAGAAATTGTTACACTAAAAAGGTTTTTTTTTTCAAAAAGCTTGTATTTGCAAGGACTTGTTGAAAAAAATATTTTGAAACTCCAAATTTCTACAGCTACATTCAACTCAGTGACAGATCTTGAACCTAAAAACCCAAGAACTAATTAGGAATCACAGTGGAGTAAACCATCACCCTACAGAAATTAAGATTGTAATGTTTAAGATTTCGACTTTACATATTTTTGTATATGAACTAACTTACCGTGTACAAATGGAGTACAACAGTGGCCTTGGTCAGTGGTATTGCATGAAGTTAAACACACAGTTGTGAATGCCCAACGATTAAACACTGGTTCTTCCGTATCCGTAAGCAAATAATCACAGTCCTTTCAGTAGCAGTGACTCCTCAAGGAAAACCCAGCTCAGCTATTGTCCACTTTTCCTTTTGATCGCAAACAACCAGTTCCCCAATGCCATAGAATCTCTTACACTGCAGCTTTCTGATCCAATACACAGTCCTTGGTTACACAACACTATCAGTTGTCATCTGGGCTAAGTTCTAAAGCGCCTCCTTGCACAGCTGCACACATACATGTACACATAGGCAGTCTGTCAGGAATATACATATGCCTATGGTTTGTGCAGTGTGTCAAGTTTTATTTTTGACCAGTCAGCATTCGCAGTCCCATCAGTGGTAGTGCAGGGTTGGGTTTAGCATCTGATCAAAGCATATTGTGTGCTTTTGAAATTCTTGCCGTAGTTATTAACTCAGATCTGTAGATAGATAGAGTTGCAGAGATATCACTGTGTGCGTACCCGTATCTGATAAAAGTTTTGCCAGCCTGGCACTCTACATGCCTATAGGATATGTCTGCTCTGTTTGTTAGCTTAAAGGGGAGGTACATCATGGATTTTTTTTTGGAAAATCCAAATCATTTTGTTGTCAAGAAATGCACTGTAAACAAAAAGTTTATTACTGTGGGTAATTACTACAGTGTTTTTTGTTTGTTTGTTTTTTGGCACACTCCAATTATTTAAAGGGCAAGTCTGATACTTTCATATGCACAATGTGTATTTACTATTTTGCTGTGCAAATACTCATTTACTAAAAGGGTAGTTCTGATGCTACACTGTTTGTGATTACTATTTGGCACATACAGACGCTTAAAGGGCAAGTCTGATACTACAATGAATTTATTTTTCTGTTCAACTTATTATTAATTTACTTACAGGGCAAATTCTTGTTATCTATTTACCGCTGTATGGTACAAATATTGTGCAGTATGTATAGCTTAAAGGGGCAATCCGGTGCACTTGCATTATCCTTCGTGCAATTCACAACACATTTATATGTCTGGGATTAATTGTCATTATTTTTTATTGCCTGGGACCTCGCTCAGTGAATTTAATGCCACACAGCTGTCGCTACATAATTTGACACTCAAACAAAGTAGTATTATTCCAAAAATGTGAAATTTATTGTTGGGAGCAGATGTGGATTACCGAGTTTCATGTGGAAGAAATCTGGACATCAGGGTTTAGAAATCTCGCATCAAATGAAACAATGCCATGACCAGCGTCGCCACCAGATCTGCTGATCTGGGGGGGGCAAGAGGAGGGCAAGCTTAACTTTAGGGGGGCAAACAAAAATATTTAAGTGTAATTTTGTACTGTTGAAAATCAGTTAAACTCAATTTCGGGCACAGGCGAAAAATTTGCCCCCCCCCCCGCCCCCCCCCCCCCTTAGCGCCGCCGCTGACTATGACTTAGCTGCAGTCTGGCAGAACTGAAAATAAACTTGTAATTTGATTTGGTCGACACCTCATTATCTTACATGTCTTAGTCATTGTGAGCTTTTCAGATGGTCATTTTCAGTAGGGTAATGAAATTGCACATGAAAATCTCTCTCCTGAGTTGTGGTAGTTCTGAAAAGAACTGATGGTGTAACAACTCGACAATAGAACGATTGCGCGACCCGCGTCACGTGACCACTTCTGGGTATAAAATGTAAACACACACGACATCCTCCATAGGAAAGGGTGGTACGGTACACGATGATTAATGCATTTAGTTTATTCGATAGAGGCTTTTCTTGCTCGAAATCTGTGAACGATATTCCAGAGTTTGTACCAGAGACTTTCAAGTGGCTGAATAAAGCCAGTAAGGACAGTTCCAGCAAGTCTTGAAAATTGTAAAAGTAACGTCTAAATTTGCACGATGTGTACAGCGCACGACGGAACGTTAGGCCAGACGATCGCGATCACCACACACTTTTCAACACAAAAATTTCAAAGTTTTGAAGCTGAAATCATCCAAAGAAATTGCTTTCCAAAACTGTGTGATTCCTTTGCCTATTTGAAATTCTGCAAGGCTAGGTATTAGTGCTCACTTTTCCAACGTTGTTTTTTACAGTGATTTAGGCCTACCGGTACATTACAAACAAAATAACAGGCAGGTGGCTACATACTGTAATAGTTGTCAGACGCCGGTAGTGCATGGCTAAAAAAAAACTCTTTTTAGTAGAATTCTGTTAAATTATGAAACAGAGATGTGATTTAAATTAATTCCACAACATACTACTTTAAATAAAGGGGCTGATTAATTAATTTATCACTTAACAAAGGTAAAATTGACTTTTTGAACTCACTCTGTGTCACGGCCTATCTCTTTACACATATTTTGCCATCAGCTGTTTGGCGTTATACACAGTAGGAGGTCACGTGACCGCATGTCAACATTGTCGGGCAATCGGTCTATTCGATCAATGTGCTCTTGTTGTCTTCAGGAGAAAGCTGGATCCTGATGATGCAGGCTGTTTTTATAAGTACTGTAGATCAGGAGCATTCAATTCTATTTTTCATTTTGTTTGACCTTACAGTTGGGATTCAGTGCTGGGCGCACTAGTCTGTCTCGAAATAGTGAAGAACATTGGTTAGTAGTTGGCGAGTCCACAAACCGGCTTCCACAAACTCTCAAAGAAAATACCTTTTGTTATGTCCCTCAGTGTCCGACTTGTGTCTTTTTTATCTTTACCTTGACCTAAAACTGACAATATACATGTAGCTTTGATCTGCAAAATATTAAACAGTTCAATAAGAGAATTACAGTTCTACATGTAGGTTATTCTTATTCACATGTACTTCAATTGCTGTAATAATACTTCAGTTATCACAGCATAGCAAAAACATGATTGGACAGTAAGGTGTATACTAGCAATAGATTTGTATGACTTTGTCGCTAACTTGTTTTGGTTCCATTCAAATTTTTAAAAGCAAACCCTCTTGTTAAAATGTTAATGTTGTTTTGTTGTTGAAACAAGAAGATTGTAACAAAATTACCACACACTCCCCCCTCCCCTTCCAAAAATAAATGAAAGAAAAAATATATATATTAATAATATTAATTATCCTCCTCTTTAAACAGTTCCCAATCCAAATGGAAACCAGGATCTAGAGCTGGTTACAATGACAGCATCAGGGTCAACAAAGAAATTCCTTGGCAGATGTACAAAATTGATTTCTTTTATAAATTTTCCTGGTGTTGTTGCCAAGTTGGAACAGAAAATACCGCAGCCTTCACTCGTTCAAGGTTACAAGGACATTACACTCCCCCCCCCTCACTCCTACCCCCATCCCCATCCCCATCCCCATCCCCATCCCCATCCGCATCCCCTGGGGAAAAAAAGAAGAAAAACCTACCATCTCTTTAAGGCATTTGAATTTTCACAGCGGGACTTTATATCAAAAATATGGCTGTAGATTCCCCCATGGAAACACATGCTGTGTCTGAAAATGGTATGTAGGTGGAAAGCTTAGTTACACTACAAAACAAAAGCAAAACCATGCAGTGATATTCCGTCAGGTTATAATTGGCAACCATGAAGCTGAACTTCTGGTTTTGTCCATATTTAGACTTGCTAAATGGTTTTGATTGTTGCTCAGTTTTCTTTGGGGGAAAAAAGGGATCCTTAGTCACCGTACTGGAAAGAATGTTTATGTTTTTTATGTGTAAGATAATGTTAATGAGTTAGGTTTGTGTTGTAGCAGCTGTGATTAATGATCCGTTGTTGGTCTAAACATGGTCTGATAGAGTTGAATTGATGATAATAATTAATGATACTCAGTTCTCATGTAGTGCTTTATCTATGGGTATCTCAAAGCACTTATCACTTTAACCACGGTTATGCCAAGTTTAAATTATGAGAACTAGTTATAAAGCACCTTGTGAGAGTTTACAAGACTGCCATGTTTAGTAAAAGAGTCACCTTGTGCATTACAGGGCATTTCTTGGCAGGCAAAGCATTACAATGGACATGTGACAATCATATTTTGCCTATTTTTTTTAGTGTAATTACCACATAAAATCAAGAATTGTAAAAGTAACAGCAATAACATGAAATGGGAGACTTTTGGCAGTCCTTTTTTCACAGTTCTCAGCAGTACGCGTGCTCAGAACTACGTGCGCAGCACTGGGCATGTGCGCACATGCTCAGAACTGTCAAAAAGGACCCTTGTGTCTGCTGCCCCCAGCGTCTCAAAGTCTCCCATTGAGTCCAGTACCCTGCTTGGGTTTGCTTTTAAAATGAATTTGATTGATTTCCCCCCCCCCCCCCCCCCATAAAAATAATAACTAGAAAATCTTTTGAAATATTACCATTTTTAGTTTTGTAACTCGTGTCAAATGTTTTGATCCCAGGGCTTGAATTTGAGGTAAAAGTCCACAAGACTGCAGGGCTTGTAGCTCAAAATGTATACCGGACCAGTATTGATTTTACAAGACCAGAATCTTAATGAAAAAGAACTTTCTACAAAGTTTCAAATGGAAACTGTTTTTATAAGAGAAGATTTGTCGCATTTGTCTTGTGGGTAAGAATATTTTGATACTCAACAGAATTGAAAGATATTGATCAGATTCAAAGTCAACATTTTAAACATCATTTCTCATATTTCTTTTTGTCAAAGATATTACACAGTGTCACTGGGTAATATCTGTGACAGTGAGGTTGTATTATTCAATTGAAGAACACAAGACCGCCGGACTTGTCCGTTTGTGAGTTTACCGGCCCGATGCTAAAATCACTGGCCTCAGGCCTGTGGTCCAGTGTAAAACTCCAGCCCAGGACCCTGGGGTCAAAGCCTTGACATGACTTCGACCTCGTCCCAGTTTGCCTCATTCTATGACATCATGTACCCAGCAGGGGAGGGATCTTGGATGTGGGTGTAGGGTGGACTGAAAACTGGCTGGGAATTTTCACTCTGTCAAGTGTTGTCTACGATTTTGTTTTGACTTACTATGATGCGGACGCATCTTTCTAGGTTGGCTGTAAAGTTGGGTAAGGATGGTCCAGCAAGCTTATTTTCGAGAAACTTTCATGTTCTATCTTGAAGGTAAACTATAGGATTGTAAAACTGATTGTGCAGTTTTCTTACTTTGTGTGATTAAACATAATATAGGACTACATGAAAAAACAAACCTGTGAGAATTTGCGCATAATTCGTCATCCGAGTCAGGAGAAAATAGTGAAAAAACGTGCACACTTTCAGCATGTTTTCGAAACAAAATATCTAGTTTGCTGCCTTGACTCTGTAATTGTTTGTTCATCCTTACCTTGAAAAAAAAATTGTCCGACTTTATAGTACTTCAGACCGCCATCAGAATGTTGACTCTTTTTTGAGTAGCATTTATTATGATTTTTATGTTGACTGCCTTTGATCTACCAATGTTATTTTAAGCTCGGAAAAGATAAGACAAAATTGCCATAGCGACAATAACAATCTACGACAACGTTTGATCACCAAGGATTGCCAGTTGAAGTTTAGAATAACAGGGGTTTATCCTGGGGGTTTTCCAGCATTCAGCAATTGAAATTGTCAGTCCGAAATGTCATTCTGTCAAGACTGTTTATCTGGACTGGAAGATGAAAACAAACATTGTCAAAGTCTGTCTTGGTATTGTCATGATAGTAGGCTACAAACATGCACAAGTGGGCTGAGTCTATTGACCCAATTCACCTGACGTCACCACCCATGATAAATCATGGTCTGGCCATTTTGGCTGTTAGTATGTTTGACTGTGTAGTGTGAATTTCAGATGACTGCACGTGTGGTGGGATGTGCACCTTGTCTTTACATCTGAACAAAATTGCTGGTTCAACGGGCCAACATTTGCATACCAGGGATGAGATTCCTCCGGAGTTTTGCGGATTTCCGGATTTTACAAAATTATTGTGGAATTTTTTTGCTAATAATTTTATTTATTTATTTTTTTTAAAATGTCATTATATACATCAAGGCCCTTGTAAAGCCTTAACACAGAACATGTACATATACTGTATTTTGACTACACCAAAGTGCTTGCCTCATGTACATTGCTGCACAGAATGCTGCCATTGATGGCGTGGTTGGTAGCCACCAAACCCTCCACCGCTGTTTCATGGATTTGTCATTTTCGTCCACTCTCATCCCTGGCATGCTCACGAGACTTGTACTGTCTATTGACACAAATGTCCTCACCGTCAACATTGCTCCATCTATCCCTTTAAGATATATTCATTTCCCACTTATAAAATTGACTTATGCCTTTTAGAGTCTTACCTCATCAAATATTGACTTTTAACTCAAAGACATCTGTGTGTGTGTGTTTTTTTTCTCGTTTCCGAAAACACAGTACCTCGGGGACTCCAATCCGAACACCACCCTCTTTGAAACGGACGAAAGATATCGGTCTCTTGGCTTTGAGATCGAGGACTTGGGATGCTGTAAATGTATTCGACACTTCAAGTGGGGCACTCACACCTTCGTAGGAACGATTTTCACCAACGCTCCCCCAGATAGTTCACTTATAACAACCATGCTTAAAGATAAACTATAGAAGGAGAAATATTTGTAATATTGTTACAAAATTTTGGTTTTTAATTTTTTTATATTGAAGGATAACTTTGGAAACCTTTTTAATGAGTTGTGGTGGATTTTGAAAAACTGGGCATTACGTCTCACGGACACTTTCATGCTCCCTCAGGAAAAAAAAATATATTAATGCCTGACAGTTTAAGAATGAAAACAATAACTGCAGGTTTGATTCCTGTTATTCCCAAGAAAATGGCTCAGTAAATTTTAGGAATCAATGACACTTAATATTCAGTGTCATGTTAGTAATGCGAGTAATGTTGTCAACTGATCGGCTGAATTCCTCTTTGCTGAATAATAGTGCCATATAAAACTTGTTCAGTGTAGTATTATCAAAACAAATTAATCTGGGTTTTTTTCATATTATTTGTGTTTTCTTACCCATACAATGATGTGTATTAAGCACTGTATACTCGGTACTTTCCAGAGTCCTGTGGAAAAAATTCCGCAGGCATATTCCTCGGGTGGGATTCGAACCCACGACCCCCGCCATTCATGATTCTAGAGCAGATGTCTTTACAACTAGACTACCGAGATTGCCCAGCAGATAGAGGCAGTTCGAATCCTATGAGCAGCAGGTAGTGCAACCATTCTGCAACATCTGCAAGTAGCGCAACATCTAGTCTGTTTTTTTTTCCATGTTCAAGATAAATCTGTAAAAAGTTTTTAATGGATCAAACAAAGCAGAAATTCTAAACAATTGTTTCAAACTGGCCTCTCATCATGGGCCACGCTTGGTGACCCAGTGGTTAAGACATCTACTCTAGAATGCGAGGGTCATGGGTTCAAATCCCACCTGGGTAGCCTGTGAGTATTTTTCACAGGACTCTGGAAAGTATACAGTGCTTATCACACATCGGTGTAAGGGTAAAATCCTTAGTAATATTCGTTATACCCGATTAAATTAAAACAATACATTTATTAGTTTAAACAAATCTGGATAAATTTTTCACATTAAAAAAAATGATACAATTAGTTTAGCTGGATCTGTTGGTTCTTTTTTAATATATTCAGCCATCACAAACAAGAACAACAATACAAAACAGTACTTCCAGATGGGCTTGGAGCAAGTAAAGCAAATAAAATGACTGTAATCCTTAGACCTGCTGCCCCACAATGAAAAGTATAGACTCATTAAAAGAAACTTGACCCCCATTACTATCGGTATATAGTGGAGCAGTTCAGGGTGCTCTCAGTGTCAAGCTTTTTACTTGCACAACATTATTTTATGAGCATCTTGCACAAGTGGCCATCATTTAAGACGCCGTACCACAATCCTCGTTAAGTTGCTGAACAGGCTTTCAACGAGTACCAGCTTGGAAATAGAAATACAGATAGAACTTGAACTTGAACTAGAACTAGCACTAGAACTAGAACTAGAACTAGAACTAGAACTAGAACTAGAACTAGAACTAGAACTAGAACTAGAACTAGAACTAGAACTAGAACTAGAACTAGAACTAGAACTAGAGCTAGAACTAGAACTAGAACTAGAACTAGAACTAGAACTAGAAATAGAACTAGAAATAGAACTAGAAATAGGAATAAAAATACACTCCCCTGGCTGTACTTGCCACAAAATTCCACAAAGAGACTGGAGACTAAGGCTGTATCTGAATTGGCAGCTACAGCCTCGGGCTAGGACTGTTGCTAAGGATGTCCTAAACTTCAACGCATGGTGATGCGGCGATCCAGCCGTAGCAGTGGACCTAGCCGCCATTTCGGAGGACAAGTCCGTAGTCCACAGAACACAACACATGGGGTTTCTTGATAATACCAGCTGTACAAACTGAAGAAACCCACACACCCATTGCTAGCCTAGAAGGTACGGTACTTTCTGGCTGTCTGTGGTACCAGCATATAATGAAAATATGTACATCAGAAGAGACTGTGTGGATAATTATATCCATTGTTGCACAGTTCCTGAAATAAAACGGGATACACCTAAATGTCAGTGTGTTCTTTCTCCAGTCTTAATCTGCCAGTGTCCTGTGGATCAAATGCTGGTGTCCTGATGAAAGAAAACAGAAATATTGCAGAAATATTACCCAAGTATTCAATAAAACAGGTTTGCCTGGTCATTTTCAGCAAATGAGCAACCAATTTAAGTATTGCGTTATTCTAGTTTGCGCAAAATTGAGAGCTCCTAAAATGAGCCATTCAAATTCACCTAATGTGTAAAGCAATTGGCCTTATTTTTGACTGCAAGAGGGTGCCCTTTGGGGTAGAGTAGGGTCAAACCATAGAAATAGTGTGGTAAACCAGATGCAATTAGGCTTCTAATAATGCAGTAAAATATCAACTTGCATGACAGTTTCAACAACTGCTGGGGCAAAATGCTTTATTACAAATGCATGAAAGTGAAGTTGCTTTTTTGCCGAAACTGACCAGCAAAACCTATATTATTTATATTGCATTTGTCTACTTGTATGAAACAATAATTGGACAGCATTGTTTTGGAAAAGTTTAATATGATAAAGTAGTCTAGTGCGTCCGGCCAGTTATATGAAGGGGTCACTTTAATTGTTTTAAATTGATTTAATGGAAATATTTTCCAAACTATAAAGGTGTTTAAAACAATTTTATTTATTTTTAAACAGTGCAGAGTTGAACAGGAAATGTGGTGTTTTCTTAAGTATTCCATCATTGTACACAAGAGGTCATTGGCTGATTTGTTCCATCTTACATTTGTCTTTCTTGTTTAATAAAATGCACTGGTGTAAGGAATTTGTTCTGTTAAAGTTTGAATTTGGAAATTATTAGCAGAGATAAATGCTGGGTGTAATCGAGGTTGACCTTGAAGGGTGTGGGAAAGGTGGAATTAAAAGAAGCAGGTAAAGGGAAAGGTCTACCCTGGTCTGACCATACATGTACCTTCATGGTCTGGCGTGTGAATGGCCTGGAAGGGGGAACGGGATGCACACCAAAGTGTGTAATGCCAGAAATAAATCAACCGCAACAAATGTTTGTTTTGAGCTGGTAAACTTGTGAACTGCACAAGAGAACGCTGTTCGAAAAACCGCACCCCCTCCCTTTATCCACGACAGCTGTACTTTTGAGGGCGCGAAACATGGGACCGTGAAATATTTATTGTATGTAGTACCTCTGCTGGCGATAGAGGGCGCTGTCTCGAAGACTGACGGTGTTTGAAACAAACATGTCAGCCTGCACACAAAAAAGACAAAAAAACGTATTTTGTGTACTGAATGATTAGTGAACGATAGCTATTTGTGATGCCGAAAAGTAATCGAAACTGTGCCGTTGGTGGATGCTCTCACACGCAGAGAACCTGTCCCAAAGGACGATTTGTTGGATTTCCAAATCAAGATAGGCAACCAGATCGTAGACAAACATGGATAAGTTTGGTGCAGCGGGGCAGGTAAGTAAAGTTTACCGATTTGTTAGACCCAGTAAGCTGGGGGCGCTGAACTCCTTTTTGAGATTTTGACATCGGTCGATAACGTCAAAATCTCAAAAAAGGAGTTCATCGCCTTTTTGAGATTCTGACATTATCGGTCGATAATGTCAGAATGTCAAAATCTTAAAAAAGGAGTACAGCGCCCCAGTTACTGGGTCTAGGGTCTACCTACTCCTAGAAGTATGAGGTTTGTTCCGCTATCGTCTCCACGATCGTGGAGACGATAGCGGAACAAACCTCATAGTTCTAGGAGTAGGGTCTACCGATTTGTCGTACCTGATACTAGAGCAACTGTTCCTTGCTCTATGGTCGTACTTCCTCTAGTCTATTGTACTATGTCATGGAAATGTGCCCATAATCCATTTGTGTGGTTTTATACATCTACATGGGTTAGTATTGGTATTATGTTATTATCAAAAGTATAATTTGTACCACCAAATTGTGTAAAGAACTCCACATTCAAAAAACAGCCTTCATCTGTTCATAGACTAATCTCTCCTCATCCACATTGTTAATTCATGATTTAGCAGGTTTTTTTCTAAACACTAAGGACTAAGGTACAATTGTAAATTTTGTTGGAGAAGGTGTCAAAGCTATTACCAAAATGTTCTTGTCTGGTTGTCTAGTGATAGAGGACACTTTTTGTTAAACATTGAATAACATTTACATTCAGAACTTGCCATAAATTGTAATGATACCAGGCCTGATTGCTTCGTTCTTGAAAGGGCAAGGGAAGGGCACCAAGGCATTTTCTTCTTGATAAAGGGCACCTCTATGAGGAAACTGCAAATTTGTACTGGAACATTTCAAGAGCACGGCGTGTCGTGGCCGAGCGAATAAGGGCACCGGGCTCAAGCTCTGGTGTTTCTAATCAGCAGAGTGTGGGTTCAGGACCCGGTCTTGACACTTGTGTCCTTAAGCAAGACACTCAACCATTATTGCTTTGTCCTTCGGATGGGACGTAAAGCCGTATGTTCCGTGTGTCATAGAAAGATCTATTAATGCATGTAAAAGAACCCAGAACACTTATCGCTAAGAGAAGGGGTTCGCCCCGGTGTTTCTGGTATGGCTGGCTGCAATTGGCCCCCTCATTGAGATGCTGAACAGGCTTTGATTATAACCGGCATAGAAATAGAAATAGAAATGGAAACACCAAGGCAATGTCCAGGGGCAACGGAGGCAATTGCCTCTGTTGCCTCCGTGAAGTATCGGGGCTGTGATACTAATATTTTAATTTGATATTATTCTTGCCCATCAGCCAATGGATACCAACCAAAAACAGCAGAGTCTGCGGCTGCCACTTCATCGGAGGCTACAAGGTGGATGACCCTAATGACCCTGCTTATAACCCGAGTATATTCCCTCTGGCCCCTGAGCTTGACCGCCGGGTCAAGAAGACCCTTAGGGAGCAGTTCCACCTCAGGAAACAGGTACCCCTAGAATGTTTTATTTTTTTATTTAAATTTTTAGTGGTTCACTTCATAGTTCTGTAGAGTTCTGTGGTAAAAAGGATAGAAATACTTCATGCGAAGTGCAGGGCAACGAGAGACCGGTGAATGTAATTGAGGCTCACTTCTCTGTTTGATAGCCCCTTACTTCATCCTGATCAATCTCGGACTCCACTTCCAAAAGTAATCATAATTATCTGTTGCCATGGTTTCTTAACCAGTTCCCGCTGGGAATCTTCCATTTTTTCCTGTCTCTGTTTTCTTGACTTGACACAACTACAAGAACAAATCTTTTGAAGCATCAGGAAAATGTCATTTTCTGGTACCTTAAATTGCAAAACCTCGGCCGTAGGGTTTGGTCCTAAATCTGGAACCAAGGCTGGATCCCTGTTTCACTCGGACTTACCTCCTTTGAGCCAAAATACACCGAATACAAAATGGTGGAAGCTTCTCGTTGCCTCGTGATCTTCTTGGAACAAAAGAACAAAGGTCTGGAATCGGGGATTACATAAATAAACCCCTCCACATTGGGCAAAAATAGACAACAAAAAAATGATTTCATCTGTCACCTTTGTTTGGGTGAAACAAAGCGTATCACAGTAAGTGCATGCTCTGTGCACATTCCAAAACAAAATGTCATTGTGACCTTAATTCTGGCTTCAAATTCTACATAAACTGATCCGGAAATATTTGTGCATACACACCATCTGGCGCCAATATGTTAAGTAGTTCAGTATTCAAATTGAGAGTTGCTTTTAGATTGCATAGAATATTTCCTCCAGGGGAAAAAATGAAAAATAATAATAATAATTTGCTTTTGACATATTACTATTTTTGAGAACAAAATTGTATCTTCTATATTAACTTAAGTCACATATGTATGGGGTTCCCATTTAAAGCAATGCAATCAGTTTAATAACATTTAATTGGCTGATAATTCCATATCACTACAGTTTACTTTTGATTTTCAATGTGTTCCAACCGAATTCACCAGGTCACATTGTTTAATTCCTCTTTTGTTTCCTCTATTGAAAACATTAATTTGTGTCGTGGCTGAGCAGTCTAGTGCACTGGACTCATGCTGTGGTGTTTCTGATTTGATCAGCAGAGTGTGGGTTTGAGTCCTGGTCTTGACACTTGTGTCCTTAAGTAAGACACTTAACCATTATTGATTGCACTGGACTCAAGCGCTGGTGTTTCTGATTTGATCAGCAGAGTGTGGGTTTGAGTCCTGGTCTTGACACTTGTGTCCTTAAGTAAGACACTTAACCATTATTGATTGCACTGGACTCAAGCGCTGGTGTTTCTGATTTGATCAGCAGAGTGTGGGTTTGAGTCCTGGTCTTGACACTTGTGTCCTTAAGTAAAACACTTAACCATTATTGATTGCACTGGACTCAAGCGCTGGTGTTTCTGATTTGATCAGCAGAGTGTGGGTTTGAGTCCTGGTCTTGACACTTGTGTCCTTAAGTAAGACACTTAACCATTATTGATTGCACTGGACTCAAGCGCTGGTGTTTCTGATTTGATCAGCAGAGTGTGGGTTTGAGTCCTGGTCTTGACACTTGTGTCCTTAAGTAAGACACTTAACCATTATTGCTTCGTCCTTCAGATGGGACGTAAAGCAGTAAGTCGTGTGTGTTGTATAATGCGTGTTAAAAAACCCAGTTACACTTATCACTGAGAGAGATGGGGTTTGCCCTGGTGTTTCTGGCGGTGGCTGCCGTATGCGCCGCAGCACCTTGTAAACCCTTATTAGATGATACATAAATGGGTCTCATAATTCAAAAATTTCAAAAACTTGTGTTAAAAAACATAGTAATAAGCGCCTGGAGTATTTAATTGTTGGTAGATACACGCACTACATAAGACTCCGGTATTATTATTACTAATACTGATTCTGATCTTGTTTTATCATTTTTATAGGTGGGTCAACAAGATGAAAGTGCAATGACTCTTGAACTACCACTGCAACCTTCAAGTGACCCAGCCAATGACAACGACGACATCATGAAGTTTGTTTCGGCAGCTCTAGATTTATCCAAAGAAGCGGGAGAGGCATACGCCTTAGCAACAAGTAACACCCCTGGAGATACTCAAAAAGCTAGAGGATCTCCTCTTGAAACTAAACCTCCAGTTTATACATCCTCTTGTCAACTGCTTTCCAGACAGCATCTGAACACTACAGTTGCTGGAAAACGGCAACATCAAGGCAATTTTCGTCATACCATGAGGTCATCAACTCCAATGACTGCTGGAAGAGGCAGAGTGCAGGGTAGTACTCTGACCACTGGTAGAGCGCTAACTACAAGACAGCAACTGACTTTGGGAGGCCAGATAACTGCTGATGGGGAGGGACCTCAGACTAATTCTCAGGACCATGGTTGGGTCTACTACAACCAAGATAGAAACGAAGACAGTGCAATTAATCTAGCATCAGGTAGTAGTGAGTATACAGCAAGGAGACGGAGAACACTTTATTCAACTAAACAGCAGCATGGTGCCCGGTTTCAGAGATTTGCTGCGTCAAATCGTCGGATGCTTGGAACTAGCTCTTCGAGAATACAAAGGGGGATGCAGTCCAGGTACATTGTAAAAACAACAACCAGTGGCGTGTCAGACAAGACTCAAGCCAAGGATTTTTCCACATCACAGAAAAACCTTGCAACTGAAAACCTTTCTGAAACCCTTAAGATAAACTCTGTGTTTCCTCAAGAAGACAACAATCATTCTCAGGAAAAAGAGAAGCCTTCTCAGGTAGAAGAGAAGACTTTTTGTGATGCACGTATTCAGACAATCTTGAGCATGGGGCCTCAAGATGATTCCTTGTTTGGTTTGAGTAATTTATTACCTCCAGCTCGTGGTAAATGCCATGGCTTCCATGGTTGGAGTGATGTCTGTTTCTCCACCAGCACTGTTGAGAGGATTGCTGGTGTGACTCCGGAGGTCTTTGCTCTTCTGTTGGGTTACCTCCCAGAAGACTTGCCAGGATTACCTCCGCACAACTCATTGCTGCTGGTTTTGATGAAACTCAAGATGGCCGTGCCATTTGAATTTCTCGCTACCATTTTCGGAATTACATCTTTCACTGCTTGCAATATTTTTACTCATATATTGTGTGTCCTGGTTGCTATAGTCTCAGATTTGATTCAGGTGCCAATCAACACAGATACATCACCAGAACAGACTCAAACAGACAAAAGTTTCAATGCTATAATTGACATCACGGAAATCGAAATAGAACACCAAGCTGTCATGGAACACGATGACAATTTTTTCTGTAATGCATCCGGTGCATATTGTGTCAAAATCATTGTAGGACTTCTTTCAAGTGGTTTTATTAGCTTCATCTCTCGGGCATATGTAGGAAGCACAAAATCTATTGATATTTTTACCGACTCAGACTTACTGCACTTTCTTGAAAAAAGTAGTACAGTGCTACTCCTTCAAAGTAACCCTTACAGACAAAAGTGGCTCAGGAAAAAAGGCTTCAAGGTTGTTACTCCATCATTTTCATCCATCCAGATTGTGAATAAACTTGTAACTAAATCCTCAGGGAAGTTTCTAGAGACAGACGATGGATTAAAATCACTTACAGAATCAGTTGCAGGTGTAGAACAGAAAGGAGTAATCGTACCTTCTGCCAATGTTCCAGAAGTTGGGTCAATCTCACCGTCTGTTCCCATTTCAGAGGTTGATTCTATCCCACCTGCTGCCACCAGTTCAGAATTTACACCAATCCCGCCTCCTGCCACTATTTCACCAGTTAAGTTAATGAAACAGGAGCAACCAGACCATTGTAGCTCAGACTCATACGCTAAGTACGTCTGTGCTGGGAAAGGGGCCCAGAGGTTGCGCTCTTTTAGTATTCTGACGTCCACCTTTGAAGGTTCTCTGCTACCATATGTTGATGATGTAGTGAGGTTGTGTGCTGCATTATGTAATCTTCAAGAATCTTCATGACTAACGCACCTTTTTGTGTGGCTTTTTATACCAAGATCATTTCACGATAGCTTACTGAATCTTTTATGTGGGAGATTTTACTCTGTACTTGAGTATCATTGCACCAGCCCAATGCTAGTAAACATTGGAAAAATTACCAGGTCTTGTGCCACGTCTTGACTAAAATGTCTCAACCAAAACTCAATAACCTTTCCAGACCTGCACCCGCAGATCCCGACTAACGTCACACGCACTTACATCCCCTCCTGAGTTATCTTGCGCAATCGCTGTGCACTTGCCACTCCTTCACCCGAACCAATACTGTGCGGGTTAGAAGGGGTTGAATCCATTTGTTTCACAAAAGTTACATATATTTCATTTACAATTTGTATAAGTGTTACTAAAACTTTGGTTGCAATTTTATCAAGATACAAATGTACGAAATCTACAAGCTTAAAGGGCCCCTAAAGTGAATTTTCTTAAGATTTAATTTCTTACTATTTTGTGCTACGTTTTTATCCCCCATAAGTGAATAAAAACTGATTGACATCCTTTTTTGTGGTTAATTTTATTGAAAAAAAAACACTTTTTTAAACATTTAAATTTTTCCATGTTTTTTCGGACAACTGAGGGTGCTGTTGTCGTGATGTCATTTCAGGGAAACACTGGTTTTTCTGTTCAAATTCATGAAACTGTGAACCCCCAAAAATTGCTGATTGAAAGTGTTTGTGAAAAAATTTTGCCCTTTGGAAATTTTGCCCTTTGGCTGACTGTCATGAACTGACCCAGCAACGAATCACTAAAGAAAAGAAAGCTTACGACAGTGAGAATTCTGTCAACTTTTTGTAGTAGGCCTAACATCGTAATAGGCTTAACACCAAACATAAGGCCTAACGGGGTTATTTTATTTTCTGCTATAATCATGACGACACAGCCCCTTTAATGTCGGGACATTTATTTCTGCATTTTCAAAATATAGTAAAGCTGATGTCTGCATACATCAGCTTTACTATTTTGTAATGACAGTGAAAAATAAAAAGGGACATTTGGTTTCACCATGGCATGTAGCGGCTGATAATATTAAGATTTATTTACTGAACTATTTTTGTGTGATTGCTTGGAATTCTGGCTAAATCCGTTGTCTAAGTGAAGAGAAAATAGTGAAAAGCCAAGCACATCTGTTGGCACCATGTAAAAACATTATTTTGAATTTCTGTTGTAATAATCGAAATTAAAATCTGGGTCGTTAAAAAACAAATTCTCGACAGAAATAATTATGTGGGATACTGGCACGAACTTCATAACCAGTGAGGTTTCAGCAGACTGATTCAAAGAAATCAATGTTTTTTGATGGGTACCAATCCTGTATTTTATATGTAGGCCTTTTTTTCCCGCAGTCTGAAAGCTCACTGTTTATGAAGTTCATGTCAGTACCAGCTCCCAACCAATGCTTTTTGAAGACCCAATTTCAACTTTATATTGACGTTTTTACGTACTTATAAATTTCACGATTCCCTGCTCTTTTAGACAACTGATTGAATCAGAAATTTCATTTTTTTCCCTCGATGTTTTCATGGAATTAAACAAAGTAAGAAACCTGCACTGTAGGCTTTACCAGTCCTATATAGCTTTAAGTTATTCGGCCAACCTGACACCCAAATCCTTATGCTTCACCCGCCCCCGTCCCCCACCCCCACCCCCCCCCCCCCCCCGTCCCCAACTCCTACCCCCCCCCCCTGTCCCTCCTAACCCCCCCCCCCAAAAAAAAAAAAAACCAAAAAAAAAAACCAAGCAGACAAACAGACAAACAGACAACCAACCAACAAACAAACAAACAATCATACAAACAAACAAACATATAATATGCTGCAGCAGTTCTCGCGTTAATTTTGTGGTGAAGTAATAATTGTTTTTGCAATCAGTTTATATGCAAGTTCTTTTGTCCAAAATTGTCGCCTTTTCCTCCTTTCCCCGATTCAATTAGCATTCACGTGTCCACATCTTCTATTGAAAGTTAACATGACTTTGTCTCAAGAGCCATGCAACACAACCTCCACTTAAGTGACATACGTGTAGGCCTAAGCTCAATTCTTTTATTAGTGGGGGCACATTGCTGCCTTGCATTGGCAGTAATTGTCTTCGTCCTGTATGCTTTACAGGTAGCAGCACAATACGGACATTTCTCAGTGATTGCCACTCTCCTGGCTCTTTGAATAACATGAATATTTATGATGTTCAACTTAATTTCCAAGTGATCATCAAGTGACGTTGAACTAAGATAAAACAAGGAACAACGATGCCGTCATAGAGCTACATCTCTGCTGCGTACCGCTGAGCTAAAGAGGGCGCTCCCACGTTAAGCGTTTTGCACTTTGGACTTTAAAAAACTTCGATGGAATAAAATAATAGTTAATACAACACCGTCTTCAGCTACCTTAACACCTCATGCCACATGAGTGCTAAGCTAGGCCTACTGGCAGGTAGGTTTTCGACGTCAACAATGGGCGATGTTGGAGTGGCTGTGGTAAGTTATTAATGTCATTACATTTTTATTTCACGTGTGTCACTTAAGTTAGACTCGAGCTACTGCGACTTTTTAAAGTGACAATGTCATGCTGTCATTTGAGCAGTTCTGGATCACTTTTATGAATTTTTATCAACAATTTTAGAACTTTAGGATGTCGATTAGTTTACCAAAACATGCCATTAAAGTCACTAAGTATCAATAGACAAAAAATATGTACATCTTGGAAGAGGCTTTGAGAAAAGAATTGACATCGGTTTGACCAGTTCAGTTGCTTCTTTTTTTCGGATAAGTAGATCACCCTGTCGTCTGCAAACCTTCACTCCAATTCATAAAGTTGTCATGCATCAATGCACATGTAGCTCTCCATCTTGAAAATACAAGTAGCATTATCAGCTCTTTTATCGAAATAGTTTTACATTTTTCGACATAAAATATATGTATTGAGTGCACTAAAAAGTATCATTTAACCAGATGTACATTGCTTTAATGTTGAGTGATCCAGAACTAGCCAAAGGTGCAGTGTCACAGAAAAAAACATTTTTTTGTCATTTTTTTCACCTAAAGACTAAGACTAAGTAAGAGAAAAGATGACTGCTCAATATATTTACATAAACACTGTTTATGCATCTGAACCATTTTAAATTAACTTTATCTGCTCCTACCTTCAAATATGAAAGGTGAGAAGTTTCAACAGCATTTTATGAACCCACATTTTGTTTCAAAACTAACAATGATCGTCACTGACAGACTTCAGAAAATTTGCAATAATTTACTTAAACAATGATGTTGTGCACTTGAATGTTGGTGTGTTATCTTATTGGATGTTATTCTTTACATTTATTAAATTGATCACATGAAGAGTAATTTACTGATGATCCAGGGGCAGTGCAAAGTTAAAGTGATCCGGAACTGGTCAATGAACCCGAACTGGTCAAATGACTGCACAATAATGCGCCATCTTATGGGGCATATTTGTTTTG
Source organism: Marthasterias glacialis (assembly GCA_911728455.2). Classification (NCBI taxonomy): domain Eukaryota; kingdom Metazoa; phylum Echinodermata; class Asteroidea; order Forcipulatida; family Asteriidae; genus Marthasterias; species Marthasterias glacialis. The sequence goes on from OU452238.1 coordinate 9,195,863, forward strand.
TTCTTCGAACTCTCGGCGCCTGTCCCTTCAACGGAAGCAGCGTCACAAATTTTCAATCAGTTCATTGAGCGACAGTTTCTATCAACTTATGATACAAGTATGACGTGCAAAATGTCTCAAAAATGTTAAAGTATTGTCCACACTGTCACTGGTGGTTAGTGAGACGAACCCTAAAAAGTATTACTGTATTGTATACTTTCATGCTCAACTGGCTGTAGCCCCCCCCCCCCATTTTCCCCCATTCTTCTTGGATACACCGCTGGACCTCAGCGATGGTGGCCTATGCAAGGGGGTCTAAATAAGCTAGCCTAAAGCCGTGTCTGAATTAGGGGCTGCGGCTTGATCATCAGTGTAACATGCGTTGATGAATAGGTTGCCCCTAGCAACAGCTGCAGCCACTTCACTAAAGTGTCTTTTTTTTCCATTCCTCAGGTAACAGGTAGCAATAAGGGGATTGGTTTTGCCATTGTCCGAGCGCTATGCAAGCACCTTGATAATGGTGTCGTCTATCTCACATCACGGAATGAAGAAAGGGGTAAAGAGGCCGTGGCCAAACTCAACCAGGAAGGGCTCAAGCCTAAGTTTCACCAGCTGGACATCGATGACCGCGCCAGTGTGGAAAGGCTCCGGGACTACTTGAAGAAAACATACGGAGGTTTGGACATTCTGATCAACAACGCAGGAGTAAATGAAGTAATTTGCAGATCGAACACTACATTTTGGGTTTCTCCATTATTTGGCCAATAAAAATGTTTATGTTAATTTTTCATCAACCCAAGATTTTTTATTCATTATATTATTCACCCTTGTCAAAATGCATACCGTTTGAAATCGCAAATTTTTCTTTTATTTTTTATTTCTTTATTTTTTATTTTGTGTTCCAAAATAATGCAATAGATGACTATAGTATGCTGCCAATAAATTCACTGCTGGAAAATAAGGACCTTACCGCAGACAAATACTGCCAGCCGACTTTTGGGGATGTTTTCGAAATTTTCTATGCTTTTTAAAAATGTCTATAATTGATTAGAACCCCATTACTTTATTGGTATACCTTCCCACCCAACTAACTGATTCCAAAAAATGCCACAGGAGTCTGTGGAGGCTAAGTCCACAGTACACAAGCCATGGGGTTTCCACATAATAACAGCTGTACCAAAAGAAGAAACCTATGTACCCAATGCTAGCCTAGTCTAGTAGAAGGTATGTTACTTTGTGGAAGTCTGTGGTGCCTAGATGCAGGAGGGTTTGAAGGACAATTTGTCATAGGGTCATTATCTCCAAGCAGGCATCGACAAGAAACTAACCCATGAAACAAACAGGAGGCATTGAGCAAAAGTTCGAGTGCGCACATTTTGGTCGACCCGTGGTTGACCACTGACTTGCAACGCACAAATGCATAGTAATGTACACTTGAACGACCCGTTAGGTAGTCTAGTTTTATTACTCACAGTTCTTTTTTGGCAGTGGTCCGTGCACTTCCATGACTTTCCGCCATTTTGCAATAGCGTCACTGGTTCCCTTCTGCCCTTCACACAGGTTGGCATGAAACAAAGCTACCGGGACCAGGGAAGAAACCAAGGTCCTGAGGCTGGTTCCAAATGGTCGACCACAGCAGTCAACCAATGGTCGACCGGCCTGGGTTCGGGTCAAGATGGTTGACCTTTAGTTAACCATAGCGCACTCGAACTTTCTCATTGTTGGATGATTAGTAAATTAATTGACATCTAGAAACTTAAAAAGAATCTTTTGTTTTTTTATAAATATATATATTTTTTTACCAGAGAGCCATTTGGTACCCAAGCAGCTGTTACAATGGCAACAAACTACACAGTGACAATGGATGCTTGCAGAATCGTTACCTCGATAGTCAAGCCTCAAGGAAGGTAGGGGAAATTTTTTTTTTTACTTAAAACTAATTATCATAGAAAGACGAAATCCCAATTTAACTATATTAAATTTTGAAAACCCCTTACCCTATCAGGTCCCTATTTATAAGATGACTTTTACACATTGGCATTTGTATTGGACCTCGTATGAAGAACCTGTGCGTGGAGTGATTTACATAAAGCGTTGGAAAGCAATAAGCTAACCAGTAGGACCAATTTTACTGGTCCACAATTGTTTCAACTAACATTTGGCTGGCAGCCAGAGAGTTACATATAATACAAGAACTAGAAGGAGCACTCGCTATGTCACGCACGGAACTCTGCTGACCACACCATGGGCAAAAATCCCTATGGGTCAATTGCATATGGATTTTACTTAGAAAATGTTGGCTGTGTAAACTGATGAGTGACCAGTGTAATAAGATTGGTCAGCGCCATTTTCTCAATGGTCAAAAATGCTTCTTGTCGGGCCAGGTTGCATTGTTTTGTACGCCCTCTTGTTCTTAACTCTATGCTTGCAACGGACCACTGTTAAAGGAGAACACTGTTTATGTCTGCCTCCCTACTTTTATTTGTATCATAATTTCAAAGTACCTTAAAGGGGCTGTGTCATCATGATTGTAGCAGGCCTGTGGCTGTGCATGGAAAGATGAACTCTCACCCAGATACTGACCACATGTGCGTTGCCGGTCAAATCACAAAGGGGGCCGGCTTTGTCAAACTGATGTGACTGCTGGCGCGTATGCACAAACAAAGTAACTGGGTTATTAAATTTGCTGATATAATCATGATGACACAGCCCCTTTAATATGATATTTTAAAGCTTGAAAGAAATGCTTTTGTTTGACTTCTTTGCATGAAAGTTTTCATACTTTTAGGATTCATTGTCTGTACTAGTTTTCAAAGAAAACCTAAGTTTTGAAAGTTGTTTTTTGCTCAGATTGGCTCAACAAGGTATACATGAGGACAGAGGGTGGCCCACCTGGGCTTATGGAGTATCCAAGCTGGGATTAGTTTGTGCCACCAAAATGTTTGCCGAAAAGTTTCAAAATCAAACACCTGAGCGAGGCATTCTCATCATGGGGGTAAGTTCAACGACCTTTGTGATGTTATTTATGAATAGCTTTACAGATAGTTACAGGTGACTTTGGCGCATGGGCGTCATTTTTGGTCCTTAGAAAAATAAATAAAGAAATTGTGAATAAAACATTTCTACGAATCCCTATCAAGACAACAGCCACGTCTGTACACGCCCGTACACGCCCGTCTGTACGTGCAAACAGTGAGCAGATGGTCATTTACAGAAATGTTACGGAACTTAACTATTATACCCACCACTTCGCTGAATTATAAAATATTGTTTTTTAGGGATGGATACGATCATGCAGTACTAGCGCTGGTCCAGTTAAAATTATACCAGTTGCAAATGAGTGTATTGAATGTCACGTTTGCCATCCAGGCTATATTTCACATTTCCGGCCTTTTGTTTTGCACAAAGGAGGCGTGATTGCTTTTCATAATCATTTGAACAGACTACGTAGAACATTAACAACACTCGAGGGCATCCGCTGTGGACTTACATGTAACCATTCCCATGCCCTTTCTACTCATGATCCCAGCATTATTTCATTTTTTCCATTACCAACCCCCCAACCCCCCGCTTTTCACAACAAATTTATGCCACTGCTTTGGCGGAAGTGTTGGCTATAAAAGGAACTGGGGTCGAGATAAAGAAGAGTCTGAAAGTTTTGTACAATTTGTGCAGCTCGTCCTCATGAGAAAGAGAAGTCACTGAAGTCCCATCATTGGTAACCCGTTAAACTGCTCAGGATCCAATTGTATACAGCTGCTTAAGTAGAAAATATTGCTTAAAGATTTTCTGCTAAGCAAAAATTAGCAGGGTACCAGTCACAGATAGTGCATGTGTGATAGTACTTTGGCTGGTAACCCTATTTCGGTAAATAGAATTTTGTTGTGCTTAGCTACTTTTTAGACTTTAAGCCCTATGAAATTGGGCCCCAGGTCTTACTTCCCACACCATGCAAAGCTTTAAATCTTCTGTAATCTAGTCGATAGTGATTTGAGCAAAGTCTACATAATCCCTCTGTTTGACAAAAAGGTTGTTCTTTTGTACACATTCCCATTACTGTGCACCACTGGTTATGTGGCAACAGATATGACAAATTATAAAGGGCACATAACGATCGATGAAGGGGCTGATACGCCAGTCTACTTGTCACTGCTTCCACCTGGTTCTTCAGGGTTTAATGGTAATATGTACGGAAATAGAGCTCGGGAGGATTTCTGGTAGAACCTGGTTTTAATACTTGTTTCCCGCGAGGTCCTTAAAAACATCATCGTACTCAAAATTTAACCTCTCAGTGAAAATAGTTACTTGTGAGGATTTTTTTAATATTTAATAAAAAATATTTAATAAAAAATAATTTATTAGAAAAAAAAATGAAAGTTAAATATTATAAAAAATGATAATAAAATGAAAAAAAAAAATCAAAATACATAAATAAATAAAACAATAGCAAAAAAATCATAATAAAAGTAAAGTAACTTACTCCAATGCCTGCTTGTTCAAACCAAATTAAACGTATTATCTAATCAAATCTACCCTGGACCAGTAGCTGCATGTTCTAGGGCATTAGCAAGTACAATGGCCTCCTCAGTATTGTGCTCTATGGTTCGCCTGGATCAATCTGCAGCATCCTGACGATAGAGGGATCGCTTCTGGCGCCCTCTATGAACTCAGACAAGGAGAGGTCTCCGTCATGATTTTTGTCGAGCAGACTAAAGATCTTTTCGGTTCGCATCTCGGGAGTTGCCTCGTCTTCCGGCATAGTCACCATTGAGCCTACCATCTTGTAGATTGCCTATCGAAAGATTTTTCTCGGTGTTATTTTTTTCGACAGGGTAAAAAAATATCTGTAAGAAGTTAGACACCTTTTTATTTTTTAAAGGGCACCTCAGCTCTGGGAAGCAAATACCAGTGGACAAATAAAATACCACCATCATTGACCCCCAGAACAAGTATTCAATTGAATTGAATTGAATTGAATTGAATTGAATTGAATTGAATTGAATTGAATTGAATTGAATTCAATTGAATTCAATTGAATTCAATTGAATTCAATTGAGAGCAACAGTTGTTTCCATACATATTGCAACACACTCAACGCAACATTTATTTCCATCCTTACTGTCTCTGAAGGCTTTATGGTTGCACTTGTGGGTCATGACCTCTGACCCACGTGGGTCATGACCTCTGACCCGCGTTCACCTTGCAAGGGTGTACATGTATGTTCAGTGTACAGGAACACTATAAAGTGTTTGCAGAATAGGTGACTTTAGGGCATGCTAGGTGAACATAGATTGAAATGGTCCCTAGTCATTTCCCAAACAGTGTAAGTCTGCTGCCACCTAGTGTCCCTAAAAGTTCCACTGAGGACCATTGATGTATTCATTGGGAGGAGACTAGGGAACCCATACCGATACCGTAAGTGGCTGGGATTGGGATGGATTGCATAAAAAGTAACCTCATAAGGTTGATTAGACTTGGGTTCAAGTCTGTGGTAATCATTCTCCACATCAAAAGAAGTGCTTGCACCCTTCTGTGGTTGGTAGCCTATGATTGGGAGTTGGAACTGGATTGGAACTTTTTGCTTGTCATTTGCAGGCCTGTAACCAAGGTCCTGGACTTAACAAATCAAGTCTGTAATATTGTAACATACAACTTAGTTTTTTTTACAATATGCAGTCGCTGTTCACAGTTAACAGCTAAAATAGCTAATGTTTTCGTTGTTTGGATTTGCAGACTTATTTCAAGTCGCATTGTTTGAGGACATTTCGCTAATCCTGGACAGCTTGATATGGGCTGTCCATGTTTATATGTATTGCCTGTATAATTCTGGGACTTTTTCTCTTGTGCAATGAGTCTATTTTGTATAATGTATGTTTGTACTTTGAGAAATGACCGAATAGGCCTAAATAAATAATAATTGATAGGTATAATAACGTTTATGATTTAAACTCACTCTGATGATCTCAACCATCTCACTTTTAGATATGTAGCCATTGCCATTTAAGTCATACATATGAAACGCCCATTTCAGCTTCTGCTCCGTGGTGCCCCGCGAGGTCAGACTCAATGCTGTGATGAACTCGCGGAAGTCAATTGTACCGTTGCTGTCGCTATCAAACGACTTGAAGACGTGCTCTGCGAATTTGGAAGCATCGCCGTAGGGGAAAAGACTTCCATATATCTTCTTGAACTCATCTACTGTTAGCATTCCAGTTGGGCAGTCTATAGAAAATAATAATCTCTTTTGAGAAATGTTTTTGGTCAACGCCCTGTTTCCCTTTTCATGTGAGAATATATAGCGTTTCCATTTGGTTCATTAAGAAGCACTGGACCTGTGGTAGAGGCCGAGTCAGGATGTATAGACCCCTCTGCGCAAACATCACTCGCGGCTACTGCCACGCTCACCATTTTGTGAGTCAAATTGCCCGTATATGATGAGTGTGTGAACGCCGCGTCGCCTAATGGTGTGTGCACGACACATTTAATAGGGGGACATTGCCAAAATGGCGCAACCAAGATTATCCTCTCGGTAAGTCACCACGTCATACGCGCGCGCATTGGTAGCACGCGCTTACGTTTCGCTTACTTCCGGTTCCAAAGCTGACATTCGTTTGTGTGTAATTTAACTAAAATCACTGTGGGTTTTTTTTTTACAGTGAGACACATTTCTTATAACAGAGGGCATTATTAAGACGATTTAGTGTCTGCACAACAGATTGTGTTAATGGACAAATATTTAAACGACTATTTTTGACTGCAGAAATTTGATAACTTAAATCCGTCATATTAGCGCATGCAGATAATTCTATCAACACACTGGGGGAAAAAACGACACTTTTTTGACGAAATTTAACGATTTACGGGACTTTATACGATACTCACCTTTTTTGAATGCTTCGTACCATTCCTGCAGCTCCTGTTCGTTGAAACTTGTTGCTTTCTTAAGGTCTGCCAGAGCTTCTGGTTTCAACTTACTGTTCTGTTTCCCCATTCTGTGGCCGGGGTGTTCTGCTGCTGCCAAAATAATCGTAAGGCTGTAGGGTGTTGTTTAGTGACCGGTCGACGATTTGAAACTTAATTTGAAACTTGAACTGAGAAACTTGGAACGGCAAAGCCCGGTGAAACTGTACCTTAGTTGGCCAACTAACTTTATCATAAAAAAGTATTTCTATTTTGGTTTGAATTCTTAAACATCAAAATAATCGAGCCAACATCGTTGCACTGCATTTTCGTGACGACGTATAAGCTCATGGCGTCTATATAGGAAGCTACAAACGAGTCAATACATTTCTATTTTTGTGAATTGTTGAAATGCTATCAAAAGGCTTTTTCAATCCTCTGTAGGGGTGTAAATACTTACATACTTGCATAATGTTTTCTTTAGAATATGCCCACCAAGTCTGCCCTACAATTTTGACCTTTATATTTACTTGTATGATTTTGCTTGTACTTTTGTTACCGGTAGTCAGCCGGCCATGCAGTAGCAGCTATCAAAAGTGTGTGCAGGTCCCTAGGCCTAAATAAAGAGTTGAGTAAACAAGAGCGTGGAAAACCCGGTGTTTTGAAGTGTTAACTAGACCTAAGTAAAGTCTGGTTGCCCGACCAAAAAGTCTCTGACTATTCTCTGTCGATTTTAGGGTCAGGTATCACCCAATGTCACTTGACAAAAAAGGAGGAATTCCTCCTTTTCCGAAAATATCCGAAATGCTCCGAACTCGTTGTCTAACATTCGGACAGTGTCGTTGGTGGTCGAACATTTCTTTTGTTGATACAAAAAAATCAAAAAAATTAGCAGACACGTCCCATAATCGTTTTTCTTTTTTTTTTCCCCCAACAAATTCAACACAATATTTTAATATAAAAAAATTTGTAACTTTTTTTCTTCACTGACAGTGCCAAAAACTTAAGCCATTTTATTACCCGTACAGAAACCGTCTTCAAAATGTCTTAACATTAACCGAAATTCTTTAATTCTCTGAAAAGATTCGCTTGATAAAGAATTTTTTGCGACCATCGGGTGGATCGTCGCAGCGTATAGTGAAGGAGGGTCACCGTGTGGTGCTTATTTTGGTCATTTCGTACTCTTAACATTTAATTTTAAAAACGGGACTGTAATTCTATAAATTAGTTGCATCTAATAAGTAATGTAAATGTAGGCCTAATTAACTACAAAACAAGTTAATAAAAAGGCTGTAATTGTCTACTTTGAATGTTCGGTGGCAGCAGACATACCAGATCGACAATTAATTTAAGTGGTAAGATTGATGCCACCTATTGTCCCCAAAAGTCACCCATCATAAAATTTAATTACAATTTATCAAACGTTTTATTTTAAAAGTGCGGTAATTCTAAAATGTACTTAGTTTAAAACATATTTATATTATATTACGAGACCAGATCTTTACCATTAAGAAAAATACTGAATAATTTTTATTATTTTTTTTTTTGCAATTCATGGGAATAAAATATCTACATTATATGTCAGTTAAAAAAGATACATCAATTAATTTCAAAACCGGGACTAGCAAAATTTAATTAGGGAATAACAGTGCGAGGACCCGGTCTTCACTGCTTGGTAATGACCGGGGTGGTGGCTGGCCGCTGTTAACGACCAAGCCGGAGGCGCGGTCGTTAATAGCAGCCAGCCACCACCCAAGGTCATTACCAAGCAGTGAAGACCGGGGCCTCGCACTGTTATTCCCATTAATAAATACCTTTTTAACGAAATAAACTAAAATTTTCTTGTTTTGTTAGCCGGTCTTTATATCGCCGTTAATACACCCCCACGTGATCACATTTTGACCAATCAGAATCCACAAACTGTCCTAGGTATTTATTAATGCAATTTAAAACTACTACTATTATCAAATCACTGATAAAAACATCTTCAAACGTAACTTCTAAAAGCGAAATGAATTTGTGCATCCCAAATGTTTTCAAATTGTTACCATTCCATTATGAAATTTAGAAGTTTTTTTTGATGAGTGCAGCTTGATAAGAACCTTTTCTCTTAAGACCTTTTCTAACTTGTTCAAGAATATTCCTTGATATCTCCTGGACATTTATGGAATTATTGAACTACTGGGTTCATCCGTAAATAATTGTTGTTCACACAATACAACATAATAGTCAACTAAGTGCAACAACTTAGGCCTTCAATACAACCCTCACAGAACCCGTCTTTAAAGTATCTAAACATAAACTAAACTCTAATAAATCATCAGAATTTATTTGTGAAGAGTGTAGTCTTATAAAGAATATTTTTGCATATTTTCCCTCAAAATTCTTATTGACTTATCTCAAACGTTTGGGGCTCATCTTTTTATGGTACAATACCACGTATAGTCAACACGCACACTGAGTGAAACAACTTATGCCATCATGCCCCAAGCAGAACTCGTCTTCAAAGTATTTAAACATAAACAGACATCCTTCAAATCATCACAATTTCTTTTTGAAGAGTCTATTCTTATAAATAATATTTTGCCATATTTTTCCACAACATTGACTTATTTAAAGTTAAAGTCATCTCAAACGTTTGGGGCTCAATGGTTTATTAAATTAGATCTCAACGTACCTATTATAAAGAAGCTTATTGAGTGAACCATGACATCGAGTACATGTCATATAAATATAGGGCCCAATCCACTGTACTTCAGATGAAGTCAGTGGATTGGCTCTAGAATAGAGCTGAATAGAATGAAATGAAAAACAGGCTCTGATGAAATTCAATCTGTATTATAATATTGCCTTGTTTGTTGGTAGTGTATGATTTCTTTCATTGGCACTTGTCAGGCCTTGACATTAAGTTTAAAGGGGTTGTTTTTTAGCTTCTTTCGTACACCAAATTGTGTGCAAGCAATGTACAGTGTATAATCACACACAACGGCGAAGCACGAGCTGCTATAATGTAATATTGACCAATCATTACACAGATGAAAGCAGCTGCAAAACTAGGGTAACATTTCAGTGGGGCACAAAGGGATGCATCATTTTTTCAAACTGGCACTTTTGGCCAAATAAAACTGGTTTCCGTTGGGTTTTTTTCCGAAACAAGGCCCCATTTCAGTGATATTTTTATGCAGATTACTATTTTATATAGAATTGTCTGACATGGAGGTAAAAAGAAATCCGTTTTCTGCGTGTAAATATTAAACAAAAGTTTTAAACATTGAAATTACTACACAAAAGCTTATGAAATGTAACAATTAATTTTTGTCATTTTTAATATAAAAATTCTAGATTTCAGATGTGTGTGTGCGTGTGTGTGTGTGTTGGGGGGGGGGGGGGGGCGGTTGCACCCTGGGGCACGGACATCAGTTAAGGGGTACGTGCCCCCCCCCCCCCAGTCAGGCCACTGGTTAAAAGCTTATGTACATGCAAATCCAATTTAATAAATCACTGGTTCTGTAAAACAGGGGACCAGTCTATACCTAATGTTCTCGTCCGCCTAGCATGTAGCAATACCTTGCCACAATCTTTCCATATAATGAGCCTCTTCCAGGTTTGAGTGATCATCCAAATATGGAAGTATTTTTTGATAGAACTCCTTTGGATACCTTTGAAGGCACTTCCTTGTCGCTGAGAAACACGCTGACCAACAATGATCGATGGACTTTGGTGGCGCCCGCCCAAATATCTCTTGATAAAATTCTCCAAATGTGCCTTTTGCAGGTCGCAGAATACCACTATCAATTGCAGCTTTAAATTTGCCAATATGAACAATTCTTCCCCAGTTGGTGTATTTCACTTTACTGAGGATGCAAGGAACTCCTTTTCTTGCTTTGTCGAGAAATTCCATCGGAGTTTGAAAGCAATCATGAGGATGATCACCTAACTCGCCTTGGAGAAATATAGTTATATTTGCGAGGTTTTCATAATTCTTGATAATGTGGTAGGTATAGGTATGGGCCTCCCGTCCAACGTTGGGTAGTTCCTCCCAGTTTTTGACTCTGAATGGAGGTTTTGATCCTGGGCCGTGACCCTTGTCGTACACGTGACAATAATTAGCAATGGGTTTCAGCCAATCAAGATTCTCCTTGTAGTGAGCTATGACGTATTCGTATTCCATTGGCGGTACAGGCTTTGCAGGCGTATGTGTTCTTCCTTTGAAAAGAAAAAGGTAGAGATCATCAGAAGAATGTATAATGTGAAAAAACCATAAACTTCAATAACAATAAAATGCATTCAGTTTATAGTTTTAGAGATAATAAAAGAAGAGTTTTAAATTTGAGTCCGAACGTGTATACACCGGGTCAAAATTGACCCTGATTCCGAGTCACATCACAGGAGGCCTGACACATTTCTGGGTCCTGGGTCAGGCTGATCCGGAAACTGGTTAAAAATTGAGATTTTGACTAGGATTGTGCGTCAGTTTGACACAATTTTGGGTCTGTTTACACAGATTCCGGGTCATATTGACCCAGATATAGGTCAGGCACCCTGCGACCCGTAATCCGGGTCAATTCTGACCCAGTAGTTTTTACCAATGTAGTTTTCCAAGATAGAACGGAGAGTACGAGTTGACTTAACTGAAGGGACGAGTTGACCCGCTTCCAGGACGGGTACGAGTTGAGCCGCTAGTTTTGCCGACCAGTCGTGACAAACGTACGATCATTTACAAATAGTAAATACAATAATCAAATATTACCCATTTCACTGATAAATCATGGCGCTACCAAAAACACGAATTACAAATATTCTTCGTAAATAAGGTTTGTAAAATGTTTAATTAACAAGGACAGATTAATTTTGTGACTATTGTCTGATATTCCATGGCCGCCCATCACGAAACGGATGTTGGTGTTTGTAACGAAAGAAAGTTCTATGGTGCCTCTTGTACCAGTTTTTCAAATGATGCTTTTGTACAGGTTTAGTGGTGTAACTAGGGGGGTTGGGGGGGGGCACGTGCCCCAAATCGATTTTCGTGCTCTAGGACCTCGGTTGGGCACTATGTGGATTGTTTTTTCAGTCCCTACCTGATTGCATGGGTTTTCCCTGGAATATTTATCTGGGGTTTTCCTCTCACATCTAAAACTGAAACTTCCTGAAACTTTTTTTTTTCTTTTCATTTTTTATTTTAGTAAATGACCCCTACATTACCTCTAGGTGACCTTTAGTCAAATACCTAGTACGAGCTTTGTTCAGTTGTCGTTGAGTCCAAGTTTGGTTACAATTGGCTAAAGCGTTTGGAAGTTATAGCGATTTTCAGGGTGATCGCGTGACATCAGCAAATGAACTATGGTGACCACTATGTGACCTTTGACATGACCCAATTCTGTGTACACCCTATAATATGAAGCATGGCCCAAGGACGATACTTACAAAGTTTGGCCTCGATCGGACAACTGGGAGAAGAAAAATTCAGTAACTTTTACTAAAATGCACTCTAATGACCAACGTGACTTCTAGGTGACCTTTGCCCAATACTTTGACCCAATACCAGTACAAGTTCTGCTCAGACAGTTGTCGTTGTGTCCACGTTTAGATACAACTGGCTGAAGCGTTTGGAAATTATAGCCATTAGGCTGATCACGTGACATCGTGAGAATAAAGAAGATACAGCGAGACCACAATAATATTATATCAGCCGTCGGCTGATTTGAAAATTAAATCTGAACGCAGGGATTCCATGTGCTTTCATTGCGGTTTTTATTCATTACGAGGTCTCGGACTGATTACTAGGCGGGGTTGCGCGACCAATGTTTGCATGTCATCACGTGACCTGTAGTGGGTATCCCGTCATCTCAGCTGATGGCAAACTACCTGCACATACAGACTGTGACCGACAGAGTCACATCAATAGTGGGCTTTTGGTAATAAATACCACAGTTACTAAGCCATTTTATTAAAGTTGTATGTTGTGACATTGATTTTGATCACATTATAAATTACCGGTATTCTACTACAAAAGAGGTTTAGCCTCTAAATTATTTTAGATAATGGAAGACTGCGGGAGAATGTATAAAAGGAAAATATTGTGATCTTGTAATTGTGTTGGTTTCGTTTGCTTTGTGAATCAAAACTTCACGATTAAATACACCATTCACGTATGGTAAGTCAACTTCTCTTGGCAAAACGAAAAGTGTTACCGGTATTCACGCATTGTCTGCGGGCAATGCATTATGTATCACAGCGCAGAGAAATTCATATTTTTGTGCTGCGAATCGTGCTGTTGGATAGCGAAGACAGCAACAAATTTAAACAAGCAATAAACTAAGCAATATTGGTGGTGTGGTATAAAGAACCGGTGGTTTACATTCGCTACTTTTTAATCAGTAAGCTTACAAGGCCACTATACCCATTTACTACTAATTTAACTCGTGTTGGAACTAGAGACATGTACATGTACATGTACAATCATGTAATGTACATGTACCATAGAGCTGTATATTTATATACAGCTCTACGACATGTACATGTATGTACATTGAAACTCGCTCTCCGTGCAGCGAGTAAAAGACGTATAATGTTGCTAAAATATTACAGACGACGCAGACTACTGCTCGTTGCTTGGACATATTTGTTTTGAGTATCACGTATTATTTATATATTGAGGAAGCTGTAATAAACCAATGAAGCGTGTTTTGTCCATTTTTTTAATCCACATTAAGGCCTTGGATAAGGGGCAACAGAGCGTGGTGGAAGAAAGAGCAGATGTTTAATGGTGGGACTGATAGTGTAGTCTATACCCAACCACGGAGTTAGAAAGTGTTCCTTTGTTTTGAACGTTCGTAGGACCGTATCACGGTAAAGACCTTGACATTGCCCAATCACAAGCTATGCACTGAAGACTCCACCCAATCTGACCGTTGTTTTTGTTGAACATCATAAATTTATGTTAATCAAGGAGCCAGGAGAGAGGCATGTACTGAGAAATGTCCGTATTGTGCCAGCTGGTACCTGTAGAGCATATTCATAGGGCGAAGACAATTACTGCCAATGCAAGGCAACAATGTTCCCACACTAATAAAAGAATTGAGCTCTTACAAGAATGTTACTTAAATCATGGAGGGGTGTCTTCCTTCCTCCATGCTTAAATGGAGGTTGTGTTGCATGGCTCTTGTGACAAAGTCACGTGAACGTTAACTGACAATATAAGATGTGCACAAAAGAGGAAAAGGAAGACAATTTTGGACTAAAGAACCCTCATATAAACTGATTGCAAAAGCAATTTTTACTTCACCACAAAATTAACACGAGAACTGCAGCATGTTTTTTTTTCTTCTTTCCTCTTCTTTGAGGAGCCAGGGACAGGGTGAAGCATAAGGATTTGGGTGTCAGGTTGGCAAAATAACTTAAAGGTATATAGGACTGTTAAAGCCGATAGTGCAGGGTTTTTATTTTGTTTAATTCAATGTAATTCACATTCAAATGAGATTCGGTTCGTCCGTAATGATATTCAGGTCTGCTGTTCACATTCAAAATGAGACTCGGTTCGTCCAGGATGATATTTAGGTCTGCTGTTCACATTCATATGAAATATTGTTACAAACCATGGAAACTGCTCTCCAAACATTAATTAATTGACAAACGGCGCCCCATAGTATGTATGTGTATGTATAATGTATACATAATGTATGTAAATCGGGAGCCTATGTATGTTGTGTTGTCGCGTTGTCTTGTTGTAGCGTTTGAGAAAGACTCATGATCGAAAATTGAGGCTTTTGTCATATTTGGTGAACAGTTTGCAACGTGATTCCTTTATTTCTATAAAGATGTACTGTCATAGCGTTTAGGATGTACAAGTTGACTTCATGCCAAAGGTACGAGTTTGCGAAGATACGGTACGAGTTAACCCGCTTCCATGGTCGAGTGTGTATCGAAAACGGAGAAGTCTTTCGGTGCTTTTCCTAGACTTCAACCAGTTTCAATTATAATTCGTGCTGGTGCGTGAAACGATGGTCACTATTATGCACAAAAAAAGGTTATTAAATGTGATAGGTTGGATCATCGTAGACATGGCAATGTTTAGATTGTAGAAACTGAATCTGAAATCTATAAGTTCGGAAAATCACTTACCAATCGTTTTTAGTTGACTTCGTGTTCGAGATAAACTCTGGTTGATAGCGAAAAGCTTCTCTCTGTACTGCCAGTAAATGAACATCATTATTACTGAAATGGTACAGGCCCAGATTACATGTCGCAGGGCGGTCATTTTGGGGGAATGCTATTGCGTGTAGGCCTTCAGTGTAAAGGCAGTCGACGAATGTCGAAGGCTGTAACGGCACTTACAGAGCATAAATATAATGCGACGCAATGACCGATCAAGGTTGTCATTCCGAATTAATTCATCATCTGCATCACTGCATGCATCACCACACCTGTATATTAATGCGCTGACATGTTTAAAGGCATTGCATACGTTTGGTAATTTTAGCCTACTGTTTGTTTCAAACCAATATAATTGTAGATATATACCATAAAACTAACCTGTGAAAGTTTCATTTTAAAAGGTAGTAGCGTTTTTGAGATTTCGGCGACAAACTAGAACGGTTATTTCACGCCGGAGAACAGTTAGTAAATAGTTTCGACATTTCATATTGTAGTTCGTTGAAAAAGTACTACCGCCCTCCTGTGGTCGTTATCTTAAAAATACCAATATGGGCCGTTTGAAATTGGTTCGTTCGGCCAGCCCGGGGGTCCATGTGCCAGCCGTGGCACGGCTTCCTGTAACCCGAAACGGGGTCACGAACTCTCCACTGTGGCTTGGCAGGTAGTAGGCCTACACATTGTGCTCACTGATGGTATCACCGAGGAAATCCAAAAAGCTCAATGAAATCGTTTGCTATGTACTGTTTGGTAAATAATCTTTGCCCATGCCCGACTTGTGGTTATCATGAAGCAATAAATCAGTTTATTGCTCCGTGCTAATATTTACAAGAATCATGTTGACTCCTTTTTGAATATGTTTCAAACCGAAAACAAACTTGACCCCCCCCCCAAAAAAAATAAATAATAATAATCTATGGCTACGGGACGTAGCCCGTCGACCGGAGTAGTTACCGGCACAAAGGAAAATAGTAATCAACCCATCATGCGTACATCTGGCATGTTCCCCAGACGGAAGGATTTATGGCCCTTTTCGAATCCACGGCTTTGGCTTTGGATTCGAAGCTCATGGCGTCTATGTAGGAAGCTACAAACGAGTCAATACATTTCTATTTTTGTGAATTGTTGAAATGCTATCAAAAGGCTTTGCCAATCCTCGTTAGGGGTGTAAATACTTACATACTTGCATAATGTTTTCTTTAGAATATGCCCACCAAGTCTGCCCTACAATTTTGACCTTTATATTTACTTGTATGATTTTGCTTGTACTTTTGTTACCGGTAGTCAGCCGGCCATGCAGTAGCAGCTATCAAAAGTGTGTGCAGGTCCCTAGGCCTAAATAAAGAGTTGAGTAAACAAGAGCGTGGAAAACCCGGTGTTTTGAAGTGTTAACTAGACCTAAGTAAAGTCTGGTTGCCCGACCAAAAAGTCTCTGACTATTCTCTGTCGATTTTAGGGTCAGGTATCACCCAATGTCACTTGACAAAAAAGGAGGAATTCCTCCTTTTCCGAAAATATCCGAAATGCTCCGAACTCGTTGTCTAACATTCGGACAGTGTCGTTGGTGGTCGAACATTTCTTTTGTTGATACAAAAAAATCAAAAAAATTAGCAGACACGTCCCATAATCGTTTTTCTTTTTTTTTCCCCCCAACAAATTCAACACAATATTTTAATATAAAAAAATTTGTAACATTTTTACAATCTGATTATTCCAGGCTTTTTCAAAGTAAACGAAGCCCGTTTTTTATCCAATACATCGTCCACCGTTGGTGTCAAGTAATGACTATGTTTGTTGCGTCATAATCTATGTTTAGCTTTGGTTGATGCTTGACCTAAGATTTTTAACAAGAGTTGTCAGGGAATCTTTGGTCAGGGAACCAGACTAACTTACGTATTGACCCTTGCATACACATCACACGCGGCGACTGTGCCACGCTCACAAATTTTAGAAGTCAATAGGTATGTTTCATGTGATGTCACCCAGTCTTTTTCTAATGCTGCGTGCGCCAAGCGCCAACAGACGCTGGAAATCATTCAGCAGACGACGCGCCAGCCATTGAGTTTGTATATGGCTGGACCCAACATGGCTGCGATATGAAATTTTCCCGGGATCACGCAACCTTTCTATAGACCTTTCTTTTGCAACGTCACAGCCCGAGTTTTTGCCAACCAAGATGGAAAAACTATGGGAAGCCGTCATTGCAAAGCATAAACAGATAATCACAGTTTGAAAAAATGTTACAAAAATATTCAAAAATTGTTCAAAATTTGTTGGAAACAAACCAACCAATAATGGGATGTATTTTTTCAGGTGATGTTATCATTTTTTTCAATATCACATTGAATACTATATGTTGTCAAATGTTGACATTGAGTAGAGTCCAACTGCGTTAACCAGACTAAAATCTGTTTGTTTTCGTAGCCTAGCTGTGGCAACAATAAGTGGTGGATGCTTGTTCTCAAACGTTTGGGGCTCATTGCTAAACACCAATAAGTATCGGAAGTAATAATCAGTGCTTGCGTGCGTTTATACGAAACTTTACCCAGTCCCTCCTTGCATATACACCCTAAAAACAGATTGGTTAAAACAACCAATGTATTGGTAGATATGTGTCCAACCAAGCTTACTGGTCAATTTAACCAATATTTTTTAACAATTTAACAACAAATCTTTGTAAACTTATCAACATTTTGGTTAAATCCAACCAATATCTTGGTTAGATTAACCAATAAGCTTGGTTGGACACACATCTACCAACATCTTGGTTGTTTTTAACCAATCCGTTTTTAGGGTGTATACTACAAAACCCCGGATCCTTTAGTACATACTCAAAGAACCCGTCTTAGAGACATATTTAAACAAAATTAGATTCCTCAAGTACTCAGAATCTTATGTTGAAGAGTCTAGTTTATTTAGCCTTTTTTTCTTCACTGACAGTGCCAAAAACTTAAGCCATTTTATTACCCGTACAGAAACCGTCTTCAAAATGTCTTAACATTAACCGAAATTCTTTAATTCTCTGAAAAGATTCGCTTTGATAAGGAATTTTTTGCGACCATCGGGTGGATCGTCGCAGCGTATAGTGAAGGAGGGTCACCGTGTGGTGCTTATTTTGGTCATTTCGTACTCTTAACATTTAATTTTAAAAACGGGACTGTAATTCTATAAATTAGTTGCATCTAATAAGTAATGTAAATGTAGGCCTAATTAACTACAAAACAAGTTAATAAAAAGGCTGTAATTGTCTACTTTGAATGTTCGGTGGCAGCAGACATACCAGATCGACAATTAATTTAAGTGGTAAGATTGATGCCACCTATTGTCCCCAAAAGTCACCCATCATAAAATTTAATTACAATTTATCAAACGTTTTATTTTAAAAGTGCGGTTATTCTAAAATGTACTTAGTTTAAAACATATTTATATTATATTACGAGACCAGATCTTTACCATTAAGAAAAATACTGAATAATTTTTTTTTTTTTTTTTTTTTTTTGCAATTCATGGGAATAAAATATCTACATTATATGTCAGTTAAAAAAGATACATCAATTAATTTCAAAACCGGGACTAGCAAAATTTAATTAGGGAATAACAGTGCGAGGACCCGGTCTTCACTGCTTGGTAATGACCGGGGTGGTGGCTGGCCGCTGTTAACGACCAAGCCGGAGGCGCGGTCGTTAATAGCAGCCAGCCACCACCCAAGGTCATTACCAAGCAGTGAAGACCGGGGCCTCGCACTGTTATTCCCATTAATAAATACCTTTTTAACGAAATAAACTAAAATTTTCTTGTTTTGTTAGCCGGTCTTTATATCGCCGTTAATACACCCCCACGTGATCACATTTTGACCAATCAGAATCCACAAACTGTCCTAGGTATTTATTAATGCAATTTAAAACTACTACTATTATCAAATCACTGATAAAAACATCTTCAAACGTAACTTCTAAAAGCGAAATGAATTTGTGCATCCCAAATGTTTTCAAATTGTTACCATTCCATTATGAAATTTAGAAGTTTTTTTTGATGAGTGCAGCTTGATAAGAACCTTTTCTCTTAAGACCTTTTCTAACTTGTTCAAGAATATTCCTTGATATCTCCTGGACATTTATGGAATTATTGAACTTTTGGGTTCATCCGTAAATAATTGTTGTTCACACAATACAACATAATAGTCAACTAAGTGCAACAACTTAGGCCTTCAATACAACCCTCACAGAACCCGTCTTTAAAGTATCTAAACATAAACTAAACTCTATTAAATCATCAGAATTTATTTGTGAATAGTGTAGTCTTATAAAGAATATTTTTGCATATTTTCCCTCAAAATTCTTATTGACTTATCTCAAACGTTTGGGGCTCATCTTTTTATGGTACAATACCACGTATAGTCAACACGCACACTGAGTGAAACAACTTATGCCATCATGCCCCAAGCAGAACTCGTCTTCAAAGTATTTAAACATAAACAGACATCCTTCAAATCATCACAATTTCTTTTTGAAGAGTCTATTCTTATCAGTAATATTTTGCCATATTTTTCCACAACATACTTATTGACTTATTTAAAGTTAAAGTCATCAGAAACGTTTGGGGCTCAATGGTTCATTAAATTAGATCTCAACGTACCTATTATAAAGAAGCTTATTGAGTGAACCATGACATCGAGTACATGTCATCATATAAATATAGGGCCCAATTCACTGTACTTCAGATGAAGTCAGTGGATTGGCTCTAGAATAGAGCTGTATAGAATGAAATGAAAAACCGGCTCTGATGAAATTCAATCTGTATTATAATATTGCCTTGTTTGTTGGTAGTGTATGATTTCTTTCATTGGCACTTGTCAGGCCTTGACATTAAGTTTAAAGGGGTTGTTTTTTAGCTTCTGTCGTACACCAAATTGTGTGCAAGCAATGTACAGTGTATCATCACACACAACGGCGAAGCACGAGCTGCTGTAATGTAATATTGACCAATCATTACACAGATGAAAGCAGCTGCGAAACATGCTAGGCGGACGAGAACATTAGGTATAGACTGGTCCCCTGACTGGTCCCCTTACAGAACCAGTGATTTATTAAATTGGATTTGCATGTACATAAGCTTTTAACCAGTGGCCTGACTGGGGGGGGGGCGAAACTAGGGTAACATTTCAGGGGGCACAAAGGGATGCATCATTTTTTCAAAGTGGCACCTTTGGCCAAATAAAACTGGTTTCCGTTGGGTTTTTTTTTCCGAAACAAGGCCCCATTTCAGTGATATTTTTATGCAGATTACTATTTTATATAAAATTGTCTGACATGGAGGTACAAAGAAATCCGTTTTCTGCGTGTAAATATTAAACAAAAGTTTTAAACATTGAAATTACTACACAAAAGCTTATGAAATGTAACAATTAATTTTTGTAATTTTTAATATAAAAATTCTAGATTTCAGATGTGTGTGTGCGTGTGTGTGTGTGTTGGGGGGGGGGGGAGGGCGGTTGCACCCTGGGGCACGGACATCAGTTAAGGGGTACGTGCCCCCCCCCCCACCCCCAGTCAGGCCACTGGTTAAAAGCTTATGTACATGCAAATCCAATTTAATAAATCACTGGTTCTGTAAATCAGGGGACCAGTCTATACCTAATGTTCTCGTCCGCCTAGCATGTAGCAATACCTTGCCACAATCTTTCCATATAATGAGCCTCTTCCAGGTTTGAGTGATCATCCAAATATGGAATTATTTTTTGATAAAACTCCTTTGGATACCTTTGAAGGCACTTCCTTGTCGCTGAGAAACACGCTGACCAACAATGATCGATGGACTTTGGTGGCGCCCTCCCAAATATATCTTGATAAAATTCTCCAAATGTGCCTTTTGCAGGTCGCAGAATACCACTATCAATTGCAGCTTTAAATTTGCCAGTATGCACAATTCTTCCCCAGTTGGTGTATTTCACTTTACTGAGGATGCAAGGAACTCCTTTTCTTGCTTTGTCGAGAAATTCCTTTGGAGTTTGAAAGCAATCATGAGGATGATCACCTAACTCGCCTTGGAGAAATATAGTTATATTTGCGAGGTTTTCATAATTCTTGATAATGTGGTAGGTATAGGTATGGGCCTCCCGTCCAACGTTGGGTAGTTCCTCCCAGTTTTTGACTCTGAATGGAGGTTTTGATCCTGGGCCGTGACCCTTGTCGTACACGTGACAATAATTAGCAACGGGTTTCAGCCAATCAAGATTCTCCTTGTAGTGAGCTATGACGTATTCGTATTCCATTGGCGGTACAGGCTTTGCAGGCGTATGTGTTCTTCCTTTGAAAAGAAAAAGGTAGAGATCATCAGAAGAATGTGTAATGTGAAAATAACCATAAACTTCAATAACAATAAAATGCATTAAGTTTATAGTTTTAGAGATAATAAAAGAAGAGTTTTAAATTTGAGTCCGAACGTGTATACACCGGGTCAAAATTGACCCTGATTCCGAGTCACATCACAGGAGGCCTGACACATTTCTGGGTCCTGGGTCAGGCTGATCCGGAAACTGGTTAAAAATTGAGATTTTGACTAGGATTGTGCGTCAGTTTGACACAATTTTGGGTCTGTTGACACAGATTCCGGGTCATACTGACCCAGACATAGGTCAGGCACCCTGCGACCCGTAATCCGGGTCAATTCTGGCCCAGTAGTTTTTACAAATGTAGTTTTCCAAGATAGAACGGAGAGTACGAGTTGACTTAACTGAAGGGACGAGTTGACCCGCTTCCAGGACGGGTACGAGTTGAGCCGCTAGTTTTGCCGACCAGTACGATCATTAACAAATAGTAAATACAATAATCAAATATTACCCATTTCACTGATAAATCATGGCGCTACCAAAAACACGAATTACAAATATTCTTCGTAAATAAGGTTTGTAAAATGTTTAATTAACAAGGACAGATTAATTTTGTGACTATTGTCTGATATTCCATGGCCGCCCATCACGAAGCGGATGTTGGTGTTTGTAACGAAGTTCTATGGTGCCTCTTGTACCAGTTTTTCAAATGATGCTTTTGTACAGGTTTAGTGGTGTAACTAGGGGGGTTGGGGGGGGGGGGCACGTGCCCCAAATCGATTTTCGTGCTCTAGGACCTCGGTTGGGCACTATGTGGATTGTGTTTTCAGTCCCTACCTGATTGCATGGGTTTTCCCTGGATTATTTATCTGGGGTTTTCCTCTCACATCTAAAACTGAAACTTTCTTTTATTTTAGTAAATGACCCCTACATTAGCTCTGGGTGACCTTTAGTCAAATACCTAGTACGAGCTTTGTTCAGTTGTCGTTGAGTCCAAGTTTGGTTACAATTGGCTAAAGCGTTTGGAAGTTATAGCGATTTTCAGGGTGATCGCGTGACATCAGCAAATGAACTATGGTGACCCCTATGTGACCTTTGACATGACCCAATTCTGTGTACACCCTATAATATGAAGCATGGCCCAAGGACGATACTTACAAAGTTTGGTCTCGATCGGACAACTGGGAGAAGAAAAATTCAGTAACTTTTACTAAAATGCACTCTAATGACCAACGTGACTTCTAGGTGATCTTTGACCCAATACTTTGACCCAATACCAGTACAAGTTCTGCTCAGACAGTTGTCGTTATGTCCACGTTTAGATACAACTGGCTGAATCGTTTGGAAATTATAGCCATTAGGCTGATCACGTGACATCGTGAGAATAAAGAAGATACAGCGAGACCACAATAATATTATATCAGCCGTCGGCTGATTTGAAAATTAAATCTGAACGCAGGGATTCCACGTGCTTTCATTGCGGTTTTTATTCATTACGAGGTCTCGGACTGACTAGGCGGCGTTGCGCGACCAATGTTTGCATGTCATCACGTGACCTGTAGTGGGTACCACGTCATCTCAGCTGATGGCAAACTACCTGCACATACAGACTGTGACCGACAGAGTCACATCAATAGTGGGCTTTTGGTAATAAATACCACAGTTACTAAGCCATTTTTATTAAAGTTGTATGTTGTGACATTGATTTTGATCACATTATAAATTACCGGTATTCTACTACAAAAGAGGTTTAGCCTCTAAATTATTTTAGATAATGGAAGACTGCGGGAGAATGTGTAAAAGGAAAATATTGTGATCTTGTAATTGTGTTGGTTTCGTTTGCTTTGTGAACCAAAACTTCACGATTAAATACACCATTCACGTATGGTAAGTCAGTTTCTCTTGGCAAAACGACAAGTGTTACCGGTATTCGCGCATTGTCTGCGTGCAATGCATTATGTATCACAGCGCAGAGAAATTCATATTTTTGTGCTGCGAATCGTGCTGTTGGATAGCGAAGACAGCAACAAATTTAAACAAGCAATAAACTAAGCAATATTGGTGGTGTGGTATAAAGAACCGGTGGTTTACATTCGCTACATTTTAATCAGTAAGCTTAAAGGTCACTATACCCATTTACTACTAATTTAACTAGAACTAGAGACATGTACATGTACAATCATGTAATGTACATGTACCATACAGCTGTATATTATACAGCTCTATGACATGTACATGTATGTAAATGGAAACTCGCTCTCCGTGCAGCGAGTAAAAGACGTATAATGTTGCTAAAATATTACAGACGACGCAGACTACTGCTCGTTGCTTGGACATATTTGTTTTGAGTATCACGTATTATTTTTAATATATTGAGGAAGCTGTAATAAACCAATGAATTAGCGTGTTTTGTCCAATTTTTTACGCCACATTAAGGCCTTGGATAAGGGGCAACAGAGCGTGGTGGAAGAAAGAGCAGATGTTTAATGGTGGGACTGATTGTGTAGTCTATACCCAACAACGGAGGTAGAAAGTGTTCCTTTGTTTTGAACGTTCGTAGGACCGTATCACGGTAAAGACCTTGACATTGCCCAATCACAAGCTATGCACTGAAGACTCCACCCAACTCTGACCGTTGTTTTTGTTGAACATCATAAATTTATGTTAATCAAGGAGCCACAAAATTAACACGAGAACTGCAGCATGTTTTTTTTCTTCCTTCCTCTTCTTTGAGGAGCCAGGGACGCGGGTGAAGCATAAGGATTTGGGTGTCAGGTTGGCCAAATAACTTAAAGGTATATAGGACTGTTAAAGCCGATAGTGCAGGGTTTTTATTTTGTTTAATTCAATGTAATTCACATTCAAATGAGATTCGGTTCGTCCGTAATGATATTCAGGCCTGATGTTCACATTCATATGAAATATTGTTACAAACCATGGAAACTGCTCTCCAAACATTAATTAATTGACAAACGCCGCCCCATAGTATGTATGTGTATGTATAATGTATACATAATGTATGTAAATCGGGAGCCTATGTATGTTGTGTTGTGTTGTCGCGTTGTCTTGTTGTAGCGTTTGAGAAAGACTCGTGATCGAAAATTGAGGCTTTTGTCATATTTGGTAAACAGTTTGCGACATGATTCCTTTATTTCTATAAAGATGTACTGTCATAGCGTTTAGGATGTACAAGTTGACTTCATGCCAAAGGTACGAGTTTGCGAAGATACGGTACGAGTTAACCCGCTTCCATGGTCGAGTGTGTATCGAAAACGGAGAAGTCTTTCGGTGCTTTTCCTAGACTTCAACCAGTTTCAATTATAATTCGTGCTGGTGCGTGAAACGATGGTCACAATTATGCACAAAAAAGGTTATTAAATGTGATAGGTTGGATCATCGTAGACATGGCAATGTTTAGATTGTAGAAACTGAATCTGAAATCTATAAGTTCGGAAAATCACTTACCAATCATTTTTGGTTGACTTCGTGTTCGAGATAAATTCTGGTTGATAGCGAAAAGCTTCTCTCCGTACTGGCAGTAAATGAACACCATTATTACTGAAATGGTACAGGCCCAGATTACTTGTCGCAGGGCGGTCATTTTGGGGGAAAGCTATTGCGTATAGGCCTTCAGTGTAATGGCAGTCGACGAATGTCAAAGGCTGTAACGGCACGTACAGAGCATTAATATAATGCGACACAATGGCCCATCAAGGTTGCCATTCCGAATTAATTCATCATCTGCATCACTGCATGCATCACCACACCTGTATATTAATGCGCTGACATGTTTAAAGGCATTGCATACGTTTGGTAATTTTAGCCTACTGTTTGTTTCAAACCAATATAATTGTAGATATATACCATAAAACTAACCTGTGAAAGTTTCATTTTAAAAGGTAGTAGCGTTTTTGAGATTTCGGCGACAAACTAGAACGGTTATTTCACGCCGGAGAACAGTTAGTAAATAGTTTCGACATTTCATATTGTAGTTCGTTGAAAAAGTACTACCGCCCTCATGTGGTCGTTATCTTAAAAATACCAATATGGGCCGTTTGAAATTGGTTCGTTCGGTCAGCCCGGGGGGTCCATGTGCCAGCCGTGGCACGGCTTGGTGTAACCCGAAACGGGGTCACGAACTCTCCACTGTGGCTTGGCAGGTAGTAGGCCTACACATTGTGCTCACTGATGGTATCACCGAGGAAATCCAAAAAGCTCAATCAAATCATTTGCTACTCTTAACATTTAATTTTAAAAACGGGACTGTAATTCTATAAATTAGTTGCATCTAATAAGTAATATAAATGTAGGCCTAATTAACTACAAAACAAGTTAATAAAAAGGCTGTAATTGTCTACTTTGAATGCTTGGTGGCAGTAGACATACCAGATCGACAATTAATTTAAGTGGTAAGATTGATGCCACCTATTGTCCCCAAAAGTCACCCATCATAAAATTTAATTACAATTTATCAAACGATTTATTTTAAAAGTGCGGTAATTTTAAAATGTACTTAGTTCAAAACATATTTATATTATATTACGAGACCAGATCTTTACCATTAAGAAAAATACTGAATAAAATTTTTTTAATTTTTTTTTTGCAATTCATGGGAATAAAATATGTACATTATATGTCAGTTAAAAAGATACATCAATTAATTTCAAAACCGGGACTAGGAAAATTTAATGCAATTTAAAACTACTACTATTATCAAATCACTGAAAATAAGCATCTTCAAACGTAACTTCTAAAAGTGAAATGAATTTGCGCATCCCAAATATTTTCAAATTGTTACCATTCCATTTTGAAATTTAGATTTTTTTTTTGATGAGTGCAGCTTGATAAGAACCCTTTCTCTTAAGACCTTTTCTCCACACATTAACTTATTCATAGTTTAAGTCATGTGAAACATTTTGGCTCTTGAGAACTCTTTTAAATCCTTATAGTTTTGTTGTAAAGTATCTAACTTGTTCAAGAATATTCCTTGATTTCTCCTGGACATTTATGGAATTATTGAACTTTTGGGTTCATCCGTAAATAATTGTTGTTCACACAATACAACATAATAGTCAACTAAGTGCAACAACTTAGGCCGTCAATACAACCCTCACAGAACCCGTCTTTAAAGTATCTAAACATAAACTAAACTCTATTAAATCATCAGAATTTATTTGTGAAGAGTGTAGTCTTATAAAGAATATTTTTGCATATTTTTCCTCAAAATTCTTATTGACTTATTTAAAGTTAAGTTCATCTCAAACGTTTGGGGCTAATCTTGTTATGGTACAATACCACGTATAGTCAACACGCACACTGAGTGCAACAACTTATGCCATCAATGCCCCAAACAGAACTCGTCTTCAAAGTATTTAAACATAAACAGACATCCTTCAAATCATCACAATTTCTTTTTGAAGAGTCTATTCTTATCAATAATATTTTGCCATATTTTTCCACAACATACTTATTGACTTATTTAAAGTTAAAGTCATCTCAAACGTTTGGGGCTCAATGGTTTATTAAATTAGATCTCAGCGTACCTATTATAAAGAAGCTTATTGAGTGAACCATGACATCGAGTACATGTCATCATATAAATATAGGGCCCAATCCACTGTACTTCAGATGAAGTCAGTGGATTGGCTCTAGAATAGAGCTGTCTAGAATGAAATGAAAAACAGGCTCTGATGAAATTCAATCTGTATTATAATATTGCCTTGTTTGTTGGTAGTGTATGATTTCTTTCATTGGCACTTGTCAGGCCTTGACATTAAGTTTAAAGGGGTTGTTTTTTAGCTTCTTTCGTACACCAAATTGTGTGCAAGCAATGTACAGTGTATAATCACACACAACGGCGAAGCACGAGCTGCTATAATGTAATATTGACCAATCATTACACAGATGAAAGCAGCTGCAAAACTAGGGTAACATTTCAGTGGGGCACAAAGGGATGCATCATTTTTTCAAACTGGCACTTTTGGCCAAATAAAACTGGTTTCCGTTGGGTTTTTTCCGAAACAATGCCCCATTTCAGTGATATTGTTATGCAGATTACTATTTTATATAGAATTGTCTGACATGGAGGTAAAAAGAAATCCGTTTTCTGCGTGTAAATATTAAACAAAAGTTTTAAACATTGAAATTACTACACAAAAGCTTATGAAATGTAACAATTAATTCTTGTAATTTTTAATATAAAAATTCTAGATTTCAGATGTGTGTATGCGTGTGTGTGTGAGTTTGTTTAGGCATTCAAACCGGGGACTTAAAACAAAAGAGGACAATAGGGTCCCCGGTTGGAAAAGGTCCCCAGTTGGAAATCGTGTTCAAAACCAATGGGAGCTGTTGCTAAAAAGTTAGAGTACAAACAAAAGAGGGACAATAGGAGGTCCCCGATTGGAGGTAAATACACACTTGTGTGTGTGTGTTGGGGGGGTGGGGGGAGGGCGGTTGCACCCTGGGGCACGGACATCAGTTAAGGGGTACGTGCCCCCCCCCCCAGTCAGGCCACTGGTTAAAAGCTTATGTACATGCAAATCCATAATAAATCACTGGTTCTGTAAAACAGGGGACCAGTCTATACCTAATGTTCTCGTCGGCTTAGCATGTAGCAATACCTTGCCACAATCTTTCCATATAATGACCCTCTTCCAGGTTTGAGTGATCATCCAAATGTGGAATTATTTTTTGATAAAACTCCTTTGGATACCTTTGAAGGCACTTCCTTGTCGCTGAGAAACACCCTGACCAACAATTATCGATGGACTTTGGTGGCGCCCGCCCAAATATCTCTTGATAAAATTCTCCAAATGTGCCTTTTGCAGGTCGCAGAATACCACTATCAATTGCAGCTTTAAATTTGACATTATGAATAATTCTTCCCCAGTTGGTGTATTTCACTTTACTGAGGATGCAAGGAACTCCTTTTCTTGCTTTGTCGAGAAATTCCTTTGGAGTTTGAAAGCACTCATGAGGATGATCACCTAACTCGCCTTGGAGAAATATAGTTATATTTGCGAGGTTTTCATAATTCTTGATAATGTGGTAGGTATAGGTATGGGCCTCCCGTCCAACGTTGGGTAGTTCCTCCCAGTTTTTGACTCTGAATGGAGGTTTTGATCCTGGGCCGTGACCCTTGTCGTACACGTGACAATAATTAGCAACGGGTTTCAGCCAATCAAGATTCTCCTTGTAGTGAGCTATGACGTATTCGTATTCCATTGGCGGTACAGGCTTTGCAGACGTATGTGTTCTTCCTTTGAAAAGAAAAAGGTAGAGATCATCAGAAGAATGTATAATGTGAAAATAACCATAAACTTCAATAACAATAAAATGCATTCAGTTTATAGTTTTAGAGATAATAAAAGAAGAGTTTTAAATTTGAGTCCGAACGTGTATACACCGGTTCAAAATTGACCCTGATTCCGAGTCACATCACAGGAGGCCTGACACATTTCTGGGTCCTGGGTCAGGCTGATCCGGAAACTGGTAAAAAATTGAGATTTTGACTAGGATTGTGCGTCAGTTTGACACAATTTTGGGTCTGTTTACACAGATTCCGGGTCATACTGACCCAGACATGGGTCAGGCACCCTGCGACCCGTAATCCGGGTCAATTCTGACCCAGTAGTTTTTACCAATGTAGTTTTCCAAGATAGAACGGAGAGTACGAGTTGACTTAACTGAAGGGACGAGTTGACCCGCTTCCAGGACGGGTACGAGTTGAGCCGCTAGTTTTGCCGACCAGTCGTGACAAACGTACGATCATTAACAAATAGTAAATACAATAATCAAATATTACCCATTTCACTGATAAATCATGGCGCTACCAAAAACACGAATTACAAATATTCTTCGTAAATAAGGTTTGTAAAATGTTTAATTAACAAGGACAGATTAATTTTGTGACTATTGTCTGATATTCCATGGCCGCCCATCACGAAACGGATGTTGGTGTTTGTAACGAAAGAAAGTTCTATGGTGCCTCTTGTACCAGTTTTTCAAATGATGCTTTTGTACAGGTTTAGTGGTGTAACTAGGGGGGTTGGGGGGGGGGCACGTGCCCCAAATCGATTTTCGTGCTCTAGGACCTCGGTTGGGCACTATGTGGATTGTGTTTTCAGTCCCTACCTGATTGCATGGGTTTTCCCTGGATTATTTATCTGGGGTTTTCCTCTCACATCTAAAACTGAAACTTCCTGAAACTTTCTTTTATTTTAGTAAATGACCCCTACATTAGCTCTGGGTGACCTTTAGTCAAATACCTAGTACGAGCTTTGTTCAGTTGTCGTTGAGTCCAAGTTTGGTTACAATTGGCTAAAGCGTTTGGAAGTTATAGCGATTTTCAGGGTGATCGCGTGACATCAGCAAATGAACTATGGTGACCTCTATGTGACCTTTGACATGACCCAATTCTGTGTACACCCTATAATATGAAGCATGGCCCAAGGACGATACTTACAAAGTTTGGTCTCGATCGGACAACTGGGAGAAGAAAAATTCAGTAACTTTTACTAAAATGCACTCTAATGACCAACGTGACTTCTAGGTGACCTTTGACCCAATACTTTGACCCAATACCAGTACAAGTTCTGCTCAGACAGTTGTCGTTATGTCCACGTTTAGATACAACTGGCTGAAGCGTTTGGAAATTATAGCCATTAGGCTGATCACGTGACATCGTGAGAATAAAGAAGATACAGCGAGACCACAATAATATTATATCAGCCGTCGGCTGATTTGAAAATTAAATCTGAACGCAGGGATTCCATGTGCTTTCATTGCGGTTTTTATTCATTACGAGGTCTCGGACTGACTAGGCGGCGTTGCGCGACCAATGTTTGCATGTCATCACGTGACCTGTAGTGGGTACCACGTCATCTCAGCTGATGGCAAACTACCTGCACATACAGACTGTGACCGACAGAGTCACATCAATAGTGGGCTTTTGGTAATAAATACCACAGTTACTAAGCCATTTTATTAACGTTGTATGTTGTGACATTGATTTTGATCACATTATAAATTACCGGTATTCTACTACAAAAGAGGTTTAGCCTCTAAATTATTTTAGATAATGGAAGACTGCGGGAGAATGTATAAAAGGAAAATATTGTGATCTTGTAATTGTGTTGGTTTCGTTTGCTTTGTGAATCAAAACTTCACGATTAAATACACCATTCACGTATGGTAAGTCAACTTCTCTTGGCAAAACGAAAAGTGTTACCGGTATTCACGCATTGTCTGCGGGCAATGCATTATGTATCACAGCGCAGAGAAATTCATATTTTTGTGCTGCGAATCGTGCTGTTGGATAGCGAAGACAGCAACAAATTAACAAGCAATAAACTAAGCAATATTGGTGGTGTGGTATAAAGAACCGGTGGTTTACATTCGCTACATTTTAATCAGTAAGCTTAAAAGGTCACTATACCCATTTACTACTTATTTAACTCGTGTTGGAACTAGAGACATGTACATGTACAATCATGTAATGTACATGTACCATAGAGCTGTATATTTATATACAGCTCTACGACATGTACATGTATGTAAATGGAAACTCGCTCTCCGTGCAGCGAGTAAAAGACGTGTAATGTCGTCTAACGACGCAGACTACTGCTCGTTGCTTGGACATATTTTTTTGAGTATCACGTATTATTTATATATTGAGGAAGCTGTAATAAACCAATGAAGCGTGTTTTGTCCAATTTTTTACGCCACATAAGGCCTTGGATAAGGGGGCAATAGAGCGTGGTGGAAGAAAGAACAGATGTTTAATGGTGGGACTGGTAGTGTAGTCTATACCCAACCACGGAGGTAGAAAGTGTTCCTTTGTTTTGAACGTTCGTAGGACCGTATCACGGTAAAGACCTTGACATTGCCCACTCACAAGCTATGCACTGAAGACTCCACCCAACTCTGACAGTTGTTTTTGTTGAACATCATAAATATTCATGTTAATCAAGATGCCAGGAGAGAGGCATGTACTGAGAAATTTTCGTATTGTGCTGGTACCTGTAGAGCATATTCATAGGGCGAAGACAATTACTGCCAATGCAAGGCAACAATGTTCCCACACTAATAAAAGAATTGATCTCTTACAAGAATGTTACATGGAGGTTGTGTTGCATGGCTCTTGTGACAAAGTCGCGTGAACGTTAACTGGCAAAAGAAGATGTGCACAAAAGAGGAAAAGGAAGACAATTTTGGACTAAAGAACCCTCATATAAACTGATTGCAAAAGCAATTTTTACTTCACCACAAAATTAACACGAGAAATGAAAGTTGAAATCAAGGTCAAATGCGATACAAAGGTGTTTTTCCAAGGATTGCAGTAAAAACATTACTTAACAATGGCCCTTTAAAGGTAGAAAGGCTAGGAATGTTTCATAAAGAAAATTCAAGTTCAATAGGCCGTATTTTGACAGCAAGATGGCGCAATACTAATTCCATTTTGAAAGTACACAAATATTTCAAAACTTTAAAAATTCAAATTTTTTAAGCATATATCTTGCACTGATTACATTGTAAAACTGTCAATAAAAAAACCCTTCAAAAGTTGTATATTAACTGCTTTATTAGAAGTCTAATTGCATCAGGTTTACCACACTATTTCTATGGTTTGACCCCCAATCTACCCCAAAAGGCGCCCTCTTGCAGTCCAAAATAAGGCCTATTAATCCATGCTTAAATAATAGTCCAAGTTAATTAGACCTTAACACTTCTGCACTCCCTAGCTAAACTAAGCATGCGATGGCAAAGAAATTATATGGTATCATTTCCAGGTCAATTGCGAATATGCCGATCGACCGTGTGTTCTGAAAACTGGGGGCGCTTTATCAATTTCTGCAATAGCAAAACATTTTTGATATGTGCGCAAAACAAATGTACCGATTGACGGTGAGTAATCGTTCAAGAAATTACACTTTAAAATCGAACACGAAATGATCAATAAGTCTGAAACTGGATTATTTTTTTCAACATACATCCCTATTCACAGTAAGTATGGAAACATTCATGTAAAGGCTAAAAATCAATAGTATGTTATTAATCACTTATATTGTTAAAAGAGAACATCGCGGAAATTTTTCCATTTTGGGTAGAGTTTATATAAATACATGTACAAGTTTAAAGCACATCGTTAATTGTCAAAGACCAGTGTCCGCAATTTATGTGAACCAACATAATTATGTAAGATATGATAAACCTGTCAAAGTTTAAGCTAGTTGGTCATCGGAGTCTTGAGGAAAATAGTTTTCCAACATTGGGTTTTGGACTAAAAACTAATATACTAATTTCTGAAAAACTATATATACAGCATTTCAAGTAAACCATTTCATAAACCTTTTTTATTTTGGAATGATTCTTTTTTTTTTTTTTTTTTTTTTTTTTTTTTTTTTTTTCAATACAAACCATGATTTAAAATCATCCTAATAACATTTTCATGGTTTGTAAACCATAATTCATAAATACCTGTGACAGTTTCTCCATTCTGATTGGTCGAGAGGCCGTGTTTAAACGAGTGATATAGACACAGTAAAAACTGTTTAAAACCGGTTGGTGTGACGAGCGTAGTGCGTATTTCTGCTTAACGCGAGCGCCCACGCGCTCAGGCATGACAGGCACGGGAATGTTCTCGCGTAAGCGTACGCGTACGCGTACGCAAGCGACACAGACATCGCTCAGCGCCCACACGGGAAAACTTAGATGTGAACATCTTGAAAAAAAATAAGGAAAGCCGTGACTTTTGAAGGCCAGAAATTACTTTTTCATGCTTTTTGGTAAGAAAAGGTATTTATGAATGGGAAAAAAGATGTGCTGAATCGGTTTTTATCTATTGTTTAAAACCGATGAGGGGCCTGGTGGCCGATAATTGCCCTTGCCTGCGGCTCGGGCAATTATCGGCCACCAGGCCCCTCATCGGTTTTAAACAATAGTTAAAAACCTCTTCATCACACCTTTATTCCCTTATTCCTAAATACCCCAGTCAGTTTGGGACAATGTGGGCAGTCCTATTGGTTGAATTGTGGTCACATGACTGTTTAAGACCGGTTTTAAACGGATGATAAAGACATAGCTGGAGCTGTGAAGGCACGTTCTGTGCTCATTATAGCCATACGCGTTTTGGCGCACTAGCTTACGCGGGTGCTAATTTACGCGTAGCGCAATCAACACATAGCGGTACTCAATGTAATAAAGTCTAATAATGCGCGCGCGTACGCGCAACCGTATGAGCGTTGACCCTTCGCGAAATGGAGCCTGAGGACGTGGCAAGAATAGACCGATTGCGCGACCTACCTCACGTGACCCCTGTTTGGTTAAAAAATGTAAACACCCACACGTAATCCTCCATGGAAAGGGTGGTGCGGTACACGATGATTAATGCATTTAGTTAAAGGGACACACCGGCTTACTGTTTACCTAATTTAGTGATGTGGAATGACAGACAATAATTTTTAAATGGTTGTTCTTAAAAAAAATCATCGAAATATCACGTAATTAACGAAAAATGTGAAAAAAACAAAACACGGTCAAAGGTCAGCTTATACGCTTTTCCAGCCGTTGCAACTGTCAAGTTACGTGACAAAGTTGCGCAATGTTGTAAGTAGACTGGTGCTCTGTTTATGTATGAATTATTACAATTACGAGGCATGAGGATCCAGACTTCATATCAATCCAGCACAAATTCACGTGTAAATAAAAAACAGACATAAACGGACAGTGTATTCTGTGTACGACGAACTGGACGAACTTACTTGCAATGGAGAACGTTTCTTCATTATATCGCAAGTAGGCCCTATGTTGTAAAAAATTACTTGGACGAATGCCAGTTGGGTCCAGGACTGATGTGTGTTGTCAGGTCGTGTTCAAATGTAGAAAGGGAGAGAATAAGCTTGGCATAATGTGGACATCACAGACATGATGGACCATTAATATTGTCAAAATGTGAGTCTTCATGAATTAAAATATACGCAGGCATATTCACAATACAGTTCTATGACACAAACCTGTCCATCAAAATTATGGCAAAGACCCCATCCTTCATGCTCATCGTGACCAGCCTGCTGCAGTCTAAAAACTAATGGTAGTGTCCCTAATCTTGGACCATCTTTTCACATTGGCTTGGCCAATAACAGTCATGTGCCGAGCGAGCCTCCCGCTTTCGCTGCAAACGGATTGCCAATCCTGGCAGCTTTAGCAAAGGCATTCTCCCGTTTTTCGGGCGATGACTTCACTGGCCGGCCGCGGCCACCGCCACCGGTTTTTTGTTGTGGCGATTGGGAGGAGTGGACATTATGCAGCTATCATAGAAGTAGATAGATCAGCTGTATGGGATAAACATTCCCCGTCGTCGTCCCGCGTGTGCGTAGCGCAGGCAACACGTTACAATAGTTAGGGGATAATAGCTAGGGGTACAGACTAAAACCCTCGTAAAAAAACGTAATTGTTAGTCTGGCTCCCTACCCCCTGACAAGCTCCCACGCTTACGGCTAGACCGACCGGCAAGCTGGGGAGTTCATGCCCCGGGGTATGTCTCTCTGGCCCCACGAGACACGGCACCGGCTGTACGGGATATGCCCCAAGGTTTACGTTCCGCTAGCTCCCATGCTGGTGCGCCGTAAGACACGCTTCGGTTGCACGGACTCTCTGAATACGAATATTACGTTCGATTTTTCATCATTATTTACAAATTGTATCAATAATCTGAATACATAAGTCTTTTTTGTCAAATACTCATGAATAATTGTTAAAAAAAAAAGATTTAAATTTGGTTCAGTAATTTACTTTTATACGGCTGGAAGTAAAACTAACTCCGAAGATCACCTGATTTATCCGAACCACTTTTTTGGTTCGGATAAATCGTTTTTTGAAAAATGCTCGAAAACGGCAAAATTTGATGGTTTCTTTTAGGAACCATTCTTCTCCATTCCTGAAAGACCTTTGAAGTCATATGTTAGCCTATTTTGTAGCCCAAATAGCCCAACGAAGCACCTTTAATTCGATCGAGGCTTTTCTTGCTCGAAATCTGTGAAACATATTCCGGAGTTTGTACCAAAGACCTTCAAGTGGCTGAATAAAGCCAGTAAGGACAGTTCCAGCAAGTCTTGAAAATTGTAAAAGTACCGTATAAAATGTGCACGATGTGTACAGCGCACGACGGAACGTTAGGCCAGACGACCGCGCTCACCACCACTTTTCAACACAAAAATTTCAAAGTTTTGAAGCTGAAATCCTCCAAAGAACTTGCTTTCCTAAACTGTGTGATTCCTTTGCCTATTTGAAATTCTGCAAGGCTAGGTATTAATGCTCACTTTTCCAACGTTGTTTATCCTTTACATTGATTTGGGCCAACATTACAAACAAAATAACAGACGGGTGGCTACATAATAGTCGTCCGACGCCGGTAGTGCATGGCTTAAAAAACCTCTTTTCAGAAGAATTCTGTTAAATTATGAAACAGAGATGTGATTTAAACTAATGCCACACCATACTACTTTAAATAAAGGGGTTGATTAAATAATTCATCGCTTAACGAAAGTAAAATCGACTGTTTTCGAACTCACTCTGTGTCACGGCCTATCTCTTTACACGTATTTTTTCACCAGCTGTATGACGTCATACCCGATAGGGGGTCACGTGACCGCATGTAAACATTGTCGCGCAATCGGTCTATTGAAAAATAACTTATTTAAAAAAAAAAATTCACGGATTTGTCTACATTGTTACGCTTTTTAACAAAAAGTGCATTATGAATGGGAATAAAAGAGTAGTGACTTGGTCTTAAACGGCTGTTTAAAACCTTGCAGGGTCGTGGCCGTGTGATAACACGGCCACACCCATGCCGGTTTTAAACGGCCGTTTAAGACCTCGGTTACCACTCTTTTATTCTCTTAATATAAACAACGTGTTAGAATCATTGTTTATAAACCATACTATTCTAGGATGTTCATATCAACTCATGGTTTACCAAGTGCACAGAAACATGGTAAGCAAACAACAAAAGCAAATTAAATTTTGAACACACTGTTTATGGTTTACATCTAATTGCATATATAAACCATGAAATATTGTTACAAACCATGGAAAATTGTCTCCAAACAATAATCAATTGACAAACGGCGCCCCATAGTATGTGTCCGTTTGTGTGTATGTTGTGTTGTGTTGTGTTGCCATGACTGAAAATTGACGTTAGATTTTGTTCTAAACATAATGATGCCCTAACGTATAGGATGTACGCGAGTTGATTTCATGCCAAAGGTACGAGTTTTCGACGGTACGGTACGAGTTTAACCCACTTCCACGGTCGAGTGTGTATCGCAAACAGAGAATTGTTATTCTTTGTGTGCTTTTCTAGACTTTTCCTAGACTTGAACCAGTTTCAAATTATAATTTATATAAATCGTACTGATGTTTTTTTGGTTTTCGTTGTTTAAATCAGATAAATCTTAAGTAGGATTTTGAAGATTATTATTATAATGGTTATTACATGTGATAGGTTGGATCTTCGTAGACATGGCAATGTTTAGATTGTAGAAACTGAATCTGAAATCTATAAGTTCGGAAAATCACTTACCAATTATTTTTGGTTGACTTCGTGTTCGAGATAAACTCGGGTTGATAGCGAAAAGCTTCTCTCCGTACTGGCAGTAAATGAACATCATTATTACTGAAATGGTACAGGCGCTGATTACTGGTCGCGGGGCGGCCATTTTTGGGGAAAGCTATTGAATATAGGCCTTCTGTGTAAAGGCAGTATACGAAGGTAAAATGCTATAACGGCACTTCTATGACGGCAAATAATGGAACCATCAAGGTTGCCCCTCCGAATTAATTCATCATCTGCACCACTGCATGCAGCACCACAACTCTATATTAATGCACGGACTTGTTTATAAGTATGGTGGCCCTGAAATGACATCACAAATTGCAAATAACTTTGCAACTCAAGTACACGTAAGGTATAAACCTTGCTCTATGGTACAAAGTACTCGGCCTGTGCTCGACTATATAAAGTACACAGAAATAATGTAGACTGGGCCTGTATTCGACTCTTGGCATTGGGATTTTCACGGACTCGAGCATTCTGGTATGATCGAGTCCAGTCACTCGGTTGGACTAATCATGTAAAATTAATTTTATTTTCTTATCTTTTTAATTTTTTAACCGTACCAAACTGAGAACTAGATAATTGATTTAAAAATAAACCGCCAACACATGGCAAATACGATCGTACTATAGAAATGAATACATAGGGACCCCAGGGTACCGAGCACTCGCGACAAAAATCGGAACACAGCGCTCCTTTGCATTGAGCGTTTTTTTGTCCGGCCCTGAATACGTGCAAAATTTACTTTTCAAATGCAGAATTTCTTACAAAATCCGTAGTATCTTGAGATCGGAGCAAGCAAATTTTATGGATCGTTCAGAACTTTGAAGAAGAATTTACTCTCTTTCAGTTCATGTAAGTTGTTTAATTCTATATAATAGGGAACTTGTTGCCCTTTTTATCTAAACGAATTGACTTTCTTTCTCGCGCCTATGGCGGAGAGTGAAAAAGTATCAAAATTGCCACTACTCCTTTAACATAACTTGCCACAACTCGTGCACTGTGCAGCGCAGTTGCCTGGATCAAACGGCTTCTTGAAGCTGAACAGTTAATCTGTCCATTCATGTAACAATGTTGATGATTGGTTAACTGTAACCTGTTGCCCTACAATGAAACATACATCCTGTCCAATGAAATCCTCTGTTTTATGGCATAAATTTATTGTGTACGAGGTCATGAAGGTCATGGGAAGCGTCATGTCATTTCACACGCCAACGGCAACGGTTTCTTTCAAAAACGGCATAATGTGGTAAGTATCTACACTATTTAAAGAATATTCCTTAACATTGACATATCTTTCTTTCTAATTTATGAACACATAGATCCAAAGCTAAACATTTCTGATTTTATGTTTCTCATTCTTTTTTTCTACAAATTAGTCAAAATTTTCAGCCTGATGACTAATCGGAATGGTCATTTTCTCAAATATTTGTATGTAATTCCACCGTTTAAAACAGTTGAATTTTATTAATTATGTTACTTGTTGTCATAACTTTTATTATCAGGATTTGATGGCTAGACAATTAAAGTCAGACCGAGGCACCACATCAACTATGCTATTGTAGCTGCTGGTCCGAAACTACAATCACCCAGATTGAGTCAGGCATCTGACAAGTGATCAACAAAAAACTCTTTGAATTGGAGGTCCTTAATGAGAAATTTGAATCGGGGGTTTTGTACCTGAAAGTTCATTACAGTGGATGGTCTAAAAACTATAATGAGTGGAGACCTGCCTCCGATATAGTTGACATTCCTTTTCATCACATTGATACAAATGATCAATTCAACAACAAATTGAAAGAAGATGTTGCTGTTGCTATCAAGGAAAACCTGTGTTGACACCAAAAGACCGACTCTCTTGTTAACATTTTCATAGCAACTCCGAAAAATGCTTTTTTCAGTTTTCAGTGACTGCTCAGTTCAAATCCCAAACCGACCAGGGCGATATTCAGTATCAAACTATAGTGATTTGCTTGGTGAAGGCTGGTACTTTCGTGTAGTTAATGAGTTCAAGGATTTCAGCTTTGTGCGAGCATCTTCCCTGGAATTTTGGTGACATGAAAGAATCACTCTGAAGGAGTTCTCAGTTGAAGGCGACCACGAGCAGCCTGTAACAAGATTTACACACCGAGGTTTCCAACTTCGAATGAGATTTGTCCGTGGGAACGGAAACAAGTATGACCTGGGTGAATTTTTGAATGAAACTCTCAACACATAGACATGAGACTGTGGCTGCTTCAGTACAAAGACATCCATGTAAAGGTTCGTTCAACACAAGCAATGACTGAACCTTTTCTGGAATATTTATCTGGTTGTCTTTGACATGTGATTAATTTTGATACTGTTGATGAGCTCTATGGTTTTATGAATAATAGTCGATCGAAGGTAAATTCACACCAAATGCACAACGGGTCCCTTAAGCTTGTCAGAAACTGCTTACACTTCAGTATGGGAGTACTTTCACGTTATACCCTCCCTGCCCTTGCAGTAATGTTCCTTATGTTTCTATATGTGCAAAGCTACTCCAACGAGAAATTCCCTCACAAAGTGGAAATTCCAATTAATAACTACCTTTTGTGGCAATTGGGTTGCCCACTTAACAGTGGACTTTCTGAAACTCATCTAGAATCAGTTGTGACAAAATGTCTGGGAAGACATAAAATACATGTATACACAAGGCAGATATTCCTCCCCTGCTGGCATGTTTGAAATGTAAGTTGAAGCACAAACATGATGCTTTATTTGGAGTGAAAAAAAAGAGGTTCCCATCCTGGGGATTAGGTGGTGACAAAGTGGAAGAAACAAGCTATGCAATGACACTTGCATATAAAACAAATAGTCCAACTAAAAGAAAACAGAAGCTGAAAATAAAATCAAGTCGGCTATAAAGTATGCAACATATCTTCATGCCACCAAAGTTGAGCTTGAAAGGAAAATTGACAAACTGATACAGCCAAAGAAAAGAAAGAGGGGTGAACGAGGATGTAGTAAGGAAAAGGCTAGTTACAGCAGGTCACATAGAAGGAAGGTGAAGAGAAAACGAATTGAGCAAATGAAAGAATGTGTAACTGATTTGTCAAAGGGCTACTTTACCCCTGTTAGCATTCTAGTGAAAGGTAGAAATGGACAGCCACTGAATATATCTTTTGAAGAAGGGTATAGTGTCATTGATGAGAATCAGTTGTTGGATAATATGGTATTTGTTCGAGACTGCCAAAACATTTCACGGAGGGCTTATCATGAAATGTCACAATATTTTGTAAGTCTGCCAAGAGAGCACAAATAATGAAAAGAAAGAAATAATTGAATGACATTTTCAATATCCATGAAATAAATGGTCAGAACATTGGTGTATGGCAGTCAATAAGACAAGTGCTTGTGTATAGGTTGTCAGAATTGTTCAAAGATCCAGCGACAAAGAATGACATTGTAAGTGATGGAATAGTAAAGATTAAGATAAGTGGTGACGGCACAACAATAGAAAAGAAGATCCACGTGGTAAATTTCTCATTTTGCATTATTGGTGAGAGGTCGTGTACTTCAAAAGATGGTTACTATCTGTTAGCGATTGTACGTATGCCTGAAAAGCAAGTAGCTCTGAAAGCTGCAATACCAGGGGTTAAAAAAACTCAACGATAGTGCTACATGTTGGTTTTTTCGGTCTTCTTGCCATGTAGGTTCAACCTCATTCAAACAAATTATGGAAAAACAAAACAGAATCACAATGCTTTCTTGTCGCGGCCAACGTCAAATTGTTAAGGTAACATGTGGATCATGTAATGCCTCTGGACATAATACCAGAACATGCCCAACTGCCTCCTAATTGGCATCAATGTTTTCAATTATATTAGTACTTCTTTCTCGCCTTGAAATGCTTAATGATTATGAAGTTTAAGATTGTTTACAGTATAAATAAATGTATGAAAAAAAAGGTTGTGTGGTTTCTGCCAAACAGATCAGTTTAAGATCAGTTTATATTGTTGCTATTTCCTTGGGCAAAGTAAAATCTCTTTAAAATATTTTAAAATTGGAATTTGTTATGCTGTTCACAACTGCCAATGTTTTATTGAATAATGTTAACTGTAACATAATTTTTATAGGTTCAACCAATGAACGCTGCAGCATCTGATCCAGGAATTTTAGCAGGGAGGGATCAGGCCTTTGTTTTTATTATCCAATAATAAGAAAAACCTCTTACTATGTTTATTTT
Organism: Marthasterias glacialis; assembly: GCA_911728455.2. Lineage (NCBI taxonomy): Eukaryota > Metazoa > Echinodermata > Asteroidea > Forcipulatida > Asteriidae > Marthasterias > Marthasterias glacialis. Next base: position 9,237,044 of record OU452238.1, read on the forward strand.
GGAGTCAGAGGAGGGAGGTTCGACCCCACATCCGCCCTCCCTCCGCCTCTCTCTCTCTCTCTCTCTCTCTCTCTCTCTCTCTCTCTCTCTCTCTCTCTCTCTCTCTCTCTCTCTCTCTCTCTCTCTCTCTGGAATCGCGCCTGTGCTGTTTCATTTCAGATATAGTAGATGTAAACTTGTCATATTTTTAACATCAGTTCATTACGTGCAATAATTTTGCTATGTACTAAGAAGCTTACCAAATATTAAAAAAGTTACAAATTTGTTTGAATGGCCCATATTAGCCCCCTGCCTGACAAAAGTCAAAGTTTACATTTGCATTCCATGCAGTTATTTTGCTTTTTACATGACTGGCAAATACACTGCTAAATACGTGTAAATGACTTTGTGTGAAATACCAAATTCTGTTTATTTGTCTATGTTAATACAGGTTTCTTTAAAGACAACTTAGTGGAATTCTTTGCAATTTATGAACATTTGTATGTTGAATTAACTGTGGAGAGTGTAGATTTACTTCACTTTTGATTAATAGTCGATGAATTCTATTTGTATTTGATTGTTTAAATGTTATAAAGACGTTACATTGATGTTGGTTGAAAAAACTTGCAATCATGTTTTTGTTGTGCAAATAAATGTTTTTCAAATGATTGTACTCACGTTTTCCTCAGTGATTTTCTGTGTGTGTTGTGTATTTACATTAATTCGGTATTCTATTATTATGGAGCCATGCCTTATGTGAAAGCATCGGCAGTTATGATAAGCTTTATCTCACGTTTAAATGTCTTAAACCACAATCATACAGTTGGTCACGGGTGCATTATGACTCAGTAACAGTAATACGCAACGCCCCTCTTATGATTCTTGTACTTCGCGATCCCTGTATCAAAGTGGTACAGCCCGTAATATGATCTACTTCGCGCGCGCCCTACCATCCTTACACATGGCCTTGGGTCCTTTTGTTCGTATTGAATTTGACTACCAGTTAGATTTGACTAACAATGAAGGGTCAGCTGGGAGCAACTGAAAATCAGTCTGACTATTTTTTTTTCTAGTCAGGATTTAACATTCAAATAATTAAAGTAACTAAAGTGTCAAATTCATTACTTTTTCTAGCTGGTATGACTAAATCCGCTGTTTTTTCTTTGTTATTACCTAATTTCCTAGTCAGTTTTCAACAACTAGGAAAACCAGTCAATATTTTGACTAGGTCGTTATAAGAGTTTGGTTCCCGCCCTTGAAATAAATGTGAATTCCATGTCTGTAGATGTTATGAATGACTCAAAATAAACCTCTTTTGTTGTAGAATACTGGTAGTTTATGAAACAGTAATGTGATGAAAATCGATGTCACAACATACAATTTTAATATAATGTCGTAGTAAATGTGTTTTTATTACCAAAAGCCAATTTTTTTCACACTCCAAATACTACAATCTAAAATCACCTTGAAACTTTATTAAAATTTTACAAATGTGTGCCCCTAAATAACAAAATTACACATAACATATATTTTCCTCATCCTGGCCAGATTCTCATGGCATCCTTATGTCCACTTTTAAAGTGTTTCTCCTTTTGTTATTTCTGTAAGAAAATTTACTGTTGCTTTTTGTACTGATTGACTGAATAACGGTATGAAATAAATACAAGCGATATACACCTCATAGTCATGAGCAGGCTTCAGTATAACCAATAATATATTATTTCCAAGCAAAAAAGAGACACAGAAAAAAAGACATAAAGAAACAGACAAACAAAGAAACAAAAAGAAAGACATACAGAAATAACAGATGAAAGGTACACAAATAGCATCTAAGTAACACAGAAAACATAGAAATCAAGACCTCAAAAAGCAAGAAACAAAACAAATAAAGACAAAGAAATAAAGAAATTAGTAAAAGAGATAGACGTAAAACAATCAAGAAATAAACAAACATAGAATTCAAGAAACACAGAAACAAGAAAAACAAAGAAATCGAAATATTAACATGGATGGAACTTTAGAAATTTAACGCAGACTCGAGTCGAGGACGTAAGCTGTCAACTTTCAGATTTTGTAAAAAAGTCTCTAGTGGAAATGTATATAGCGCCCTCTATTGGCAGTTTTTCCCACATGATTCCAATCACTTGCTAAATCTCCATGTTTTTTATCAATGTTCTCCAATAATTCGTCAAAATCACCTAAAATCACTGATTAATCCTTGTCCATCAACCAGTATATTCCCGCCCCGTGCGTGCAGTAGAACCACGGGTAAAGCTCACACTGGTAACACTCCCTGTTAAACGACTCCGAGAAATAAATCAAAGAAGTTAATCACTGGTCTGGTTGTCACATTTTTTCAGATTTGTTCTCACCTTTTAAAGATTTTGGATGTTTTTTAACAAAAAAGGTATTTATGACTGGGAATAAAAATGTGTTAAATCGGTTTTCAACAAGTTGTTTAAACACGGTGAGGCCTGGTTCTCGACTTCGCTTCGGTAAAATTATCGAGAACCAGGCATCACCGTGTTTAAACATAGAGGTACATGTAGAAACAACAATTTCGGTTTGCCCGGGTCTCTCGATCGTACGGTGGCCCACAACTGTCACGGCAAAAGCAAAAGGGCCACGGCAAAAGCAAAAGCGCCACGGCAAAAGCAAAAGGGCCACGGCAAAAGCAAAAGGGTCACGGCAAAAGCAAAAGCGCCACGGCAAAAGCAAAAGCGCCACGGCAAAGGCAAAAGCAAAAGGGCCACGGCGAAAGCAAAAGGGCCACGGCAAAAGCAAAAGCGCCACGGCAAAAGCAAAAGCGCCACGGCAAAAGCAAAAGGGCCATGGCAAAAGCAAAAGCGTGATGTAGATATGGGTTAAAGGTTAAATTTGGTTACGGTGTAGTAAATATTCAACGCGGACGATGTGCAGTTGACCCTTGACCTGCATAATGTTCACACATTAGTTCAGGTCCTGACTCTGTCTTCCTGTCTGGGACGTCTCTGTGTGATTAGAGTAATTTTTGCTTTGTTCACTGATTGTTTACAGGCATTTCTAAACAAGACTTTTTGTCTTCTGAATATGCCTCCATAATTGCCTCTGTCTTATTTGTGTCATTACAACCTTATTTATTATTGTTGCTTTCTTTAAATTTGTTTGTCGTAATGACCTTCTGCAGTGATTGTTTGTTGTGCATTTTGCAATTTGGAAATAATTAATGTTGAGAAGAATTAAATTGAATTGAATATAGGTCAAGCTTCGAAAAACTTTGAATGCGTCATTAACGTTCTTTAACGTTCGGGTTGGGGAATGTAGGACAGTAGGAGGGACGAAGGAGCAGAGAGAAAGAGAGTTGGAAAAGGGGGTTGAAACGGAGGGAGATAGCAAAAGAAGAAAGGGGGAAGGAAATAATACAGTAGTTTATTGCAATATACGGCCGGCAAGGGAAGAGAGCACGGGTACAAAACGAGACCAAAATATAAATGGAACAATTTTTTTTATTTATTTTTTTTGGGGGGGTAGGGGGGTCAAGGGTGTGGAAAAACTATAGGTGCCTTATGGACGCTGTTCTGCCTAATTAATCTTTGGCAATTGGCGTTTTGTGAGTGATGTGCGGGAAATTTGAAACTAATTCCGGTGCAATACAAAATGTTACAGGGCAGAAGTAAATGATAGGCCTTTTGTCTTCGGTATTTTGTCTTCGGTATTGAAATTTTTCATTTGATTGTTTTGCATGTTATTATTAAAAGTGTTGCCCAATTTTGTTATGGATTACATACTAGTAAAGTATAAATGTTTTGTGCTTTTTAATATTGTTTGTAAATCATGAGTTACTAAATACACTTGCCCATAAAATAGATTCTTGATCATTGTCCATTGTTTATAAACCATAAATCAATTGTCACTGTTTGTAAACCGTTTTAATGAACATCTAAGAACCGTTTTGATTTGTAAACAATGGTAATATGGCGCTTTGGTCTCTATGGGACCTGAACTTGTGTGAACATCATGCAGGTCAAGGATACTCCACACCGTCCGTGTTAAATATTTACTACATAGTCATATCACATGGTTCACCATAACCAAATTCGATCTTTAACCCATATCTACATCGCGCTTTTGCTTTTGCCGTGGCCCTTTTGGTTTTGCCGTGGCGCTTTTGCTTTCGCCGTGGTCCTTTTGCTATTGCCGTTGCGCTTTTGCTTTCGACGTGGCCCTTTTGCTTTTGCCGTGGCGCTTTTGCTTTTGCCGTGGCGCTTTTGCTTTTGCCGCGGTCCTTTTGCTTTTGCCGTGGCCCTTTTGCTGTTGCCGTGACAGTTGTGGGCCACCGTACGATCGTACCGCCGTCGCTTCACGCGACCGGTCGGTCGACCCCAGCTGTAGTAGAGTCACACAGTGCCCAAGCAAACTCACAGAAGTTGAACCATTTTAGGGGGCACAAAGGGGGTGCACCATTTTTTTCTAGGGGGCACTTTTAGCCAATTTAAATTGTACATTGTACTTCCCCTATTAAACAAGCCCTTTTCAGCGCTCTTGTTGTGCTGTTTACTATCTTTGAATGGAATTATCTGACATAGAGATTAAAAAAGAAAAACATTTTCTGCGTGTAAATAAAAAAAAAAGTTTGAACAATGCTTACATAAGTGTAACATTTATATTTTAGTTATCTTTAATATCAAAAGTCAGATTTATCATGGAGAGGGGGCATCCGGGGGCATGGACATCAGTTTGGGGGCCCGTGACCCGATAGGCTTCTTCAACTATACAACAATATCCACTCCTCAAATATCCACAAAATTGATACTAATACTAGACACCAGTTGTCCTACAGTATCAACTTTCTAGGATTATGAATGGAGAATATTACTGTATCCTATTCCAAGATCTCTGTATCCCAAATAGTCTTGTGTATAACTTTTTTTTGGAATTGCTTATCCTTTGGCTCCCCAAAGTTCAGCTCCTCGAACTCTAGTGGCTCCCCGAGAGTACTCCTCCAGAAAGTTTTACTCCTAAAAAAATTAATCTAACTCGTCAGCTCCTCCAGATTAAACTACAGCTCCCCATTTATTTATTTATTTACTCTTATTTATACACGGTAAACCCATTCAGCCTAGGGCTGTTTTTCAAGGGGCCGTGATTAAAAACCTTGTAAACGTATTATAAGCATAAGTATATTGGAAATAATAAAAACGTATTTAAAAACACCACAACTAACAACAAATAGACATATATATTATGTACATAAATGAACATCCAAAGAAAGTAAGGAATGATAAAAGAACACGAAAGTGGGAAAAACCCTACTTAAAAACACCAGTGAGATTAAAATTATTATATTCAAGATAAACAAGATAAACCTAACGGATAAGACCATCTGAAAAGCAGAGAAATAAAACAAGTACTTAAAATGAAAAGATTAAACCATTTTTCAAAAAGGGTAAATCAAAATTAAAAATTGAAGGATTGAATTAAAATTACAAATTACAAGGTGATTGATGAAAACAACAAGTTTATCTTCACTCTGAAATTTTTGCCCTTTTTATGCTTTTTGAACAAAATTATTGAGTCTGTAAAACTGGTGCCTGTTTTATCCTTAATGGCTCAATACGGGGTACGAGACAGGGGACCAGCGTACCTAATTTTCTCTTCCGCCTAGCACGTGGCAATAACACGCCACAATCTTTCCACATAATGACCCTCCTCTGGGTTTACGTGATCATCCACATATGAAATCATTTTTTGATAAAACTCCTTTGGGTACATTTGAAGGCACTTCCTTGTCGCTGAGAAACACCCCGCCCAACAATGATCGACGGACTCTGGTGGCGCCCTCCCAAACATCTCTTGATAAAATTGTCCAAACGTGCCATTTGCAGGTCGCATAATACCACGATCAAGTTCAGTTTTCCATTTCCCAGTAAACACAATTCTTCCCCAGTTGCTGTACTTCCCAATTAGGATGCAAGGAACTCCTTTTCTTGCTTTTTCGAGAAACTCCAGCGGAGTTGGATAGCAAAGCCTTAAGTGGCTATGATCGTCTATTTTGCCTTGAAGAAATATAGTTATATTTGCGAGGTTTTCATAATTCTTAATAATGTGGTAGAGATAGGTATGGCCCTCCCGTCCAACGTTGGGTAGTTCCTCCCAGTCTTTGACTCTAAATGAAGGTTTTAATCCTGCGTCGTGACCTTTATCGTATACTTGAGAATAATTAGCAACGGGTTTCAACCAATCAAGGTTTTCCTTGTAGTGAGCTATGACGTATTCGTATTCCATTGGCGGCACGGGCGTTGTAGGCGTATGTGTTCTTCCTTTGAAAAGAAAAGTAGAGGTAATCAGAGGAATGTAGTTCAAATAAAACTAATTTGAACTTCAACAACAACAAAATGCATTGAGTGTATATAATCTTAGAGATAATGTAACGACACGGGAAGGAGGCCGGTCCTCTAATTAAAAAGGACGAGCACTTGGACTTAGATAGGCAATTAATACACAGGATGGCGATACTCTGTAGGCTGAACTCAATTAATTTAATCTTCATCAGCTCTGGGCCCATCAAGAAAACACTAGGTGTAACTAGCAGTCAACTAAATACCAAGATGAACACAGAGAAGAACCCAAAAGATCAAGAACCTGGAAGAACCCCCATTACCTGGAAAAGTATACATACAAGCAATAACAAGTACATTTACATTGGTATATGAAGACATCATAAACATCACACACACGTGAGCGACTACACCAGCTATTTTCACAACACAAATGAATAATTTTCTCCAATACAATATAAATACAAAGCTCAGAAATACTCACTGGGGGTTCTCTGACAAATGCTCTCTTACATCCAGGGCATCAAATCACTGCCCTGAGCCATGCTCAGGCACAAAATGGAGAAAAATAGAGACAAACTATAACATGTATGTGTGTCTCACACAGCCTCCAGCAAAAGAGAAAGATATGAGGTGCCGCACAACCTCTTCCAAAATTACTACGCCAATAGATATACCTAATACCAATCCAGGCAATGCAAAGATAATTTGGAAATAATCACTTCCTTGGCTTCATATCTTGTATGATAAATTTAATGTGATAACCAACATGAAGTGTAGATTACTAATACCATTCATCAACAGTTGTAATAAACTTGAATAACGATTAAAGAACTACTAAACTAAAGACCTATTTTCAATGGATGGATACGTTGCGATCCGTCCTTTAGCAACAAGTCTAAAGGTTCATAATAAAGTTTTAGGGTTAGTTTCAAAAGAAAGATTGAGGGCGCACTTGGTTCCCCTACAATAACAAGAGAGTTTTTAAGTTGAGTCCAAACGCGTACACTCTAAAATGTCCCGGGTCAAAAGTGACCCAGATTCCGAGTCCCAGGTGGCCTGACCCATTATGAGTCCTGGATCAGGCTGATCTGGATTTTGACGCGGATTGTACGTCAGTTTGACACAATTTGGGGTCAGTTGACACAGATTCCGGGTCATACTGACCCAGGCACCCTGCGACCCGTAATCTGGGTCAATTCTGACCGAGTAGTTTTTACCAATGTAGTTTTCCCAAGATAAAACGGAGGTACGAGTTGACTTAACTGAAGGGACGAGTTGACCCGCTTCCAGGACGGGTACGAGTTAGTTCTGCCGACCAGTTGTGGCAAAAGTACGGGTGGCCAACAATCATTAATGAATTCAATATTCAAATATAACCAATTTCACTGATGAATCACGGCGCTACCAAAAACACGAATTACAAATATTCTTCGTAAAAAAAGTTGTAAAATGTTTCATTAACAAGGGCAGATTAATTTTGTGACAATTAGCCTGTTGTGTGATATTCCAAGACCGCCTGTTACGAAACGAATGTTGGTGTTTGAAAATGAAAAAGAAGAAGAAAGTTCTATGGTGCCCCTTGTACATGTACCAGTTACAAATGATGATTTTGTGCAGGTTTAGTGGTGTAAATGCCCCCCCCCCCCCCCCATTTACACCACTAAACCTGCACAAAATCATCATTTTCCCCATCATTTTTAGCACGTTTCCCCATTTAGTGTTCGTGCCACACCCCCACACCCATCCCCCGGTCAAGATTTCTTTACCCAAAAAGGTTTTCCATTATATTTTCAGGACATGTTTATAAAGTCGTCAAAACGCTTTTCGGTCGAGCTATACGATGCCAAAGGTTATCTGTTGAAGCCATGGTACGTCTTTCGCTTTCTTTTTAACACCTTATTGTTTTTTCTTTTGAATCTTTTTTTGGCAAGTTTTCTCTTTGAACTTGATTTTCGTTGGGTTTGCTTTAAATTATTTTCTTCACATTATTTTCTGGTTTCGAGGATTTATTTCAAAAGGAAAAAGGGTCAGGGAGCCTGTTTTTTGCGATGTCGTTTGGGGAAAAAATCGCCCCAACTTTAGACGCTTAGATGGCGTGCAAAATGTCTCCATCCAAAAAAAGGTATTTTGTCCAAACAGCCGGCCAGTGCAACGATTATTAATAAACAAAATACTTCTTATTGCTTGTAATGTATCGTTATTGCTTCAATTCTTCTCTCAACTTTGTTTTGAGCGCGTCTCCACCAATCTGGGTGGTCGGGCGGATCGGGTTGGCGTCATGGAAATTTTCCTGGCTTTCCACCTCTCAGACCCTGGTTCGAATCCCGCCAGGGGCACTATGTTGATTGTGTTTTCAGTCCCTACCTGATTGTGTTGGTTTCCCTGGAATATTTCTCAGTGGTTTTCCTCCCACATCTAAAACTTCCTTGTCTTCTCTCCATGGGGTTCTTGGCTAGTACAGTGATTAAGTTCGCTTTTCTTTCAACCAACTGAACGCAGGGTTTACATGTGCTTTCATGGCGGCTTTTATTTGTTACAAGGTCTCCGACTAGGCTAATGTTAGCATTTTATGCGACCAGACTGTAGACTACAAAACCGCGGCCCAAAACAGACATATAGCCTAGGACTCTTAAATTATTTCCGATAATGAAGTATATAATATTAGACCGTTTTGTGGGAGAATGTGTAAAAGGGAAATATTGTGATCTGTAATTGTGTTGGTTTCGTTTGCTTTAGTAACCAAAATTATTTGGACGATCAAAATACACCATTCACGTGTGGTAAGTCGATCATTTTCGAGGCAAAACGAAAAGTGAGGTCACGCAATGTCAGCGGGCAATGCATAGGCATCGCAGCACAGGGAACGTTAATATGGGGTCCTATGTGTGCTTCGGGTCGTGCTGTTGAATAGCAAAGACAGCAACAAATCAGTGATATCATGGTTGAAAACTGCATTTTCATTGAAGAAAATGGCATCGGTTATTTGGTAAGCGTCACAGCCATGCATGGTATGTAGACTGTTTGGTTAACTATTTTGTGTTCATTGTAGAAACTAAGCAATGTTGGTGGTGTGGCATAAAGAACCGGTGGTTTACATTCGCTACTTTTTAACCAGCAAGCTTAAAAAGTCACTTACCATTTACTACTGGTTTAATTCGTGCTGGAACTACAGACATGTACCTGGACACTCGCTCTCCATGCAGCCAGTAAAACACGTAAGTTGCTAAAATAGTACAGACGGCGCAGACTACTGCTCGTTGCTTGGACATTATTTTATGGGGACAACGTTTTGTTGTTACTAACCTTACATTGACCTTTCTGCTATTCCAGCGCCCCCTTTTGAGTCTCCAGTATTCAATGCAACGATGCAACAAGATCAGTGCAACAAGATCGTTTCGTTATTACCTAGCATTGCTTAGTCTGCAACACTTCAGGACTTTCTGCAACGGTTGCACTTTCCAAATTGTCTGACCCCCCGATTGCCTGAAGAGCCAGCGCCACTCCCATCATGCATATTCAGCGTTGTATTTGCAATTATGCAACAAGAACCTTGTTCGCGATCTATAAGCCACACCTACTCTTACCTGTACAAAAATCGCGTGCATTAGCAAATGCGTGCACACCATAGCGAATAGACAGATTGCCCGACCTACGTCACGTGACCCCTGTTGGATATAAAATGTAAACACACGCGACATCCTCCATAGGAAAGGGTGGTACGGTACACGATGATTAATGCATTTAGTTTATTTGATCGAGGCTTTTCTTGCTCGAAATCTGTGAAAGATATTCCAGAGTTTGTACCAGAGACCTTCAAATGGCTGCATAAAGCCAGTAAGGACAGGCAGGTTTTGAAAATTGTAAAAGTACCATATAAATGTGCACGATGTGTACATCGCACGGCGGAACGTTATGCCATGACGACCGCGATCACCACACACTTTTCAACACAAAAATTTCAAAGTTTTGAAGCTGAAATCCTCCAAAAGAAATTGCTTTCCAAAACTGTGTGGTTCCTTTGCCTATTTGAAATTTTGCAAGACTAGGTATTACTGCTCACTTTTCCAACGTTGTTTATCCTTTTTTTTACAGTGATTTAGGCCGACATTACAAACAAATTAACAGACAGGTGGCTACCTAATAGTCGTCCAACGCCGGTAGTGCATGGCTTAAAAAACCTCTTTTTAGTAGAATCCTGTTAAATTATGAAACAGAGATGTAATTTAAATTAATGCCACAACATACTACTTTAAATGAAGGGGCTGATTTAAGTAAAGTCGACTGTTTTCGAACTCACTCTGTGTGACGGCCTATCTCTTTACACGTATTTTGCCATCAGCTGTACGGCGTTATACACAATAGGGAGTCACGTGACCACATGTCAACATTGTCGCGCAATCGGTCTATTATAAATATGTTTACACGAATCTCATATCCTTTGCAATTGCGTGAATGCAATAGAGATGTGCGATACTGTACACAAAACTCCATGCTATACCAATGTGTGTTGGCGAAATATTTGTGCCCTTGACATGCTGTGTTCAATCTTCCATGTATTATACTTGTACACATTGCGGTCTGTATGTACACAAGCAATGGTAAGCACCGCCCTTAGTCTATTAAAGCATAACCTTGCTTTAAGTTGTCAATCACTTTACCCTTGCAACCCTCCACTCCTTATTTGGGTTATGAACTTGCCCTTGCACACACCCCTCACTCTCAGACGGTGTCTCTTCCAGCATGGTTGGCCAAGACCCTGAACTTGCCTAATGTTTGATTCACTTCTAGACTCTACTTTTCATGTGACTCCCCATGGAGCCTAAGACTATCTTTGTACACTAGCTTCTTGTGGACCGGGCTCTCTGACTATTTGGCATACACTGTGCATTGTTGCGGAGATGAGCCCCATACTCATGAACTTGGCATTGCCTGTGTGTGCAGCAGCGTAGCGAAGGGACTTTCTTTTCTTTTTCTTTTTTTTTCTTTTTTTTTTTGGGGGGGGGGGGTGTATGCCTAAATTTGCCGACTGACATTACCAAATGAAAGTGAAAGCGCAATAGTGTGACTCGCATACAACATAAAGGGGTTCGAGGGCAAAGCCCCGACCGCTCATGAGGTTTTTCAGTGATTCCAAGGTATAAATGGCCCTCAGATGCCAAGCATTAGACGACTCATATTAGAAATGCAAGCTTTGAAAACTGTAACTTTTTTGCGAATCCCCTGTTGAAGTAAATAGACACAAATTCTAGTGGGGGTCCAGGGGGCGTAGCCCCGTACGCTGTACGGTTTGTAGTGTTTTCAGGGCTAAGGAAGACTGTCAAGTTGCTGAAAATAGACCTTTAATTTTGAAATTCAAATTTGAAAACTTTTGGTCTCGTCGGGACAAATCCCCTACCCTTGGAGTTTATAGGGGCAACATTTCTTATGGTGGTCCAGGGGCGAGTTCCCCGGACGCTCTAAGAATTGTAGTTGTTTTCAGGGCTAAGCTCACCTGCACCCCCCCCCCCCCCCCCCCCAGCGGCGTTGCCAGGAGTTGAGGGTTAGTGGCTGTGCCCCACCCCCACAGTTTCCAGTACCCTCATTTCCATACAAAGAAACCAGTGGATTGCTTATTCAGAAAAAGTGTCATTTTGGTCCACACAACTGTGTTCAAAAATCAAAACAGCTGCATATCCATTTGGCACGCATGCATCATTGCTAAGAATACAAAGTATGTATCCGACCATTGACACCCAAAAATCATGCTTGGTAACATGACATGGTGTTGGAAGGGAGGCGGGAGATGGGGCGAGGCGAAGCAACATTTTTCTAGGGGACACTTTTAGCCAATTAAAACTAGGTTTCCGCTTGTTTTTCACACAAGCCCATTTTCAGTGCTCTTGTTATGCTGTTTGCTATTTTTATAGTACATTTGTCTGATATGGACTCATGGACGTTAAACAGAAAATACATTTTCTGCCAGTAAATAAAAAAATTGTTTAAACACTGAAATACTACATAAAAACTTATAAAGCTTATGAAAGTGTAACATACTGGTAATTTTTAATATCAAAAGTCCAGATTTCAAACGGGGGGAGGGCGGGCACCTGGGGCACGGACATCAGTTTGGGGGCACGTGCCCACCCCCAACTTCTTTACGCCACTGGATGAAAGTTTATGTAAGTCCATGCAAATTCAATTTAAAAACTAGCCATTGAGATTTTTTGTGGACAAACTCACGGTGTTTGGTGGAACGTAAAGTTCATTCCATCATTCATTCGTTTTGACCGGAAGTAAAGGTCACACTCTGTGTAACACTTTAGATTAGTTCAAGTTTTCAGAAGATGAATCAATCATCACCACAAATGCGCTTCTTCAGATGTGAATTTTTGAAAAATTATACATGAACTTCCAATTTTCAACCAAAAGTAAAGGTCAAACTGGGTCGCACATTTTGGGTCACATCATTACTGTACCACAATTGCGCTTCTTCAGATATGAATTTTTGAAAAATCATACATGAACTTCCGATTTTCAACCAAAAGTAAAGGTCCAACTGGGTCACCTATTTTGTAAGATTCATAGAATGGTTAAAGTGCTTTCAGATGATATAATATTAGTTATGTATTCTTTTTGGAAAATAAGATATTAAGTTTTTGAAATGTGAAGCATCAACTTCCGGTTTCGACCGGATGTAAAGGTCCTTTGATAAAGTCCTTTGATAAAGTGGTACAGTACGTGAAGAGCTTTCATATGGTGCAAAGATCTTGTGCGTAACATCCTACGGCTCTTCAGATATGAATTTTTGAAGTATTTAAACGTTGATTGAATGTAATGAAGTCATCGATGACGTCTTCGTACAGTGTTTACTTTTAGGTACATCTATAAGTTTCAAGTTTGTCCAAGCTTGTTTAGCATGCGAAACCATGATGAGAAGTTTCAGTGAGAAGAAGAGAACATGGGAAAAGCCATTACAATTACAATAGTTTTTCGGCTGTTGGCCGATCGAGCACATAATTATTGGGTCTGTGAAACCAGTGCATGCATGTTTTTATCCTTAATGGCTATAAAATACGGGGCACAAGACAGGGGACAGCCGATTTGCTCTTCCGCCTAGCACGCGGCAATAACACGCCACAATCGTTCCATATAATGACCCTCCTCCGGGTTTACGTGATCATCCAGATATGAAATCACTCTTTGATAAAACTCCTTTGGGTACATTTGAAGGCACTTCCTTGTCGCTGAGAAACACCCCGCCAAACAATGATCGATTGACTCAGGTGGCGCTCTCTCAAATGTCTCTCGATAAAATTGTCCAAATGTGCCTTTTGCAGGTCGCATAATACCATCATAGATCATAGCTTTCCATTTGGCCGAATGAACAATTCTTCCCCAAGTGCTGTTCCTCCCACTGACGATACAAGGAACTCCTTTTCTTGCGTTTTCGAGAAAATCAAACGGAGTTGGAAAGCAAACCGTACGTTTGCTGCTTATAACGTCTATTTTGCCTTGAACAAATACAGTTATATTCGCGAGGTTTTCATAATTCTTGAGAATGTGGTAGATATAGGTATGGCCCTCCCGTCCAACGTTGGGTAGTTCCTCCCATTGTTTGACTCTAAATGAAGGTTTTGATCCTGCGTCGTGGCCTTTATCGTATACATGAGAATAATTAGCAAAGGGTTTCAACCAATCAAGATTCTCATGGTAGTGAGCTATGACGTATTCGTATTCCATTGGCGGCACAGGCTTTGCAGGCGTATGCTGTGTTCTTCCTTTGAAAAGAAAAGTAGAGATAGAAGAATGTAGTTCAAATAAAATTTGAACTTCAACAACAACAAAATGCATTGAGTGTATATTAATTTTAGAGATAATAAAAGAGAGTTTTTAAGTTGAGTCCGAACACGTACACTCTAAAAAGTCCCTGGTCATAAGTGACCCCGATTCCGAGTCCCAGGAGGTCTGACTCGCTTCTGGATCAGATTGACCTGCGTCAGCATTGGTTGGCGCAGATTTCGGGTCATGCTGACCCAGAAATTGGTCAGGCACCCTACGACACTTAATCCGGGTCAATTCTGACCCGGTAGTTTTTACTATAAGGTAGTTTTCCCAGACGGAGGTACGAGTTAACCAAAGGGATGAGTTGACCCGCTTCCAGGACGGATACCAGTTGAGCCGCTAGTTCTGCCGACCAGTCGTGGCAAAAGTACGGGTGGCCAACAATCATTAATAAATACAATAATCAAATATATAAACCATGGCACTACCCAAAACACGAATTTATACAAATACTCTTTGAAAAAAGGGTAGAAGGGCAGATTAATTTTGTGACTACTTTGATATTCTTTATCCCCGATGCAAAAATCAACATCTATTATAATGGTCGCGGTACCCGCTGCTAATAGGATTCAACCTGCCTCTAGCTAGAATGGTGGGTTCGAATCCCACCCGAGGAAAATGCATGTGAACATTTTTTTCACTGGACTTGGGAAAGTACTGAGTATACAGTGCTTAACACACATCGATGTATAGATGAAAAAAAAAGAAATACAAATAATATTCTTGATCCCCGATGCAAAAATTAACATCTATCAAAAAAAAATAATACTAACATCTATCATAACTATTGTCTGATACTCCAAGGCCAGCCATTACGGAACGGATGTTCCCCAGGCGTTTTTTCCGATATGTTTCAGGACATGTATATAAAGTCATGAAAACGCTTTCGTTCGAGCTACGATGCCGAAGTTTACGTTTTACTTATACAACCGGGAAGCTGTACTGAACCCCAAAAAACGAGCGTTTTTGTTCTCAATTTTCTACGCAACAAAGGCCTATTTTATAATGGGAAATGGATCATGGTGGAAAAATGAAGAGAGCAGCAACGATGGTACTGGTAGTGTAGTCTACCCAACCATGAAGGTAGAAATAGCATCGATTCAATACTACTTGTGAGTGCGCTTGATCGCAACAATGTACTGCAATAATGTACACCGGCACAGCAGCGGTGCATATCGAAGGCACTTTCTTTTTTTTCTTTTTTCTTTTTTTGGGGGGGGGGGGGGGGGGGTGAAGCCTTAATGTAAGAAAGCCCATTAGCGCCAACAAAAAAATATAATTCAAATCATATGGTGTAAAGATCATGTATGTAGCATGTATTACTCTTAAGATATGAATATTTTAGTATTTTAGTGTTCGTGCTACACCCCCACACCCATCCCCCCGGTCAAGATTTCTTTACCCAAAAAGGTTTTCCATTATATTTTCAGGACATGTTTATAAAGTCGTCAAAACGCTTTTCGGTCGAGCTATACGATGCCAAAGGTTATCTGTTGAAGCCATGGTACGTCTTTCGCTTTCTTTTTAACACCTTATTGTTTTTTCTTTTGAATCTTTTTTTGGCAAGTTTTCTCTTTGAACTTGATTTTCGTTGGGTTTGCTTTAAATTATTTTCTTCACCTTTCTGGTTTCGAGGATTTATTTCAAAAGGAAAAAGGGTCAGGGAGCCTGTTTTTTGCGATGTCGTTTGGGGAAAAAATCGCCCCAACTTTAGACGCTTAGATGGCGTGCAAAATGTCTCCATCCAAAAAAAAGGTATTTTGTCCAAACAGCCGGCCAGTGCAACGATTATTAATAAACAAAATACTTCTTATTGCTTGTAATGTATCGTTATTGCTTCAATTCTTCTCTCAACTTTGTTTTGAGCGCGTCTCCACCAATCTGGGTGGTCGGGCGGATCGGGTTGGCGTCATGGAAATTTTCCTGGCTTTCCACCTCTCAGACCCTGGTTCGAATCCCGCCAGGGGCACTATGTTGATTGTGTTTTCAGTCCCTACCTGATTGTGTTGGTTTCCCTGGAATATTTCTCAGTGGTTTTCCTCCCACATCTAAAACTTCCTTGTCTTCTCTCCATGGGGTTCTTGGCTAGTACAGTGATTAAGTTCGCTTTTCTTTCAACCAACTGAACGCAGGGTTTACATGTGCTTTCATGGCGGCTTTTATTTGTTACAAGGTCTCCGACTAGGCTAATGTTAGCATTTTATGCGACCAGACTGTAGACTACAAAACCGCGGCCCAAAACAGACATATAGCCTAGGACTCTTAAATTATTTCCGATAATGAAGTATATAATATTAGACCGTTTTGTGGGGGAATGTGTAAAAGGGAAATATTGTGATCTGTAATTGTGTTGGTTTCGTTTGCTTTAGTAACCAAAATTATTTGGACGATCAAAATACACCATTCACGTGTGGTAAGTCGATCATTTTCGAGGCAAAACGAAAAGTGAGGTCACGCAATGTCAGCGGGCAATGCATAGGTATCGCAGCACAGGGAACGTTAATATGGGGTCCTATGTGTGCTTCGGGTCGTGCTGTTGAATAGCAAAGACAGCAACAAATCAGTGATATCATGGTTGAAAACTGCATTTTCATTTAAGAAAATGGCATCGGTTATTTGGTAAGCGTCACAGCCATGCATGGTATGTAGACTGTTTGGTTAACTATTTTGTGTTCATTGTAGAAACTAAGCAATGTTGGTGGTGTGGCATAAAGAACCGGTGGTTTACATTCGCTACTTTTTAACCAGCAAGCTTAAAAAGTCACTTACCATTTACTACTGGTTTAATTCGTGCTGGAACTACAGACATGTACCTGGACACTCGCTCTCCATGCAGCCAGTAAAACACGTAAGTTGCTAAAATAGTACAGACGGCGCAGACTACTGCTCGTTGCTTGGACATTATTTTATGGGGACAACGTTTTGTTGTTACTAACCTTACATTGACCTTTCTGCTATTCCAGCGCCCCCTTTTGAGTCTCCAGTATTCAATGCAACCATGCAACAAGATCAGTGCAACAAGATCGTTTCGTTATTACCTAGCATTGCTTAGTCTGCAACACTTCAGGACTTTCTGCAACGGTTGCACTTTCCAAATTGTCTGACCCCCCGATTGCCTGAAGAGCCAGCGCCACTCCCATCATGCATATTCAGCGTTGTATTTGCAATTATGCAACAAGAACCTTGTTCGCGATCTATAAGCCACACCTACTCTTACCTGTACAAAAATCGCGTGCATTAGCAAATGCGTGCACACCATAGCGAATAGACAGATTGCCCGACCTACGTCACGTGACCCCTGTTGGATATAAAATGTAAACACACGCGACATCCTCCATAGGAAAGGGTGGTACGGTACACGATGATTAATGCATTTAGTTTATTTGATCGAGGCTTTTCTTGCTCGAAATCTGTGAAAGATATTCCAGAGTTTGTACCAGAGACCTTCAAATGGCTGCATAAAGCCAGTAAGGACAGGCAGGTTTTGAAAATTGTAAAAGTACCATATAAATGTGCACGATGTGTACATCGCACGGCGGAACGTTATGCCATGACGACCGCGATCACCACACACTTTTCAACACAAAAATTTCAAAGTTTTGAAGCTGAAATCCTCCAAAAGAAATTGCTTTCCAAAACTGTGTGGTTCCTTTGCCTATTTGAAATTTTGCAAGACTAGGTATTACTGCTCACTTTTCCAACGTTGTTTATCCTTTTTTTTACAGTGATTTAGGCCGACATTACAAACAAATTAACAGACAGGTGGCTACCTAATAGTCGTCCAACGCCGGTAGTGCATGGCTTAAAAAACCTCTTTTTAGTAGAATCCTGTTAAATTATGAAACAGAGATGTAATTTAAATTAATGCCACAACATACTACTTTAAATGAAGGGGCTGATTTAAGTAAAGTCGACTGTTTTCGAACTCACTCTGTGTGACGGCCTATCTCTTTACACGTATTTTGCCATCAGCTGTACGGCGTTATACACAATAGGGAGTCACGTGACCACATGTCAACATTGTCGCGCAATCGGTCTATTATAAATATGTTTACACGAATCTCATATCCTTTGCAATTGCGTGAATGCAATAGAGATGTGCGATACTGTACACAAAACTCCATGCTATACCAATGTGTGTTGGCGAAATATTTGTGCCCTTGACATGCTGTGTTCAATCTTCCATGTATTATACTTGTACACATTGCGGTCTGTATGTATACAAGCAATGGTAAGCACCGCCCTTAGTCTATTAAAGCATAACCTTGCTTTAAGTTGTCAATCACTTTACCCTTGCAACCCTCCACTCCTTATTTGGGTTATGAACTTGCCCTTGCACACACCCCTCACTCTCAGACGGTGTCTCTTCCAGCATGGTTGGCCAAGACCCTGAACTTGCCTAATGTTTGATTCACTTCTAGACTCTACTTTTCATGTGACTCCCCATGGAGCCTAAGACTATCTTTGTACACTAGCTTCTTGTGGACCGGGCTCTCTGACTATTTGGCATACACTGTGCATTGTTGCGGAGATGAGCCCCATACTCATGAACTTGGCATTGCCTGTGTGTGCAGCAGCGTAGCGAAGGGACTTTCTTTTCTTTTTTCTTTTTTTTCTTTTTTTTTTTGGGGGGGGGGGGGGTGTATGCCTAAATTTGCCGACTGACATTACCAAATGAAAGTGAAAGCGCAATAGTGTGACTCGCATACAACATAAAGGGGTTCGAGGGCAAAGCCCCGACCGCTCATGAGGTTTTTCAGTGATTCCAAGGTATAAATGGCCCTCAGATGCCAAGCATTAGACGACTCATATTAGAAATGGAAGCTTTGGAAACCGTAACTTTTTTGCGAATCCCCTGTTGAAGTAAATAGACACAAATTCTAGTGGGGGTCCAGGGGGCGTAGCCCCGTACGCTGTACGGTTTGTAGTGTTTTCAGGGCTAAGGAAGACTGTCAAGTTGCTGAAAATAGACCTTTAATTTTGAAATTCAAATTTGAAAACTTTTGGTCTCGTCGGGACAAATCCCCTACCCTTGGAGTTTATAGGGGCAACATTTCTTATGGTGGTCCAGGGGCGAGTTCCCCGGACGCTCTAAGAATTGTAGTTGTTTTCAGGGCTAAGCTCACCTGCACCCCCCCCCCCCCCCCCAGCGGCGTTGCCAGGAGTTGAGGGTTAGTGGCTGTGCCCCACCACCACAGTTTCCAGTACCCTCATTTCCATACAAAGAAACCAGTGGATTGCTTATTCAGAAAAAGTGTCATTTTGGTCCACACAACTGTGTTCAAAAATCAAAACAGCTGCATATCCATTTGGCACGCATGCATCATTGCTAAGAATACAAAGTATGTATCCGACCATTGACACCCAAAAATCATGCTTGGTAACATGACATGGTGTTGGAAGGGAGGCGGGAGATGGGGCGAGGCGAAGCAACATTTTTCTAGGGGACACTTTTAGCCAATTAAAACTAGGTTTCCGCTTGTTTTTCACACAAGCCCATTTTCAGTGCTCTTGTTATGCCGTTTGCTATTTTTATAGTACATGTTATTCGTCAGTATGTCAGCTCTGCGACGATTTGTCTGATATGGACTCATGGACGTTAAACAGAAAATACATTTTCTGCCAGTAAATAAAAAAATTGTTTTAAACACTGAAATACTACATAAAAACTTATAAAGCTTATGAAAGTGTAACATACTGGTAATTTTTAATATCAAAAGTCCAGATTTCAAACGGGGGGAGGGCGGGCACCTGGGGCACGGACATCAGTTTGGGGGCACGTGCCCACCCCCAACTTCTTTACGCCACTGGATGAAAGTTTATGTAAGTCCATGCAAATTCAATTTAAAAACTAGCCATTGAGATTTTTTGTGGACAAACTCACGGTGTTTGGTGGAACGTAAAGTTCATTCCATCATTCATTCGTTTTGACCGGAAGTAAAGGTCACACTCTGTGTAACACTTTAGATTAGTTCAAGTTTTCAGAAGATGAATCAATCATCACCACAAATGCGCTTCTTCAGATGTGAATTTTTGAAAAATTATACATGAACTTCCAATTTTCAACCAAAAGTAAAGGTCAAACTGGGTCGCACATTTTGGGTCACATCATTACTGTACCACAATTGCGCTTCTTCAGATATGAATTTTTGAAAAATCATACATGAACTTCCGATTTTCAACCAAAAGTAAAGGTCCAACTGGGTCACCTATTTTGTAAGATTCATAGAATGGTTAAAGTGCTTTCAGATGATATAATATTAGTTATGTATTCTTTTTGGAAAATAAGATATTAAGTTTTTGAAATGTGAAGCATCAACTTCCGGTTTCGACCGGATGTAAAGGTCCTTTGATAAAGTCCTTTGATAAAGTGGTACAGTACGTGAAGAGCTTTCATATGGTGCAAAGATCTTGTGCGTAACATCCTACGGCTCTTCAGATATGAATTTTTGAAGTATTTAAACGTTGATTGAATGTAATGACGTCATCGATGACGTCTTCGTACAGTGTTTACTTTTAGGTACATCTATAAGTTTCAAGTTTGTCCAAGCTTGTTTAGCATGCGAAACCATGATGAGAAGTTTCAGTGAGAAGAAGAGAACATGGGAAAAGCCATTACAATTACAATAGTTTTTCGGCTGTTGGCCGATCGAACACCTAATTATTGGGTCTGTGAAACCAGTGCATGCATGTTTTTATCCTTAATGGCTATAAAATACGGGGCACAAGACAGGGGACAGCCGATTTGCTCTTCCGCCTAGCACGCGGCAATAACACGCCACAATCGTTCCATATAATGACCCTCCTCCGGGTTTACGTGATCATCCAGATATGAAATCACTCTTTGATAAAACTCCTTTGGGTACATTTGAAGGCACTTCCTTGTCGCTGAGAAACACCCCGCCAAACAATGATCGACGGACTCTGGTGGCGCCCTCTCAAATGTCTCTCGATAAAATTGTCCAAATGTGCCTTTTGCAGGTCGCATAATACCATCATAGATCATAGCTTTCCATTTGGCCGAATGAACAATTCTTCCCCAATTGCTGTTCCTCCCACTGACGATACAAGGAACTCCTTTTCTTGCGTTTTCGAGAAAATCAAACGGAGTTGGAAAGCAAACCGTACGTTTGCTGCTTATAACGTCTATTTTGCCTTGAACAAATACAGTTATATTCGCGAGGTTTTCATAATTCTTGAGAATGTGGTAGATATAGGTATGGCCCTCCCGTCCAACGTTGGGTAGTTCCTCCCATTGTTTGACTCTAAATGAAGGTTTTGATCCTGCGTCGTGGCCTTTATCGTATACATGAGAATAATTAGCAAAGGGTTTCAACCAATCAAGATTCTCATGGTAGTGAGCTATGACGTATTCGTATTCCATTGGCGGCACAGGCTTTGCAGGCGTATGCTGTGTTCTTCCTTTGAAAAGAAAAGTAGAGATAGAAAAATGCATTGAGTGTATATTAATTTTAGAGATAATAAAAGAGAGTTTTTAAGTTGAGTCCGAACACGTACACTCTAAAAAGTCCCTGGTCATAAGTGACCCCGATTCCGAGTCCCAGGAGGTCTGACTCGCTTCTGGATCAGATTGACCTGCGTCAGCATTGGTTGGCGCAGATTTCGGGTCATGCTGACCCAGAAATTGGTCAGGCACCCTACGACACTTAATCCGGGTCAATTCTGACCCGGTAGTTTTTACTATAAGGTAGTTTTCCCAGACGGAGGTACGAGTTAACCAAAGGGATGAGTTGACCCGCTTCCAGGACGGATACCAGTTGAGCCGCTAGTTCTGCCGACCAGTCGTGGCAAAAGTACGGGTGGCCAACAATCATTAATAAATACAATAATCAAATATATAAACCATGGCACTACCCAAAACACGAATTTATACAAATACTCTTTGAAAAAAGGGTAGAAGGGCAGATTAATTTTGTGACTACTTTGATATTCTTTATCCCCGATGCAAAAATTAACATCTATTATAATGGTCGCGGTACCCGCTGCTAATAGGATTCAACCTGCCTCTAGCTAGAATGGTGGGTTCGAATCCCACCCGAGGAAAATGCATGTGAACATTTTTTTCACTGGACTTGGGAAAGTACTGAGTATACAGTGCTTAACACACATCGATGTATAGATGAAAAAAAAAGAAATACAAATAATATTCTTGATCCCCGATGCAAAAATTAACATCTATCAAAAAAAAATAATACTAACATCTATCATAACTATTGTCTGATACTCCAAGGCCAGCCATTACGGAACGGATGTTCCCCAGGCGTTTTTTCCGATATGTTTCAGGACATGTATATAAAGTCATGAAAACGCTTTCGTTCGAGCTACGATGCCGAAGTTTACGTTTTACTTATACAACCGGGAAGCTGTACTGAACCCCCAAAACCCGAGCGTTTTTGTTCTCAATTTTCTACGCAACAAAGGCCTATTTTATAATGGGAAATGGATCATGGTGGAAAAAAGAAGAGAGCAGCAACGATGGTACTGGTAGTGTAGTCTACCCAACCATGAAGGTAGAAATAGCATCGATTCAATACTACTTGTGAGTGCGCTTGATCGCAACAATGTACTGCAATAATGTGCACCGGCACAGCAGCGGTGCATATCGAAGGCACTTTTTTTTTTTTTTTTTGGGGGGGGGGGTGAAGCCTAAATGTAAGAAAGCCCATTAGCGCCAACAAAAAAATATAATTCAAATCATATGGTGTAAAGATCATGTATGTAGCATGTATTACTCTTAAGATATGAATATTTTAGTATTTTAGTGTTCGTGCCACACCCCCACACCCATCCCCCGGTCAAGATTTCTTTACCCAAAAAGGTTTTCCATTATATTTTCAGGACATGTTTATAAAGTCGTCAAAACGCTTTTCGGTCGAGCTATACGATGCCAAAGGTTATCTGTTGAAGCCATGGTACGTCTTTTGCTTTCTTTTTAACACCTTATTGTTTTTTCTTTTGAATCTTTTTTTGGCAAGTTTTCTCTTTGAACTTGATTTTCGTTGGGTTTGCTTTAAATTATTTTCTTCACCTTTCTGGTTTCGAGGATTTATTTCAAAAGGAAAAAGGGTCAGGGAGCCTGTTTTTTGCGATGTCGATTGGGGAAAAAATCGCCCCAACTTTAGACGCTTAGATGGCGTGCAAAATGTCTCCATCCAAAAAAAAGGTATTTTGTCCAAACAGCCGGCCAGTGCACCGATTATTAATAAACAAAATACTTCTTATTGCTTGTAATGTATCGTTATTGCTTCAATTCTTCTCTCAACTTTGTTTTGAGCGCGTCTCCACCAATCTGGGTGGTCGGGCGGATCGGGTTGGCGTCATGGAAATTTTCCTGGCTTTCCACCTCTCAGACCCTGGTTCGAATCCCGCCAGGGGCACTATGTTGATTGTGTTTTCAGTCCCTACCTGATTGTGTTGGTTTCCCTGGAATATTTCTCAGTGGTTTTCCTCCCACATCTAAAACTTCCTTGTCTTCTCTCCATGGGGTTCTTGGCTAGTACAGTGATTAAGTTCGCTTTTCTTTCAACCAACTGAACGCAGGGTTTACATGTGCTTTCATGGCGGCGTTTATTTGTTACAAGGTCTCCGACTAGGCTAATGTTAGCATTTTATGCGACCAGACTGTAGACTACAAAACCGCGGCCCAAAACAGACATATAGCCTAGGACTCTTAAATTATTTCCGATAATGAAGTATATAATATTAGACCGTTTTGTGGGAGAATGTGTAAAAGGGAAATATTGTGATCTGTAATTGTGTTGGTTTCGTTTGCTTTAGTAACCAAAATTATTTGGACGATCAAAATACACCATTCACGTGTGGTAAGTCGATCATTTTCGAGGCAAAACGAAAAGTGAGGTCACGCAATGTCAGCGGGCAATGCATAGGCATCGCAGCACAGGGAACGTTAATATGGGGTCCTATGTGTGCTTCGGGTCGTGCTGTTGAATAGCAAAGACAGCAACAAATCAGTGATATCATGGTTGTAAACTGCATTTTCATTTAAGAAAATGGCATCGGTTATTTGGTAAGCGTCACAGCCATGCATGGTATGTAGACTGTTTGGTTAACTATTTTGTGTTCATTGTAGAAACTAAGCAATGTTGGTGGTGTGGCATACATTACAATAAGTTTGCACGGGCGCGGTGACAAACTTTAATGAGCTATACGACGTCATGCATGTCATTTACATGAACCAATTACAGCACGCAGCGGCTTAGAAAGTAATGAATATTCTTAGTGATCACGCCGTGCGCGCGTGTGTTTACGTGATGTGTGTGTGTGTGTGTGTGTGTGTGTGTGGTGGATGGCGTGACCATTGATCTCCATTATACTGACTGGATAGGACATTGCGTCAAAACACTGACCGCGCGCGTATTATTTGAAACGGGTAGAGACTGATCGTCACGCGACATGCGTTTGTACACTTTCAAACAAAATTTCTGCAAACGTGGACAATTTAAAGCACCTTTTCGTATTTAAATGTGTCATTTTGGGGGTAAAAATTGGAATCGGGTCAAACAAATTAAAATCGGAGAATGAAGGTGTGCGCAGCAATTAATTGCCCGGAGGAGGATGGCAAACTGAGTCGGGAAAAAGGAGTATCTTTCCATAAGTAAGTGGACATACCGGTATTGTTGTTTTTTAATACATAATATCCAACGTAGGCCTACACTATTTTAAAAGGTACATGTAGGCCTACTGCTAATCTGTTTAGGACTTGGGGATCAGTCCAGTGACCATGGATTTTGTTCTTTAACCTGTTTAAAGTGTCAAAATATCACCAGAATTATGGGACACTTTTAGTATGTCGTTTTTTCTTACTTGTCAGACAACATTTTTAAAATGAGAACTATCATTCGAGCGTTATCAATCATTGAAAAGTGACTCGTTGAGGCCATATTATTGATAGTGTGAAAAACGCAAAACGTACCCCCGCCCTTTTGATAAATTTTAGACCTCGTGGATTAGTGATTACAGTTGCACAAAAAGACGAACGACCTCAGTATCAAAACAGGTTGTAATTTTATCAGTCCGGCAAGATAAACAAGTTTGCTATGTTTCATAAAAAAACAAATTATAGCGAAAATACAATTTGACTAAAGCTTTATATAAAGCGGAATGTGTGAGTTGTCGGAATATGTGTTGAAATTATTCTTTTGCGGTGTCCGGGAATATGGGGGTGTTGGATCATAATTATAATAGGGGTGACGTTATAGTGTTATGTTATTATTACTTGGAAATTACTTTGGAGCAACATTGATTTTCAGAATTTTGTTCTAATTCCGGTCCTTATACGGATATTTTCTGTGAGTTTGTTAAGATACGGCATGATTTGTATTCGTATTTTTAATTTTTTTATTTCTGGCAAAACAATAATAAAGTTTTCTGGAAATGTTGCTGCCGGAATTGTCCTGTAATGATATGAAGTTACCAAAGAAAGTTTAACTTGCTCGTTTACATACCGGTAATGGAGCCAAAGCTCAGGTTTCATATTTTATTTATTTATTTCTTTTTTCCCCCTTCTTTTTCCTGGAGTACAACGTTGTTATATTGAATTATACTTTCTAAATTTAGTATACATGCACTTCTTTTATAAAAAGTCCATAATTTTAGCGAGTGGCTCTATTTCTTTTGCATACCCGCCGAGTTGTAAAATATCTTAGGAGAGTTTTTAGTCTTAACTATAACCGTTGTTTTTTAAGGTTTGTTTTGCCAAATTTTGAAATGAATTGAATGAATTAAAAAAACATTCATCTGAATCTCAATACAGTTTCTTGTCTGAGTATTTGGTTTAGAAATGAGTCGTCATAAAATATAAGCCCCTAGGCCTAGTTCATTCGATTGGGCAACTTCAGAATAAAATAGAAGGGCGATTTATTACAAATTATAGTGGAGTAGGCATAGGCCAATAATGACTGACATAATAACTATCAATCGTCATGTTTTCTCTTCATTCCAATACTAATAATCTCAATAATTTTCTCAATACATCGTGAAGGTATTTTAAACTCATATAGACTGAACACAGTGCAAGTTCACCCGTTTCATGGAATCGCGCCGCCATTGTTTGGCCGCGTGTTTATGCACACAGCATAGCGTGATGTCCTATCTAGTCAGTATAATGGAGATCAATGGGCGTGACCTTGCAGCGCCATGAAAACTTGCACGCGGCGCGGCAACTAGGTCATTAGATTACAGTCACTCAACTTCGGCTTCATACTGGTTTTTGAATATTGCATAGGTACATACAGTAAAAGTATGTAAATTTCATTGAAACTTTGTGTGAATATTCATTAGGGTCCATAGCAATCAATTGTGCAGTTACTATTGATGAACAGCAGCGTTATGAACTGCAAATAGACCGCCCACTGGAGCAATGTGGGTGGAGTGTATCGGCCACCGCGAAACATGTATTTTGTTAATGTCGTTTCATACAGCTCTCGCAGCACTGATGTGCAAAAGTTGTCGTTTTGAATTTGACTGGTACGTGTGTAAAAATTTTCTAAAAACAACCTTTTTGGGTTTGTACAGCAAGTACACAACCTGATTATTTATGTGAAACAGTTACTATTGCTCAATAAGAGTTTCTTTTGGGAGTTTTGGTTTCATACAAAGTAGGGCATGTGCATTTGCCTATACTTTTCTGTGTGCGTACTGCAGCGTGTTTTTCAACGCACATGATTTGTATGAGAGATGTCCGTTTACTTATTGTAATGAAAGAACCGGTGGTTTACATTCGCTACTTTTTAACCAGCAAGCTTAAAAAGTCACTTACCATTTACTACTGGTTTAATTCGTGCTGGAACTACAGACATGTACATGGACACTCGCTCTCCTTGCAGCGAGTAAAACACGTAAGTTGCTAAAATAGTACAGACGGCGCAGACTACTGCTCGTTGCTTGGCCATATTGTCAGCGGAAATGGTGCTGGCGAACTGTTCAACCCATAGGAGATATTATGGCTTGGGCCTACGTCCTTGGACCCACATTTAGACATGGTTGGGTAGTGTTGTGAAGCATTCTGCACATTTACAATACCCCGGCTGGGCTGCACGACCCTTTTCATTTTGTCTCTTGTACCATGTATTACGTAATTATGTCTTTATATTCGGCCACGTTGTTGTACTCGGCGTAGTTGGTCTGAGGGACTCGTCGACAGCGCCCGCCGCCATGATTGTATTTTCTGTTCAGTTTTCCAAGATGTAAGCTTAAGTTAATAAATTGTTTGCACCTAAATTTGGTTCGTCAGAAATCTGTTTTTTTTGGTTGTTTGCGTCCGCCCCGGTACCTTTCTAGAACATCACAATAAATGGTGGAAGATCCGGAATGGTTGCCCGGTAACATTGTTAAGTGACAGGGGTGCCAATTTTTTAAGTAGTATTGTTCGAGAAGTTTGTCTTATCATGCAGACACAAAAATTGAACACCTCGAGTTACCATCCTCAGTGCAATGCTGTGCAAGAACGATTTAATTCTGTAATACTTGATACAGTATCACATTATGTAAATGAGTTCCATACAGATTGGGACATGTATATCACTGCCATTCAGTTTGCGTATAGTTCAACACCAGCAGATAATTCGGTTGGTTTCAGTCCATTTTTCTTACTTTATGGTAGAGAAGCCCGGTTACCATTGGATGTATCACTTCTGTCTAACCGAAATTATCCAGAGAAGTCATTGAGAGACCATATACATGAATTGGTTTCCAAGCTACAGGTATTTCGTGAAGTTTCAAAACGTCATACGGAAGAAAATCAAGCTAAAATGAAAACACAGTATGACGCTACTGCTTCAGAAGTAGATTATCAAATTGGTGATCTAGTATGGGTTTACATTCCGAAATCCCAGAAAGGCTTGTCAAAGAAATTAATGAAGTCATGGTCAGGTCCATATCTCCTAGTTCAGAAAACAGGTCCGAGTGAAAAACATGGAGAATGGCAAATTGATTTCTTCACCAATACATGTAAATCGCATGAAGTTTGTCTATGACAGGTTTATTCGTCCAAGTAATGATATTTTGCCAACTGATACTGACCAACATTCTCCAGTAGAAGATTTGGTACAGGAGGACTGTCCAGAAGATTCTTTCGTGTCATTGAAAGCCATGCGTGAATGTACGACACCTACTCAACTTATTCCGGGTGTAACTCACAATGATTCGGAAAATGTTGAATTTGAGGTAGAAAAACTTCTCAAGGGAAGATATAAGAATAATCAGTTACAATATTTGGTCAAATGGCGAAATTTTCCTAGTAAAGATAACTCATGGGAGCCGGCCAAAAACTTGAATGCCGCATGTCTTGAGTATTTAAAGACAAACCCTGTTCGTATTATTGGTAAAAAGAAATGAGTGCATGAATGAATTAATTCCAATGCCAGTCTCTTACTGTGTTATAACTGAATAATTATGTTAAAGCTGGACGTATGTTGTGAAGATAATTGTTTTGGAGTTCATGCAGTATGTGTTGTCGGCGTTTCAAAAAAAAAATAGTCTAAATAAAATGAATTATTATAATTATTATAATTAAACTTGGTCAACTCTGATGTAAAGCCAGCGTCTGGAGGAAACAAGGCCGGAAGAGTGAGCGGAGACGAGTAGCAACGTGTGAGCAGAGTGACGTGAGAGCCGCCTTGGGAGTTGTGGCCAGACTCTACATCCGGACGAAGAATCAATGCATAAGGATTCTGCTGTGCTACTACCGATGGACGTCGAGTTGGACAAGCCAATGGAAATTTATATTAAATTATATTATTATATTGTAATAACTTAACGAAATTGCCAGGCGCCAATTTTATTAAGTGGGGGCGTATGTTGTGAAGCATTCTGCACATTTATCAAATACCCCGGCTGGGCTGAACGACCCTTTTCATTTTGTCTCTTGTACCATGTATTACGTAATTATGTCTTTATATTCGGCCACGTTGTTGTACTCGGCGTAGTTGGTCTGAGGGACTCGTCGACACTAGCGCCCGCCGCCATGATTGTATTTTCTGTTCAGTTTTCCAAGATGTAAGCTTAAGTTAATAAATTGTTTGCACCTAAATTTGGTTCGTCAGAAATCTGTTTTTTTGGTTGTTTGCGTCCGCCCCGGTACCTTTCTAGAACATCACAATAGTAGTATTAGGTAAATGGAGGTAGATAGCGGGTTGGGTCAGTTTGGAACAAGTGTAAACTTAGGGGGGAGACCAACGACAGCAATTGTTAAAGGCATTGCATACGTTTGGTAATGACTCTGAAAATGTATGGCAATAAAAACTTACTTGGTAAGAAGTACAGCTGCTTTGGATAGTATAATGCATATTGAGAAACGTTCGCTTAGAAGTACCGCGGTTATGGAAAAATATACCACTTTTTATCTCCAAAAATTTGAATCTGAGAAGCGTTATGGCCGTAACGCTTCTCAGATTTCTAACTTTCGAATTGACTAACGCCCTCAAGTGTCTAAGATTAATTGCTTTGTAAATTGATTCCTAATTGGTCGTTTTCGCCGATCGATCTCTGAATGGGCAGTTCGCCCCTGGTTCGATCGGCCTTACACGGAATCGCCGTCTTGGAAAAATGACAGCGAGTCAACACCAATGCGAATTTCACTTTCCAACAGTAGATAAAAGGCCCAGTTCCCCATCTTGCGCCTACGGCGCTCTCAAATCTTTTGTCACCACTGACTGACTGCTGATCTCTATTGCACGAATGACGTAATTCATAAACATGTCGCATTGCTGTGTGCCTGACGCCGACGGATGAGTTGTCGTTTCATATGTTCCCAAAATATAAATCTCTGAGAAAGATATGGATTAGGAATATACGCACAGATCCTGGATGAAGTTTCAAGGTAAGTCTCTGACATTCATTGTCAAAAATGTTTATTTAAAACCATGGAGGTACGTTTCGTAACTAGAGTAGGCTGTACTCGCTCTTATCTTATTACTAAATACTATTTTATTGACTAAGTATTACTAAACAGTGAGTAACGTTCAGACGTTAGTGCACGCATACCGTCGAAGAAGGAAGTGTACTCCATGTCTGCTCTCATGTTTTAAGTAAGGTCAGACTGCACGAACATGTGGCTCATGGAGTCGAGTGTACAATAAAAAGCCTGTACAAATAAGTTATAGGACTCAACTAATTAGTCTGGTGGAATCCCTGAGGGTTTTCCTGATTTCACTGGACAATTTTGTAAATTTATGATGTTGAAGTGCTTCTTATCTTGATTGTTGAACCATGGGCATAGACGAAGGACGAACTAAACTGACAAACTCAAAACTGCTTATGTTATAGTCTTTATATAATGTCCTCAGAAGTTACATGAATGGAGGACTCTAACTCTGAATATTATAAGGTCTTTCAGGGATTTTCTTGGTGCTTTACTGATTTTCTTAATTTGTTTTTATTTTTGATGTTTTGAATTTCAGATAACAAGATGCACACATGTTTGTTCGACTCACTTTAAAGAAAAATGAGTTTAAAAACACAATGACTGGGAAAAGGCTTCTTAAATGCTCCAAGCATTTTTCCTTGGACTGTGGAAACTCCAAAAAGGAGGCAACTTAGAAGAAACAGAGAGTAAGTATTTTATTTATATCAACTGAACATAATTAACTCTTTCTAGGGATGTGTTGACTAACAACTTAGTTATGCAAAGCATCTGTTCATTTGAAATCTTCATAGTGCTGAAAGCACTAGCTAAATTGTATGTTTGGCATTGTAAAACTTTTTAAGGCCTCTCCCCCACCCCACCCCACCCCTTAAAAAAAGGGTTAGTGGGTGGTTGCTACTAAACCTGGGAAAATGAAGATATAACATGAAGTCCCTCCTGATCCATTTTTTTTTTAAAGCTTTGTTATCATTACTCTACAATGCAAAGCTTGAAATCCTATAAATGTACGGGTAAGATTCATTATTAAAATTGTCAAAATTATGTGTCATATTGACAAATTTCTTTACAATTAACAGGTGTCCAGCAACAGCTGTGAAACATGGAGAGTGACGGTGGTGAGGAGAAGCATTACCAAGTTACCGGACCATGATTATCTGGATCACATCCCCTGTAGAAGACAAACTTTTAGGCCACGCAGGAACGAATTGAACAACTGGAAAGCAACTTGATAAACAATGCCGTCCAGAAAGACATTTTTCGGAAAGGTATTCCAAAGATCCTGCATAGATCAAGTTTTACACGGCATTTCCAACATGCACACTGTTGATGGAATTTTTTAATTTTGTTTTTCCTCATGCATCAACGATGACCCAATGGAGCCAAGTGGTGTGTTCAAAAAGAGGAGAAAGTTCATCAATGCGTGCTGGCTTTCGGTCTGAACTGCCACTTATTGACAATACAATACAATACAATAAAGACATTTATAAAGCGCCCTTCAAGGATCACAGCGCTGTACAGATCAATAATATAAGTAACAGATTACAATTATGTACAATGACACTCAAAATCAAACATTACAACGTCAAACAGAATTAGTCAAACAGGTGTGTTTTGAGAAGGCACTTGAAACTGTCCAAGGTTTTAGCCTCCCTGATGTTGATGGGCAGACAGTTCCAAAGGCGTGGTCCAGCAGTTTGCAACGTGATTCCTTTATTTCTATAAAGATGTACTGTCATAGCGTTTAGGATGTACAAGTTGACTTCATGCCAAAGGTACGAGTTTGCGAAGATACGGTACGAGTTAACCCGCTTCCATGGTCGAGTGTGTATCGAAAACGGAGAAGTCTTTCGGTGCTTTTCCTAGACTTCAACCAGTTTCAATTACAATTCGTGCTGGTGCGTGAAACGATGGTCACTATTATGCACAAAAAAGGGTTATTAAATGTGATAGGTTGGATCATCGTAGACATGGCAATGTTTAGATTGTAGAAACTG
Source organism: Marthasterias glacialis (assembly GCA_911728455.2). Taxonomy (NCBI): domain Eukaryota; kingdom Metazoa; phylum Echinodermata; class Asteroidea; order Forcipulatida; family Asteriidae; genus Marthasterias; species Marthasterias glacialis. Next base: position 9,269,062 of record OU452238.1, read on the forward strand.
AATCTGAAATCTATAAGTTCGGAAAATCACTTACCAATCGTTTTTAGTTGACTTCATGTTCGAGATAAACTCTGGTTGATAGCGAAAAGCTTCTCTCTGTACTGCCAGTAAATGAACATCATTATTACTGAAATGGTACAGGCCCAGATTACATGTCGCAGGGCGGTCATTTTGGGGGAATGCTATTGCGTCTAGGCCTTCAGTGTAAAGGCAGTCGACGAATGTCGAAGGCTGTAACGGCACTTACAGAGCATAAATATAATGCGACGCAATGACCCATCAAGGTTGTCATTCCGAATTAATTCATCATCTGCATCACTGCATGCATCACCACACCTGTATATTAATGCGCTGACATGTTTAAAGGCATTGCATACGTTTGGTAATTTTAGCCTACTGTTTGTTTCAAACCAATATAATTGTAGATATATACCATAAAACTAACCTGTGAAAGTTTCATTTTAAAAGGTAGTAGCGTTTTTGAGATTTCGGCGACAAACTAGAACGGTTATTTCACGCCGGAGAACAGTTAGTAAATAGTTTCGACATTTCATATTGTAGTTCGTTGAAAAAGTACTACCGCCCTCCTGTGGTCGTTATCTTAAAAATACCAATATGGGCCGTTTGAAATTGGTTCGTTCGGCCAGCCCGGGGGGTCCATGTGCCAGCCGTGGCGCGGCTTGGTGTAACCCGAAACGGGGTCACGAACTCTCCACTGTGGCTTGGCAGGTAGTAGGCCTACACATTGTGCTCACTGATGGTATCACCGAGGAAATCCAAAAAGCTCAATCAAATCATTTGCTATGTACTGTTTCGTAAATAATCTTTGCCCATGTCCGACTTGTGGTTATCATGAAGCAATTAATCAGTTTATTGCTCCGTGCTAATATTTACAAGAATCATGTTGACTCCTTTTTGAATATGTTTCAAACCGAAAACAAACTTGACCCCCCCCCCAAAAAAAAAAAAAATAAATAAATAAATAATCTATGGCTACGGGACGTAGCCCGTCGACCGGAGTAGTTACCGGCACAAAGGAAAATAGTAGTCAACCCATCATGCGTACATCTGGCATGTTCCCCAGACGGAAGGATTTATGGCCCTTTTCGAATCCACGGCTTTGGCTTTGGATTCGAAGCTCATGGCGTCTATGTAGGAAGCTACAAACGAGTCAATACATTTCTATTTTTGTGAATTGTTGAAATGCTATCAAAAGGCTTTGCCAATCCTCGTTAGGGGTGTAAATACTTGCATAATGTTTTCTTTAGAATATGCCAACCAAGTCTGCCCTACAATGTTGACCTTTATATTTACTTGTATGATTTTGCTTGTACTTTTGTTACCGGTAGTCAGCCGGCCATGCAGTAGCAGCTATCAAAAGTGTGTGCAGGCCCCTAGGCCTTAATAAAAAGAGTTGAGTAAACAAGAGCGTGGAAAACCCGGTGTTTTGAAGTGTTAACTAGACATACGTATAGTCTGGTTGCCCAACCAAAAAATCTCTGACTATTCTCTGTCGATTTTAGGGTCAGGTATCACCCAATGTCACGTGACAAAAAAAGGAGGAATTCCTCCTTTTCCGAAAATATCCGAAATGCTCCGAACTCGTTGTCGTCAACATTCGGACAGTGTCGTTGATGGGCGGACATTTCTTTTGTTGGTACAAAAAAATCAAAAAAATTAGCAGACACGTCCCATGATCGTTTTTCTTTTCTTTTTCCCCCCATCAAATTCAACACAATATTTTAATATATTTGTAACATTTTTACAATCTGATTATCCCAGGCTTTTTGAAAGTAAACAAAGCCCGTTTTTTATCCAATGACATCGTCCACCGTTGGTGTCAAGTAATGACTATGTATTTGTTGCGTCATAATCTATGTTTAGCTTTGGTTGATGCTTTACCTAAGATTTTTAACAAGAGTTGTCAGGGAATCTTTGGTCAGGGAACCAGACTAACTTACGTATTGACCCTTGCATACACATCACACGCGGCGACTGTGCCACGCTCACAAATTTTAGAAGTCAATAGGTATGTTTCATGCGATGTCACCCAGTCTTTTTCTAATGCTGCGTGCGCCAAGCGCCAACAGACGCTGGAAATCATTCAGCAGACGACGCGCCAGCCATTGAGTTTGTACATGGCTGGACCCAACATGGCTGCGATATGAAATTTTCCCGGGATCACGCAACCTTTCTATAGACCTTTCTTTTGCAACGTCACAACCCGAGTTTTTGCCAACCAAGATGGAAAAACTATGGGAGGCCGTCATTGCAAAGCATAAACAGATAATCAGAGTTTGAAAAAATGTTACAAAAATATTCAAAAATTGTTCAAAATTTGTTGGAAACAAACCAACCAATAATGGGATGTATTTTTTCAGGTGTTGTTATCATTTTTTTTAAATATCACATTTTATTACCCGTACAGAAACCGTCTTCAAAATGTCTTAACATTAACCGAAATTCTTTAATTCTCTGAAAAGATTCGCTTGATAAAGAATTTTTTGCGACCATCGGGTGGATCGTCGCAGCGTATAGTGAAGGAGGGTCACCATGTGGTGCTTATTTTGGTCATTTTGTACTTTTAACATTTAATTTTAAAAACGGGACTGTAATATTCTATAAATAAGTTGCATCTAATAAGTAATATAAATGTAGGCCTAATTAACTACAAAACAAGTTAATAAAAAGGCAGCTCCTGTTCGTTGAAACTTGTTGCTTTCTTAAGGTCTGCCTGAGCTTCTGGTTTCAACTTACTGTTCTGTTTCCCCATTCTGTGGCCGGGGTGTTCTGCTGCTGCCAAAATAATCGTAAGGCTGTAGGGTGTTGTTTAGTGACCGGTCGACAATTTGAAACTTAATTTGAAACTTGAACTGAGAAACTTGGAACGGCAAAAACCGGTGAAACTGTACCTTAGTTGGCCAACTAACTTTATCATAAAAAAGTATTTCTATTTCGGTTTAAGTTCTTAAACATCAAAATAATCGAGCCAACATCGTTGCACTGCATTTTCGTGACGACGTATAAGCTCATGGCGTCTATGTAGAAAGCTACAAACGAGTCAATACATTTCTATTTTTGTGAATTGTTGAAATGCTATCAAAAGGCTTTTTCAATCCTCGGTAGGGGTGTAAATACTTACAGACTTGCATAATGTTTTCTTTAGAATATGCCCACCAAGTCTGCCCTACAATGTTGACCTTTATATTTACTTGTATGATTTTGCTTGTACTTTTGTTACCGATAGTCAGCCGGCCATGCAGTAGCGATATAAAATTTTACCGGGATCTATACCTTTCTATAGACCTTTCTTTTGCAACGTCACAGCCCGAGTTTTTGCCAACCAAGATGGAAAAACTTTGGGAAGCCGTCAATGCAAAGCAAAAACAGATAATCACAAAAATGTTACAAAAATATTCAAAAATTGTTCAAAATTTGTTGGAAACAAACCAACCAATAATGGGATGTATTTTTTCAGGTGATGTTATCATTTTTTTTAAATATCACATTGAATACTATATTGTAACGGGCACCTCCGCACCGTTAATGTCGAGCAGTGATGTTTCGGGCTGCTACATTCCCACGACGTCAGAGGGTGGGCTGCCAGTCGTCAGTGCCAGTCGTCAAACGTCTACTAAGGTCCTCGGGGAATATGGGGAATATGGGGAATATGGGGACTTATTGGGACCAGGAGAGGGGTGGACAATATTTGTAACTTATCACTGTAAAGAGGGATGGGACGATTGATTATAGAAAAAGTGGGAGGGGTGGGACGATGACTGGTTCATAGGCCGAAGATGAAGGCTTCAAATGCTGACTAAAATGCTGAAGTGTTACTAAACCTAGAACTCTAAGAGACTGTTCACTCTGAAGCGTAAGGGTTTATACTTTCAATTCAACCAATATAATCTATTCATTTATTGTCTCCTTTCTCTTGTTCTTCCATTTATACAGGGTTCTACTATATTTAAGGGTCTATACACAGTCGTTGAATGTCCTAATAACCACTATTAATTTGTAGCACATCTAGGGGATGACGATGAAAAACTACATGTACGCACTGTGGTCGTACATGTCTTGCTAGCGGTGGTCACACGGCACCGTCTTGCTTCTTTCACTGGGTCTGTCCAGGTCACGAACTAGGCGCTTGAGCTGCTACAACGCTCGCCTTTTATAAATTTCCGCAGCCCGCAATTTAGTATGCACGCATGAGCTTGCGACCAAAAGTAACTGGTTATGCTTATTCAAATTAGCGCGTGCGACCAAATGTGATAGGTTATGCTAATTCGGAAGAGCGCTTGCGACCACACTTGATTGGCGCGCCAAAGAACAATATTATGCATATTCATACCAATATCTGTGAGCGACGTAAAGTAACTCATCATTGACAACAATGTAATTTCCCTATACAAGGTCAAGTGCACATCTTTACGTTAAATAAATGTAATACAATTCACGAGCTTGCTGTGTACTGTGGGGCTGTTTTACATGCAAACACATACATAAGTTGTATTAACGTTAAACAAATATACATCGGAAAACATCGTAAGTTCTCTCAATAATATCTCAGCTAGATAATTCTCCAACTTGCTCTCATCATAGATCCTTAACAACCAGTTAAACAACTGTCCCTGTAACCCTAAGGATTAAAGTAATAAATACTCGCTGGCAATAAAGGTATGTGTTTCTACATAAAGAATGGTTCGACATTGGTTAAAGACCGTGTGATTAGGTGTTGAATACAACATATCGTCGTGTGCCCAAAACCCAATAATATGCGATCAACTCTCCAACACCATTTGATATTATTTTAAGCAAATATTCGGTTTATCAAACTCTGGGGAAATGCACTTTCCGCCACAATATGTTGTCAAATGTTAACATTGAGTAGAGTCCAACTGCGTTAACCAGACTAAATCTGTTTGTTTTCCTAGCCTAGCTGTGGCAACAATAAGTGTTGGATGCTTGTTCTCAAACGTTTAGGGCTCATTGCTTAACACCAATAAGTATCGGAAGTAATAATCAGTGCTTGCGTGCGTTCATACGAAACTTTACCCAGTCCCTCCTTGCATACGTACTACAAAACCCCGGATCCTTTAGTACATACTCACAGAACCCGTCTTAGAGACATATTTAAACAAAATTAGATTCCTCAAGTACTCAGAATCTTATGTTGAAGAGTCTAGTTTATTTAGCCTTTTTTTTCTTCACTGACAGTGCCAAAAACTTAAGCCTTTTTATTACCCGTACAGAAACCGTCTTCAAAATGTCTTAACATTAACCGAAATTCTTTAATTCTCTGAAAAGATTCGCTTGATAAAGAATTTTTTGCGATTGTCGGGTTGATCGTCGCAGCGTATAGTGAAGGAGGGTCACCGTGTGGTGCTTATTTTGGTCATTTCGTACTCTTAACATTTAATTTTAAAAACGGGACTGTAATTCTATGAATTAGTTGCATCTAATAAGTAATATAAATGTAGGCCTAATTAACTACAAAACAAGTTAATAAAAAGGCTGTAATTGTCTACTTTGAATGCTTGGTGGCAGTAGACATACCAGATCGACAATTAATTTAAGTGGTAAGATTGATGCCACCTATTGTCCCCAAAAGTCACCCATCATAAAATTTAATTACAATTTATCAAACGATTTATTTTAAAAGTGCGGTAATTCTAAAATGTACTTAGTTCAAAACATATTTATATTATATTACGAGACCAGATCTTTACCATTAAGAAAAATACTGAATAAATTTTTTTTTTGCAATTCATGGGAATAAAATATGTACATTATATGTCAGTTAAAAAGATACATCAATTAATTTCAAAACCGGGACTAGGAAAATTTAATGCAATTTAAAACTACTACTATTATCAAATCACTGAAAATAAGCATCTTCAAACGTAACTTCTAAAAGTGAAATGAATTTGCGCATCCCAAATATTTTCAAATTGTTACCATTCCATTTTGAAATTTAGATTTTTTTTTGATGAGTGCAGCTTGATAAGAACCTTTTCTCTTAAGACCTTTTCTCCACACATTAACTTATTCATAGTTTAAGTCATGTGAAACATTTTGGCTCTTGAGAACTCTTAAAATCCTTATAGTTTTGTTGTAAAGTATCTAACTTGTTCAAGAATATTCCTTGATTTCTCCTGGACATTTATGGAATTATTGAACTTTTGGGTTCATCCGTAAATAATTGTTGTTCACACAATACAACATAATAGTCAACTAAGTGCAACAACTTAGGCCGTCAATACAACCCTCACAGAACCCGTCTTTAAAGTATCTAAACATAAACTAAACTCTATTAAATCATCAGAATTTATTTGTGAAGAGTGTAGTCTTATAAAGAATATTTTTGCATATTTTTCCTCAAAATTCTTATTGACTTATTTAAAGTTAAGTTCATCTCAAACGTTTGGGGCTAATCTTTTTATGGTACAATACCACGTATAGTCAACACGCACACTGAGTGCAACAACTTATGCCATCAATGCCCCAAACAGAACTCGTCTTCAAAGTATTTAAACATAAACAGACATCCTTCAAATCATCACAATTTCTTTTTGAAGAGTCTATTCTTATCAGTAATATTTTGCCATATTTTTCCACAACATACTTATTGACTTATTTAAAGTTAAAGTCATCTCAAACGTTTGGGGCTCAATGGTTTATTAAATTAGATCTCAACGTACCTATTATAAAGAAGCTTATTGAGTGAACCATGACATCGAGTACATGTCATCATATAAATATAGGGCCCAATCCACTGTACTTCAGATGAAGTCAGTGGATTGGCTCTAGAATAGAGCTGTCTAGAATGAAATGAAAAACAGGCTCTGATGAAATTCAATCTGTATTATAATATTGCCTTGTTTGTTGATAGTGTATGATTTCTTTCATTGGCACTTGTCAGGCCTTGACATTAAGTTAAAAGGGGTTGTTTTTTAGCTTCTTTTGTACACCAAATTGTGTGCAAGCAATGTACAGTGTAAAATCACACACAACGGCGAAGCACGAGCTGCTATAATGTAATATTGACCAATCATTACACAGATGAAAGCAGCTGCAAAACTAGGGTAACATTTCAGTGGGGCACAAAGGGATGCATCATTTTTTCAAAGTGGCACTTTTGGCCAAATAAAACTGGTTTCCGTTGGGTTTTTTTCCGAAACAAGGCCCCATTTCAGTGATATTGTTATGCAGATTACTATTTTATATAGAATTGTCTGACATGGAGGTAAAAAGAAATCCGTTTTCTGCGTGTAAATATTAAACAAAAGTTTTAAACATTGAAATTACTACACAAAAGCTTATGAAATGTAACAATTAATTCTTGTAATTTTTAATATAAAAATTCTAGATTTCAGATGTGTGTGTGCGTGTGTGTGTGTGTTGGGGGGTGGGGGGAGGGCGGTTGCACCCTGGGGCACGGACATCAGTTAAGGGGTACGTGCCCCCCCCCCCCCCCAGTCAGGCCACTGGTTAAAAGCTTATGTACATGCAAATCCATAATAAATCACTGGTTCTGTAAAACAGGGGACCAGTCTATACCTAATGTTCTCGTCCGCCTAGCATGTAGCAATACCTTGCCACAATCTTTCCATATAATGAGCCTCTTCCAGGTTTGAGTGATCATCCAAATGTGGAATTATTTTTTGATAAAACTCCTTTGGATACCTTTGAAGGCACTTCCTTGTCGCTGAGAAACACCCTGACCAACAATTATCGATGGACTTTGGTGGCGCCCGCCCAAATATCTCTTGATAAAATTCTCCAAATGTGCCTTTTGCAGGTCGCAGAATACCACTATCAATTGCAGCTTTAAATTTGACATTATGAACAATTCTTCCCCAGTTGGTGTATTTCTCTTTACTGAGGATGCAAGGAACTCCTTTTCTTGCTTTGTCGAGAAATTCCTTTGGAGTTTGAAAGCAATCATGAGGATGATCACCTAACTCGCCTTGGAGAAATATAGTTATATTTGCGAGGTTTTCATAATTCTGGATAATGTGGTAGGTATAGGTATGGGCCTCCCGTCCAACGTTGGGTAGTTCCTCCCAGTTTTTGACTCTGAATGGAGGTTTTGATCCTGGGCCGTGACCCTTGTCGTACACGTGACAATAATTAGCAACGGGTTTCAGCCAATCAAGATTCTCCTTGTAGTGAGCTATGACGTATTCGTATTCCATTGGCGGTACAGGCTTTGCAGGCGTATGTGTTCTTCCTTTGAAAAGAAAAAGGTAGAGATCATCAGAAGAATGTATAATGTGAAAAAAACCATAAACTTCAATAACAATAAAATGCATTCAGTTTATAGTTTTAGAGATAATAAAAGAAGAGTTTTAAATTTGAGTCCGAACGTGTATACACCGGGTCAAAATTGACCCTGATTCCGAGTCACATCTCAGGAGGCCTGACACATTTCTGGGTCCTGGGTCAGGCTGATCCGGAAACTGGTTAAAAATTGAGATTTTGACTAGGATTGTGCGTCAGTTTGACACAATTTTGGGTCTGTTTACACAGATTCCGGGTCATACTGACCCAGACATGGGTCAGGCACCCTGCGACCCGTAATCCAGGTCAATTCTGACCCAGTAGTTTTTACCAATGTAGTTTTCCAAGATAGAACGGAGAGTACGAGTTGACTTAACTGAAGGGACGAGTTGACCCGCTTCCAGGACGGGTACGAGTTGAGCCGCTAGTTTTGCCGACCAGTCGTGACAAACGTACGATCATTAACAAATAGTAAATACAATAATCAAATATTACCCATTTCACTGATAAATCATGGCGCTACCAAAAACACGAATTACAAATATTCTTCGTAAATAAGGTTTGTAAAATGTTTAATTAACAAGGACAGATTAATTTTGTGACTATTGTCTGATATTCCATGGCCGCCCATCACGAAACGGATGTTGGTGTTTGTAACGAAAGAAAGTTCTATGGTGCCTCTAGTACCAGTTTTTCAAATGATGCTTTTGTACAGGTTTAGTGGTGTAACTAGGGGGGTTGGGGGGGGGGCACGTGCCCCAAATCGATTTTCGTGCTCTAGGACCTCGGTTGGGCATTATGTGGATTGTGTTTTCAGTCCCTACCTGATTGCATGGGTTTTCCCTGGAATATTTATCTGGGGTTTTCCTCTCAAATCTAAAACTGAAACTTCCTGAAACTTTCTTTTATTTTAGTAAATGACCCCTACATTACCTCTAGGTGACCTTTAGTCAAATACCTAGTACGAGCTTTGTTCAGTTGTCGTTGAGTCCAAGTTTGGTTACAATTGGCTAAAGCGTTTGGAAGTTATAGCGATTTTCAGGGTGATCGCGTGACATCAGCAAATGAACTATGGTGACCCCTGTGTGACCTTTGACATGACCCAATTCTGTGTACACCCTATAATATGAAGCATGGCCCAAGGACGATACTTACAAAGTTTGGTCTCGATCGGACAACTGGGAGAAGAAAAATTCAGTAACTTTTACTAAAATGCACTCTAATGACCAACGTGACTTCTAGGTGACCTTTGCCCAATACTTTGACCCAATACCAGTACAAGTTCTGCTCAGACAGTTGTCGTTATGTCCACGTTTAGATACAACTGGCTGAAGCGTTTGGAAATTATAGCCATTAGGCTGATCACGTGACATCGTGAGAATAAAGAAGATACAGCGAGACCACAATAATATTATATCAGCCGTCGGCTGATTTGAAAATTAAATCTGAACGCAGGGATTCCAGGTGCTTTCATTGCGGTTTTTATTCATTACGAGGTCTCGGACTGACTAGGCGGGGTTGCGCGACCAATGTTTGCATGTCATCACGTGACCTGTAGTGGGTATCCCGTCATCTCAGCTGATGGCAAACTACCTGCACATACAGACTGTGACCGACAGAGTCACATCAATAGTGGGCTTTTGGTAATAAATACCACAGTTACTAAGCCATTTTATTAACGTTGTATGTTGTGACATTGATTTTGATCACATTATAAATTACCGGTATTCTACTACAAAAGAGGTTTAGCCTCTAAATTATTTTAGATAATGGAAGACTGCGGGAGAATGTATAAAAGGAAAATATTGTGATCTTGTAATTGTGTTGGTTTCGTTTGCTTTGTGAATCAAAACTTCACGATTAAATACACCATTCACGTATGGTAAGTCAACTTCTCTTGGCAATACGACAAGTGTTACCGGTATTCGCGCATTGTCTGCGGGCAATGCATTAATATGTATCACAGCGCAGAGAAATTCATATTTTTGTGCTGCGAATCGTGCTGTTGGATAGAGAAGACAGCAACAAATTAACAAGCAATAAACTAAGCAATATTGGTGGTGTGGTATAAAGAACCGGTGGTTTACATTCGCTACATTTTAATCAGTAAGCTTAAAAGGTCACTATACCCATTTACTACTAATTTAACTCGTGTTGGAACTAGAGACATGTACATGTACAATCATGTAATGTACATGTACCATAGAGCTGTATATTTATATACAGCTCTATGACATGTACATGCATGTACATGGAAACTCGCTCTCCGTGCAGCGAGTAAAAGACGTGTAATGTCGTCTAACGACGCAGACTACTGCTCGTTGCTTGGACATATTTTTTTGAGTATCACGTATTATTTATATATTGAGGAAGCTGTAATAAACCAATGAAGCGTGTTTTGTCCAATCTTTTACGCCACATAAGGCCTTGGATAAGGGGGCAATAGAGCGTGGTGGAAGAAAGAACAGATGTTTAATGGTGGGACTGGTAGTGTAGTCTATACCCAACCACGGAGGTAGAAAGTGTTCCTTTGTTTTGAACGTTCGTAGGACCGTATCACGGTAAAGACCTTGACATTGCCCACTCACAAGCTATGCACTGAAGACTCCACCCAACTCTGACCGTTGTTTTTGTTGAACATCATAAATATTCATGTTAATCAAGATGCCAGGAGAGAGGCATGTACTGAGAAATTTTCGTATTGTGCTGGTACCTGTAGAGCATATTCATAGGGCGAAGACAATTACTGCCAATGCAAGGCAACAATGTTCCCACACTAATAAAAGAATTGAGCTCTTACAAGAATGTTACTTAAATCATGGAGGGGTGTCTTCCTTCCTCCATGCTTAAATGGAGGTTGTGTTGCATGGCTCTTGTGACAAAGTCGCGTGAACGTTAACTGGCAATAGAAGATGTGCACAAAAGAGGAAAAGGAAGACAATTTTGGACTAAAGAACCCTCATATAAACTGATTGCAAAAGCAATTTTTACTTCACCACAAAATTAACACGAGAACTGCAGCATGTTTTTTTTCTTCTTTCCTCTTCTTTGAGGAGCCAGGGACGCGGGTGAAGCATAAGGATTCGGGTGTCAGGTTGGCCAAATAACTAAAAGGTTTATAGGACTATTAAATCCGATAGTGCAGGGTTTTTATTTTGTTTCATTCAATGTAATTCACATTCAAATGAGATTCGGTTCGTCCGTAATGATATTCAGGCCTGCTGTTCACATTCAAATGAGACTCGGTTCGTCCAGGATGATATTTAGGTCTGCTGTTCACATTCATATGAAATATTGTTACAAACCATGGAAACTGCTCTCCAAACATTAATTAATTGACAAACGGCGCCCCATAGTATGTATGTGTATGTATAATGTATACATAATGTATGTAAATCGGGAGCCTATGTATGTTGTGTTGTGTTGTCGCGTTGTCTTGTTGTAGCGTTTGAGAAAGACTCATCATCGAAAATTGAGGCTTTTGTCATATTTGGTGAACAGTTTGCAACGTGATTCCTTTATTTCTATAAAGATGTACTGTCATAGCGTTTAGGATGTACAAGTTGACTTCATGCCAAAGGTACGAGTTTGCGAAGATACGGTACGAGTTAACCCGCTTCCACGGTCGAGTGTGTATCGAAAACGGAGAAGTCTTTCGGTGCTTTTCCTAGACTTCAACCAGTTTCAATTATAATTCGTGCTGGTGCGTGAAACGATGGTCACTATTATGCAAAAAAAAAAGTTATTAAATGTGATAGGTTGGATCTTCGTAGACATGGCAATGTTTAGATTGTAGAAACTGAATCTGAAATCTATAAGTTCGGAAAATCACTTACCAATTATTTTTGGTTGACTTCGTGTTCGAGATAAACTCGGGTTGATAGCGAAAAGCTTCTCTCCGTACTGGCAGTAAATGAACATCATTATTACTGAAATGGTACAGGCGCTGATTACTGGTCGCGGGGCGGCCATTTTTGGGGAAAGCTATTGAATATAGGCCTTCTGTGTAAAGGCAGTCGACGAAGGTAAAATGCTATAACGGCACTTCTATGACGGCAAATAATGGAACCATCAAGGTTGCCCCTCCGAATTAATTCATCATCTGCACCACTGCATCCAGCACCACAACTCTATATGAATGCACGGACTTGTTTATAAGTATGGTGGCCCTGAAATGACATCACAAATTGCAAATAACTTTGCAACTCAAGTACACGTAAGGTATAAACCTTGCTCTATGGTACAAAGTACTCGGCCTGTGCTCGACTATATAAAGTACACGGAAATAATGTAGACTGGGCCTGTATTCGACTCTTGGCATTGGGATTTTCACGGACTCGAGCATTCTGGTATGATCGAGTCCAGTCACTCGGTTGGACTAATCATGTAAAATTAATTTTATTTTCTTATCTTTTTAATTTTTTAACCGTACCAAACTGAGAACTAGATAATTGATTTAAAAATAAACCGCCAACACATGGCAAATACGATCGTACTATAGAAATGAATACATAGGGACCCCAGGGTACCGAGCACTCGCGACAAAAATCGGAACACAGCGCTCCTTTGCATTGAGCGTTTTTTTTGTCCGGCCCTGAATACGTGCAAAATTTACTTTTCAAATGCAGAATTTCTTACAAAATCCGTAGTATCTTGAGATCGGAGCAAGCAAATTTTATGGATCGTTCAGAACTTTGAAGAAGAATTTACTCTCTTTCAGTTCATGTAAGTTGTTTAATTCTATATAATAGGGAACTTGTTGCCCTTTTTATCTAAACGAATTGACTTTCTTTCTCGCGCCTATGGCGGAGAGTGAAAAGTATCAAAATTGCCACTACTCCTTTAACATAACTTGCCACAACTCGTGCACTGTGCAGCGCAGTTGCCTGGATCAAACGGCTTCTTGAAGCTGAACAGTTAATCTGTCCATTCATGTAACAATGTTGATGATTGGTTAACTGTAACCTGTTGCCCTACAATGAAACATACATCCTGTCCAATGAAATCCTCTGTTTTATGGCATAAATTTATTGTGTACGAGGTCATGAAGGTCATGGGAAGCGTTATGTCATTTCACACGCCAACGGCAACGGTTTCTTTCAAAAACGGCATAATGTGGTAAGTATCTACACTATTTAAAGAATATTCCTTAACATTGACATATCTTTCTTTCTAATTTATGAACACATAGATCCAAAGCTAAACATTTCTGATTTTATGTTTCTCATTCTTTTTTTCTACAAATTAGTCAAAATTTTCAGCCTGATGACTAATCGGAATGGTCATTTTCTCAAATATTTGTATGTAATTCCACCGTTTAAAACAGTTGAATTTTATTAATTATGTTACTTGTTGTCATAACTTTTATTATCAGGATTTGATGGCTAGACAATTAAAGTCAGACCGAGGCACCACATCAACTATGCTATTGTAGCTGCTGGTCCGAAACTACAATCACCCAGATTGAGTCAGGCATCTGACAAGTGATCAACAAAAAACTCTTTGAATTGGAGGTCCTTAATGAGAAATTTGAATCGGGGGTTTTGTACCTGAAAGTGCATTACAGTGGATGGTCTAAAAACTATAATGAGTGGAGACCTGCCTCCGATATAGTTGACATTCCTTTTCATCACATTGATACAAATGATCAATTCAACAACAAATTGAAAGAAGATGTTGCTGTTGCTATCAAGGAAAACCTGTGTTGACACCAAAAGACCGACTCTCTTGTTAACATTTTCATAGCAACTCCGAAAAATGCTTTTTTCAGTTTTCAGTGACTGCTCAGTTCAAATCCCAAACCGACCAGGGCGATATTCAATATCAAACTATAGTGATTTGCTTGGTGAAGGCTGGTACTTTCGTGTAGTTAATGAGTTCAAGGATTTCAGCTTTGTGCGAGCATCTTCCCTGGAATTTTGGTGACATGAAAGAATCACTCTGAAGGAGTTCTCAGTTGAAGGCGACCACGAGCAGCCTGTAACAAGATTTACACACCGAGGTTTCCAACTTCGAATGAGATTTGTCCGTGGGAACGGAAACAAGTATGACCTGGGTGAATTTTTGAATGAAACTCTCAACACATAGACATGAGACTGTGGCTGCTTCAGTACAAAGACATCCATGTAAAGGTTCGTTCAACACAAGCAATGACTGAACCTTTTCTGGAATATTTATCTGGTTGTCTTTGACATGTGATTAATTTTGATACTGTTGATGAGCTCTATGGTTTTATGAATAATAGTCGATCGAAGGTAAATTCACACCAAATGCACAACGGGTCCCTTAAGCTTGTCAGAAACTGCTTACACTTCAGTATGGGAGTACTTTCACGTTATACCCTCCCTGCCCTTGCAGTAATGTTCCTTATGTTTCTATATGTGCAAAGCTACTCCAACGAGAAATTCCCTCACAAAGTGGAAATTCCAATTAATAACTACCTTTTGTGGCAATTGGGTTGCCCACTTAACAGTGGACTTTCTGAAACTCATGTAGAATCAGTTGTGACAAAACGTCTGGGAAGACATAAAATACATGTATACACAAGGCAGATATTCCTCCCCTGCTGGCATGTTTGAAATGTAAGTTGAAGCACAAACATGATGCTTTATTTGGAGTGAAAAAAAAGAGGTTCCCATCCTGGGGATTAGGTGGTGACAAAGTGGAAGAAACAAGCTATGCAATGACACTTGCATATAAAACAAATAGTCCAACTAAAAGAAAACAGAAGCTGAAAATAAAATCAAGTCGGCTATAAAGTATGCAACATATCTTCATGCCACCAAAGTTGAGCTTGAAAGGAAAATTGACAAACTGATACAGCCAAAGAAAAGAAAGAGGGGTGAACGAGGATGTAGTAAGGAAAAGGCTAGTTACAGCAGGTCACATAGAAGGAAGGTGAAGAGAAAACGAATTGAGCAAATGAAAGAATGTGTAACTGATTTGTCAAAGGGCTACTTTACCCCTGTTAGCATTCTAGTGAAAGGTAGAAATGGACAGCCACTGAATATATCTTTTGAAGAAGGGTATAGTGTCATTGATGAGAATCAGTTGTTGGATAATATGGTATTTGTTCGAGACTGCCAAAACATTTCACGGAGGGCTTATCATGAAATGTCACAATATTTTGTAAGTCTGCCAAGAGAGCACAAATAATGAAAAGAAAGAAATAATTGAATGACATTTTCAATATCCATGAAATAAATGGTCAGAACATTGGTGTATGGCAGTCAATAAGACAAGTGCTTGTGTATAGGTTGTCAGAATTGTTCAAAGATCCAGCGACAAAGAATGACATTGTAAGTGATGGAATAGTAAAGATTAAGATAAGTGGTGACGGCACAACAATAGAAAAGAAGATCCACGTGGTAAATTTCTCATTTTGCATTATTGGTGAGAGGTCGTGTACTTCAAAAGATGGTTACTATCTGTTAGCGATTGTACGTATGCCTGAAAAGCAAGTAGCTCTGAAAGCTGCAATACCAGGGGTTAAAAAAACTCAACGATAGTGCTACATGTTGGTTTTTTCGGTCTTCTTGCCATGTAGGTTTAACCTCATTCAAACAAATTATGGAAAAACAAAACAGAATCACAATGCTTTCTTGTCGCTGCCAACGTCAAATTGTTAAGGTAACATGTGGATCATGTAATGCCTCTGGACATAATACCAGAACATACCCAACTGCCTCCTAATTTGCATCAAGGTTTTCAATTATATTAGTACTTCTTTCTCGCCTTGAAATGCTTAATGATTATGAAGTTTAAGATGTTTGCAGTTTTAAAAATTTATCAAAAAAGGTTGTGTGGTTTCTGCCAAACACATCAGTTTAAGATCAGTTTATAGTGTTGCTATTTCCTTGGGCAAAGTAAAATCTCTTTAAAATATTTTAAAATTGGACTTTGTTATGCTATTTGTTGAGTTGATACTTTTCACAACTGCCAATGTTTTATTGAATAATGTTAACTGTAACATAATTTTTATAGGTTCAACCAATGAACGCTGCAGCATCTGATCCAAGAATGTTTGCAGGGAGGGATCGGGCCTTTGTTTTTATTATCCAATAAGAAGAAAAACCTCTTACTATGTTTATTTTGGAGTCAGAGGAGGGAGGTTCGACCCAACACCCCCCCCCCCCTCTCTCTCTCTCTCTCTCTGGAATCGCGCCTGTGCTGTTTCATTTCAGATATAGTAGATGTACTTTCCAAATACAAATTTAGTTTAAATGTAAACTTGTCATATTTTATATTATATTTTATTATTTCATTAGGTGCAATAATTTTGCTATGTACTAAGAAGCTTACTAAATATTAAAAAAGTGACAAATTTGTTTGAATGGCCCATATTAGCCTCCTGCTTGACAAAAGTCAAAGTTTACATTTGCATTCCATGCAGTTATTTTGCTTTTTACATGACTGGCAAATACACTGCTAAATATGTGTAAATGACTTTGTGTGAAATACCAAACTCTGTTTATTTGTTTGTTTATGTTAATACAGGTTTCTTTAAAGACAACTTAGTGGAATTCTTTGCAATTTATGAACATTTGTATTTTGAATTAACTGTGGAGAGTGTAGATTTACTTCACTTTTGATTAATAGTCGATGAATTCTATTTGTATTTGACTGTTTAAATGTTATAAAGACGTTACATTGATGTTGGTTGAAAAAAACTTGCAATCATGTTTTTGTGCAAATAAATGTTTTTCAAATGATTGTACTCACGTTTTCCTCAGTGATTTTCTGTGTGTGGTGTGTATTTACATTAATTCGGTATTCTATTATTATGGAGCCATGCCTTATGTGAAAGCATCGGCAGTTATAAGCTTTATCTCACGTTTAAATGTCTTAAACCACAATCATACAGTTGGTCACAGGCGCATTATGACTCAGTATTAAACTTCGAGTATCACAGTAATACGCAACGCCCCTCTTATGATTCTTGTACTTCGCGATCCCTGTATCAAAGTGGTACAGCCCGTAATATGATCTACTTCGCGCGCGCCCTACCATCCTTACACATGGCCTTGGGTCCTTTTGTTCCTATTGAATTTGACTACCGGTTAGATTTGACTAACAGTGAAGGGTCAGCTGGGTGCAATTGAAAATCAGTCTGACTTTTTTTTTTGGTAGTCAGGATTTAACATTCAAATAATTAAAGTAACTAAAGTGTCAAATTCATTACTTTTTCTAGCTGGTATGACTAAATCCGCTGTTTTTTCTTTGTTATTACCTAATTTCCTAGTCAGTTTTCAACAACTAGGAAAACCAGTCAATATTTTGACTAGGTCGTTATAAGAGTTTGGTTCCCGCCCTTGAAATAAATGTGAATTCCATGTCTGTAGATGTTATGAATGACTCAAAATAAACCTCTTTTGTTGTAGAATACTGGTAGTTTATGAAACAGTAATGTGATGAAAATCGATGTCACAACATACAATTTTAATATAATGTCGTAGTAAATGTGTTTTTACCAAAAGCCATTTTTTCACACTCCAAATACTACAATCTAAAATCACCTTGAAACTTTATTAAAATTTTACAAATGTGTGCCCCTAAATAACAAAATTACACATTCCTCATCCTGGCCAGATTCTCATGGCATCCTTATGTCCACTTTTAAAGTGTTTCTCCTTTTGTTATTTCTGTAAGAAAATTTATTGTTGCTTTTTGTACTGATTGACTGAATAACGGTATGAAATAAATACAAGCGATATACACCTCATAGTCATGAGCAGCATTATGACACAGGCTTCAGTATAACCAATAATATATTATTTCCAAGCAAAAAAGAAACACAGAAACAAAGACATAAAGAAACAGACAAACAAAGAAACAAAAAGAAAGACATACAGAAATAAAGAATTCAGACATAAAGAATAAAGAAGCAAAGGAACATAGAATTTAAGACAGAAATAACAGATGAAAGGTACACAAATAGCATCTAAGTAACACAGAAAACATAGAAATCAAGACCTCAAAAAGCAAGAAACAAAACAAATAAAGACAAAGAAATAAAGAAATTAGTAAAAGAGATAGACGTAAAACAATCAAAAAATAAACAAACATAGAATTCAAGAAACACAGAAACAAGACTAGAAATTTAGAGTTTGTGAACAAACTCACGGTGTTCGGCTTAATTACGTAATTGAAAATTTTAATTTCAATATTGTGTGCAAGTTTTTTGTATATTGGTGCTATGCTGACGGGCGAAACATTTATTTGTACTTTATCTTTATGCATGAAGGTTTGTCATATGAAACTTCAACTTCCGGTTTGACAGGAACTAAAGGTCAAATAGGGTCACACCTTGTGCATGTTATTTAGAATTGTCAGAAAGCTTTAAATTGATGTAGCGATTATTAATGTACCATGTGTCATTAATAAGATACATATTTTTGTATGTACAAACTTATACTTCCGGTTTCGACCGAAAGTGAAGGTCAAATGAGGTCACACTTTGTAAACATTTGTAGAATCGTCGAGGGGCTTTAAAATTAAGTTATTATATTGATACACAAATTTACGTAATTCAGAAACGATTTTTCATAACAAAACTACTACTTCCGGTTTCGACCGGAAGTGAAGGTCAAATGGGGTCACACCCTGTGTAAGATTTGTTTAGTACTTCAAGACCTTTCATATGGTGTAAAGACCATGTATGTAGCATGTATTATTCCTAAGATATGATTATTTTAGTATAAAACTTCAATTTAATGTAATGACGTCATCGATGACGTCATCATTCCAAAAATTTTGTTTTGTCATATACACACTGTGGTCTAGGTATATAGTAAGTGTCAAGTCCGTACATGCTTTATTTTTTGAGATAGCAAAATAAATTTTTTTTCGACCTCGCGTATCAATTTCGTTGTGACGTAGCTATGACGTCATATATCACATTTCTAGAATGCTCTTGAGCTAAAGAAAATATTATTCATTAAAAGTTTGTTCATATTTTTATTCACTTAGGCTCTAGAGCCCCAAATAACATGATTTGTTACTTTAACTTCCGGTTTTTACCGGAAGTAAAGGTCAAATGGGGTCATGGTGTGCATACAATTTGTTCAACATTACAAGACCTTTCATATGCACCAAAGATTTTGAATGTAGCCTTTGCCGTTCTTGAGTTATGAATTTTTTTAATTATTTAACGTTTATTTAACATAATGACGTCATCAATGACGTCATCATTCCCAAAAATTCACGGTTTCATCTACTCACTAAGATCATTGTACATGGTAAGTTTCAGGTTCATACAAGCTTTACTTTTTGAGAAAATTTGAAGACAAGGTTCAGGGGGAAGAATACCCAGAAAAACTAGAGATTTAGAGTTTGTGGACAAACTCACGGTGTTCGGCTTAATTACGTAATTGAAAATTTTAAGGTCAATATTGTGTGCACGTTTCTTGTCTATTTGTGCTATGCTGACGGGCGAAATATTTAGTTGTACTTTTTTATCTTTATTCATGAAGGTTTGTCATATGAAACTTCAACTTCCGGTTTGACAGGAACTAAAGGTCAAATGGGGTCACACCTTGTGCATGGTATCTAGAATTGTCAGAGAGCTTTAAATTGATGTAACGATTATTAATGTACCACGTTTCATTAATAAGGTACATATTTTTGTAGTACAAACTTATACTTCCGGTTTCGACAGGAAGTGAAGATCAAATGAGGTCACACTTTGTAAATATTTGTAGAATCGTCGAGGGGCTTTAAAATTAAGTTATACAATTAATATACAAATTTACGTAATTCAGAATCGATTTTTCATAACAAAACTACTACTTCCGGTTTCGACCGGAAGTGAAGGTCAAATGGGGTCACACCCTGTGTAAGATTTGTTTAGTACTTCAAGACCTTTCATATGGTGTAAAGATCATGTATGTAGCATGTATTATTCTTAAGATATGATTATTTTAGTATAAAACTTCAATTTAATGTAATGACGTCATCGATGACGTCATCATTCCCAAAATTTTGCTTTGTCATATACACACTGTGGTCTAAGTATGTAGTAAGTATCAAGTCCGTAGATGCTTTAGTTTTTGAGATAGCAAAATAATTTTTTTTCGACCTCGTGTAACATTTTCGTTGTGACGTAGCTATGGTTTTGAAGATATGATTTTTCAAATTATTTAACCGGAAGTAAGGGTCAAATAGGGTCACATCTTCAACACAATTTTTAGAATGGTTAACGAGCTTTCAGATGAAGTAATGATTATTAATGAATTCTGTTTTGTTATTGAAAAATAATCTTTTTGAAAAATAAAATTTCAACTTCCTCTTTCGACCGGAAGTCAAGGTCAAATGGGGTCACAAACTGTGTAAGATGTGCAGAGTAATTGAAGATCTTTTATATGGTGCAAAGATCTTGTATGTATCATTTACGGTTCTTCAGATATGAATTTTTGAAATATTAAACGTTGATTTATTGTAATGACGTCATCGATGACGTCATCATCCAGAAAAAACAGTGCAGTTTACTGCACAGTAAAGTTGAAGGTAATAGTAAGTTTCAAGACTGTACCTCGTTTAGTTAATGACCTATGAATCTTTTTATATGTTAACTTCAACTTCCGGTTTCGACCGGAAGTAAAGGTCAAATGGGGTCACACTTTCTGTAAGACATGTAGACTGGTTAAAGTGTTTGCAGATGAAGTAATGGTTATTACTATAGCCTGTTTTTTTTATTGAAATAGGATTTTTTGGAAAAATGACATTTTAACTTCCGGTTTCGACCGGAAGTCAAGGTCAAATGGGGTCACACACTGTGTAAGATTTGTAGAGTAATCGAAAAGCTTTCATATGGTGCAAAGATCTTGTAAGTAACATATACGGTTCTTCAGATATGGATTTTTTAAATATTAAACATTGATTTAATAATATGACGCAATCAATGACGTCATCTTTTACGGCCAGAAGACAATGTCAAACTGGTATTATGTCTGTGCAAAAGTTTGAGCAGGCTAAACGATCTTCAAACTGACATTCAAATTTTGACAATATCATTAGCAGTTCTTGAGATATGATTTTTTGAAATTTTGAACTTCCGGTTTCGACCGGAAGTAAAGGTCAAATGAGGTCAAGTCGTGCACGACAATTAAAGGTCATTACAAGAACTTTTATGTTTTGAAAGAATCTCGTACGTAGCTTTTCTGGTTCTCAAGATATGAATTTTCTAATTATTAATGGTTTATTTAGCATAATGACGTCATCAATGACGTCATCATTCTAAAAAAGTTGCGGTTTCATCTACTAACTATGGTTCATGTTCCTGATAAGTTTCAAGTTCATATAAGCTTTACTTTTGTTAAAAATCGACGGAGAAGGTTCGCTGATAAGAATACGAGGAAAAACTAGAGATTGAGAGTTTGTGAACAAACTCACGGTGTTCGGCTGGAACGTAATAAAGTGATTGCGTCATTGAAAACAAGGTCAATATTGTATGCTGTGCTGATGGGCAAAATTTTTATTTGTACCTTGTGTTGATCTTTAGGCATGAAGGTCAGTCATATGAAACTCCAACTTCCGGTTTTGACATGAACTATGGTTCAAATGGGGTCACACTCTGCGATAGTTGTACAGTATTTCAAGGGCTTGCATATGGAGCAAATATCTCGTGTGTAACTTTTATGATCCCCCAAATGATTTTTTTAAACATTAAACGTTGATTTAATATGACTTCATCAATGATGTCATAATCCGAAAATAATCCAGTTTCATCTACACAGTAATGTCTAAGGCAACAGTAAGTTTCAAGTCTGTATCACGTTCAGTTGATGAATTATGAATTTACTATCTGTGACATTTCAACATCCGTTTCAACCGGAAGTAAGGGTCAAATGGGGTCACATCTTCAACACAATTTTAGAATTGTTAACGAGCTTTCAGATGAAGTAATGATTATTAATGAATTCTGTTTTGTTATTGAAAAATAATCTTTTTGAAAAAAAATTTCAACTTCCTGTTTCGACCGGAAGTCAAGGTCAAATGGGGTCACAAACTTTGTAAGATGTGCAGAGTAATTGAAGAGCTTTTATATGGCGCAAATATCTTGTATGTATCATTTACGGTTCTTCAGATATGAATTTTTGAAATATTAAACGTTGATTTATTGTAATGACGTCATCAATGACGTCATCATCCAGAAAAGACAATGCAGTTTACTGCACGGTAAAGTTGAAGGTAAAAGTAAGTTTCAAGACTGTACCTCGTTTGGTTAATGACCTATGAATTTTTTTATACTAAACTTCAACTTCCGGTTTCAACCGGAAGTCAAGGTCAAATGGGGTCACACTTTCTGTAAATCATGTAGACTGGTTAAAGTGTTTTCAGAAGAAGTAATGGTTATTACTATAGCCTGTTTTTTATTGAAATATGATTTTTTGGAAAAATGACATTTTAACTTCCGGTTTCGACCGGAAGTCAAGGTCAAATGGGGTCACACACTGTAAGATTTGTACAGTAATCAAAAAGCTTTCATATGGTGCAAAGATCTTGTATGTAATATAAACGGTTCTTCAGATATGGATTTTTTAAATATTAAACGTTGATTTAATATAATGACGCAATCAATGACGTCATCTTTTACGGCCGGAAGACATTGTCAAACTGGTATTATGTCTGTACAAAAGTTTGAGCAGGCTAACCGATCTTCAAACTGTCATTCAAATTTTGACAATATCATTAGCAGTTCTTGAGATATGATTTTTTGAAATTTTGAACTTCCGGTTTCGACCGGAAGTAAAGATCAAATGAGGTCAAGTTGTGCATGACAATTAAAGGTCATTACAAGAACTTTAATGTTTTGAAAGAATCTCGTACGTAGCTTTTCTGGTTCTCAAGATATGAATTTTCTAATTATTAATGGTTTATTTAGCATAATGACGTCATCAATGACGTCATCATTCTAAAAAAGTTGCGGTTTCATCTACTAACTATGGTTCATGTTCCTGATAAGTTTCAAGTTCATACAAGCTTTACTTTTGTTTAAAATCGACGGAGAAGGTTCGCTGATAAGAATACGAGGAAAAAAAAAAAAAAAAAAAAAAAAACTTAACAATAACAATAGGTTTTCGGCTCAATGCCGAACACCTAAAAAAAAAAAAAAAAAAAAACTTAACAATAACAATAGGTTTTCGGCTCAATGCCGAACACCTAAAAAAAAGAAAAAAAAAACTAGACAGGTTTTTGTGACATCACAAAAACAAGGTGTTCGGATTATAGTACTTAAAGTTGTTATTTGATGTAGCAACTAAAGTATCTAAATATATGAACATGAAATTGTTCTTTAAAAGATAATATTTAATTTGTAACAGAGAAGGACCTTCCCTCACCTTGGTATTTGGTAAAAGAATCATGTTCCAAGCTCTTACCAATCTTAATTGACGAGCTACTTCAGGTTTGACCGGAAGTAGACATCACAGGCCACGCAATATGCAACAGAGGACCATCCCAAACCTAGTTATTTTGTGAAAGAATCATGTTCCTAGCTCTTACTAATTTTAAATGAGGAGCTACTTCCAGTTTGACCGGAAGTAGAGGTTACAAAGGTCACTTTATGTTTCACAAAGAAAGACCTTACCTAACCTTGATATTTCTCGAAACAATCATGTTCCTAACTCTAACCACTCTTACACGAGGAGCTACTTCCGGTTTGACCGGAAGTAGAGGTCACCCAATGTGCAACAGAGAATGAACTTTCCGAACCTTGGTATTTGGTGAAAGAATCATGTTCCTAGCTCTTAGCATTTTTAAATAAAGAGCTACTTCCGGTTTGACCGGAAGTAGGTGTCACAGAGGTCACTTAATGTGTCGAAAAGAAAGAGCCTCCCTTACCTGGACATTTGTCGAAGGAATTATGTTCATACCTCAAACGGTTGATTTTTTGTTGATTTATAAAGTTTTAAAAAAGCCTTGTATTAAAGACTCACAAAGCGTGGAGTGTGTACCTTGAAAAAAGACTAAGAACAACGCGTGGTTAATGTGCATAGCAATGGGGCATCGATGTCACACAGCCACGCACACACAAGGACGTGTACATGTATAATGGCATTGGATTTTCTACAGCAATGTGGGACACGCTTGAACGCACATGGACATTTGCGTTAAACGTCCGGTTTGGACCGGAAGTAAAGGTCAAAATGGTGTCACCCCAATGCACAAGTTTGAGAAGGCTCAATTCTCTACAATCTGATGTAAAATTTGTGATCATGTGATAGGTACTTTTTAAAATATGAATTTTTGAAAATTTCCAACATTTTCAACTTCCGGTTTGAACCGGAAGACAAGGTCAAATTGGGGTCATGTCTGTAGGGCGATTACGCAGTTTTGGATGACCTTTCCGATGATGTAAAGATTGTAAAAATCCATTGTGTACTTCAGGAGTTATGTTTCGTCTCCTTGCCATATGCTACCTATGTATGAAGTTTCAAGGTTATATGACCTTCGGAAGTGTGCATTTGAAAGTGGACAATCGGGAGAAGAAGTATTAAAAAAAAAAACCAACAAAACCAAGAGGTTATCGGACCAGAGTCCGAACACCTAAAAAACCGAACAAAATCAAGAGGTGTTCCGGGCTGAGAGCCCGAACACCTAAAAAGCCGTTACAATTAGTGTTGTAGCACCATTGTTTTCAAACTTGTTACCAGAGGACGCTGTTTAATGTAATGACGTCATCAGTTTTAAACTTGAAAACGCAGAGTCCTTTACCTACTCACACACTGAAACCACTGTCCAAAGCTCGTTTTATACTGACCAAAGAACTAAAAAATAATGGCTTTATAACAATTGTTTCCTTCAACTTCCGGTTTGAACCGCAATACAAGGTCAAATTGGGGTCATTACTTTGAGACATTTAAATAGTTTCCAAAAGACCTTTGCGATGATGTGTAGATTGTAAAAATCCATTGTGCACTTCAGGAGTTCTGATTTAATTAATAAACTTTGATTTATTGTAACTCAACATCTGATGACGTCATCATGACGTCATCGTTTTATTTCGCGTCTTCATATTGAGGTTCAAATATATGCACAGTTTCAAGGATCAGTTTAATTTCAATTTTGAGTTATTTATTTGGAGAAAATTTTGGAGGAATGAAACATTTAAAGCAACATAATGGTCTCTATGAGACACCGTATAACGCATGGTTTTGATTTTGTTTGATATATTAAAAGTGAAATCAAATAAAACCTTTAAAAATATGAATATGAAAATAATTAAAAAGAGCTTTATCATATGTATTTCATGGGGACTTCCGGTTTGGACAGGAAGCGAGGTCAACTCAGGTCACTAAGACTTATAAAGAACCGCATACATTTATTGTAACTCGACTCCTGGAGGAAAAACAAGTTACCTTTTCGATTTTAACGTGATCGGTATATACAGAACGAAAGACGATCACTTTGTCAATTGCATTTTCTCCACCATTATACATCAAACAACTCACGTGAGCATGTGATCGTCTCAGTAAAGTCTCCTCTTCCTCTCCCTGTCACAATTAAGCCACCAGAATGACATAAAGGGAAACATTTCCACACTGAACTTGGCATGACGTAACAGTTTTTCTTTGCGTTGGCATTATTAATATTACACACACACACACACACACACACACACACACACACAGAAC
The DNA here is from genome assembly GCA_911728455.2 of Marthasterias glacialis. NCBI lineage: Eukaryota > Metazoa > Echinodermata > Asteroidea > Forcipulatida > Asteriidae > Marthasterias > Marthasterias glacialis. The sequence goes on from OU452238.1 coordinate 9,294,978, forward strand.
TTAACACACCGCAAAGTTCGATGAACTGTGACAAGACCAGGGCCCAATTTCATAGAGCTGCTTAACAGCCAATTTTGTGTATAACGGGCGTGTTAAACAGATTTTCTATTTCATAGCCTCTATTAAGCACGATTTTTTGCTTAACGCGGTAAGCAACCAACAAGCAGCCTTAAACACTCGTTTTTGTGCTTAAGCAAGGCATGTTGTGTCAAAATGGCCGCTATAATTTGGAGGAGAGTCACAATTATTGTCATGATAATCAATGTAATTATCCTGTTAATAGACTAGTTTTATCGAAAGGCATGGCTGGAAAATTGCCCTCAATTACAGTAAAGACATGAATTTAACAACAGTCATATTTCATACGGTGTGAACGTTTTGCCAAAGCAAATCAAACTTGGGAAAATAACGGCGTTAACTTTGCAGTACTGTAGAATAGAATTTAGAAAGGGAACGGACATCATGACTGACACATTTTTTTGTTATGACTCACCTTGATCTTTAAGATAAATAAGAAATATGACGAAAGAAATGTCCTTTGTGATCCATTCAGTATCACGGAGTCGTTAATGTAAGTTAACTTTGTACTAGTCCTGTCCCAGCAGTACTCTTAAAAATGTGCACAGCAACGGTAATGAAACATCATAGGCAGCTAGTTATTTTGTGTGTGAGGTACGCGTATATTGCACGTAAAAATGTGTACAAACACATTGTGAAAACTTAGTTTTACCAAACATCGATCAAACATTGTAACAATGTATTTCCATCGATAATTTCCTTTTTTGTTGATTTTTAAGCCACCGCTACTCCGTTGACTTCGTCCGCCATTTTATAAATTTTTCGATCTGAAGTATTTTTTGCTTAAGCAGACGGTACTTTTTTGTTGCGTGGGCAGTTTGTTTACGTGCTTAAGTTAGCAAACGCTGGTGAAATACGTTTACGCTTAGTAAGCAGAAAAATTTGCTTGCCGTTAAGCAGCTCTATGAAATTGGGCCCTGACTTGTTGCGTGTATGTATATACACAGCGTGCAGTAAAAGCCTAGAGTGCACACGCACGGGGTGCAATACAGTAAGGTAACTGTACAGACTCTATCGGCGATCGCGCTAAAAACGGCACGTTTCACCTTAATATAACTTCGTTATTCAACGGCCAATTTTGTTCAAATTTCACAATTAGGCTTTTATAGTCGTTATCTATTACTAAAAAATTCAACATGTAGTTTGCTCAAAAAAAATTTGAAATAATTTTTTATTTATTTTTAAACTCGTCGTCGTAACAAACTGTAACATTTTGATGACGTCGTCAATGTAATATTTTCAAAGGTCATAAACTACAATTTTTTTCATACACTAAAACCATGTCCAGATTCTGTTTCATATTGACTCCACAGCTTAAATTGTGACTTTTTAAGCATTTTTTGCTTCAACTTCCGGTTTGAACCGGAAGACAAGGTCAAATTGGGGTCATCTCTGTGAGACATTTAATTATTTTTTAAAGACCTTTCCGATAATGTATAGATTGTAAAAATCCATTGTGTACTTCAGGAGTTATGATTTTTTCAAATAATAAACTTTGATTTAACGTAATTCGACACCCGATGACGTCATCATGACGTCACTCAAACGGTTTCGTCTCCTTGCCATAAACTACCTATGTATGAATTTTCAAGGTTATATGACCTTCGAAAGTGTGCAATTAAAAGTGGACAATCGCCAGTGAGAAGAAGAAGAAGAAGTATTAAAAAAAAAAAACCGAACAAAAACAAGAGGTCTTCGGACCAGAGTCCGAACACCTAAAAAAAAAAACTTAACAATAACAATAGTTGTTCGGCTGATGGCCGAACACCTAAAAAACAAAGAAATCGAAACATCAACATGGATGGAACTTTAGAAATTTAACGCAGACTCGAGTCGAGGACGTAAGCTGTCAACTTTCAGATTTTGTAAATAAGTCTCGTGGAAATGTATATAGCGCCCTCTATTGGCAGTTTTCCCACATGATTCCAATCACTTGCTAAATCTCCATGTTTTTTATCAATGTTCTCCAATAATTCGTCAAAATCACCTAAAATCACTGATTAATCCTTGTCCATCAACCAGTATATTCCCGCCCCGTGCGTGCAGTAGAACCACGGGTAAAGCTCACACTGGTAACACTCCCTGTTAAACGACTCCGAGAAATAAATCAAAGAAGTTAATCACTGGTCTGGTTGTCACATTTTTTTCAGATTTGTTCTCACCTTTTAAAGATTTTGGATGTTTTTTAACAGAAAGGTATTTATGAATGGGAATAAAAATGTGTTAAATCGGTTTTCAACAAGTTGTTTAAACACGGTGAGGCCTGGTTCTCGACTTCGCTTCGGTAAAATTATCGAGAACCAGGCATCACCGTGTTTAAACATAGAGGTACATGTAGAAACAACAATTTCGGTTTGCCCCGGGTCTCTCGATCGTACGGTGGCCCACAACTGTCACGGCAAAAGCAAAAGGGCCACGGCAAAAGCAAAAGCGCCACGGCAAAAGCAAAAGGGCCACGGCAAAAGCAAAAGGGTCACGGCAAAAGCAAAAGCGCCACGGCAAAGGCAAAAGCAAAAGGGCCACGGCGAAAGCAAAAGGGCCACGGCAAAAGCAAAAGCGCCACGGCAAAAGCAAAAGCGCCACGGCAAAAGCAAAAGGGCCATGGCAAAAGCAAAAGCGTGATGTAGATATGGGTTAAAGGTTAAATTTGGTTACGGTGTAGTAAATATTCAACACGACGATGTGCAGTTGACCCTTGACCTGCATAATGTTCACACATTAGTTCAGGTCCTGACTCTGTCTTCCTGTCTGGGACGTCTCTGTGTGATTAGAGTAATTTTTGCTTTGTTCACTGATTGTTTACAGGCATTTCTAAACAAGAAATGCCTCCATAATTGCCTCTGTCTTATTTGTGTCATTACAACCTTATTTATTATTGTTGCTTTCTTTAAATTTGTTTGTCGTAATGACCTTCTGCAGTGATTGTTTGTTGTGCATTTTGCAATTTGGAAATAAATGTTGAGAAGAATTAAATTGAATTGAATATAGGTCAAGCTTCGAAAAACTTTGAATGCGTCATTAACGTTCTTTAACGTTCGGGTTGGGGAATGTAGGACAGTAGGAGGGACGAAGGAGCAGAGAGAAAGAGAGTTGGAAAAGCGGGTTGAAACGGAGGGAGATAGCAAAAGAAGAAAGGGGGAAGGAAATAATACAGTAGTTTATTGCAATATACGGCCGGCAAGGCAAGAGAGCACGGGTACAAAACGAGACCAAAATATAAATGGAACAATTTTTTTTTTTTTTTTTTTTTTGGGGGGGTAGGGGGGTCAAGGGTGTGGAAAAACTATAGGTGCCTTATGGACGCTGTTCTGCCTAATTAATCTTTGGCAATTGGCGTTTTGTGAGTGATGTGCGGGAAATTTGAAACTAATTCCGGTGCAATACAAAATGTTACAGGGCAGAAGTAAATGATAGGCCTTTTTTCTTCGGTATTTTGTCTTCGGTATTGAAATTTTTCATTTGATTGTTTTGCATGTTATTATTAAAAGTGTTGCCCAATTTTGTTATGGATTACATACTAGTAAAGTATAAATGTTTTGTGCTTTTTAATATTGTTTGTAAATCATGAGTTACTAAATACACTTGCCCATAAAATAGATTCTTGATCATTGTCCATTGTTTATAAACCATAAATCAATTGTCACTGTTTGTAAACCGTTTTAATGAACATCTAAGAACCGTTTTGATTTGTAAACAATGGTAATATGGCGCTTTGGTCTCTATGGGACCTGAACTTGTGTGAACATCATGCAGGTCAAGGATACTCCACACCGTCCGTGTTAAATATTTACTACATAGTCATATCACATGGTTCACCATAACCAAATTCGATCTTTAACCCATATCTACATCGCGCTTTTGCTTTTGCCGTGGCCCTTTTGGTTTTGCCGTGGCGCTTTTGCTTTCGCCGTGGCCCTTTTGCTATTGCCGTTGCGCTTTTGCTTTCGACGTGGCCCTTTTGCTTTTGCCGTGGCGCTTTTGCTTTTGCCGTGGCGCTTTTGCTTTTGCCGCGGTCCTTTTGCTTTTGCCGTGGCCCTTTTGCTGTTGCCGTGACAGTTGTGGGCCACCGTACGATCGTACCGCCGTCGCTTCACGCGACCGGTCGGTCGACCCCAGCTGTAGTAGAGTCACACAGTGCCCAAGCAAACTCACAGAAGTTGAACCATTTTAGGGGGCACAAAGGGGGTGCACCATTTTTTTCTAGGGGGCACTTTTAGCCAATTTAAATTGTACATTGTACTTCCCCTATTAAACAAGCCCTTTTCAGCGCTCTTGTTGTGCTGTTTACTATCTTTGAATGGAATTATCTGACATAGAGATTAAAAAAGAAAAACATTTTCTGCGTGTAAATAAAAAAAAAAGTTTGAACAATGCTTACATAAGTGTAACATTTATATTTTAGTTATCTTTAATATCAAAAGTCAGATTTATCATGGAGAGGGGGCATCCGGGGGCATGGACATCAGTTTGGGGGCCCGTGACCCGATAGGCTTCTTCAACTATACAACAATATCCACTCCTCAAATATCCACAAAATTGATACTAATACTAGACACCAGTTGTCCTACAGTATCAACTTTCTAGGATTATGAATGGAGAATATTACTGTATCCTATTCCAAGATCTCTGTATCCCAAATAGTCTTGTGTATAACTTTTTTTTGGAATTGCTTATCCTTTGGCTCCCCAAAGTTCAGCTCCTCGAACTCTAGTGGCTCCCCGAGAGTACTCCTCCAGAAAGTTTTACTCCTAAAAAAATTAATCTAACTCGTCAGCTCCTCCAGATTAAACTACAGCTCCCCATTTATTTATTTATTTACTCTTATTTATACACGGTAAACCCATTCAGCCTAGGGCTGTTTTTCAAGGGGCCGTGATTAAAAACCTTGTAAACGTATTATAAGCATAAGTATATTGGAAATAATAAAAACGTATTTAAAAACACCACAACTAACAACAAATAGACATATATATTATGTACATAAATGAACATCCAAAGAAAGTAAGGAATGATAAAAGAACACGAAAGTGGGAAAAACCCTACTTAAAAACACCAGTGAGATTAAAATTATTATATTCAAGATAAACAAGATAAACCTAACGGATAAGACCATCTGAAAAGCAGAGAAATAAAACAAGTACTTAAAATGAAAAGATTAAACCATTTTTCAAAAAGGGTAAATCAAAATTAAAAATTGAAGGATTGAATTAAAATTACAAATTACAAGGTGATTGATGAAAACAACAAGTTTATCTTCACTCTGAAATTTTTGCCCTTTTTATGCTTTTTGAACAAAATTATTGAGTCTGTAAAACTGGTGCCTGTTTTATCCTTAATGGCTCAATACGGGGTACGAGACAGGGGACCAGCGTACCTAATTTTCTCTTCCGCCTAGCACGTGGCAATAACACGCCACAATCTTTCCATATAATGACCCTCCTCCGGGTTTACGTGATCATCCAGATATGAAATCATTTTTTGATAAAACTCCTTTGGGTACATTTGAAGGCACTTCCTTGTCGCTGAGAAACACCCCGCCCAACAATGATCGACGGACTCTGGTGGCGCCCTCCCAAACATCTCTTGATAAAATTGTCCAAACGTGCCATTTGCAGGTCGCATAATACCACGATCAAGTTCAGTTTTCCATTTCCCAGTAAACACAATTCTTCCCCAGTTGCTGTACTTCCCAATTAGGATGCAAGGAACTCCTTTTCTTGCTTTTTCGAGAAACTCCAGCGGAGTTGGATAGCAAAGCCTTAAGTGGCTATGATCGTCTATTTTGCCTTGAAGAAATATAGTTATATTTGCGAGGTTTTCATAATTCTTAATAATGTGGTAGAGATAGGTATGGCCCTCCCGTCCAACGTTGGGTAGTTCCTCCCAGTCTTTGACTCTAAATGAAGGTTTTAATCCTGCGTCGTGACCTTTATCGTATACTTGAGAATAATTAGCAACGGGTTTCAACCAATCAAGGTTTTCCTTGTAGTGAGCTATGACGTATTCGTATTCCATTGGCGGCACGGGCGTTGTAGGCGTATGTGTTCTTCCTTTGAAAAGAAAAGTAGAGGTAATCAGAGGAATGTAGTTCAAATAAAACTAATTTGAACTTCAACAACAACAAAATGCATTGAGTGTATATAATCTTAGAGATAATGTAACGACACGGGAAGGAGGCCGGTCCTCTAATTAAAAAGGACGAGCACTTGGACTTAGATAGGCAATTAATACACAGGATGGCGATACTCTGTAGGCTGAACTCAATTAATTTAATCTTCATCAGCTCTGGGCCCATCAAGAAAACACTAGGTGTAACTAGCAGTCAACTAAATACCAAGATGAACACAGAGAAGAACCCAAAAGATCAAGAACCTGGAAGAACCCCCATTACCTGGAAAAGTATACATACAAGCAATAACAAGTACATTTACATTGGTATATGAAGACATCATAAACATCACACACACGTGAGCGACTACACCAGCTATTTTCACAACACAAATGAATAATTTTCTCCAATACAATATAAAGACAAAGCTCAGAAATACTCACTGGGGGTTCTCTGACAAATGCTCTCTTACATCCAGGGCATCAAATCACTGCCCTGAGCCATGCTCAGGCACAAAATGGAGAAAAATAGAGACAAACTATAACATGTATGTGTGTCTCACACAGCCTCCAGCAAAAGAGAAAGATATGAGGTGCCGCACAACCTCTTCCAAAATTACTACGCCAATAGATATATCTAATACCAATCCAGGCAATGCAAAGATAATTTGGAAATAATCACTTCCTTGGCTTCATATCTTGTATGATAAATTTAATGTGATAACCAACATGAAGTGTAGATTACTAATACCATTCATCAACAGTTGTAATAAACTTGAATAACGATTAAAGAACTACTAAACTAAAGACCTATTTTCAATGGATGGATACGTTGCGATCCGTCCTTTAGCAACAAGTCTAAAGGTTCATAATAAAGTTTTAGGGTTAGTTTCAAAAGAAAGATTGAGGGCGCACTTGGTTCCCCTACAATAACAAGAGAGTTTTTAAGTTGAGTCCAAACGCGTACACTCTAAAATGTCCCGGGTCAAAAGTGACCCAGATTCCGAGTCCCAGGTGGCCTGACCCATTATGAGTCCTGGATCAGGCTGATCTGGATTTTGACGCGGATTGTACGTCAGTTTGACACAATTTGGGGTCAGTTGACACAGATTCCGGGTCATACTGACCCAGAAATGGGTCAGGCACCCTGCGACCCGTAATCTGGGTCAATTCTGACCGAGTAGTTTTTACCAATGTAGTTTTCCCAAGATAAAACGGAGGTACGAGTTGACTTAACTGAAGGGACGAGTTGACCCGCTTCCAGGACGGGTACGAGTTAGTTCTGCCGACCAGTTGTGGCAAAAGTACGGGTGGCCAACAATCATTAATGAATTCAATATTCAAATATAACCAATTTCACTGATGAATCACGGCGCTACCCAAAACACGAATTACAAATATTCTTCGTAAAAAAAGTTGTAAAATGTTTCATTAACAAGGGCAGATTAATTTTGTGACAACTAGCCTGTTGTGTGATATTCCAAGACCGCCTGTTACGAAACGAATGTTGGTGTTTGAAAATTAAAAAGAAGAAAGTTCTATGGTGCCCCTTGTACATGTAACAGTTACAAATGATGATTTTGTGCAGGTTTAGTGGTGTAAATGCCCCCCCCCCCCATTTACACCACTAAACCTGCACAAAATCATCATTTTCCCCATCATTTTTAGCACGTTTCCCCATTTAGTGTTCGTGCCACACCCCCACACCCATCCCCCGGTCAAGATTTCTTTACCCAAAAAGGTTTTCCATTATATTTTCAGGACATGTTTATAAAGTCGTCAAAACGCTTTTCGGTCGAGCTATACGATGCCAAAGGTTATCTGTTGAAGCCATGGTACGTCTTTCGCTTTCTTTTTAACACCTTATTGTTTTTTCTTTTGAATCTTTTTTTGGCAAGTTTTCTCTTTGAACTTGATTTTCGTTGGGTTTGCTTTAAATTATTTTCTTCACCTTTCTGGTTTCGAGGATTTATTTCAAAAGGAAAAAGGGTCAGGGAGCCTGTTTTTTGCGATGTCGTTTGGGGAAAAAATCGCCCCAACTTTAGACGCTTAGATGGCGTGCAAAATGTCTCCATCCCAAAAAAAAGCTATTTTGTCCAAACAGCCGGCCAGTGCAACGATTATTAATAAACAAAATACTTCTTATTGCTTGTAATGTATCGTTATTGCTTCAATTCTTCTCTCAACTTTGTTTTGAGCGCGTCTCCACCAATCTGGGTGGTCGGGCGGATCGGGTTGGCGTCATGGAAATTTTCCTGGCTTTCCACCTCTCGGACCCTGGTTCGAATCCCGCCAGGGGCACTATGTTGATTGTGTTTTCAGTCCCTACCTGATTGTGTTGGTTTCCCTGGAATATTTCTCAGTGGTTTTCCTCCCACATCTAAAACTTCCTTGTCTTTTCTCCATGGGGTTCTTGGCTAGTGCAGTGATTAAGTTCGCTTTTCTTTCAACCAACTGAACGCAGGGTTTACATGTGCTTTCATGGCGGCTTTTATTTGTTACAGGGTCTCCGACTAGGCTAATGTTAGCATTTTATGCGACCAGACTGTAGACTACAAAACCGCGGCCCAAAACAGACATATAGCCTAGGACTCTTAAATTATTTCCGATAATGAAGTATATAATATTAGACCGTTTTGTGGGAGAATGTGTAAAAGGGAAATATTGTGATCTGTAATTGTGTTGGTTTCGTTTGCTTTAGTAACCAAAATTATTTGGACGATCAAAATACACCATTCACGTGTGGTAAGTCGATCATTTTCGAGGCAAAACGAAAAGTGAGGTCACGCAATGTCAGCGGGCAATGCATAGGTATCGCAGCACAGGGAACGTTAATATGGGGTCCTATGTGTGCTTCGGGTCGTGCTGTTGAATAGCAAAGACAGCAACAAATCAGTGATATCATGGTTGAAAACTGCATTTTCATTGAAGAAAATGGCATCGGTTATTTGGTAAGCGTCACAGCCATGCATGGTATGTAGACTGTTTGGTTAACTATTTTGTGTTCATTGTAGAAACTAAGCAATGTTGGTGGTGTGGCATAAAGAACCGGTGGTTTACATTCGCTACTTTTTAACCAGCAAGCTTAAAAAGTCACTTACCATTTACTACTGGTTTAATTCGTGCTGGAACTACAGACATGTACCTGGACACTCGCTCTCCATGCAGCCAGTAAAACACGTAAGTTGCTAAAATAGTACAGACGGCGCAGACTACTGCTCGTTGCTTGGACATTATTTTATGGGGACAACGTTTTGTTGTTACTAACCTTACATTGACCTTTCTGCTATTCCAGCGCCCCCTTTTGAGTCTCCAGTATTCAATGCAACAAGATCAGTGCAACAAGATCGTTTCGTTATTACCTAGCATTGCTTAGTCTGCAACACTTCAGGACTTTCTGCAACGGTTGCACTTTCCAAATTGTCTGACCCCCCGATTGCCTGAAGAGCCAGCGCCACTCCCATCATGCATATTCAGCGTTGTATTTGCAATTATGCAACAAGAACCTTGTTCGCGATCTATGAGCCACACCTACTCTTACCTGTACAAAAATCGCGTGCATTAGCAAATGCGTGCACACCATAGCGAATAGACAGATTGCCCGACCTACGTCACGTGACCCCTGTTGGATATAAAAATAATGTAAACACACGCGACATCCTCCATAGGAAAGGGTGGTACGGTACACAATGATTAAGGCATTTAGTTTATTTGATCGAGGCTTTTCTTGCTCGAAATCTGTGAAAGATATTCCAGAGTTTGTACCAGAGACCTTCAAATGGCTGCATAAAGCCAGTAAGGACAGGCAGGTTTTGAAAATTGTAAAAGTACCATATAAATGTGCACGATGTGTACATCGCACGGCGGAACGTTATGCCATGACGACCGCGATCACCACACACTTTTCAACACAAAAATTTCAAAGTTTTGAAGCTGAAATCCTCCAAAAGAAATTGCTTTCCAAAACTGTGTGGTTCCTTTGCCTATTTGAAATTTTGCAAGACTAGGTATTACTGCTCACTTTTCCAACGTTGTTTATCCTTTTTTTTACAGTGATTTAGGCCGACATTACAAACAAATTAACAGACAGGTGGCTACCTAATAGTCGTCCAACGCCGGTAGTGCATGGCTTAAAAAACCTCTTTTTAGTAGAATCCTGTTAAATTATGAAACAGAGATGTAATTTAAATTAATGCCACAACATACTACTTTAAATGAAGGGGCTGATTTAAGTAAAGTCGACTGTTTTCGAACTCACTCTGTGTGACGGCCTATCTCTTTACACGTATTTTGCCATCAGCTGTACGGCGTTATACACAATAGGGAGTCACGTGACCACATGTCAACATTGTCGCGCAATCGGTCTATTACAAAATTAATATGTTTACACGAATCTCATATCCTTTGCAATTGCGTGAATGCAATAGAGATGTGCGATACTGTACACAAAACTCCATGCTATACCAATGTGTGTTGGCGAAATATTTGTGCCCTTGACATGCTGTGTTCAATCTTCCATGTATTATAATTGTACACATTGCGGTCTGTATGTACACAAGCAATGGTAAGCACCGCCCTTAGTCTATTAAAGCATAACCTTGCTCTAAGTTGTCAATCACTTTACCCTTGCAACCCTCCACTCCTTATTTGGGTTATGAACTTGCCCTTGCACACACCCCTCACTCTCAGACGGTGTCTCTTCCAGCATGGTTGGCCAAGACCCTGAACTTGCCTAATGTTTGATTCACTTCTAGACTCTACTTTTCATGTGACTCTCCATGGAGCCTAAGACTATCTTTGTAGACTAGCTTCTTGTGGACCGGGCTCTCTGACTATTTGGCATACACTGTGCATTGTTGCGGAGATGAGCCCCATACTCATGAACTTGGCATTGCCTGTGTGTGCAGCAGCGTAGCGAAGGGACTTTCTTTTCTTTTCTTTTTTCTTTTTTTGGGGGGGGGGTGTATGCCTAAATTTGCCGACTGACATTACCAAATGAAAGTGAAAGCGCAATAGTGTTACTCATAAAGGGGTTCGAGGGCAAAGCCCCGACCGCTCATGAGGTTTTTCAGTGATTCCAAGGATTAAATGGCCCTCAGATGCCAAGCATTAGACGACTCATATTAGAAATGCAAGCTTTGAAAACCGTAACTTTTTTGCGAATCCCCTGTTGAAGTATATAGACACAAATTCTAGTGGGGGTCCAGGGGGCGTAGCCCCGTACGCTGTACGGTTTGTAGTGTTTTCAGGGCTAAGGAAGACTGTCAAGTTGCTGAAAATAGACCTTTAATTTTGAAATTCAAATTTGAAAACTTTTGGTCTCGTCGGGACAAATCCCCTACCCTTGGAGTTTATAGGGGCAACATTTCTTATGGTGGTCCAGGGGCGAGTTCCCCGGACGCTCTAAGAATTGTAGTTGTTTTCAGGGCTAAGCTCACCCGCACTCTCCCCCCCCCCCCCCCCCCCCCCCCCCCAGCGGCGTTGCAAGGAGTTGAGGGTTAGTGGCTGTGCCCCCCCCCCCCCCCACACACACACAGTTTCCAGTACCCTCATTTCCATACAAAGAAACCAGTGGATTGCTTATTCAGAAAAAGTGTCATTTTGGTCCGCACAACTGTGTTCAAAAATCAAAACAGCTGCATATCCATTTGGCACGCATGCATCATTGCTAAGAATACAAAGTATGTATCCGACCATTGACACCCAAAAATCATGCTTGGTAACATGACATGGTGTTGGAAGGGAGGCGGGAGATGGGGCGAGGCGAAGCAACATTTTTCTATAGGGGACACTTTTAGCCAATTAAAACTAGGTTTCCGCTTGTTTTTCACACAAGCCCATTTTCAGTGCTCTTGTTATGCCGTTTGCTATTTTTATAGTACATTTGTCTAATATGGACTCATGGACGTTACACAGAAAATACATTTTCTGCCAGTAAATAAAAAAATTGTTTTAAACACTGAAATTACTACATAAAAACTTATAAAGCTTATGAAAGTGTAACATACTGGTAATTTTTAATATCAAAAGTCCAGATTTCAAACGGAGGGAGGGCGGGCACCCGGGGCACGGACATCAGTTTGGGGGCACGTGCCCACCCCCAACTTCTTTACGCCACTGGATGAAAGTTTATGTAAGTCCATGCAAATTCAATTTAAAAACTAGCCATTGAGATTTTTTTGTGGACAAACTCACGGTGTTTGGTGGAACGTAAAGTTCATTCCATCATTCATTCGTTTTGACCGGAAGTAAAGGTCACACTCTGTGTAACACTTTAGATTAGTTCAAGTTTTCAGAAGATGACGTCTTCGTACATTTTTTACTTTTAGGTACATCTATAAGTTTCAAGTTTGTCCAAGCTTGTTTAGCATGCGAAACCATGATGAGAAGTTTCAGTGAGAAGAAGAGAACATGGGAAAAACCATTACAATTACAATAATTTTTCGGCTGTTGGCCGATCGAACACCTAATTATTGGGTCTGTAAAACCAGAGCATGTTTTTTATCCTTAATGGCTATAAAATACGGGGTACGAGACAGGGGACAGCTTACCTGATTTTCTCTTCCGCCTAGCACGCGGCAATAAGACGCCACAATCTTTCCATATAATGACCCTCCTCCGGGTTTACGTGATCATCCAGATATGAAATCACTCTTTGATAAAACTCCTTTGGGTACATTTGAAGGCACTTCCTTGTCGCTGAGAAACACCCCGCCGAACATCGAACGATGGACTCAGGTGGCGCTCTCTCAAATATCTCTTGATAAAATTGTCCAAATGTGCCTTTTGCAGGTCGCATAATACCATCATAGAATTCAGCTTTCCATTTGCCCGAATGGAGAATTCTTCCCCAATTGCTGTACTTCTCACTGATGATACAAGGAACTCCTTTCCTTGCGTTTTCGAGAAAATCAAACGGAGTTGGAAAGCAAACAGTAAGTTGGTTGCTTGAAACGTCTATTTTGCCTTGGACAAATACAGTTATATTCGCGAGGTTTTCATAATTCTTGATAATGTGGTAGAGATAGGTATGGCCCTCCCGTCCAATGTTGGGTAGTTCCTCCCATTGTTTGACTCTAAATGAAGGTTTTGATCCTGCGTCGTGGCCTTTATCGTATACGTGAGAATAATTAGCAAAGGGTTTCAACCAATCAAGATTCTCATTGTAGTGAGCTATGACGTATTCGTATTCCATTGGAAGCACATGCTTTGCAGGCGTATGCTGTGTTCTTCCTTTGAAAAGAAAAGTAGAGATAGAAGAATGTAGTTCAAATAAAATTTGAACTTCAACAACAACAAAATGCATTGAGTGTATATTAATTTTAGAGATAATAAAAGAGAGTTTTTAAGTTGAGTCCGAACACGTACACTCTAAAAAGTCCCGGGTCATAAGTGACCCCGATTCCGAGTCACAGGACGCCTGACTCACTTCTGGATCAGATTGACCTGCGTCAGCATTGGTTGGCGCAGATTTCGGGTCATGCTGACCCAGAAATTGGTCAGGCACTCTACGACACTTAATCCGGGTCAATTCTGACCCGGTAGTTTTTACTATAAGGTAGTTTTCCCAGACGGAGGTACGAGTTAACCAAAGGGATGAGTTGACCCGCTTCCAGGACGGATACCAGTTGAGCCGCTAGTTCTGCCGACCAGTCGTGGCAAAAGTACGGGTGGCCAACAATCATTAATAAATACAATAATCAAATATATAAACCATGGCACTACCCAAAACACGAATTTATACAAATACTCTTTGAAAAAAAGGTAGAAGGGCAGATTAATTATGTGACTACTTTGATATTCTTTATCCCCGATGCAAAAATTAACATCTATTATAATGGTCGCGGTACCCGCTGCTAATAGGATTCAACCTGCCTCTAGCTAGAATGGTGGGTTCGAATCCCACCCGAGGAAAATGCATGTGAACATTTTTTTCACAGGACTTGGGAAAGTACTGAGTATACAGTGCTTAACACACATCGATGTATAGATGAAAAAAAAGAAATACAAATAATATTCTTGATCCCCGATGCAAAAATTAACATCTATCAAAAAAAAATAATACTAACATCTATCATAACTATTGTCTGATACTCCAAGGCCAGCCATTACGGAACGGATGTTCCCCAGGCGTTTTTTCCGATATGTTTCAGGACATGTATATAAAGTCATGAAAACGCTTTCGTTCGAGCTACGATGCCGAAGTTTACGTTTTACTTATACAACCGGGAAGCTGTACTGAACCCCAAAAAACGAGCGTTTTTGTTCTCAATTTTCTACGCAACAAAGGCCTATTTTATAATGGGAAATGGATCATGGTGGAAAAAAGAAGAGAGCAGCAACGATGGTACTGGTAGTGTAGTCTACCCAACCATGAAGGTAGAAATAGCATCGATTCAATACTACTTGTGAGTGCGCTTGATCGCAACAATGTACTGCAATAATGTGCACTGGCACAGCAGCGGCGTATATCGAAGGCACTTTCTTTTTTTTTGGGGGGGGGGGGGAAGCTTAAAAAGTCACTTACCATTTACTACTGGTTTAATTCGTGCTGGAACTACAGACATGTACATGGATACTTGCTCTCCATGCAGCGAGTAAAACACGTAAGTTGCTAAAATAGTACAGACGGCGCAGACTACTGCTCGTTGCTTGGCCATATTGTCAGCGGAAATGGTGCTCGCGAACTGTTCAACCCATAGGAGATATTATGGCTTGGGCCTACGTCTGTGGACCCACATTTAGACATGGTTGGGTAGTCTTAGGTAAATGGAGGTAGATAGCGGGTTGGGTCGGTTTGGAACAAGTGTAAACTTAGGGGGGAGACCAACGACAGCAATTGTTAAAGGCATTGCATACGTTTGGTAATGACTCTGAAAATTTATGGCAATAAAAACTTACTTGGTAAGAAGTACAGCTGCTTTGGATAGTATAATGCATATTGAGAAACGTTCACTTAGAAGTACCGCGGTTATGGAAAAATATATCACTTTTTATCTCCAAAAGTTTGAATCTGAGAAGCGTTATGGCCGTAACGCTTCTCAGATTTCTAACTTTCGAATTGACTAACGCCCTCAAGTGTCTAAGATTAATTGCTTTGTAAATTGATTCCTAATTGGTCGTTTTCGCCGATCGATCTCTGAATGGGCAGTTCGCCCCTGGTTCGATCGGCCTTACACGGAATCGCCGTCTTGGAAAAATGACAGCGAGTCAACACCAATGCGAATTTCACTTTCCAACAGTAGATAAAAGGCCCAGTTCCCCATCTTGCGCCTACGGCGCTCTAAAATCTTTTGTCACCACTGACTGACTGCTGATCTCTATTGCACGAATGACGTAATTCATAAACATGTCGCATTGCTGTGTGCCTGACGCCGACGGATGAGTTGTCGTTTCATATGTTCCCAAAATATAAATCTCTGAGAAAGATATGGATTAGGAATATACGCACAGATCCTGGATGAAGTTTCAAGGTAAGTCTCTGACATTCATTGTCAAAAATGTTTATTTAAAACCATGGAGGTACGTTTCGTAACTAGAGTAGGCTGTACTCGCTCTTATCTTATTACTAAATACTATTTTATTGACTAAGTATTACTAAACAGTGAGTAACGTTCAGACGTTAGTGCACGCATACCGTCGAAGAAGGAAGTGTACTCCATGTCTGCTCTCATGTTTTAAGTAAGGTCAGACTGCACGAACATGTGGCTCATGGAGTCGAGTGTACAATAAAAAGCCTGTACAAATAAGTTATAGGACTCAACTAATTAGTCTGGTGGAATCCCTGAGGGTTTTCCTGATTTCACTGGACAATTTTGTAAATTTATGATGTTGAAGTGCTCCTTATCTTGATTGTTGAACCATGGGCATAGACGAAGGACGAACTAAACTGACAAACTCAAAACTGCTTATGTTATAGTCTTTATATAATGTCCTCAGAAGTTACATGAATGGAGGACTCTAACTCTGAATATTATAAGGTCTTTCAGGGATTTTCTTGGTGCTTTACTGATTTTCTTAATTTGTTTTTATTTTTGATGTTTTGAATTTCAGATAACAAGATGCACACATGTTTGTTCGACTCACTTTAAAGAAAAATGAGTTTAAAAACACAATGACTGGGAAAAGGCTTCTTAAATGCTCCAAGCATTTTTCCTTGGACTGTGGAAACTCCAAAAAGGAGGCAACTTAGAAGAAACAGAGAGTAAGTATTTTATTTATATCAACTGAACATAATTAACTCTTTCTAGGGATGTGTTGACTAACAACTTAGTTATGCAAAGCATCTGTTCATTTGAAATCTTCATAGTGCTGAAAGCACTAGCTAAATTGTATGTTTGGCATTGTAAAACTTTTTAAGGCCTCTCCCCCACCCCACCCCACCCCTTAAAAAAGGGTTAGTGGGTGGTTGCTACTAAACCTGGGAAAATGAAGATATAACATGAAGTCCCTCCTGATCCTTTTTTTTTTTAAAGCTTTGTTATCATTACTCTACAATGCAAAGCTTGAAATCCTATAAATGTACGGGTAAGATTCATTATTAAAATTGTCAAAATTATGTGTCATATTGACAAATTTCTTTACAATTAACAGGTGTCCAGCAACAGCTGTGAAACATGGAGAGTGACGGTGGTGAGGAGAAGCATTACCAAGTTACCGGACCATGATTATCTGGATCACATCCCCTGTAGAAGACAAACTTTTAGGCCACGCAGGAACGAATTGAACAACTGGAAAGCAACTTGATAAACAATGCCGTCCAGAAAGACATTTTTCGGAAAGGTATTCCAAAGATCCTGCATAGATTTATACGGCATTTCCAACATGCACACTGTTGATGGAATTTTTTAATTTTGTTTTTCCTCATGCATCAACGATGACCCAATGGAGCCAAGTGGTGTGTTCAAAAAGAGGAGAAAGTTCATCAATGCGTGCTGGCTTTCGGTCTTAACTGCCACTTGTTGACAATACAATACAATACAATAAAGACATTTATAAAGCGCCCTTCAAGGATCACAGCGCTGTACAGATCAATAATATAAGTAACAGATTATAATTATGTACAATGACACACAAAATCAAACATTACGACGTCAAACAGAATTAGTCAAACAGGTGTGTTTTGAGAAGGCACTTGAAACTGTCCAAGGTTTTAGCCTCCCTGATGTTGATGGGCAGACAGTTCCAAAGGCGTGGTCCAGCAGCTTGAAACGCCTTGTCACCAGTACGGGTTTTGGTTCTGGGTATAATAAGCAGAGTTGAGTCTCGAGAAGAGCGAGTGGCATATTTGGGTTTGTGAAATAAAATCAGGTCTTGAAGATACTCGGGGGCTTGTGAATGAATGCATTTAAAGACGATGACAAGGATCTTAAATTCAATACGCTTACGGATCGGTAGCCAATGAAGACGACGTAACAGGGGGGCACTAGATGTATCACGCCCCGCCAAAAATATCAGTCTTGCAGCTCTGTTTTGAAGACGTTGAAGACGAGTTAGGTCGTATTCAGTGGCTCCAAACAGTAAGGCATTGCCATAATCAATCCGGGAAAACACAAGAGCTTGAACAGCAAGCTTACAAGTATCCTGATCTAAAAAACAGCGAATTCTAGAAAGATTGCGTAAATGGAAACTGACACATTTAACGACAGATGAAATTTGACATGACATGTTCAAACCGGAATCAAAAATGACTCCAAGATTCTTCAGTGTCATCGTCGGAGCAATGGTGACATTATCGATAGTTAGCTTGACATCCAAAAGACCACTGATAGTTCTTGAAGAAGCTGCAACAAAAAACTCTGTTTTTGCCTGATTTAGCTGCAGCTTGTTTTGCGACATCCATGATTTTATTTCATGTACACATGTCTTGAGTTTGTTAAGTGCCAATTCGCAATCACCATGAATTCTCGGATTAAAAACGACATAAATCTGGATATCATCTGCATAAATGTGGAAGTTAACATGATTCTTGCGTAGAATGTCCCCAACTGGATGAGTGTACATAACATACCCTCTTGGCCCCAAGATGGATCCCTGAGGAAGGCCAAACACCAATTGATGTTCCTTTGAAAATTCACCTGAAATTGAAACACGGTTTTTCCTGTTCCCCAGATAGCTTGCATTTTGAGAGCACGGCCCTTAATATGGAAGGTATGACTAAGCCGATTGGCAAATATTGCATAATCGATGGTATCGAACGCAGCCGACAGATCTAACGTAACAAGAAAGACTGCGTTCCTGTTGTCAATAGCACAGGCAATGTCATTCCTCACCCTGAGAAGAGCCGTCTCGGTGGAATGAAAAGGTTTATAGGCTGATTGAAATGGCTCATTCAAGTTGTTATGATGAAGATGCTTAGACAACCTACTAGAAGCTGCCTTTTCAGCGACCTTAGCGACAACCTTGATATTAGATATAGGTCTATAATTCGTAAGAATATTAGGATCCATGGTCTGCTTCTTTATTATGGGTGTCACTATAGCCTCCTTCCAGTTTTTTTTCTTTTCCTGAATAAGGTCAAATAAGGTTCATTCGATGAGGACTTGCGAGATAAATTTGGCATATCTAGTTCAACAGTCAGCAGATTGAGTATTACTTGGGCTAACTTTCTGTATGCTGTGCTTGGGAGTATTCCTTTGTGGCCAACAAGAGAGATGGTCGATCGACATATTCCAGATGCCTTCAAACAGTTTTCAAAATCTTGTGTTATTTTAGATTGTTTTGAACTATTTGTGCCAGCACCGTCAAGTTTGAATTTATATTCAGAATTGTTTTCGCATTACAAACGTCATGAAACATTTAAATGCCTTATTGGAATATCATCAGGAGCAGGAGGCCTTGTTACATTTGTAAGTAACCTCTATGCTGGTGGAATTTCAGACAAAGAGATCACCAAGCAGTCTTGTATATTGAATTTACTTGAATCCAGAGAAGAGGTAATTTTAGATAAGGGATTTGTAACAGAGTACCTGCTTTGTCCTGTTGAATGTAGCTTGGTTATTCCACCATTCCTTAGTGCTGAAAGTGGTCAATTTTCCAAAGAAGAAACTGAATAGACGCAGACCATTGCAAGACTCTATGTGCATGTAGAGTGAGCTTTTCGTAGAGTAAAGAAATTTCATCTGTTTGATGGCCTCGTACCAATTTCCCTTGCTGGTACAGGTAATCAAATGTGGACAGTCTGTTGTAATGTAACAAATTCTCAAGGGCCATTATTCTAAGTCAGTGTACTGTAGAAGTCTAACAGTCAAGTGTATAATTTTATATTTATGCATGAACCATTAATCATCATTTTATGAAATAATCCTGTAAAAAAGGCCGTTTGCATCATTATTGGAGACAGCCTAGAATCAGTTGCCTGTAAATTGCATCATGTGAAATGACTCTTACGAGTGACAGCAGGCATAGATTGAAGGAACCATACCTCTGTATCTTCTCCAAGAAATGGCCTTCTTTGGCATTTCCCTACATATTAAAAACAGGTGCTGGTCAGCACAAACTTTGACCTAATATGTGCATGTATTATAAAATAAAATGGTCGTTTGCATACTTTTAATTAACAAAGAAAGGTAATTAGGACATAAGCTGGCACATGGTATTTGTGATTTTTTTTTAGTTTAAAGAACTAGGCATAGACCGTCGAAAACCAGGCACAGGGAAGTATACACAAGTCATGTACATTGTCATAATGAAGACATCATAAACACCACACACACGTGAGCAACTACACAAGCTATTATCTCAACATAAACTATTCATTTTCTCCAAAACGATATAAATATAGAGCTCAGAAATACTCACTGGGGGATTCTCTGACAAAGTATCCTCTTACACACAGGGCATAAACCACTGCCCTAAGGCATGCCCAGGCACAATATGGAGAGAAATAGAGACAAACTATGTCGTGTAAAAAATAATGTGTGGCTGATACAGCCTCCAGCAAAAGAGAAGGACATGAGGTGCCGTACAACTCACAACCTCTTTCAAAATCACTACGCCAATACGTTTACCTACAAATACCCATCCTGGGCTCGATTTCACAAAGAGCTAAGATTGATCTTAACTGTGAACCACTCTTAGTTGATAAGCAAAGCGTGATGTCACAATGCAAATCACTATGGTAATACTGACAACTCATCTTAAGATGAATCTTAGTACTTTGTGAAATTAAACCCAGGCAATGTAAAGATAATTTTGAAATAATCACGTACTATATGCTTAATATCTAGTATGATATACATGTAATGTGATAACAAATCTAAAATGTAAGTAAATTACTGTAATAAAAAAACTTGAAGAACTATTAAACACTTATAGGATTTGAGGCATTGCATGGTGAGGTATCAATGTATGATTGGTTTGCGGTAACACCATGTGATTATATCTACTTTGCTATATACAGTACATTGTTCTTGTGAGAACTTGTCTTGCTGTTATTCTACCACCGCGGAGTAGATTTCGGAATTCGGGAGACAACGTAGTTCTGAAAAGAACTGTCCCGCTTTTAAGTACTACCTGGGGGTAGGAAATCGGCCGGGACTACTACTACTTTTTTGAGGGCGCACTTGCGTTTCTTACGGGTGCATCACACTAAATAGGTCCCAATAGCAACCAATGCTATATATTAAAAAAAAGTCTCAAACAATATTTAAAAGTCTTTCAAAAACAAATCAAATATATTTTCTGACAACTCAACTTTATTTTTCTTTACAATTTTTAATAGGTTAGCCAATGAGAATTTTTGGTAGGCTGATCCAAACTAAAAACACCCCTGAACGAGTAAACTGGCTAGACTCCATCTTTGAAAAAATGACCCTACACTGTTTAGCGAAATAGGGCCATTTTTAGAGGGCCAGTGTACCCCCAAATGCTCCAGGTTGAAAGTCAATAACCCCAGGAGCACAATGTTGGACCATTTTTTAACAATCCATAAAGGCAAGGACCTTCAAATTTTTGATTTACAGAAGAAGTTGTGGGTTTACATTTTATTAAAGAGGCTCGGTGCATGGATTTCACTCTATTTAGTGCAGTGCACCCTAGTAGGTTTGGTGTGGTCATCATTGTACGAGAGCCCTCTAACGACATAGTTAAAAGGCTTTATTTTCAGTTATATACTTGCTTGTATACAGTTATATGCAGTTGTACAGTCATTGTTGCTTATGAAATAAATTGTTTTAAAAAGTTACGTCATCATGACGTCATAAGATATTTAATTACATTAATTTAATTATTTTATCATAAATAACCATATCTCCTGAACCGCATGGCTTGAGTAAATCTTTGTGCAATGTTCAAATTGCCAATTTGACATGCTGTGTACACATACACCATGCCCAATAATATGTTCCCCCTCCCCCCACCCCCACCCCCCAAAAAAAGTTCCCATACTCTTAACACACTCTTCCCCTCTGGTACAGAAGTAACCACCCCCCCCTAAAATCCCCAAACGAATTCGAGATATTTCCAGAACACATCAGAAGACACATATCGAGCACCGAATGTATACACAGATGTGAACTCATTTGACCTTCTTTTCTGATCCAAGCAGGAGGACTGAGTTCAAAAACAAACAATAAAACGTCATTTCCCCTTAAGCACATGATATAAGCCAACAATCTCCGTGTCATTTTCTGGTTTATTATCGACCCACCTGACCTTACATTCCGGTCCAAACCGGAAGTTCAAATGAAAACAATCAAAACATTCCATCTCTAGAGTCACCTGACAAAAAGTCATATTGATTTATGTAAATCATTAAAAATGAGAAATTTGTAAAGAAGTTATCAATGAAACAGATAACGGTATTTTGCAATTGCCAACTTTCGAAATTCGGGCCCATTGCGAATATGCCGATCGACCGTGTGTTCTGACAACTAGGGGCGCTATATCAATTTCTGCAATATCAATGCTCAAAACAAAATTTGCCGATTGACGGTGAGAAATCGTTCGTGAAACTTCACCTTTTTTTCTCGAACACGAAACGACCAATAAGTCTGAAACTTTCGCAGGGAAATTTTCTACATAACTCTCTATGTGGGAACATGTAATGGCCAAAAACCAATAGTACATGTAATTACTTTAATTATTGTTAAAAGAGAACATCGCGGCAATTTTCAATTTGGGGGTAGAGTTCATACAAATACAAATAAGTTATTCACAACGATAACTTGGGTAATTGTCAAAAACCAGTATCCGCACTTTAAGTGAACCAACATAATTATATCAGATTTAATAAACCTGTGAAAGTTTACGCTTCATTGGTCAAATTTATAATATATGTTTTCACTCTGTTTGCAACATTCGTGAGATGAAAACTAATTGCTTTACTCATTTCTAAAAAAGCATATACATGTATACAGCAGTATTTCAAGCAAAAATATATCAAGGGAAGTTTTCCCACTATGACGA
This sequence comes from Marthasterias glacialis, assembly GCA_911728455.2. NCBI lineage: Eukaryota > Metazoa > Echinodermata > Asteroidea > Forcipulatida > Asteriidae > Marthasterias > Marthasterias glacialis. The sequence continues at coordinate 9,317,571 of OU452238.1, forward strand.
CTAGTATTTGTATACCATGGGCAACATTTATATTTCAACCCTAACAATACTGCATACCCTTGAAACAATAGTCTGAACGAACTTGCTGAGTTGGTTTCTGTTGTCCTTCAAATCTTGGTCTTGTTGTTCCCCATAACAAATTATCGTCCGGGGTACTAAATATGAACAAAAGGAAACCTCGTAGGGAAACGTTTCAGTGTTTGAAGGACAATGAGGGGCCAGTGACTCGGCCCAGACCACGCTGCTTGTCTAGCAAGTGGCCATACCAAGCCACAATCTTTCCATATAATGACCCTCCTCCGGGTTCACGTGATCATCCACATATGAAATCATTTTTTGATAAAGCGCCTTTGGGTGCGTTTGGAGACATCTCCTTGTTGCCGAGAAACAACCCGCGCGACAGCTACCTACACCGGATTTCGGTGGGGCCATCCCAAAAACATCTTGATAAAAATCTCCCATGGTGCTTTTAGCATGTCGCATAAGGCCACGATCGTATTCAGTTTTCCATTTGCTAATATGTGTAAGTCTTCCCCAGTGGGTTTCCGTTCCAAAGCGGATGCAAAAAACACCTTTTTTTGCTTTTTCGACAAATTCATGCGGAGTTCGAAAGCATGATGGGGCATGATTGCTTAACGTGCCTTGGAGAAATACAGTTATATTTGCGAGGTTTTCATAATTCTTGATAATGTGGTAGAGATAGGTATGGGCCTCCCGTCCAACGTTGGACAGTTCCTCCCAGTTTTTGACTCTGAATGAAGGTTTTAATCCTGGTTCGTGACCTTTGTCGTACACGTGACAATAATTGGCAATGGGTTTCAACCAATCAAGGTTCTCCTTGTAGTGAGCTATGACGTATTCGTATTCCATCGGCGGTACAGGCATTGTAGGCGTGTGTGTTCTTTCTTTGAAAAGAAAATACAGAATACAGATTATCAGAAGTAGGCCTACAGGCCTAACATGTAACTTCAAAAGAACACATCTATTGAGACAACAACACAATGCACTCAGTGTATAATTTCACTGGTTTAATAACGGACGTTTTAAACTAAAATATTGTAGGATGTATGTTTATATGTATATGTACACCCTAAAAACAGATTAGTTGAAATAACCAAATTGGTCAAATTCAAACAATGTAGTTGGTAGGTATGTGTCCAACCAATCTATTGGTTAAAATAACCAATGTTAAATGGTTTGGTTTTCAACCAATCCATTTGGTTAGAATAGTAACCAACATGTATTGGTTGTTTATTTAACCAATCTAGTTTGGTTAACTTTTCAACCAAACCAATTTTGGTTGTTCATTTGAAACTTTTCAACCAAACCAATCTTGGTTGTTTATTTAAACAAACTAGGTTGGTTAATTTTTCAACCAATCCATAAACAATGTTGATTGGTTAAAGTTTCAACCCACCCACATTGGTTAGAATACTAACCATCACATATTGGTCAATACAACTAATACATTGGTTACAGATTGGCAGTATATGGGACATCCTTTGGGTTAATGGTTAACATAATTATGTTCATATTAAACATGTAATTAATGTATACATGCACAGAGTGAACGCAAAGCAGTTCAGTGAAGAAAAGTCACCCTAAAACCTCTAGTACGATACACAGTGTGTACTATATTGCTCAAGTTCCATCAACTTTCCAGTTTACATATTTTTATTGACAATTTTCTATTTTGTCACAATTTCCAATTAAATATAATGTTTTGTTTACTAATATAACAATTATGTATATATTCCTGTGATGGTTAATACAGGAAAATGCAAAATAATTTAACTTCATGCGATAAAATCCTTCAAATTGTTACAACTCTATATCTGATATAACACACATTTATTTCCCTGCCTAAAATTTGCATATGGCTTCCTATTGGTCACTATTCCAGTTTTAACCATTGAAGATTGGTTAATTGCTGACCCAGTGTGATTGGTTGCTTGACAACCAATCACATTGGTTACTATTGAGCAATGTATCTTGGTTGAATCATCAATTGCTGACTGAACCAACTTCAACATTATATTAGTAAGTTTTTACAGTATTAGTTAACGCATTGGTTTGTGTTTGAACCAATGTCACTATTTACAAATGTATTGTTTAACGGATTGGTTTATGAGAGATACTTTACACCGGGGGGGAAACCCATATGCCTACATATGTGAGGTTTGTGTTACCCCCAAAATGATCGGCGCATGACTCATACTCTATAATAACGTTCCAATGAATTATCATTCAATAATATAAACACAATTCTTCAGAGAACACCAGCAATTTATTTTTGTTACACCGAACACGTTTTTCTCCACAAGAGACATGACAAAATGCATTATATTGCGATACAGTATTTTATCATGGAGGTAGTTGCACTGGGTTGTTATTGTCTCAGTGAGTTCATCATTGTGTGTCAACCATATAGCCAACGTTTTATGTTACTAAAGAAAAATGGTTGTTGTGATCATGGAGGTAGAAATGATGTGATAGGTTGGATCATCGTCGACGTGGCAATGTTTAGATTGTACAAACTGAATCTGAATCCATAAGTTCTGAAAATCACTTACCAGTCACTTTTGGTTGATTTTGTTTTGGAAGGAAATTCTTGTTGATAGCGAAAAGCTTGTCTTCGTACTGGAAGTAAATGAACGCCATTGTTATTAAAAATGAAATAGTACAGACCCAGAATAGGCCTACTGCTCGCTGAGCGGCCATTTTTAAGGAAAGCTATTTGCGTGTGTACGCCTTCTGTGTGGAGGCAGTAGAGCAATTCTATTTAAAAAGTGGCTTTTTTCAAGTGCGTACAGCCAATACTGTGTACAATGGAATAACAATGAACCGCCAAGGTTGCTCTCCGAATGAATTAATGATCTCCACCATGACAGCGCCACAAGATAGGTGACGTATTTAAGTATGGAGGCCCTGAAAGGACATCACAAATTGCAAATAACGTTGCAACTCAAGTACATGTAACGTACAAAGTACTTGGTCTGTACTCGACTGTATAAAATACACGGAAATAATGTAGAATTTGCCCGTATTCGACTCTTGGCATTTGAATTTGCACGGACTCGAGCATTCTGGTATGACAAAGTTGGCTGGACCCGACCCCCAAAAATCCGTATTGCACCTTGTAGTGTGCTCTTAACTCCTGCTCTTGCTTCTTCAGGCCTTCGTTCACTGGCAACCATGGTTCGGAGTTTCGGCAAGACACTGCTCAAAGAGAAGAACACAAAAATATTAACTGAATGAAAAATGAGTCGAGAAAAATGTCGAGTTACAGACATTAAACAAGGAAAATAAAACAGGCTAAATGGAGATGGACTGGACACACTGCCCGAGTAACAAACACTAGATGGACAACAAGAATGGTGGATTGACAACCAAGATCAGTGAAAAGGAGAAGAGGCAGACACGAATATGGAGGGATTACGTAAAATCATATAGGAACAGAAGAACAGCAAGGAATGGAGATTGAGTGGTGTTTTCATGCGGAGTCCGGTAAGGACATGTGAACAAGTAAATTTCTTATGCAGTCTTTTGAACTGGATGAAACGTTATGGCCCTAAAGTGATGGTTCTTTTAAAACAATATTTGAAATGCAAGTATTCACAATTCAGGAAATCCGCCAGTCTGTGAACTCAAAAACAAGCTCAACCTTATTTAAAGTTCATAAAATCCTGGAAAACGGTCGGCAGCGGCGGCACAACACTTTTGGTTAGAGCGCTTGTATGGTATTCAAGAGGTCGCAGGTTCAAGTCCGGCATCAGCCAAATTTGTTACTGCTCATCGGCAGATAATGTCTGACTGGCGACTAGACCCCGACCGAGCAAAGAGGTTTGGCATTGCACAGGACATAGGGATGGTTAGCATCGGGATGCATAGGGATGGTTAGCTCAGTTTGTTAGAGCACTCGTACGGTATGAGGTCGCGGGTTCGAGTCCGGCACCAGCCAAATTTGTTTTGCTCATCCTTATTGTATATATTATATATACATGTAGAAGGACATCAACCCTACTAGTTTATATATATATATATATATATAAAAGCGCTCGTACGGTATTCGAGAGGTCGCGGGTTCGAGTCCGGCATCAGCCAAATTTTCTTTGCTCACGCTATTTATTTATAATATTCTCCCAGTCAGTTTCTCATGTACTTTCTCTGTGTAAATCCACGTAAAAAGCTGTATCCATTCGTTGTGTATCCCCGCTACTGCCGTTTACCAGGTTGTTTGCATCTTAACCGGGGTAGTGATCCCTGGCTTATCGGCAGCACGGTTCGGCTTCTGACTGGTCCCCCCGAGCAAAGTAGATTTGGTATTGCACATAGGACCGCCCACCAACAATAAGGGCTGGTTAACTCAGTTGGTCGAGCGCTCGTACGGTATTTTTTTATATATACATGTTTATATGAAGCATAGTAGGGTTTATGGCCTTAGCTCATGGACCTTCGTCAGAGGCAAAACAAGCACAAACATAAAAACAGATCCATTTATAGAAAAAAAGAGGGGAGTAAAATTGTGGAACGGAATCCAGAAATAGGCGGGAAAATGATTGCCAATCAAAGTGAATACATTACAGACAAAGGGATTGTTGATGACCAATCAAACTAAAGTAGTATGAACTAAGGGATGGCAGATGTTCGATAGTATAAAAAAAAAAAGGGGGGCGATTAATGAACCGATCAATATGGCAACCTGCATTGTGGGTGATGCGGCTAGCATGAAAGGACAGAATTAATTACTCAGATAAAGGCGTTAAGTGAGGCGAAAAGGAAATAATGGTGAATAAATGCAATTCCAGAGTGGAATTGGTAACTGGTGCAAGTATGAAAGGAGCAAACAGGGTAAACAACGTATTGCTGCATAACAATTCCTGAAAAAGGCTGAACCAGAATACGTATAAATAGTAAAGATATAGTTATGAAGACAGAAATTTAAAAAAAAAAATAAATAAATAAATAAAAGAATATTATGGGAAGATAAAACCATGTATAGGGAATAGAAAATTATTTGACACCTGTGTTTATTTTAAGTCCGAATGGTTGGACTGTTCGAAGTTGGTGAACCCAGTGTGATTCTCTGAGTTTGCCATGTGGGTCGTCACCATGGCAGGCCTCAATCACAGTTAGTTTAACATCTTTGACACTATGATTTGGGCTATTGAAGTGGTAGAGACTGGGTACTGTTTCTAGATCTTAATGGAAGAGCCATGGTTCGTATAAAAGCGAAAACAGAGTTTGTTCTTTGTCTCTCCCACACACTGTAGCCCACGACATACACTACATTGGGTGTGTCACATTGAGAGTTGGTCTAATATTGTAAGCAAAGCCGAATCTGTGGCTTTTAACTTGTACTGTGGGATTGATATACAGACATGTTTTACATTTAGAGCGGGTACAGTTATGACAACCTCGTATGTCTTGAGAGGAGGGAGGTTGGCCTGTATACCTGGGTGAGTTTGGCTCTAACCAGAATGTCACCCAGATTTTGAGGCGACGGAAGGCGACCATGGGGTGCTCAAGAATTGCTGAACGATAACCTGTTTGAGGAGTGAAGGATATTCATCTTGTCACTGAGGATAGATGAAAGCTTGGGTAGTTCGGGGTGGAAAGAAGTAACCAGAGCAACTCTGTTGGTCGGGGCTCTCTTGGTACCCGTATTGGCCAACAGAGTATGGCGAGGTATGCCAAGGGCTCTGTAGACTCGTTCCCGGTCCCTACATCGTTCTCTTTTGACTGTGTATATGGACCGGCAGTTACTACCGATATGGCGCTTTTGATTGGCCCTCGCTTGCGCGGGCGCAGTAATAATTTTCTATTTTTAGAGAGTGACTTTGGCTATGCTCGTGACACGTGCATATGATATTGTTGTTTGACACTAGCATACGTGTGTATCGTAACCCTTCACCTAGACACCGTGAACCGACCTTCAACATCAAAATCCAAGCTAACTTTAGAAGAACATCGTCTGCACGATGGGATATTCTGAGATTCTGTGTCAGTCATGTTTTGTATAAAGGCCGCATTGCATTATGGGATTACGTAGACCTACATGATAATGCTAATTCGAATTAGCATATATATACCTGGTAGAAATTTGCTAGGTATATGCTAATTTTCATTACCTGCTACCGGTCCCTATATCCGGCCAGAACGAAAACGATGTAGGGACCGGGAACCAGTCTACAGAGCGCTTGGCCAGTATGTGTAATTCTTCCCCGTTATTTTGGTTTGCATTCCAAAAGGGACGACACAAAAAACACCTTTGCTTGTTCGAGAAATTCATGTGAGGTTGGAAAGCAATAATAGTTTTGTTCTGTGGCATGATTGTCTATTTTGCCTCGGAAAAATGCACTTATTGACCCAATTCATCTGACGTCCTCACCACAATAATCTTGGTTGCGCCATATTCTGATGTCAATGTCATGTGGTGCGCATTTTAGGCGATGCGGTGTTTACACGTATAATATTGATTTCCAACATGGGGAGTGTGGCACAGTGGCGGCATATCATTATCAATATTTTCGACGTCACTTCATCTTGATAGATTTGGGGTGGCATATGTGGCGTGTGCGTAAAGCGCTCGCCTGTAACCAATGCGGCCCTGGTTCGAGTCCTGGCTAGGGCCATTATGCGAGTAGAGATGGCGTAGGTGCTCTCCTGTGCCATGAGGGTTTTTCTCCGGGCCATCTGGTTTTCCTCCCTCTGGAAAAACCAAACACTTTCGATCTCAGGCTGTGCTCCGTAGTCATGGGTTGAGTGGCTGGCTGCCGAAGGTGCCCTTGAATGCCTTCATCTCGAACGCGTGTAGCCGCGTTGTTGAGTATTGACAAGTCAGCATAGCGCCCTCTGTTGACACACTGTTTTGTTGTTGCTGAAGTTACATGGAGTAGTAAACTCATGTCAGATACTTTGAATAAACCTGTTATAGTTCTAAAGAAGGTCTCGTTTCACCATTCATTGATATTGTGAATCTGCTTCCAAACCACGCAACACGCGTCCTTTGCAATTCACTTCTCAGCTGCCAGTAAGATTGATTAGCCTCCCAAAATATTTATTACATGTATTATTGTGTCTCTCCCGTCCAACGTTGGGCAGTTCCTCCCAGTCTTTGACTCTAAAGTAACTGAGAGAAACCCAGTAGGATCAGGTTGCATGGTGCACCACCCGTACAACTAGTCAATCGTTGTTCCGAATTACGTTGCTTGAATACAAGCATGAATATTCATATCCTGTGCTTCTGCAATATGCAAATAATAGTACGTCATAGCTCTAAGGATTTAAGAGGCTGGACCAGCCTTTTATTCATTTACGTTTTTAACTAACTGTCACTAATCCTTGACGGATTTTTTCGTTCAAAGTATCAAATGAAAGCTCATAACTTTTTATACCCCGTAATTTTAGCAATTAGAAAGATAAATAAATTGTTGACCCCCAAATCGGTCTGGAATCGGGTAATGCATATTTAAAGAGCGAAACCTAAAGGTTATACATCACTAAGACGAGAAACACCACATCAAACGGAATTAACACCAGCTAGAAAAAGTGTAAAATACTAAAAGCATGGTCGTAAATACCAGGGGTGGGAGAATATATTCCCCACTTTTTGTCTGGAAGAATGATCCTAAGGATCACCTCCTCCCCAGATTTTTGGTCCTTATATGGTGGTTTTCACTGAAAAAGCACCCGATAGCTTTGTAAATGAATAAAACATTTCTACAAATCCCTATCAAGACAACACCCACGTCTGCACACGCCCATACACGCCAATTGCCTGCACGTGCAAACAGAGAGACGAACGTTCCCCCAAACAGCACTGCTGTGACAAATTGACAAGGCCTATAATGAGTGTACAATGTACTATGCAGAAAAGCAGAAAATAAATATTTTTTTTAATTATTTGAATAAACTACGTAGAACAGTAACAACACAGAGGGCATCCATAAAACAGTGCAATCGAACATCTGCTGTGGATTTACAATGTAACCTTCCCCATGCCCCCTTTGCTCGTCGTGATCTCAGCATATTCCCTTTTTTACCCCCATTACCATCCCCACACTTTACACAACAAATTTACGCCACTGACTGGACACTGAGACAGACATCACCAGGAGGACAGTACTTTAGATTGTATCCTTCAACAAATTTCGGGGTGTTTTCAACAGCACGATCGATTTCGTACACCGCCGCCACGACTCAAAACATTCCGTGCATTTATAGCGTCCATTTCTATACCAGTGAAAGGTGATCATTAGAACAGAAAATAGACGCCTTTCGCAGGAAGCTCCAACGGCCTCCAGTGGCAAAAAAAAAGTAGTCAAAGTGCTCTATGTCCTTGCTCTATGCTCCAGTCGAAAATCTCTCGTTTAAAATCTAGGGTTGCTTCACAGGATGAATAGGCTAAATGAATCGGTCCTACTAATTGCCGACCCCTGCCGACCCCTACCGACAACTCGAAAAAACCTACCGACAACTCATTCCAAATACACTCTTAGTCACTGGTTTAAGCTTTAAATGATAGATAATGTTATTATGAATCCTAGAAGTCTTATTTTTACTTCTTTAAAATAAGAGAAATAAGTATTTTCAATCACAGAATCTGATTTTCCGCGAAGCAGTAGTACTGTCCGCCATGATGCTCGATTATGCGTAGTGGACTAAACCATTTATCGATGGGTATTGTAAACATTTGTATGACAACAGAGGGTGCACTTCTAAAATGGAGCGTTAATTGAATATTCTACAAAAAGCAAGTGTGTAGCAATTTTAGTTTGATGAAAATAACATTTACATATGAACATTTTTAAACCTTTTCTCTTCAAGAAAAAATGATTCAACACGAGTATAGAGGGTTTATTCTGGAATTATTTCCCGATATAGTTTAGAAGGGCGCCCTCTGTTGTCATACAACTTTTAAGTATACCCATTGATAAATGGTTTAGTCCACTACGCGTAATCGAGCATCATGGCGGACGGTGCTACTGCTTCGCGGAAAATCACATTCCGTGATTGAAAACACTTATTTCTCCGATATCAAAGAAGTAAAAATAAGGATTTTAGGATTCATAATAACATTATCTATCATTTAAAGCTTAAACCAGTGACTAAGAGTGCATATGGAATGAGTTGTCGGTAGGTTTTTTTGAGTTGTCGGTAGGGGTCGGCAGGGGTCGGCAATTAGTAGGACCCTAATGAATAGTACCCATACGTGTTTAATTAAATCGTGGTAATAAAAAATAGCTCGGATATGGTGTTCAGACTGAAGCCATCTGACATACAGCCGACACACGTTAACAATACACGATTCTGCTGTGTCATGTTTATTTCAACGCTTATCCATTGATAGCACAATATACATGCAATAAGAATAAGATTATGCTGACAATGTTTACGCAATGACTTGACAGAACTTGTTGGCGTCGGTCCTCTTTTTATTGAGTTCAGAAGTCCAGTTGTTCTGTTGAAATTTTGTAAGATGTCTTCACCTCGAGTAGCAGTGGTAAGTAAGGTTTAAATGTGTGTTTTTTCAGTATGAGTATATGTATTATTAATAATAATAAGGCGTCTTCGACTTAACTTCTTAAGTTCTACTTCTAAAGTTCTAGGCTACTTCTAAGTTCTACTCTACTTTGTTCGCTCGGTAGGATCTTGAAGTTAGGAGCAATCATACTAGTTAAGTGCCTTGCTCAAGGACACAAGTGCCGTGACCGAGACTCGAACCCACATTGTGATGACTGAGCCACCAGAACTTGAATTCGGTGCGCTACACTAGTATGACTAGACCCAGTAAAAAAATAACTGTGCGGGCACTGTACTCCATTTTGAAGATTTTGACATTATCACTCAGTCGTACTACTACGTATTAAGTAGTACTAGGCTACTCCTAGTCCTAGAAGTATGAGGTTCGTTCCGCTATCGTCTCCACGAACCTCATATAAAGGGCAGAAAGTTTCGAATAGGATTTTGTACATGTCACTCTATATGATTTAGAGTGACATGTACAAAATCCTATTCGAAACTTTCTGCCCTTCACGTTTACATGACTACAGTTCTTTTTTGAAATCAGATCTCGCCAAAACTAGGCTCTATGTGTTCTTTCAACTCTCATCGAGCGTTGCACCGGTCCAGAAAATCCAATCCGCAAACTAAAAGTTGTTAAAAAGTGATAAATTATCACCGTAATTCAGATCCCATTCAAACAGTATTGCAACAAATATGGTGACCGGAGTTAACTGGTACGCAGAACCAGCCCATAGGACCAGCACACCGCATACCAGCATACCAGTTAATTTATCACTTTTTAACAACTTTTAGTTTGTGGATTGGATTTTCTGGACCGGTGCAACGCTCGATGAGAGTTGAAAGAACACATAGAGCCTAGTTTTGGCGAGATCTGATTTCAAAAAAGAACTGTAGCCATGTAAACGTGAAGGGCAGAAAGTTTCGAATAGGATTTTGTACATGTCACTCTATGAGGTTCGTGGAGACGATAGCGGAACGAACCTCATAGTTCGAGGAGTTGGCCTAGTACTACTAGTTACTACCAATTTCTACCCTCATGGTACTACTGAGTACTGTACTACAGTATGTCTAGTTTAGTAATAGTACTAGTAGTACAGTACTCAGTATAGTTGCAATGATCGTAGCCCTCCATCCTCCCGATGGTCAGAGACCGGAGGGTTACGACACAACACACATAATCGTTCGCCGAAAGTGCCAATTGGGCCATTTCTGTCAGACTAGTGACCAGATTTGCCAAAGTTTTACCACTTTTTTGAAATCTTGATACCCATTCTAAAAACACAGATTTGATCTTCAAAGTTCAATGTGTAATGAATCAATTTAGAACGCTTCAAACATTATCAAGAAAATATTTGCAAGAAAAAAACAAGCAAAAACTTACTAAATACTGTCCAAATTGTTCATCAGCCAGGGCCCAATTTCAATTTTAACGGTAAACAAATTGTTCTGCTTACTATAGCAAAAAAAAAATCTTAAGCATTAACATATTTCACCAGCACTTGCTAACTTAAGCACGTAAACAAACTGCGTGCGCAACAAAAAAGTGCAGTCTGCTTTATCAAAAAATAATTCCGATCAAAAAATTGACAAAGTCAACGGAGTAGCGGTGGTTAAAAAATCAACAAAAAATGGAAATTATTGATTGAAATTTTTAAGTTTTGTGATGGAGGGTTACAATCATCACAACTTTACTCAGTAGTACTTTGTACTTAGTACTAGTAATAGTAGTAGTAGTAGTACTAGTAGTACAACCGATAATGTCAAAATCTCAAAAAGGAGTACAGCGCCCCAGTTACTTCCTACTGACTGGGTCTAGTGTCCGACACTGTCACTGCACTGATGAGTGATGAGTGTTATTATGGAAGTAGAAAATAAATTTATTTTCTACCTCCCTGGTATAAGTATTTAATACTGTACTATTAAAATAGATACAGCTAGTCCTTGCTCTATGGTTGGTGTTATTCTAAATTAATAATGACATAGGGGTAAAAGCTGTATCATAAAGCGCAGGGTAGCCCTGGTAGGACGTCAGTCTCAGTTTCACTGCCACTGACAGTGGACAGTGTTTTCTTTTGTATGCTATATTGTCAGACTGTTGTTTATAAAGAAAGTTTCCTCCTCAGGTAACAGGTAGCAACAAAGGCATTGGGTTTGCTGCTGTCCGAGCGCTATGCAAGCAACTTGATAATGGTGTCGTCTATCTCACATCACGGAATGAAGAAAGGGGTAAAGAGGCCGTGGCCAAACTCAACCAGGAAGGGCTCAAGCCTAAGTTTCACCAGCTGGACATCGATGACCGCGCCAGTGTGGAAAGGCTCCGGGACTACTTGAAGAAAACATACGGAGGTTTGGACATTCTGATCAACAACGCAGGAATTGCATTCAAGGTATTTGTTAAAAGAAATTGGACTTGATATATATATTCAATATACACAATGCAATTGTTATTATTCTACTCAACACACTGTGAACCCTAATTTGACACATAATTGGAAACAACCATAGTAATATAGTCAGTGTTGTATACGAGTGCTTAACCCTGGCCTCAAGTCCGAGGCAGGGGTCCTCAGTGTCAAGTCCGAATCCGAGTCATAAGTCACAAAGGTCAAATCCCAGTCCAAGTTACAAGTTACTTGAGCTTAAAATTATTTTGAAGGGGGAGAAAAAAATGTTAGATATAAACCCAGGTTTAAAATTAAAAAGAGAAAATAGTGTGGGCTTTACAGTAATTCTCATTAATTGTTACTAAATTAAAAACCACTTTCTATAATATTAAAGGAAAAAAAACCCTGAAAGATAGACACCAAGGTCTAAAATTAAAAGGAGGAAGGTTGGAATGTTTTTTGTTAGCTCACAACTCTGAACAGTAGTAACCCTTCAAAAGGGAAACTTCAGTATTCACTACTTTCGTTATTTTGCAAGTCCAAGGCCCTAAGTCTAAATTCAGTTGTTTGAGTTTGAGTCATCGACCATTTTGACTCAAACTGCTTTGATACTTGACTTATTTCTTCATTTTTTTTTTTTTTTTTACCAATCCTTTAAACAGGCTTCCTCTACTGAACCCTTTGGCAATCAGGCTACCATCACCATGGCAACCAACTACACAGCAACAATGGATGCTTGCAAAATCCTCATTCCTATTGTAAGACCAGGTGGCAGGTATGTAAACAGTACCCCTCAGGGGCCTTGTCAAAATTATTCCAGGATAGATAGTCGGGGAAAAAATTCCTCAGATGTGGAATTTTTGGTGGATCTCCATCGATTCTTTTTCTATGGTAGACATTGTTTTACTCGCTAAATGGAACACACTGTGCGGTTTGCATGTAGTATAAACAAACTTGCAGTTTGGAGGTCATTGGTGTAGCTGCACCCAACCTTGCAACCTCAAATCAGCCAAGTGGAGATCCTGCTTGTTTTCCAGAAGATGGTGATGTAAGTCTCTGGGGTTTGTAAACAAATGGTCTCTGGAGGAAGCCAGGCACTCTGACTTTCTCCCATGGTTTCTCCAATAATGCAACTGCATTAAAGTCAATCAACAGTAGGTGCTGAAACTTGTCCTGGTCTGTTTTACCCGCTGGTTGTCCTGGACTCATTTTGACAAGGTTCCTTAACTACTTTTTTGTCAATATTTGTCAGGCCAAGACCTTTGTTAAAAAGTCTCAAAGTCTATGACAACATTTTGAAAGAACAGCGAGGATGTGAACCAGGGCAACAGAGACCAACGCGTCTGTGGCTTTCGTGTCATTTTATGGAAGTTTGTAAAAATATGTTTTCCGGGAAGATTCAACAAACAGGTGAACTTTAATTACAAAAGATTTTTTATTTCACCACCCAGGGTTGTCAGTGTGGCCAGCTTTACTGGAAAAATGGCTTTTGAAAAAATGAGTGAGAAGAACCAAGATCGTATTAAAGCTACCAAGACGGAGGAAGATGTTGCACTTCTTATGAAAGAGTTTGTGGAGTAAGTACTTTCCACAAAGATAAGGGTCAATATAACATTGTATAGTTGCTGGACTAGCTTTTACCGTAGTACAATTTATTTTTGGGGTGAACAAAGACAAAGTGACTGGAGCGGGATTTGAACCTGCAACCACGGGCTATACATACCGACACTCAACAATTTATTTCATATTTTATTCTGGTCACTGGAAACCATGGAATCTAAAAAAATATGTCCAGAGAAGAGAAGAGGATGAAGGAATTTCTGGCTTTAGATGTGGGAGGAAAACCCATGCAATCAAGTAGAGACTGAAAAAACTGCACCACATTTGAGGCTTTTGGTCCAAGGTAGCCCTACGTAGGACTCTTCCTCTGTGCTGTACACAGATACAGAGTCCCAGATATGAGGGCCTGTTTCTGGGGCAGAAAGTTTTCATAGTTCCCTCATTCAAATCTTACCTGTAAGAAGCTACTAATCTCACCGGATTAATATTCCATGGTGCATTACATTTTTGGCGGTTGGTTTTGGATGTCGGATATTCAGACAAGTTTCTGTTTTGTTTGTTCTCTCAAACACACATTTCATGCGTATGCCTGCCTAGTTTGTTGGCGCATGACGGTTGTGCGTATTTCGTATATGTTTAGTGCTGTGTTGTCAGTGTACAGTGGCGTGCAAACACAGGCGTACTAGGTTTGAATGATCAACTGTTTTGAAGTTTACAGAAATGTTTAACGTTTAGAACTGAATTATTTCACGAAACTGACGGATTTATGAGGAATATCTGATGTTCAAAACCCACCACCAAAAAAAATGTATGCGGCCATGAAATGTTATTCAGGTGAGATAAGTAGATTCTTACAGGTAAGATTTGAATTATGGAGCTCTGAAAGTTTTCCGCCCCAGAAACGGGCCCTCATATCCAGGACGTCACTTTAGTATTTATACATGGCTAGGTCCAAGGTAGGATTCCAATGGGCGTCCACAGAGGTGAAAGGCAGGGAAACAATACCACTTAGCCAACACAATCGCCTTAGATATATATCTTTTTGTAATTTCAGCATATGTGAACTGGTCACTTAAATAATGTCAGCATGCCACATTTCGTGCAAAGCAGGGTTGAGTATATTTAGTTAGTTAACTCGTTCAACAGCTCAAGCACCAATAACGGGATGAATTGAAAAACAATGTGGGAGGAAAACCCACACAATCAGACAGGGGCTGAAAACCCAATCAACATGCAAGGCTCTGGTCTGAGGTGGGATTGAACTGCAGTCCAAAGAGGTGAAAGGCAGGGCAAGAAACCACTAAGCCAACTTGATTCCAGTGAGTTAGCTGTACATAAAACATCAATTTCGGGCAAAAAAGTCAAAGATTTAGGGGGACTAAGATGTAGCTAAGGTTAAATTTGGTTATTTCAATATCATTCAGAAACTAACTCATCCATATTTTTACTCTTTACAGGGCTGCAAACAAAGGTGACCATGTGAGCAAAGGCTGGCCAGACTGGTCATATGCTGTAACTAAACTTGGAGTTATTGCTGGGATTAAGGCACTGGCACAAAAGAACCAGAGTGAGAAACCTAAAGATGACGTCCTCATCATGGCAGTAAGTTCTATAAACTGATAAACCTTCTGAAGTAAACTTCAAAGTCACAGTTGTTTTTTGGTCAACATTTGCTACCAAAGGCACCTTTGGAAAGTTGTCTACTTATGATTGCATGAGATTTCAGTTGCTTTCGTTTTTTGCAAAGAAATTGATTATGTCGTCACAGTTTTCATGAAGAGACAATTTAGCCACTGCCGCCAAACTTTCGAGTTCGGAGAAAACCGCTTTGAAGTTAAATTATTGTTGAAATCCTTGTTTCGGAGACTGTTTGCCAATTAAACTATGACATATTTCCCACCCTGAAAGTGGAGATCTTAAATCATTCAAATCTGTTATTTTTATTATAGTAAATTTAATTAATGAGTAGAGTTAACTGTTGAATATAATTGTCTCTTCATAAAAACTGTGCGAACGAGGTCTGTGTGTACAAACCAATGCATAAACTAAATTGGCTGTTCTTGAAAACGAAAACTGATCAAATTGTCTCTTTGTGAAAACTCAAAAGGCATAGCACTCGTTTTTGGGATCATGCCAATGGCAAATTGAAGGTTTGCTGTTTGTCAAAACTAAAATCTGCAAGACTGGTGATATTATCCTTGTGCTAATTAGTGTAATTACAAAACTATGACGTTTTTTGACTTGAAACTTAGGGAAAATGTTGGTTTAAATAATACCATCCAAAATGTGTCAAAACACTGTTTTGCTAAAGTGTATGATTTTTAAAAAATCATTTGGCTGTTTGTGAAAACGGTGACGATGTCTTAAGTTTTTTTGGTGTAATATTCATCACTGGAATTTGGAAGAGTAGATTTATTCCCATCCTCTAGTTGTCAATCAACACACTATCCAACCAGCCTGTGAAAGTTTTACATTAGGGTGGTCATGGTTTAGTGAAAAGTTTTGTCTTGGATTCTGTGCCGCTCCGGCCAGGCTCATTTTGATTGCATCAATCAAAAAAAGGAACAGCGATTTGTTTGGTTTTCAAAGGCTGTTTCCTTGACATTGACAATATTTCTCTGGAGGATTGGTACTGTCAAGAATTTATAAATCAGTGGAGCTTTCAGATTGAACCTTTTTGTTTATACTCGCCAATCAGGAAGATCGACTTTAATTTGAATTTTTTGTGTTTTGTTCACTTCATTAAATAGTGCTGCCCTGGTTACGTGGATACAGATATGACGAGCCACAAGGGAAAAAAGACACCTGATGAAGGGGCTGATACGCCAGTCTACTTGGCCATGCTTCCACCTGGTTCCGTAGGATTTAATGGCAACATGTATTCAGACAGAGCCCAGTTCAATTTGTGGTAGAGTCTGGATCAAGACTAAACAATGAACAGCTTGTAAATCAGGGTAATATTTATTCCAGGTAAATTATTTTGTACCTGTGTTCTCCGAACTTGAAAACAGGACAAATTTTTTTTCTCCCAACTTCCCACCCTGCATTTCTAACTTGATAAACTAGTTTAGAATCTTGTGAAAGGTGGACACACAAACCCAGTATGTAAACACCTGCAATCGGGGACCTCCTATTGTCCCTCTTTTGTTTGTAGCTCCCATTGGTTTTGTACATGACTTTCCAACCGAGGACCTTTACCCAACTGGGAACTCTATTGTCCCTTTTGTTATAGGTCCCCGGTTTGAATGGGTATACAAACTCACACACACAAGTGTGTGTAAAAAATATCCACTCAGGGTTCCTTGGTAGTTTTCGAAACCATCGCTTCGGATTTGGCTCAGGCACCGTCCGCCTGTTTGAATCCATGACTGTCAGAGCTTAAGCCCGAGCCCAAGCCCAAGCTGAAAGCGTTGCTTCAAAAAGAGCCCGTATTTCTTCTTTTTGTCCAAACTAGAATGAACTGTAAAGCTTCTTTTTATGACCATCCCCCCCAACCCTTCGCATGCCTTTAGTTTTTACTAAAACAACAGATCAGTAGACCAACTACTAGTAAAAATGTTGACAACACCAAAGTATGAATCATGCATATTAATTTTTGTCAAAGTAAATTTTTGACATGCGGCGAGTATGAATTAATCAATTATTATTTTTTTAAGAATATACATTTTGTATTCCACTCTGGATGGCAGCATACAAATAAAGTTATTGAAAATGAAATGTCTAAAAACTTGTTTATTCTTAAGAGTAATTTTGTGTTCGTCATGTTTTAGTATAGACCCCCTTGCATAATAATATGGTGTTATGAGTTCAACAGCGCCCTCGCTGAAGTCATTTGAAGACCAATCATTGACTGACGACAGCTGTGCGAGGAGCGTACCTTACACGTGCACGTTTCTTGGTTGACCTCGGCAAGGTTGCCTCTGGAACTGCGTGTCTTGAAACTCAACCAGTGAGTTTGGAGATTTGAGAAGTCCTTAATCACAAATTGTCATCTTAATTTGTTCAGCCTCCTGTCATGATGTTTCCAAGGAATATGTTGAAGATCGTTGGCGACAAAAGACGGCCATGTCTTACTCGTACTCTTGTGTGGAAACAGTCACTGATCTGATTGCCATACAGGACTGCGCTTTGAGATCTTCTGTGCAGGGCTTCAGTGGCATTAAACAATTCCCTTACTGACATGACCTTTCTCAGGATTGGACACAGATCCTGTTGCCAAACATGATCAAAGGCTTTCTTAAAATCAATGAAGTTGTGTAGGAGTGCTTTCTGGTCACTGTGTGGATCTTGAGGTTGAATATTTGTTCAATGGGCAGCACGCCATATGGACACCTCTTGTCACTAACCAAAACAACTGGACTTTTGAACTAAATAAAGCGTTCAGTGTACTGTAGTAACTACTACTAAGTACTAGAGTAGTACCGGTACTACTATACTGACAGTTTAGTGTTGTCAGGAGTTGGACCAACGTCAACAATTTTTGTCAAGTCATCGTGTACTTGTTTTGTAACATTACACAACATGCATGACACAGCAGAATGGCAGAAGAATCGTGTTTTTGTAAAGCCACGTGCCGACTGTATGTCAACATAGAACTGTACCCCGACATTGTCAAAGATATTTTGTTAAGACTTACAGGGGACCAGTCTGTTTACCAGCCTGGCTTAAATTTGGCCTAATCACATAATAAAATGATTTTAAAGCTAAAATTGAAATGGAATGATAACATTTAAAAGCAATAGGCCCATAGTTTACAAAAGTTAACACATAATTTAAAGCTTATTTTTAAGTATAATTTTGGAAACATTTCTGTATTTAGTAACAAACAAAACCTTATTTTATAGTCAACTAAAATAAAAAGGGCGGTGCCCCATGATGGAAAATTTCTTCTTTATATTGAACTTTAGTTGAATTACCTCAATTATTTAGTCGTAGTTAGTGCAATCACAAATTTTATTAAAAACTATACTATAGATACTATTTAGCAGATCGTGGGGACTGGAAATGGAGTTAGTGTACGTATCGCTATCGGAATGGCCAAAAACAGACTCAAATTTATTTTTGTTTTATCGTAAGGTCTATTTGAACGAAGGCTAGACCGATTGCGTGACCAATGTTTACATGTCATCACGTGACCTATTGTAAAATGAGGTAATATATATCTGAGCTGATGGCAAACTACGTGCAAATACATCAATGAACATGCCATGACCGACAGTCACACCAAAAGTCGGCTTTTGGTAATAATAACACAGTTACTGGGTCATTTGATTAAAGTTGTATGTTGTGACATTGACATTAATCACATTACTGTTCCATAACCTACCAGTATTCTACTTCAAAAGAGGTTTCTTTTGAGTTTATGTACCACCCGCCTGTTATTTTGTTTGTAATGTAGGCCTAAATCACTGTAAAAAAAAAAGGGGGGGTAAAGAAAGTTGGAAAAGTGAGCATTTCTATCTAGCCTTGCGAATTTCAAATAGGCAAAGGAAGAAAAAAAAACATACTTCCGCCATTCTGCCGTCACGTGCATGGTAAACAAATAGTCTTGATCCAAGACCTTCCTGTTTTTTTGTAGCCTACGACCACAATCACCCCGAAACTATCACACCAATAGAGGGCGCTATCTCAAGGCAAGCCGCTGTCACCGTCCCACGAGTCGAGTGCCCACGAACCATTTCGGGATAGTCGACAGTCTAAGCTAGGAGTAGGAGTACTATATATAAACGACGACACGATGACTTGACAAATTGTTTGAAGGTGTCCGACTCGTCCTACCTAACAACACTTTAGTGTCAGCATAGTACTACTACTGTACAGTCAGTCAGTACTACTACTAGCTACAAAAAGTACATAGGCCTACACTGTCCTGACCTGTTTTGTGTTTATTTTAGTTCAGAAGTCCAGTTGTTTGTTCTGTTGAAAATTTGCAAGATGTCTTCAACTCGAGTAGCCGTGGTGAGTATAACTATAAATCACTTTCATGACTGTTAAAACTTAAAAGTGTACGGTAAGTGTTGTTAAATATTGTAACTTTTATATAATTTATACTAATAGTAATACTATTGCTGCTTGCCATATTTTAGTAAAATTTGGCAAGCAGCATGCGACTGAGTGAGTGACTTGTTGTTCGACAAGCATCCAAGTGCTCAAAAGGTTCTGTGTTCAAGTTAATACGTTTTTTTGTTGTACTGATCGCAGATGTCACACCAAATTGTTTTTTGAATCCACCCAAACCAATTAGGGCAATGGAACACTTTTTAAAGTGAGAGTGGCCGGGGGCAAGGTCCAAAGTCGCTGCTCAGGCAGGATTAGCAAAAGCTAGACCTAGACCCAGTAACTGGGGCGATGTACTCCTTTTTTTAGATTTTTACATTATCGGTCCTACTACTAGTATGACCGATAACATCAAATCTCAAAAAAGGAGTACATCGCCCCAGTTACTGGGTCTAAGCTAGACCCAGTAACTCGGGCGCTGAACTCCTTTTTGAGATGACCAATAATGTCAAAATCTCAAAAGGAGTTCAGCGCCCCAGTTACTGGGTCTAAGCAAAAGCATGCATTAAAGGTTTACTGAAATATAAAGTATTGATGCTTTTATGTTTCACCTTATTTTTATAAAACGATTCACTTGTAAGAAATCATTTTTTGCATTCCTGTGTATTTTTTGCATAATTTGTTTTCTTTAAAAAATAACAGTCTTCAGGAACGCCCACAAAAATAGGTCACTTGCTAACGTGGCTGGATTCTCAACGTGACAATCAATCCCTGAATGGAACAGTCTACCTGCAGAGGTATTGGGAGACTTTTGAGGACACTATGTGGCAGCAGACTTACCAGTTAAATCCATTGTTCTCGGAATTTTGCGCATGCTCATAACTACGTAAACAATGACAATTTACCTGGTAAGTCTGCTGCCACCTATCATTCCAAAGTCTCCCATTAATTCAAACTCAACAAAAAAATTCAAATCTGCCGTCAAGTGCCACATGGAGCAAACTTACTTATGAATATGTCAGTCTTGCCAGCGTGTATTGACTGTGTACAACATCATCAGTGTGGCTAAAGTGATTTTTTTCCTCATGTACTGACGGTGACAGTGACAACTTTGAGTTCTGAAAAGTTTGGCAGTGACCGTCTCAGATTTTGCTATTTTTTTTTTTGAAACAATCCTCCTACACTCCTACAGCAGATTCTAGTTGTTTGGATGCCAGTCAACCTCTGTACCAATTGGTAGCAACATACCTTATCTCAATTTGGAGATATAGGCCTCCAAAAATGCCAAAAAACACCAAATTCAAAAAGAGGGGGCGGGCCTTAAATTTTTAGGGGTCCATAGCTCAGAAACGGCAAGGGGTAGGAATCTAAAATTTTGTGTTTGTTCATCGCACCCATAGAGGATTGTTTTAAAAAAAATTAGCGAAATCTGAGTCGGTCACTGCCAACCCATCAGGTGAGTTGGCACGGAATGACCCAGTTGTATGAACTGCATGTAGTAAAGACCAGGGCCCAATTTTATAGCGCTACTTAACAGTAAGCACATTTTCGTGCTAACTATAGCAGAAAAATGTGCTTTAAAGCGTAAGCGTATTTCATAGGTTAACAAGAAAATTAGGCGGCCAACTTGCATGTTCACCATGGATTTGCATTATTACGTCAGTCGTTTTCCTACAGTAAGCACCCGAAGGTATGCATGCTGTTTCTGAGCTTACGGTTAGTAGCGATAGGAAATGGACATCCCTAAGTAAGCACACAATCGGCCATTTAACAGTTCTATGAAATTGGGCCCAGTTCACAAACTCACAGTTGCCAGTGCATGAGAAAATAAAAACAGCCGAGACTGTTGTTTATAAAGAAAGTTTCCTCCTCAGGTAACAGGTAGCAACAAAGGCATTGGGTTTGCTGCTGTGCGAGCACTATGCAAGCAACTTGATAATGGTGTCGTCTATCTCACATCACGGAATGAAGAAAGGGGTAAAGAGGCCGTGGCCAAACTCAACCAGGAAGGGCTCAAGCCTAAGTTTCACCAGCTGGACATCGATGACCGCGCCAGTGTGGAAAGGCTCCGGGACTACTTGAAGAAAACATACGGAGGTTTGGACATTCTGATCAACAACGCAGGGATTGCATTCAAGGTAATTTTGAAATACCGGATGGAGATCTTGGCCTCATTTCATGGCTCTGCTTACCGTGGAATTCTGCGCTTACGCCCTGCCACGGTTCATAGAAGTACACACTTCACAGGGCGCCATAAGCGCAGAATTCTTTAGTAACCAGCGCCATGAAATTTGTCCCAGATCAGTCTTGCTGATATGGTGGTCTACAACATTTGGAGGATAAGTGCACTCACTATCTTGAAATTTCGACATTTCAAGATGGTGCACTAATCCGACAGTGATCTTGAACGCGTACTCGAGTCCCATTTTGATGGTAGTCGTACTTGGTTTGCAAAATACGCTTACTAAAAGTCCATACTCAATACTCAACTGAAATGGTGTACTCATGAAGTGAGCTGCAACTCCACCATGCGCAAGCTGCTTGCAAAGCCTGAGCGCGTATATGATTAATTTCCTTTAATAAACAATTCAATTTTGATTCAGAAAATAATTAATAACAAAGATTGGAATACAATAAATAAATGTAACAAATAGAAGGGAGTTGAAGAGAGATGGTTGAAAGGAGCAGAGCTCTCAATAAACTTCGTCATCAGATTACCATTATCAACCAATATTTTATTATTATTTGGGGTCACTCATAAATAATTCCGCACTGACCTACGAACCCAAGAAATGAGAGAATCCCCAGTCAAATCTCTACACTCAATAAACACCTTGCAATGTCATTATCCTACTCAACACATCAAACCCCAATTTGACACATAATTGGAAACAATGATTTTTGAGTCATCAACCATTGTGACTCGAGGCCTTCAGTCATCAAAAAAGTATTGCTTAAATTGACTGCTTTTAGTCCTTCGTTCTCTGGATGACACCCCCATTCATGCTACATTTTTGTATTGTGTTTTATCTAATACTGCTATGTTTGGGTTGAACCAAACAGTATATGAATGTATGAATGAAAATAAACAAACAAACAAACAAACTTTAATACTTGACTTAAGTCCTCATTTTGTTGTTTACTTTAAACAGGCTGCCTCAACGGAACCCTTTGGCAGTCAGGCTACCGTCACCATGGCAACCAACTACACAGCAACAATGGATGCTTGCAAAATCCTCATTCCACTTATGAGACCAGGTGGAAGGTACATGAATAGTTTCCATAACTATTTTATTGTTATTTTTGTCAGTACTTGTAAGGGCTAAGGGTTATATTTGTTTTTAGATTATGCAAGAGCTTTCTTGGTTGGAAAGGGTATACATCCCAGTGGAAAATCTGAAAGTCTATGTTAGCATTATAAAGGATAGTGAGGCTGTTCCTTTACAACTTACGAATCATCCCAACTATAGTTTGGTTTGGAAAATCTCAAAGTCTATGACTTTAATTTTAAGGACAGCGAGGCCAAGAATTTGGGCAACAGAGACCAACGCATCCATGTATTCCGCGTAATGTCACGAAAGTTTGTTAAACAGTTTTTCCTTGAAGATTCAACAGAAGTTTACTTTTTGATTCTGAGCTAAATAGCCAAATGCAGTTTATTTACAAGATTTTTTCCCCCCTTACCCAGGGTAGTCAATGTGGCTAGCTTTGCTGGAATTTCGGCTTTTAAGAAAATGAGTGAGAAGAACCAAGGTCGTATGATAGCTACCAAGACGGAGGAAGATGTTGCACTTCTTATGAAAGAGTTTGTGGAGTAAGTACTTTCCACAAAGATGGGGGTCAATACTATTCATAATAACACACCTCTCCCTGGTTCTTTATCCTGATTGGCTGAAACACGGTCACGTGGGGTGAACTAATATAGCCTAGTGTATGAAATCTGCACCACCGTGAACTTGACGTGCGTCAACGCACCGCACTCTCTTCATTTGGGGGAAATAGTTCGCAAAGCGGGAAATAGTTTCAAAAAACTCCAAACTATTGACTGGTTAACAGCGCCCTCAAGAGGTTAACAATGCTCATAACACTTTACTGTTGTAAAAACCGTGCGTCCTGAAAATATATTTTTTTCATGTGACATTTTGGACTGAGGTGTGTTATAAAACACATATGGACTGGCATTATTCGGGCAATAGTGCACGTCTATGCACCCCTCTGGCCTGTGAGTGACCAGGAAAATAGGCCCTCTCCTGGTCACTTACAGGCCCTCGGGGTGCATAGACGTGCACTGTTGCCCTCATTGCCAGTCCATATGTGTATATTATTTAATAATTCATTCTGGTAATGAAAAACCGTGGATCACCCCAAAAAAATATACAGCAAAGAAAAGAGGATGAAGGAAGTTTCAGCTTTAGATGTGGGAGGAAAACCCCATTGGAGGGAAAAGCCCATGCAACCAAGTAGAGACTGAAAACTCAATTCGCATTTAAGGCGCTTGGTCCAAGGTAGGATTCCAAACAGGGTCCACAGAGATGAAAGGCAGGGAAAGAAAGCAGTAAGCCAGCACAATCACCTGAGATGTATTTATTGTAAGAACTATACTATATTAAATAAATTTCAGCATGTGTGAACTGGCCACCTAAATAATGTTGGTATGCCGAGTTTGGCGCAAAGCAGGGTTGAGTAACTTATTTATTTAGTTAACTCAGTCAACAGCACAAACGCCAATAACTGGATGAATAGGAAACAGGAAATAATGGTCAGTTTGACATGTGGGAGGAAAACCCCAAATTGGGAAAAACCATGCAATCAGACAGGGACTGAAAAACCAGGGGGGTCCATAGAGGTGAAAGGCAAGGAAAGAAACAACTAAGCCAATCTGATTCCAGTGAGTTAGCTGTACAGTAAACATCAACTCCGGGCAAAAAGATCAAACATTTAGGGGACTAAGGTGCAGCTAATATTAAAGTTTGTTATTTCTATATCATTGAAGAACGAAGTATCCTTATTTTCACTATTTACAGAGATGCAAACAAAGGTGACCATGTGAGCAAAGGCTGGCCGAACTCAGCATATTCTGTAACTAAACTTGGCGTTATTGCTGGGACGAAGATACTGGCGCAACAAATCCAGAATGAGAAACCTAAAGATGACATCCTCATCACGGCAGTAAGTTCTATAAACTGATAAACCTTCTGAAGGAAACTTCAAAATAGGAGTTGTTTTTTGTCAATGTTCATAACGAAAGGCACCTTTGAAAAGTTGTCTACTTATGATTCCAGGAAGTGTCAGTTGCCTTAAGTATTCACAAAGAAATTGATGACGTCGAAAGATTGTTTTGTATATAGTCGTTGGAATTCGAAAGAGTAAATCCATTCCAATCTAGTTAGACACCCACATGCAACCAACCCATGAAAAATTCATCAAATTAGGTGGTCATGAATTACTGAAAACAACGAAATGAGTTGACAGGTTTTTCAGGGGGTCTTTGCGCCGCTATGATAAGCCTTATTTTGATTGCATCAATAAAAAAAAAATCAGCCACAAGCGAAACTGACTGGGTAAATTACCCAGTCAGTTTCTCTTTTGTTTTAATACTTGATATTTGAAATAAAAAGTTGCATCCCATTGAATTGATCCCTGTATTGCTGCTTCCCAGGTTGTATCATAAATTTGGGTGTGATCCCTAGCTGTATGGCAGTTTCAGGTTGAATGGCTGCTGACTGGCACCACTGAACAAAGATATTGACAAAATAGAGAGACTGCCATCAAAGGGCAAGATAGCTCAGTTTGTACAGCGCTGGCACGTTAATCCGGTGGTCGCAGGTTCAAATCACGTTGTAACCAATTTTTCTTTGTTCACCCCCAAAATTGAAAAAAGGAACAATAATTTGTGTGGTTTTCAGAGGCTGTTTCCCTGACATTGACATTATTTCTCTGGAGGATTGGTACTGGCATGAATTTATAAATCAGTGAGCTTTCAGATTGAACATTTTTTGTTTGATACTTGCCGATCAGGAAGTTTGACTTTAATTTGTATTTTTTGTGTTTTTGTTCCTTAATTAAATAGTGCTGCCCTGGTTACGTGGATACAGATATGACGAGCCACAAGGGAAAAAAGACACCTGATGAAGGGGCTGATACGCCAGTCTACTTGGCCATGCTTCCACCTGGTTCCGTGGGATTCAATGGCAACATGTATTCAGACAGAGCCCTGGCCAATGCGTGGTAGAGTAAGGGACCAGACTATTTGTACGACCAACTTACACCAAAGTCCAGTGTTCTGCAGCCAAGAGATTTCTCAGGATTTTGCCTAATTTAACGGTTTTCTCAAAATCTCCTTGAGCTTTCAAATTTTCTTGAAAGAAGTAAAGCGGTCACCAAAGGGAGAAAGAAATAGTCCACGTTGTTTCTGAACATTTATTTTAGTATTTCTGGTGATGCACAGAGTGTGTAAAACCTACTAAATTGTAACATCTTGGATATTCGGGGTCTAGAGTAAGGGGAATCCGGGCCCACAAGGGCCCGGATTTTCTTCAGGAATGTTCATATTGATCAAATCTCATCCCTGGTTATATCTAAGTACTTTTTAGCCAAGTACCACATATTGTTGAGTAAAAAATTGGCTGAGTAGTACTCAAGTTCATGTATGGGTACAAGGACATGAGTACCAAGTATTTGAGTACTAAATCTTACAGCCGAGTATCAAGTGAAGTACTTTACAGTTCACGCTGGTTAGGACAAGAAGAAACACAGGCTCTTTTGGAAGCCTCGGCTTTGGCTCAGACTCAGACTGGCCGACTGCCTGTTTGAAGCTCAGTACTGACAGTGCATGTTTTCAAAATGGCTTTCAAAAAAGCTAGACCCCAAGCCAAAGCCATGGTTGAGAAATAGGTCTGTTTTTCCTCTCTTTTTTGTCCTGACTAACATGAACAGTAAAGCTTCTTCTTGGGGGCTCCCCCCCCCCTGCATGCCTTTAGTTTTTACTACCAAAACATAAACAGATTAGTAGACCTACTACCGTACAAGTTATGACAATACCCAAATATGAATCATGCATAACTTTTTGAGTAAGTAATCTGTAAGAAACTTTTGTTTTTAAAGAATATACATCTTGTATTTCCACTCATATTGGCATACAAATAAAATCATTGAAAATGTAATGTCTGAAAACTTATTGTTTACTTCTTTTTTTTAACAGTAATTTTGTGCTTATCATATTTCCACCCTTTGCATGTTATTAATGTTTTGTGGTTACAATCATGCTCAAACAGCGCCCTCGCTGAGGTCAATGGATTTCCCATTATTGGCTGAAATCTGTACATGACGCTTTAAATTCCATATGTGAACGTTTCCATTGTTTGACATCAAAAATGGCAGCCTATCGGAAGTGGTCTTAAAATTAAACCAGCAAGAAGTCCATGGTTATTATTACTATTATTTATTCGGCCAAACAACACAAGAATACAAGAAAATAACATAGTATACATTTTAAATCTTATGGAAAGTAGAACAATTGAAACACAGAATTTGATATCGGGATAAAAGCAGTCAACAGCTGAGTTACAAGGCAAAAGACAAAACTATCACAAATTAACAGATCAAAAGGACAAGCCCCATTCTAAGACAGCCGGGATATAATGTATGGTATTTTAATCCAATGTCAAAATGGGAAACGAATTTCTAAAGAAATGCACAGTTGAAAAAGTAATTTATGACTAGGTACTTGTCTAGTCTTCATTATGCGGATTCCAACAGAAATTTTCCCAGTTCTGAAAGAGAGAATATACTTTCAATCAAAACGTGCTTACTATCATTCGCAGGTTTCTTCAGAACTTTTCTTCGGAAATTTTCTCCGTGTTGAAAGATATTTTTAACCAAAAAGTGATTACCATATCATCAGCAGGGTCGTTGTTTGCAGAACGTTTTGCGTCCCATAAATTAAATAATGTGGTTTGTCATTATTTCATAAATAAGCTTCAGGAATTATTTTTAAAGGAAGTGTATAATTATACACAAATTCATTCATTTCAAAATCCAACCCTTTAATTTTGTAGATAAAGCCACCGCAGGACGGATGCTGGATCAGTTATGTTTATCCTGTCTTAAACGCAAGATGGCGCTATTTGCAACGACCGCGCGACCCCTCGGTCAGAGTTTTTGGACTGCGCGCAAAGTTTTGAAAATTGTTCTGTCGTATTACTATTATGCTCTTACCCAAAAATAACTTAAAGTCACTTCGCTGAATTTTCGTAAATACACCATGAACATTTTTTTTAAATCTCCCCTTAAAAAAGTTCTTTTTAAGTTTTGTAAAAGGAAAAGCACATCGTACAGACGTACACCCATCGTACAAAAAAGGGGGAATGGAGAAAGTCAGTCAACCGAGTGAGTTATTTAGCTAGGGGCCATTTCCGTGATTGATTGATTGATGATAAATGGTTTGTTTATTTCAAACTAAAAAAAAAGACATCGCAATCGGCAGATTGAATTGCGTCTAAATTTACATCGAGTCATACTTGAACGACACACACACAAAAAAAAAAAAGGAAATAAGACTTAAAACAAAATTACATGGAAGACTTATAAAAACGGGAACAAAAAGAGTCGTTAAGAATTAAGGTTAATAAGGTTTAAAGACCTTTCAGGAATGAGATGAAATGCTGACGTAAAAAGATCAAGAAATGTAAAGAGCGTCATGGATATAAAACTAGTCATAAAAGAATCAGTGAAACAGATTAAGGGAAAAAATTTCTATGGGGAAAAAAATTCCAGCAAAAGTAAGTTAAATTTTTAATTTAATACTTAAAAAAAAAATTAACACATAGAGAAAAAAGGATGGAAAGAAAAAAAAACAAATAATAAAAATAATCAACCCCCAAATGTTTAATTTAAAAAAAAATGAAAAAGAAGAAGAGAAACACAATACCTTTGAGTCCCACAACAGCTCGCCAACCACGTCAATCAATTAATCAATCTGTCCTAATTTTGTCAGAAACCAATAAATATTTGATTACACCATGGAGGAACGATTATATAAATCTAGTTGTTTATTTATTTATTTATTTATGTAATGTTATTATGTTTTGTTTCGACTGCCTGGTCATCTTCTGGGAGTTAAATAATTTCTTTATCGCAAAAAAATCCCCTCCGTGTTCATCATTTGCATTTTCCCGGATATTTGTTTAATCATATTATTTAACAAATGAAATTCCAAGACCATGATTTCCTAAAATAAATGATGTTCCCATGTGAAATTGATAAAAAAAAAATTAATAAACAGACGATGCAATCGTGACGTAAAGTTAATTAATTAGGAGACGAGGGGGGAGGCTAAATTTGGCTTGGTTTGGTTTCTATGGGGAGACCATACACACACAGACTCTGCATAATTATCCAAGCGTTGTGTGTGAAACGTGCATACAATCACATACATGTTGCATTATTGGCAAAATGGCCACCTCAGCAACCCACCAGACGAGCAACGCAGAAATCTTACACACGGACAGTTTTAGGCCCTGTAAATATGGAGAATGCTACATTTGGATTCAAGGTAAAACCATAGATATCTTGTGAACACACTTGAGAGACTGTCACAGCTTTTGTTTGAGGGTAAAACGTGAAAATCGTAGGGGTAAATTGTTAGGGTCACTAGAATTCATTACCGGGGTGTAAGTTTAGGGCTTGTCGTATCGTGCGCGGCGCTCAGTGTGCACTCTGTGTCAGAGGCGCTGTGAAGATGCAATACAACCAGTGAGTAAATAAATATTTAACCATTTCGCAGAACACGCTCCACCCCAAATATGTTTATTTACAAATATGAGTCTTGTAACAATAAACGAACTACGTGTTGGGTATGTGACGTCATTCTTGGATCAGATCATGGGAAACATTTTGTCCGTGGAAGTTATGGTTTTTGCGCAAACAAATTATAATTTATGCAAGTTCGACTTCGTTGCTAGCAACATGTGGAAAGATTCATTGTATATTTTTGTATGTGTAGGTTCTCTTTTGTTTGCAAATGGAATCAATTCTGAAACTACCTTTTTATGTATTTTTGTAGTGTTGTGACACAGTAAGATTCCCCAAACTAGATTAAATGAAACAGTTCAGTTCTGCATATTATTGATATTATAGAATAACAACAGTTATTGTGGCCAATATTGGAATAATGAATTCATCAATTCATTAAAATAAGTCTTAATTCCAGATAATTTCTGTGGATATTATTTAACCATCGCCCACAAGTTGTAATATTTGCGTCAAAGTTTGACAACCCCTTGTGTCTTATTTATATGTGCTACAGGCTGCCTAGTGATCACCATGCATTAGCAAGTCAATGATGAGTGTGTGCTATATAGTGTAGTTGGCAACGGGCCATCCCTTAGCGTGTTCAAGAAGCAGTGACCAACCGGCCTCATGTCAGCCCAGAGCAACACAGCTGAGCTGAGCCCGAGCCAGTCGGCGCCAGGGTCTGCCACAAGTGGGAGCAGCCTTCAACGCTCTGCATGGAAAGAGGAAGACGAAAAACAAGCCTTGTGCGTGGACGACAGCGCTGAGAAGAAAAAGAAACAGCATAAATTACGACATAAAGTTGACGTGGGACCTGAGAGTGGAGAGATAGATCGCGTTGACTTGCCTTCAACGGGGGAGATAAACAGAACAATGCCGCCCGGGGGCACCAGTAAGAATCATCAAAGACCCGCAAGTGCTACATCCAGTAAAAGCCGGAAGTCGGCCTGGGATGCGACAGAGACAAAAGAGAAAGATGTGGGGATGCACGAGGAGAAGAGGACCAGCAAGATGCGGCCGGGGAAGATAACCGCCGAGATGGGAAAGAACGGAGATGTCCAAGTCCGATCCGTTGAACTTCAGGAAGTGAACGGTCGCGGGATACGAGAACGCGATGAGACACGTCGTGGCTCATCCTGCATGGAGTCCATCAAAGGAATCTCCAAAGTATTCAAGTCCAAGAAGTTTAAATCCCCACAGCTGGAGCAACTTTACCAGCGTTATTTCTTCAGTCTGAACAAGAGCTCCTTGACAAACCTTCTGATTCTCATCATCATTATTCTTATAGTGATGATAGTCTTTCACTATGTCCCTGGTCTAATACTTCCAGTGAAGGGGATTTTACTAGGTTTTCTAACTGTTGTGTTTTTCATCATGCTCGCGCTGTGCTACCGGAGTGCATTTAGCCAGTGCCAGCTCAGCGTTGTCTGTTACATTGTTATCGTGTCGTTAGCGGCTGTTACGATCATCGACGTACTGGATGCGTATCCGCGCTCAGCCTCCAAGGGAGTTTGGACGACTCTTTTCTTCATTTACATGGTTTACACACTTTTACCAATCAGGATGCGGCTGGCTGTTATTAGTGGGTTCTCCTTTGCTATCATTCATATAATTTGCGCCATTGCCAAGAATTATATGGACACATTTCTATGGAAACAGGTGAGTAAAAGCAATTTCTTATTAATATTGCATGCAGGGCTTGAAATACCCACTGGGTCCAGTAATTCCACAACGGAACCAAGCCTTGAATATCATCTTTGACTTCGAGAGGGCAAGTCCATTTTCATTTTGGAAGAGCTTTTGTATAGGTAACTTTTGCAGGGGCTCCAAGGCAATATACGAGGGCAACTGCAGCCATAACCGCCATGTTATTTCAGACCTGTCGAACAAGTCCTGTAGTCTAGTATTTATTCAATCGTATGTACTTTTTAAGACTGACTAATATTAATTTTATATGGTTTAAGTTTTCAAATTCAAAACTCAGGCAAAGAGTTCTGAAAACATAAACAAAATTAAGAAGAAATTTAGGTCTTGGGAAAAAATATTTCTGGTGAAGTGAAGCTGCGGAGCTACATTGTACAAGACCACTTGGTTTAGTGGAAATGATTTAAAATTAAAACCAACAATTTGTTATGCATAAGAAAATTTAGGGTTATGTTAGTAATTTTTAATTTGTTCTGCAAACCGCGTTTTATCCAACGACGATACAATGTGATTGTATACAATCTACATCTAGTGCAGTTTTGTGCATGTGCTTGCACATCTTTAACAGACCAGTTAAATCATTGACGAACCTTGTGAAGTATTAACCAAATGACAGACAGAATTAGCTACAAATTATTAATTGACTTCAACTGAACAAAAGTGTTAAATTTAGCCTTTAAGGACTTCTTTGTGTGTGTTTTTTTTTTTTTTTTTTTTTTAATGCAACTCACTCATCACAAGGCCCAAAGGCCACTGGAGGCGTGGGCTACTTTTTGAAGGGATAGGAACCTGCCCCAATGCACAGAAATAAGGCATGGTGAGGTATAAACACAAGTCTCTTCACAGCACTGCTAAGAACAGGGAAGGGTAAATGAATCTGAAGTCATTACACTGTGTCTGAGCTTGTTATTCTTAAAAGTGGCAAATCTTTTCGAAGGAGAAATTTAACAAACATCTTGTAAGACTTGTTCATGTGACACCTTCAACACATTTCAAGCTACATGTATTCATGTACTACACTTGATGTAACCTTTCTCAACTTTAACCTTTCAGAATTATCTGTGTTTTTATTGTTAAAACAAATCCCCCAAATGTGGGTCAAAGAAAGTAATATTAAAAATCAAAATTTGATTTAAAAAAACATTTGAAAGTTAAAGAAAAAAAAATATTTTAAATCCTGCACAAAAATGAATAATTGAAAATTAAGTTGGGCCAATAAAACAAAAGAATGGGCAAATTTCAGGGCTTAATACCCACTGTGCCACAGGCCAGAGTCCAGTACTTATCAATGAGCCAGTAACCCTACTACTGTACAAGTCCTAAGGTCTAGTATTTTTCATACTTTTGGGTCATTCCATGAAGATGGGACACAATTTGTCACATTTTTCAATATTATCATTTTTGTTAGAAAAAATGTTGATTGTGGTTTATGTTTATCAATCATCACATTTTATTTGGGTTTTGAAGGTATTTTTGAAAGTTTCAAGTCCTTTCCACACCATCTTACCTCACATTTTTGCTAATATTCTTAAAAATTCAAGGTAATGATGTAGCAGGGACACCATGTTTGTAACATATACATGTAGTTTTCAATATTATGGAAGTAATAAACAAATTTACAATGTTCGACAGAAACTTGATGCCAAATCCATAAAACAACAACTTGCTTCGTGGCTATTAACGTACACATAGCTGAGAAAATTATATGTCACACCTATGGTGTCCCCGTTACATCAGTGCAAGCACTGTATCGAATTTAGTTTACACCACAGTAATCAAATAAAACCTTTTTATGATTCCTGTTTGGTGTTATTATATTATGTAAAGCAAGATGTACGAAGTAGTCTAGTGAAGTGGTGAAAAAGCTTCATAGGTACATGTAGTAACGATGTAACAGTGTCCTTAGTGTTCCAACTTCATGGAATCATGAATTACCCTTTTGGAGAGTTACTCTTTGTGTACATGTACATGTACCCCAACTTTTCAATTTCAAACCTCCTCGTAAGACAGTTCAGCAAAATTAAAAAAAATAAATATTTCAGGTCTTGTAAAAGAGTAACTCTGGCCCAGTGAAATTTCAGATCCACAAGACCTGTGATCTACGTGTACAATGTAGTGGGGATTTTCTTTGAAGGTTAAGTCCTGTTTGTATTATTTGAGAACATTTGTTTAATGTGCAGTTTTAAAAAATCAATAATTGCAAGTTGTATTGATCATCTTCGGCAAAGGTTTAAAATGTCTCCCAAAAATGTCTCCCAAATCTTTGTACAAAATTAAGCTGGTTTTTCGGACAGGTAGAATCGAGTAACCCACTTAACCCAGATTATAATTGTCGGCAGATGCTGAGATGTAAAAAGGTTTTGGAATTGTTAGCAAGAGTCTTTTTTTTTTGCCATTTCAAAATTCTTCAAATATGAAGACGCTTCAATTAAAATGATTGCCCCCGCGTGCTCGATACATACATACGTCTTTTAAGTTTGCATGACGTCAACTAAGTGATAGCTGAAAACCAGTTTCAAAACCCAGCATCTATCGATGACATAATCTCCCTCTACGAGATTCTTCCTAAGCCTTATAAGTTAGATGTTGAATTGAATACAACTGAAGGACAAGGATTGTCTCGCTTGTAGTAGATTGCTTAGTTACTCCTCCACCCTGAAGGAGGATGGGCTACGTTTAATAATGACAGTGTGTGTACATGCACACTTTGTTTGTCCCTGGTGTTTCCTTACACA
Source organism: Marthasterias glacialis (assembly GCA_911728455.2). Lineage (NCBI taxonomy): Eukaryota > Metazoa > Echinodermata > Asteroidea > Forcipulatida > Asteriidae > Marthasterias > Marthasterias glacialis. The sequence continues at coordinate 9,351,271 of OU452238.1, forward strand.
CCGGGATCAATAAAATGGGCTTCCTTCGGGAAATTGTCCTGCTGGCCCTCGCTATTGTCCGCTATCCTTCTAAAAATCAATAAGCCCAAGCGTGGGGAGTAAGTTCTTAACACCACACCATGGATACAGGAAAATTTTACCTCGTAAACTTTAGGTGGAATATAACGTGTACAAACTGAGTCCATAAGATGCATGTAACAATATTGGTCAACTCGTGTATGATACGTGTTTACCCAACGGGTAATTTCTGAAGTTTCCCCCATCGTTTTTAAACAGGGGCTTTCACAATTACCCCCAACAACAATCCCCCCAACACACACTACACCACAATTTTTTTTTTTAAACAAAACCAATCAATCACTCAATCAAAGTTTGAAAAGATAAAAAAATACTTTAGGGAAGAAGTTACCATTTTCCAATTTTATTTGTGGGTGTGTCACGCCCTGAAATATTACATTCATGAAACCCTTCTCTTTTCCATAAACGGCACAAAGGGGAGGAAAAAGAAAATGCCAAATTTTTGATAGATTTACGGTTGTCAGATTGAACGACCCTTAAAGGTCCCATGAATTTTTTTTTTTATTGATTAAAAAAGTAAAGTATGCCTATTATAGTATATCTTTACTTTTTTCACATTTTTTACATGCGTATTAATCGTAGAAATAATGATTTTTAAAATTAGGGGGTTGCCATGCTTCACCCACCCTTCCTCATTAACATAAAATCTGTGACGTAGACAGTGGAACGGCTGACCAGGGCCATGTGTGTGACAATAACATACAATGCATTGTTGACCACTCGGCACCAGAGCCGTCTTTGAAATGTTTTACCACAGCCTATGTTATGGATCATTGCGCAATCAGATGGCACACATTTTCGGGGCTCAATTAAAGTGAGTTAAACGCATAACAGATGCATCAAAATAGTCAATACTATGTTTTGTTTATTTCAAACCATATATTAAGCCACAAAAATGTTCCGTGACAAAAAACCTCTTCATGGGCCCTTTAAGTGGTGTTGTGAAACATTTTTATGATGTTTTTTATATGGTTTATTAAAATGTTTCTTTGCCATGATAGTCAAGGGCTGAATTAGAAAAATAAATGAACAGTGGTTTTAGAAGATAAACAAATATGAAATGCAATTTGCTAAACATAGAATTTGAGACATCAACAGTTTACAAGGCCCTAAAAAATGTAGGAATTTTAATAGAAAAACAATAAGATAAACGCAGAAAATAAAAGTACAGATAAGGCACATGATAGAAAGTTTACATGTAAGAAAGTAACAGCTGAATATTGAGACAGTTTTTTCTGTGTGTAATCTGATGTGGCTGGATACATGGATGGTTCTATACCTCAATATGGGAAGATGACAGATGCTAGCAGTCTTAAAGTCTGACTCCTAAACCATAGAAATCCATTTCTGAAACTACATTAGACATCTTGGGTCCGCATGTCTTCTGGAGAGTCTAGTGTAATACTTGAAATGTAGGTTTTGTAAAGGACAGATGAGTGTATATAGAGGAAATGTTTTGTACTTAATAGAGAATGGAGAAAAACATGCACAGTAGCTTACTATGTGATATTGTACCTATTATGTGTTTGACGTCATGAGTTCCATAGAGATATGTACAACAGTGCCCTCATTGCGGTCAAAACGGCTGTAAGTTTACTGTAGGAAATTGGCTGTGCGTACCATCTATAGTATCAAACTTCAGGGCCTGAAAGTAAACTTACTGGACCACTCATCAGTAACCCTAAACACTAATCTGAGCAGCTAGTTCATGGTGGCTTTAAACACCAACGCAGCTATGGCCACTGCACGTGTGCGCGACGTGACAATAGCGCATCAGCTGCGCATGTACCAATCATTCATAGTGAGGATTCACAGTGCTGTGCGTCGACACGCACGTGCGGCAGCCATACATGTAGCTGCAGTGGTGCAAACCACCATGGAAGAGCTGCTCAGAGCTGATTAGTGAAACAAGTCCTGCAGTGTAGCGTTTTCCAAACGCAGACTATAGATATTTACAGGCCTGATGCTTCACAGAGGCAACGGCGGGGCCTCTATGCCCCTGGTGGTCATTGTCTTGGTGCCCCTTGAAATGTTCCTGTATACATTGTAAGTTTCCCTCTAAAGGTGCCCTTTAAGGTGAAGCTGCCTGCCCTCAAAAGAACCAAATATCAAGCCTGTATTTACTGTATTGTATGTAACACTTTCGCTTCGCTTTTCAACTCCAAACCTACATGTACCCCCTTACAAAGAAGCAACAAAAAAATGAAAGAAATGTTTTTCGTAAGACTTGTGATCTAGAGGAGATGTCTTGAAATTAAAGCATTGTCCTATCTCCGTTGTAAAACAATGCATTGCCCCCACCCCCACCCCCATGCCATCAGTATCAAGTCCAAACCTGCCCCTAAAAAAGAAGCAATACAAAATTAGACAAATTCATGGGAATTGTCAAATTATTTCTGGTGCAGTAAAATGTCTCACAATGCAAGACCTGCGATCTAGTACATAGTTGGGATTTTCTTGACACTATAGATCATTGTATGGAGCTTGTACCATCTTCATTGTAATAAAATTCAATGCCTCCCCCCCCCCCACCCCATTCCATAATGTAGTGCACTGTTCCCTTCCCATTAGGTTATTAGTGCGACAATGGAAATGGAAGGGGGGAAATTGCCATGCTCCTTCTAAAATTGTCAGGAAGAGGCATTCTTGGCATATTTGGGTCATAAGGTAACCTCATCTCAAAATTCAGCAAAAATTATTTGGATCACCAATGGCGACTGTCCAACTGAAGATTACAATGTACATGTACTTCTGATGGTTTTGAAATTAGGATTGCTTGTTGGCCTGTGGTTGTTCCCTCCATACAGTCTTTTCCCTGGTGGCTGATGATGAACTAAGGGAGCTGGTAAAAATTCAAACTGATGATTGAATCCAAATTTATGCAGTCTGCAAACTGACAAGAGTGTAGCACTCACACAAATACAAGGTGCTTCCATCTACACATCCAGTTTTGAGTTCTTGATACATAGGGGTCAAGGAAAAAAACTCTTTTACATCTCTGATAGTTCTCATCAAAGCCTGTTCATCGTCTCAATGAGGGCACCAATCGCAGCCAACCATGCCAGAAACACCGGGGTGAACCCCTGTCTCTCAGCAGTCAGTGTACTGGGTTCTTTAACGTGCAGAAATAGATCTTAATACATGTACAACACATGAGACCTCTGGCTTTGTGTCCCATTTTGAAGGACGAAGCAATATTGGTTAAAGTGTCTTGCTTAAGGACATAAGTGTCAAAACCGGGTCCTTAACCCACACTCTGCTCACCAGAAACACCAGAGCTTGAGTCAGGTCCCCATAACTGCTCGGCCATGACACGCCAATGACATATTGGCAAATTATTACAGCAAGATTGTGAAAAATAAGTGAGGTAGCAAGGTGGGCTGCCTCATGTTTGAATGGGCTTAAAAAAACAACGGGTTCAGTGGGCTGTACGAGAAGACAATATTGCTACACACACAGAAACACGCTGCTGAAATGCAGAATGTGACTGTAGTAATCATGAAGGAACACCCATGTGTAACAGGTGCTTGAAACTAGACCTGTTGATTGATTGACGTGTCCACTGAAGGTAACATTACAAAGCCCTTTTCATTGCTAGGCATCAGTTATTCATTGGTTAACAACATTGTCAAAGCTTTGGATCGAAGGCGCCCATTGACCAGTCCAACACCTCCAGAACAACTAAATAAGTAAAATCTTTGCCTGTGCCCTGTCTGCAGTGTTGATTATAACACAATCACAGACAGTTTATATGCTGTTAATTATAAATCTATGTTGCTGGGAATAAAACCAAGGGACCCTCAGAAGAGGCTAGCGGTAGCGCTGTGACCCATGGATCACAGTGCTGAGAGAAGATGAAGAAAGAGAACCACAAAATAGGGAAAACCCATGCAATCAGTTGCATGCGCCAGAGATTAATTCTCATCAGCTCACGTACTGCGTTCACTGCACTGGCTCCACGTCTAAGGAAGAATAGTGTCCAAAATCTTCTGCTTGTATATAAATCTTTCCAACGGGGCAATCACCAATACGTTTCTGACAATCTCACGTTGTACAATACATGGACCTGGAGGTCGCCAGGGACTTGGCTCTTCTAGTGATATCACCTGGCTGGGTGATATCACCTGGCTGGTTGTTCCACGCTCCAAAAGGAAGGCAGGGGACAGTTCATTCTTTGTTGTTGCCCCCTAAATTATGGAACAAGCTGCTGGGTGCCATTAGGGAGAATGCATCCACTTCCACCTTCAAGCGCACTCTCAAAACTCACTCAAAACTCACATTCCAAGCTCATGATCTGTTTATATTTTCCTTTTTTTTTGTTTTTGTTTATTTCTGTTGATGATTGTGAGGTGCTGTGTTCTTTGTGGAGCACCATTTAAATGCCCATTATTTATTGATGTATTTTTGCTGTCGGTCTGTTTTGCTATAACAGGTTGTTTTTGCTTAGCAGGTGCCTAATTTGGTTGAAAAAAGTGCTAAGCAAATTTTTCTGCTAAGTGGAAAGTGGCAGGGAACCAGTAACAAATAATTACATTATACATGGTATTTTGGCTGGTAACCTGTTTCTGTTATTAAAGCCAAAAAAAAAACTGTGCAAAAAATATGCACTGCAGCTTTATGAAATTTGATATTGTCCTTGAGGAAAGAAAGCAACAACATCAAAAACAAAATACATGTCGCTACAGACAAGTCGTTGGAGAAACTCGCCTTTACATTAACATGTTGCCATGGCAGCTAAAAACCCATCAACTTCACCCATTTTTATGTCCTTGTTGAACATTAACCTGATGCATAATTTTTCAAATGAAAGCTTTGAAGATACTTGAGAACATTAACGGAACATACATGTACATCATCTTTAATTAAAAAAAAATTGATGTTCAAATGTTAACTTTGAAATTTTTTTGAACATATAATAAATATCTTTTAATTCTGTTGAGTATCGAAATATATACAAACAATTGATATCTTATTTTAGTGCTTGTTCAAATAAAAACAGTTTATACATTAAACTGTGCAGATAGTTTTTTTGAATAATTTGATTATTCAACAAATTTTCTGTTCCAGTAAAAATTTTGAGCTAAAAGCCAAGCAGTCTTATGGATTTTTCCCTGAAATTTGAACCATAGCTTCCCAAAACTGCAAACCAATACCTGCAAATATTATTGTCCATATTGGTTTAAATTTAAAGTCACATGTAAAATTATTGTTTTGAAAGAAAACCTTTCGAGCTATGGACCAGTGAAAAAGCTGGCAACTTGTCCGATAAACTAACTACGTACGCTGTACATTTAGTTCTGCTGGCAGGTGTTACTGAAAAAGTTAGACTAACTGTATTCAGTGTGAACTGCCACAGGTTCCATATAGTATCTAATCAAACCATAGATTAATAATTCAATATCAAATTCAGTTATTGACTTTTCATAACTACGTTTATCACTCTCACGTCCGATTAAGAATGTCAAAATGTCAAAGCCCTCAAGACTACAAAATTAAAAACAAACCTAGGTCAGTGACACTGTCACTCACACATCCCCTCAAATAGAAATTCCCTGTGGTCATTTCAGATGAAACCTAAGCAATGGTGGACAAAAAACGAAGAAAAAAAGCTGATTAAGTGTGAGGTGCTGTTGCTACGGTGTTACAAATTCACTGGAAAGTCGGTAAACCTATAGGCTTCACGTTCAGTGATCTGGCCTGAAGGTGTCAAAAGTCGGACTACATTAACGGCTTGGCAGTCTTTGTATTGAGATGACCTGAAAAGCGTTGAGCTGGTGTTTAACTTGGCATGATGGCATCATTTGTTGACATTTATGAGACTTTTGTCACTTGGGTAAAAAGTTGTTATGCGTTTAAAATTTATGTATGATCATTATTTAAACAGTTGCCGCCACCGGGATTCGGTTTTCATTTGGTTCCGTCCCCCTGGTGGGATTCTTTTTCAGCGGAATTGCTGGAATCTTTTTACTTTGAGGGTACTGCCGGCACAAAGCAACCCTGACTTGACAATGCTAAGAGAACATAGATTTTCTTTATTGGATCGTCCATTTTGTTTCTCGACCGAGAAAATGTCAAATTCATGCACCGAGAACTGCAAAACATCAGCCGTTACTTACGACATAGGAATGGTTCCGGGCTCACTCTGACTTAGCTCCATGGAGCCGAAATACAATGAATAAACCATGGTGGAAGCCTCTAGATGTCTCGTAGTCCTCTTCTTGGAACAAAAGGACGAAGGTCTGGAATCGAGGATTACACAAAAACCACCTCTCAATAGCCAGAAAACGCCAATATATATTCAAGATCATTTTTTGTCTTTGTGTGGGTGAAATGAAGCATTAGACGGCGTGAGTGTGGTCTGTGCACGCTTCCACTCAGTGGAACGCCTGGGCGACCTTTGGTCTGAAATTGCACAATGGCGTCTTTTACACAGCTTCCGTTTCCAGGCAGGGGAAACATTTGCGTGTATACACATCATTTGGCGCCTACTGGTTAAAAGCAATGATCCTACATGTTTTGTCAGACCTGATACCAGGGGTGGATTTCACAAAACTAGTCCTAACTTATGACTAGTCCTGTAAGTTAGGACTAGTTACTCATCCCAACTCAAGATAAGACTAGTCCTAGCACTTTGTGAAATCCACCACTGGTCATTGCCTTGGTGCCCTGTAAATATTTAAATTTCCCTCGTAGAGGTGCACTAATACTAAAGTTAACTGCCTTGCCCTCATGCTAGATTAAAGTGTGTGTATTATTATTACATGTATGACTGATACTTGCCCCACTTAATTGCTTTGAAGGTAAAATATAGGGCTGGTAAAGCTGATGGTGCAGTGTTCTTACTTCATGTGGTTCAATTTTTACACATGAAAAAACAAACCTGTGAAAACTCTGTCGTCCAAGTCAGGAGAAATTAGTGAAAAACCATGCACACTTTTCAGCGTGTAAACACATTGGTCTTAATTTCATTTGTTACAACCGAATTTAAAATCGGGGGTCTTCAAATTCTATTTTCTCGACTTTGACAGTATTTCGGACAGAAATATTTCTATGGAAGAATCCTACTGTATGAACTTCATAATCAGTAAGCTTTCAGACCGATACTAATAACAAAAAAATTTGGATGAATAGGAATCCTGTATTGTACCTTTAAAAAGCAGAGATATTATTTTCGAGAAGTATTTTCTGTTTTTAATACTCTGTGAAATAGTATCCTACGGTTTTAGGTATAGAGTAACGATTTAACGCTGTTTTATTTTCGTTGATACAGAAAGGTTCAGCGCTCCCCCCCCCCCCCCCCCTAAAAGAACTTGAATTGTTCAGTATTGTAATTATTGATGCTCCCAGCATTGCCCCAATTGATTTTTTTTCCCCACGCACGGACCAAGTTATTAAATTTACATGTATACATTATCTTTATTATACTGTATCTAATGCCAACGCATCTGTTTCCCATGTCCTATGTAATACATGTCATACATTCGATTTACAATGTAGGCATCCAATTTCAATCAAATATTTCCCTCATCCCATGGCTCTGCTTACTTTGGATTTCTGCACTTACTGGCACCATTCTGTATTTCACAGGAAACACAATAAACGTTCACCACTACATCAAGTTAGCGGTTTTTCTTCAGTTGTAACTTTGTTCGGAGTACCTGAAACCACCCATAAGTGTTTCCACAGGTGAATGGACATGCAGGCTTTCCCTGAAAATAGTTTGAGTTGATTAGAGTTATTAATTTTTCAGTTACTCTCAAATTTCATTCAAAACATGGACAGAAAAGGCATGTAACTTTTTCTGTCCATGAGTGATGAGTTGATGTTGAAAAAAAGTGTTTGAAACATCAAATGAATTAATTTAAATTGTTGTCAGTATCACCTGCATACAATCACATTTTGAAACACTTTTGGTTGGTTTCAGGTACAGTATTTGTACAAAAATTATAACCATTGAAAAAAACTGCTAACATTACAGATGCGAAGTGGTATCATTTGTTGTGTTTCCTGTCATTTACATGATTTTTGCGCTAGCCATATACACAATGAATAAGGTTGTAAATGGACGTTTAGATCAAGCAGGGTTGTGGTCGTGCAATAAAAGACCAAGCCTAAGGCGAGGTCCCTTAACACACGGCCGTGACCCTGCAAGGTTTAAAACTGCCTTTTAAGACACAACTCTTTTATTCCCATTCATAAATGCACTTTTTGTTAAAAAGCATAACAATATAGGAAAATCTGTAAGATTTTGCAGTTTTTGTGTGTGTAAACTATCAATTCCTGTCACGTTCTGAGACCTCGTTTTGCGAGGGGTTAAATCACATCGGATGCTCAACGGTTGTGCGTACATGAGCGTGCTAATTATAGATTTTATGATTGAGTACCGCTATTTATTGATTGCATTCCACCTAAATAAGCGTAAGCTTGCTGCCATTGCGCAAGCTTGCTGCCAACACGAAAGCTTGCTGCCAACACGCAAGCTTGCTGCCAACACGCAAGCTTGCTGCCAAAACACAAGCTTGCTGCCAACACGCAAGCTTGCTGCCAACACCCAAGCTTGCTGCCAACAAGCAAGCTTGCTGCCAACACGCAAGCTTGCTGCCAACACGCAAGCTTGCTGCCAACACGCAAGCTTGCTGCCAACACGCAAGCTTGCTGCCAACACGCAAGCTTGCTGCCAACACGCAAGCTTGCTGCCAACACGCAAGCTTGCTGCCAGCGCGCAAGCTTGCTGCCAACACGCAAGCTTGCTGCCAACACGCAAGCTTGCTGCCAACAAGCAAGCTTGCTGCCAACACGCAAGCTTGCTGCCAACACGCAAGCTTGCTGCCAACACCCAAGCTTGCTGCCAACAAGCAAGCTTGCTGCCAACACGCAAGCTTGCTGCCAACACGCAAGCTTGCTGCCAACACGCAAGCTTGCTGCCAACACGCAAGCTTGCTGCCAACACGCAAGCTTGCTGCCAACACGCAAGCTTGCTGCCAACACGCAAGCTTGCTGCCAGCGCGCAAGCTTGCTGCCAACACGCAAGCTTGCTGCCAACACGCAAGCTTGCTGCCAACAAGCAAGCTTGCTGCCAACACGCAAGCTTGCTGCCAACACGCAAGCTTGCTGCCAACACGCAAGCTTGCTGCCAACACGCAAGCTTGCTGCCAACACGCAAGCTTGCTGCCAACACGCAAGCTTGCTGCCAGCACCCAAGCTTGCTGCCAACACCCAAGCTTGCTGCCAACACGCAAGCTTGCTGCCAACACGTAAGCTTGCTGCCAACGCGCAAGCTTGCTGCCAGTACCCAAGCTTGCTGCCAACACCCAAGCTTGCTGCCAACACGCAAGCTTGCTGCCAACACCCAAGCTTGCTGCCAACACCCAAGCTTGCTGCCAACGCGCAAGCTTGCTGCAAACACCCAAGCTCGCTGCCAACACCCAAGCTTGCTGCCAACACGCAAGCTTGCTGCCAACACCCAAGCTTGCTGCCAACACGCAAGCTTGCTGCCAGCGCGCAAGCTTGCTGCCAACACGCAAGCTTGCTGCCGACACCCGATCTTGCTGCCACCGCGCAAGCTTGCGCGCCAACACGGAAATGCGTGTTCACAGCTCCAGCTGTGTTTTTATCAGTCATTTAAAACCGGTCTTAAACAGTCTTGTGACCACCTTTTGACCAATAGGACTGCCTAAACTTAACTGAACTGTCTAGGGGTATTTTTAAATTTCTAATAACGTGAAGTACGCACAAAAGCAAAAACTCCTTGCTAAGCTGTCAAATATGCTTTAGTTGTGTGAGGATTTTTCTGATACTGTTAGGGTTGATTTTTCTCTTACCTTAAGCAGAGCCAAGTTTAAAATGTACATGTACAGTATACCACTAAATCATGTAGCCTGCCTATTACATGATGTACATGTAGGTTTATTAAAAATGGTATTAACAAATTCACGATGTATATATGTACATTGTAATATCAGCACACAAAAATATGTGTAAAAGTGCTTGTGTTTGCTGGCACACACTTGTTGGTAAAACTTAATTTACGATATTTTATATATTTTTTTTTGCAAGGCAATTGTGTAATTGCCAGAATTTCATCAAGCTGGTCTTTTTAATCAGCATGTAGGCGACCCCCCCCCCCACTTTCATTCATCAATGATACTTTGAACTCCAATGAACTGAAAACAAAAGTACATTAATGCCAACATGGAATCATTCTTGCATCATCAGTCTCTCTAAATATAACTTGTAGACATAGTTTTTGTCAGATAATGTTAATGGACGCCAGCATGGCCATAAAATAGTCCCCCCCCCCCCCCGCAGACATACTCGTAGAAGTAATTTAGGAGCTTTTCTCGTTGCGACTTAATGCGACATTTTGCTACAGGCTGCAGCGCGGCCTTCTCCCATAAAAACTCCCTGAGGGAGCTATGAATGTTTTCCAACGAGATGAAACCGTAATGGCTGAAAGTGTCTGAATTAAAGGTGGGAAGAGGTTTCATTTATTATAATGGAAGAAGAGAAATCTCAATGGGAATTTAAACATGCATGGACAGACAGCGTAATATGCATAGTTTGACCAGGAAAACTATTTTTGACATTTTCCGGAATATATCAAGAAGCATTGCATTGAACTAAACCTGGACAAATTATGTCACGCCAGAGTTTGGGGCTTGGGAGTACCCACTGTTACCACTCGCAAGAGTCCAGTAGTCTTTCAGCGCCGGATTAGGAACTCCACAACCAAACAAGTCCAGCAGTCTAATGTTTTTCCAAACATAGTTTTTAACATTTACTTATCGCACAGTCCACACCTCTGAAAGGCTCAGCAAGTATTAAAAGAGGAAAAATCAGTTGGTCTTGTGAAAATAAATTTGTGGCCCAGTAAAATTTCTGAGCTACAAGACCCCAGGCCTGTACGCTTCATTCTTGAAAGGGCAAGGGCACCAAGGCATTTCATCCTTTGTAAAGGGCTCCTCTATGAGGAAATTGTAAATTTCTATTGGAACATTTCAAGGGCACCAAGGCAACAGCCAGGGGCAACGAAGGCAATTGCCTCCGTTGTCTCCGTGAAGCATCAGGCCTGAGACCTAGTCTATAAGATGTTTTCTTGAATATCATGCACTGACACTGTAGGTGACAAAATGCTGAGTAATTTGAGGTATTGCTTGAGATGAAGGGTAAATGACATCATGTACGTGTAGGTAACACGGAGGCAGCGGTGGCAATTGTCTCCATACCCCTGGTCATTGTCTTGGTGCCCCTTGAAATAATCCAGTATAAATTTTGATTTCCGTCATACATTGTAGACGTGCCCTTTAAAAAGGAAAAACTACCTTGCGCTTCCATATAAGAACAAAGTCTCTGGCCTGATAATCTAATTTTTGATTTTTGTGTTTTCACTTCAAGGGGAGATTATTTTTAGGGATCATTATTTTTAGGGCCATTTTCATTTTGCAAAAGGCACTTCCATTGTAAAATTTTAAAAGCCATATGCACATGTACATGTATGGGATAATTTTGAAGGGGCACCAAGGCCATGACCGGGGGCAACAGATGCCATGGCATTATCTCATCTGTGTGTGTAATTCCAGTTCTGGTATACAACAAAACTTGCTGTTGGCAGTCTTGAAAACCAGATTCCACCATCTTGGTCATGTTCCTTGCGGGTGATAGCAATGGGGAATACCAGTTTTCATTTCATCAAAAGGACTCAGATTAAATTTGTCATTCTAGCCTCACTTTAGTTGCATTGATTTAAATTGGGAGGGGGGGCCTGATGGTGAAACCATGATAAAAATGTCTGGCTAAGAAAGACTTTTATGTGGGTCCTTAAAGGGCCCATGAAGAGGTATTTTGCCACATTACATTTTTGTGGCTTAATATACGGTTTGAAATTAACAAAACATAACATTGACTATTTTGATGTGTTTGTTATGCGTTAATACACTTTAATTGAGCCCCGAAAATGTGTGTCATTTGATTGCGCAATGATTCGTGGCGTAGACTGTGGTCAAACATTTCAAAGACAGCTCTGGTGCCGAGTGGTCAACAATGCATTGTGTGTTATTGTCACACACATGGCCCTGGTCAGCCGGTCCACTGTCTACGTCACAGATTTTATGCTAATGAAAAAGGGTGGGTGGAGCGCGACAATCCCCTAATTTTAGAAATTGTTATTTCTACGGTAAATAGGCATGGAAAAAATGTAAAAAAAATAATAATATACTATGATAGGCATACTTCCTTTTTTTAACCAATAAAAAATATTAATTCATGGGACCTTTAAAATGCAATGTTGCCATGGGCAGTCATCCGCAATACAAAGATGACTAGTATAAATGGTAAGTTGCCTTGGGCACCTTGGCAACTCATGATGTCCCCCGCAGTTGCATCTAAGCGATAGGTCAAAACCTACTAATGAGTCTAGGTCTTGGCTCAACACCAAAATCCATATTAGTTCAATAACCACTAAAAATATCAGCGATAATTTTCAAGACCTTCAGAATGCAACGCGCTTCAGTTGACCAACGAGGGCACCTTTGACCTCGTCCTTGTCATGATTTGTTTCTACCGACCATATTCAATCATTGGCTTCCCGCTTACCTCATGAAATTGTGAATAAATGAATATTAATGAGTTCTTGTGGAGGCCCCGTTTAGGTCAAATACATGTAACTTAGATTTTAGTATGTAAATTTACATGGACATAGTCATAGGCCGAGATCGAAGGTTCCTACATGTAGGTATTGTGGATATTTGTCTCAAAGATTTTGTGCTTTAGAAGCTGCATTTGGATTGTTTTACATGAAGATGTTACATGTATGCTACTTGTATAAAATACACATTGCATTTCATTTCTTTGATTAATTTGACTTGATAAAAACAGCACCAAGTATTTAAAAAATAGCAAGAATAATATTAAATAACAAGAAATTGCACTTGATAAAATTAAATAGGCATAAATAAAGAAAACAGCCAACCCGAACAAGAAAATAAACAACAAAGATGGAGCCTCCTGGAGAATGAAAAAAAAAAACACGATAATAATTATAAAGATAAGTTATTTGGAACTAACAAAATCCCTGTACAAATCCTTTGGGATTTTTGCGGAAAGAAAGAATAATAAGAAGAAAAACAAATAAAAATCTTGACGAAAACAATAGCTGTCCCGACTACTACAGTATGTCGGAACAGCTAATAACAAATAATTTAAAAAACACACTGACTGAGCCACATGTAGTTGCTCTCCACTGCCAGAAAAGCAAATGAATACAAAACAAGGAAAAGAACAGCAGGTGGCAAACACAGCAGACATAAACACCAACATAAATAATATTACAAATAATAGATAACTAAACAAAAGATAAATACATGTAAATAAATTTATAAACAAATAAATAAATAAATAAACAAATGAATAAATAAATAAAAAATAAGTAAATATACATAAACATGTATAGGGCCTACAGTGTACACATGTACATGTACACTATTATTGGTAAACTTTTTTTCACTGGGATAACTATGTAAACTAAACAGTTGGATTCCCCTGACAGCTGTTGAACATCTTTATACTAATGCATACATTTTAGGTTGACATTTTTATCTTTATTAGTGACCTGTCGCCCCAAGGAAATCTAAGATCGTTTGCCTTAAAAAGTGGTACGTGTACGTGTTACTAAGCCTGTGCATTTTACGGTTATTTTGTTGTGAACGTGTAACCGTTTCTAAAACGGCCGGCTACACATGTACATGTAACCGTCTGTTTCAGAAACAAAATTTGAGTTTAAGAAAAAACACGTTTACACGACGACGGCGCTTGTTGTTACAAATATCATGTCTTCATCGCAGCATTTCGACTTAGAGCAATCACCCCGCAAAAAAAACAACAACCCAAAACAAGAAGAAATAAATCTTACATTATACTGTAAAATACTGTTCTTGTTCATCCAGTGTATCCTAAATTATGTGTTATGTGTACTTAAAATGTATTGCTTGAGACGTTATTGCCAACAAGGGCCTGGTATTTCTTTAGTTTTAATAAATGTTCTCATAAACCTGTCCATACTTTTTTCTAATCAAAATTCAAGAAAACCACCCAATGATATGTGTGACCTATCCATGCCTTATTCATTATGAGGACAATCTAGTTTCTGGTTCAATCAGTGATGTCATTCATTTGTTTTAATCAAGCATGTGATTTATCAGGATTTTTTCCTAATTTCAGGATTTTTCACTGGTTCTCCCTGCACCGTCAGATTCTCTTGAAAGAGGCAAGCTTGCCATCACAGAGATGAAAAGACTCGCCATTATTATGACCAGACCTTCAGATACCTAGATTTGAAATGATTCATAGAGTTTGTAAACATCTTAAATATAACAATCTGTACATTCAAGAAGCTTCATTCCAACACCAAGAGGAAATTGTTATCCAATTTTCAGGATTTTTTATTCTCATCCAATCTCATCCCTGTGCATTGTTGCTTGTTTAATACATGTTACTACAAATGAACACGTATTGTAAGATGCGAGGTTAAAACCGAAATAATATTCTTTATCAATCCCTGATGCAATTACTACATTAATTAAATTGGACAGAACTTATCATTGGTAGTTTCCGCCATGCCTAGACGTCCCTGAACTGGAATCCCCTGCCTCAAATTCCTGGCGTGCCCTTTTTGTTCTCAGGGCATTCATTTGTTTTAATCAAATAATTGCACGGAGTGAAGATCTTATTAACTAAAGAATCACGGCATTATTGACTTGTGATCATCTGATTGTGTGCATGTTTGTTTCTTAATTGGATTGTAGTGTATTCCTAATTGGCTAATGCATTCTACAGCCTACATATACCATTCAGTGTACATATCTTAGACACCTGTCTGCCAAAAGCGCCCGGTATCATTTTAACAAACTACAAACACACCTGGCACGAGGGGAAACGGGTAAACGGCCAGCGGGCAAACAAAACGTGATCTGGCAGGGTGATGTATTCCTCTGTAATGTATCTCTCCATCTTACACCATATTAGTTTGAAGGGGGCGTTAGTTTTAGACGGACAGGGGAGAAAAAAATATATACCAAATCGATTGCAGCTCTGTTGCAAACTGCAGCTGCTATATAGGTTTTTTGTTGTTGTCATGTTCGTTCTCACGCTGGGTTTTGAACGGACGGTCAGCTCTCAGTCAACGTTCAGATTTTTTTCTTTTCTTCTTTCTTCCGGGTTTGTGCATGATGGGATACAGCACCGCAGTGGGCTTGCACTTGGACGTGCATTTTCTTTTTGAGTGATACTTAACCTTTTCGCTGGACTCGGGCTCGAGTTCTAAAGCCAGGCGAGGCATTTTTTTACTTCTGTTTTTAAGGCCGTGAAACATCCTGGGAGCCGTTGAAGAGGATATTTTCTTTTCTTGAAAGCAAGATGCCATGACTCGATTACAGAGAGCCAATCCTCAAGACATTGTGGCCCCGAAAAGATCTGTTTTTTTGAGAAAACTAGCTGTCATAACTTGTCCGGATGGTCTGTTGTAGGTTTACTGGGCACACAAACAAAAGTCTCCATGTACAATGTACATGGATAATGAATGGAACATAATGGAACATTGACACAATAATTGGCTCTTACAATGTATAGCGAAATTCCAAATTGTGATTATTGCACTTACAACATTGTTATCCCTGGTCACTGGGCCATTTATTTCATTCCCTAAAAATCTCAGCTCACTGGGGAGTATACAGCCTGTGCTGCCAAGTATAGCATGCCAAGCTACAGGTAATTTATTCATAAACCATCTCTGCCCTCACAGGTACCCATTTACCCCTGGGTGAAGAGAAGCAATTATAGTTAAGTGTCTTGCTCAAGAACCCTAGTGTCGTGGCCGGGATTCAAACACTCTGCCCTCACACAGGTACCCATTTACCCCGGGGTGAAGTGAAGCAATTATAGTTAAGCATCTTGCTCAAGAACACTTAGTGTCGTGACCGGGATTCGAACCCACACCCCAATTGCTTAGCCACCAGAACTCGAGTCCGATGAACTAAACCGCTCGGCCATGACGCGCCACAATGACTTGTGTTATTTTTTAAATAAAATTACTGTTATTAATATCAGCCATGTGCCCTTTTAAGAGAAAACAAGTTGGATCACAATCAATCATGATAGCGTTTAACTCAGGTCAAGAATTCCCTGCTCCATTGCCCTTGAAGGTAAAAAAGAAGAAGAGAGTATTGAGCACAATGACCACATCTGCCTACAGCAAAGATCTCAATCTGATCTCAAAATGCTCAATGTACCTTGCTATCCACTGACCGAAAACACGTTCCCCACCCCCGACCACTGGCCGTTGATATCATTGCCCTCAGAAAGTGGATTTAAACGCACGTCTACCTAACCGCTTGATAAGTCAATTGAGACAGCGATAATTGACTTGTGAGGTACATGGAACTATGGTGCTGGTGGAATTTTTCTTCCAAAATTAATTGAGCAATTTAATTGAAATTTGTTCAGTCATGGTTGATAAGACCTCGGAGGGATATTTCTACATCCTTGGAGAGGCAGACACAACTGTTATTTGAGATAGAAAAAGGGATCTGATATAAATTGTCTGTAAAATTCTAAGTATGATTTTGAGAGGTTTTTTCGGGTGATGACGGTGTTGTGTGCTACCAATGTGTGTGCTTGTATCTAAATACCAAAGAGCAAGAATGGTCATTATTGCAAACAAATTGATTAGTTTCAATAGACTGATTGCGCAACCAACATTTACATGTCATCACATGACTTATAATGGGTACTACGTCATCTCAGCTAATTGCAAAGACGTGCAAAGACTACATGCTGCGACTGACAGAGTCACACCAACTGTTGGCTTTTGATACTAGTAACACAGTTACTAAGCCCTTTTACTAAAGTTGTATGTTGTTACATTGATTTTAATCACTTTACCGTTTCATAAACTACCGGTATTCTACTACAAAAAGTTTATTTTGAGTTACACACTACTGGCATTGGACAATGATGTAGGTGATTTTGTTTGTAATGAAAATCACTGTAGTAAAACTAAAGAATGTTGGAAAGTAAGCATTTAGACCTATACATACATGTAGCTTTGTGAAATTTCAAATAGAAAATTTTTGGAATTACAGAGTTTAGAAAGGCCTTTTCTTTTGGATGATTTCAGCTTGTGATGAGAAGTGTGTGATCGTGGTCGTCTGGCCGCAACGTTCCCTGCAACTACCACATCGTGAACATAACGTTCCTTGTAGAATTTCCGAGTTGTCGGAACTGTCCTTACTGGCTTTATTTAGCCACTCGCAGGTCTCTGGTACAAACTCTGGAATATTCTTCACAGATTGCGAGAAAAAAAGCCTTGATCAAACAAACAAATGCCACAATCATCAGGTACTTTAAAACAAAGGCACTTTCCTATGGAGGACGCCATGTTTGTTGATGTTTAATACTCACTATAGGTCACATGACTTGGAGAGTGCAATCGGTCTACATGTATTTGAAAGCTCACTGATGAAAACTCCATGCGATTACAAATCGTCCAGAAAAAAATGTTTGCATCTGAAATAGTGTTAGTATGGCAGGTAGGTGATGGTATTGTGTCTTTGATGTTGCATCTAGGACCATCACAGATTTGAATAACAAGCAAGTTTTAACAATTTTCAAAATGGCTGCCATTGCTTGTTAGAATAACAAGCAACTAACAAGCAATTTTCACAACTTTCAAAATGGTTGTTATTGTACTTATGTATATTTTTTCAAGAAAATAGAATTAGCTGGTTGCAAACTGCTTACCAACCAAAAGGACCTGTGATGTAAATGCACAAAATTGATAATGGCCTCATATTTAGACCATAGCAGAGTATTTTTCAAAAGGCTAAATGACAACACAACACAACACACACATGTGTGTGTGTTTTTTTGTCATTTAACCTTCTGAGAAGGACTCTGCTAGGGTCGAACGTGAGGCCATTAAAAAATTTTTGTGTATTTTGTTCAAAGGACAAAACTGCGATGTCCCTGCTGCCAAATGTTTTTCTCATGATATATTCTGACTGTGTGCCAAATCCCATGCTTGTAGCACCAAAGGCACAATGCCCGTAAATATTTCTCCTACATGTACATGTAACTGCCCACTAAATGTATGTCAAGGTTGAGGAGCATTTGTTTGGTCTTGTGAAAAAAAAACTGTAGTCCACCAAAATTTCTGAGCAACAAGACCTGTTGGGCATTGATTATTTAGATATTCAAGCCTGGAGGAACTGTAAGGTGGTGTTTTATTTTGACAACAATTTATCTTGATGAAAAATGCCTTCGCAAGAAATATTACCTTGCCCTTTACAAGAGGACATTTGAGACGATGTTATGAAATATTAAAATGTTCTGTATAATGTGGGGCAGTTGCATAGCCAGCACCTTTTGAAGGGGGGGGGGGCACAGATATTTGAAAAGGGGGCAATTTCAGTTAAAATTGCCTGATTATAGCAAATTTCCTCTTTTTCTTAACCCACTTCTCTAATTTTCTATTTCCATACATCTTCACTTTATCCTTTAAAGATGTATGGTCTGTGCTCCTGCAATTTGTGCTCGTAAAGGAAAGTTAAAAAAATGTTTTTATTTATAATGAATAAAATTAATAAATCGCGTTTTGATCTTGTAGATGGCTATAAATATGTTGGAACGAATAGGCCTATCCTGGCCAACCACCCCACATATACGTGAAAATGTGTTCAGCGGCCATGCTTGCTCCTGGTACCCAGAAGTCAGCTATCTTACAACGTCATTTCGCCTGCATTTTGTCTTTGTGTCGAAAGGTACCCGGCTGAAATTGAGCAGGCAGCGCGCGGTGTTTATTTATTGTGCTCCACACAAAACTCCATTTTTAAAATTAATTACTCTGTTATTATTCTTTGTTGGGTTATTTTTTTGTTCGATATCTCATTTGAAAGTTAATAACTTTGGTCATCCTACAGAGATAGCAATTCATCATTTTGAATCATTTTTTTCAAGGTAAAACCGGCTTGAGCCCGGATCATAGGGCTTATCTTTAACAGGGATAAGAAATTTAAGAATTTTATCTGAATTCAGACTTCTTTATGTCTGCCCGATGAAAACAAAATCATTAGCTGTTTTTTCCTTGCTGTATGATCTACTTCTATAGCACAGACGATACTGTTCCCAGAAATTCTCTGAAATCTGTAACTCCAGGGGTTACCAAAAGGTGGAAATGCCATCTTTTCAACATACCTCCTAAAAAAATGGATCGTAGTTTCAGACCCTTGTGTCAACAATGACTCTCATCCCTTGTAAATAACTCCTCTATCCTGCCCTTTTGTATACATGCATACATCTCTCATTTCTGTAGACGTGTGCCTGGATTCACCCATGTAGAAAGTCCAGTTGACAAGAGAGCAATGTTGATTTACCCGAAGCAGTACTAGTAATTAGTGACCAGCATCTCGGGCGTGTTTACATTACGATTTTTTACCCACTGCCTTAGTCCCTGTTCTTACAGGTGCCCTTTCCGACTATGGGCCCAACTTCTAATGAAAACTATAGCAGAGTTATTGTTTTTTGAGTGCCGTTATTATTAGTAAGGGGAAGACAGTGCATCCTCAGGAATTTCACCAATGTAAAGCTGTGTGATTTTTTCCCTTCTTTTTCTGTGGACACTAAAATGTTTTGAGACTGACTCTGCTAGGTTGAAATGTAAGGCCATTAACAATTTTTCCATTTATACTGCAGGTCATTTTTGCGGGTAAGCAGTTTGCTTTAGATAGTTACCTTTTTTCCTTTCATTTTTTGTTAAAAGGCTTAGACAGAGTTCTTGTTGAGATGGTTGCATAATACGTGCACGTAGTAGCCCCTTTCACACTAGTTGAGTTTCTGGGGAAATTCCCAGGAAAGTTTGGTTGACCTTCTCACAAGGGTCATTCTGGTTGGAAAGGAGTGTGCAAGTTTGCAACAGCTACAATGCAATTACTTTTTTTTTTACCAAAAGCTTTAGTTTGTACAGAGTTCTTGATGATATGGTTGAGTTATACTGTAGTAACTCCTTTCACACTAGACAAACTTCCTGGGAAATTCCCAGGAAAATTTGGTTGATCTTCTCACACGTGGATTGCTAACCGTGCAAATTCCTGGGAAACAGCTGAAACTTCTGCTTAGGAGTAGGGTAAAGTAAGAATCCTGGGTAAGAATCCCAGGTATAGTATACCATAGAGCTGTGTTTGTAGCTCTATAAGTATTCTGATTTTCAAACCTCGTTAGTATTGAGCACAAAGTATACAGTGCTTATCACACTTTGGTGTAAGGATAAAACTAAAGTACTATTTCATATTAAATCAAGCCTATCTTTGAGTTAGATTTTGTCAGTAACTTGACTTTCAAAATGAACTGGAAATTTAAGAGACGTTCGTGGGGGAAATAAACAACAACAAAAACACCCAAACTTTGTGCTTCTTGCGTCAACAAGCACAAAGGCTAGAGCACTAGACCTTAATTAGAATTCATAGTGCTGTACTCTGCAGAGATATCCACCAAGTGGATGTACATGCAGAAACCACCATGCTGGGACACGCCTGCCAATAATCTGCCTGCCAGGAGTACATTGTGCATGTCGCGCATCTCCGGTTTGGTTGAAATTACCACTTCTCCTCGATCGGGGTGGCTAAATATAGATATTTAATAAGGACGATTTTTCCTGTGGTCCACCTTGGGCCTGAGAGGTATGGTGTTGCATGCTAAAGACAGGTGATGTGTGTGTGTATAGAATGTGAAGTACCTGGGTAGGCTTGGATCTGTTGCGTCATACGGCTGTTTCATGATTGCAGTGGTATGTGTTTTGTAACTGTTTCATGATTGGTATTTGCATTAGGTTGAGTTCAGTGTAAGAATGAATGGTAGAAAACATTAGAGCTCCAAACCTAAAGATAATTGCAGACGATAGGAATCCTTTAAAATGACCTGATATGAGCTTATAATGTGGAATCCCTACTGCCTCAATCCTCCAAAATCAACCGATATGAGTTTATGTAGGATCCCTACTGCCTCAATCCTCCAAAATCAACCGATATGAGTTTATGTAGGATCCCTACTGCCTCAATCCTCCAAAATCAACTGATATGAGTTTATGTAGGATCCCTACTGCCTCAATCCTCCAAAATCAACCGATATGAGTTTATGTAGGATCGCTACTGCCTCAATCCTCCAAAATCAACCGATATGAGTTTATGTAGGATCCCTACTGCCTCAATCCTCCAAAATCAACCGATATGAGTTTATGTAGGATCCCTACTGCCTCAATCCTCCAAAATCAACTGATATGAGTTTATGTAGGATCCCTACTGCCTCAATCCTCCAAAATCAACCGATATGAGTTTATGTAGGATCCCTACTGCCTCAATCCTCCAAAATCAACTGATATGAGTTTATGTAGGATCCCTACTGCCTCAATCCTCCAAAATCAACCGATATGAGTTTATGTAGGATCGCTACTGCCTCAATCCTCCAAAATCAACCGATATGAGTTTATGTAGGATCCCTACTGCCTCAATCCTCCAAAATCAACCGATATGAGTTTATGTAGGATCCCTACTGCCTCAATCCTCCAAAATCAACTGATATGAGTTTATGTAGGATCCCTACTGCCTCAATCCTCCAAAATCAACCGATATGAGTTTATGTAGGATCGCTACTGCCTCAATCCTCCAAAATCAACTGATATGAGTTTATGTAGGATCCCTACTGCCTCAATCCTCCAAAATCAACCGATATGAGTTTATGTAGGATCCCTACTGCCTCAATCCTTCAAAATGAACTAGTATGAGTTTATGTAGGATCCTTACTGCCTTTGTACTTCAAAATCGCATTATGAGAGGAGGTTTGTATGATCCCCACGGCCTCATTTAGATGAATGTCAAACACGCTTGAAAACATCACCCAAGTCCTTTAGATGATTCTGAAGGACTTGGGAAAGTTTAGGTTTAAGAACACATTCTTCTGATTGAGTATGCATGTAAATTCACCCTATGTGATTCCTGCAGTATGTACAACATGTCATGTATTTGATATTACTTTTATCTTGTAACATTTGGAATATCACCATGGCTACTATTTAATATGCAAAGCCAGTGAAAGCTTGATTAGTTTTTTCCCCCATCAATTTGCACATCACTGGAATGTGTAACCATATGCATATTGTAGGCGTAGTGGGCTATAAATAAATCAAAATAATTTATTAACTAGATAAATGATTTAATGTATTATTAAATTGTGATCTCATCAAACTGTTTGATCTGGGCAGCTACAAGTACATAATATGCACAATGGGGGACTTTTGACAGTAGTACTCACGCTCAGAACTACACACGCAGTACTGAGCATGTGCGCACACGCTCAGAACTGTCAAAAAGGACCCTTGTGTCTGCTGCCGCCAGCGTCTCTAAATCTCCCATTAGTGTAATCATAAAAATGAACCATACAACGGTGGTGTCATCAAAATGTGATGCTTCGTCTTTGTAACACACATCAAGGCATTTCTTTTCTCAAGCTAAGTACCCATCGGACTTTTGGGGGTAAATTAACCGAGCAAATGGGTTCCTTGACCCTTTTAAGTCCAGCGTGAACAGCCCAGGAAAGTTTCACCCAGGTAACTTAACCGAGTCGGGTGGGTAATTTAACCGGCCACCTCCTGCCCAGGTAAACAAGCCTGGTCAAACTAACCAAGCGAAGAAGTCCAGTGCGTAGGCATCGTCCCGGTAAAACCGGCAAGTAAAATACAACATCCGGTTTGCACGTTAAGGCTGGTTTGTAGTCAGTCGCGCAATGGTCGCATGAGGTTAAAATCAACTTGTGACTCAGTTTATAGTTGGTACTGACGCCTTGGTGACCATAGACTGCAGTGAAAAGGCTGAGCGTTCAGCGATGACAGTGTCCAGCGATTATCTCCCGTGCCGTTTCTGCTTGGACAAACTCTCCACGTTTGAACTGTGCACTTTTTTCGTTTTTATTCAACCCAACTTTATCAGTGTTCATCACATTCATTTTGTCGTGTGGTGCCGGTAGAACTCAGAGAAAATAATGTCGTCCCATGCTTAATGGAAATGTCAAGCCAAGTCATGTCTTCACATCCGGTTAAAGGTCAGTGGTGTAGTGCCCTCAAGTGTTTATATGTGGTCAGTTGGTTTGTTTCACCATCGTCGCGGTTAGTTTACCTACGTCAAATAATTCAAGTGCGGACACCAGTAAGATTTACCCATTGGATGTTACCCATGGTCTCGGTTAAATATTAATGTGATGTGAACGCAGCTTTAGTATAGGGCACCTCTAGTAGGGAAATAACAATGTTTACTCTAACGAAGGGGCACCAAGGCAATGACCAGAGACATGGAGGCAATTGCCTCCATCGTCAAGTATCATTACTGTGTCATATTCATGGTTTAAACTCAAGTAGCGACATGTCTTTTGGATATCTCAGGACTGGTACCTACACCAGAGGCATTTATTTGCTTTTTCCGAATCAGGTTGGCTCAGTGGTTTCTTTCCCTGACTTTCACCTATGTGTACTCGGCTTCAAATCCCCCCTCAGACCAGGGCCTTGCGTGTGTATTTTGGGTTTTTTGAGTCCCTACCTGATTGCCTTGGTTTTCCCTGGGGTTTTCCTCCCACATCTACATGTAAAACGGAATATTGCTCCTATAGACCGTTCCAGCCTGTCAATCAAACTGTACACATTGACCAATTGGATCATGCCTTTTGGTCATGTGACCTCGGTCAAACTCGGTCACACGTGCAGCGTAAATGTACACAAACGAAGGTGTGTGGGGCGGGGCTTGTTGCCAAAGCAAGGTCTGTTCATCCTGTTATTGGAGCTTGCGTTGTTGGGTGTGTAAATGAAATAAGTAAATAAATACGTGTTGATTGGATTCCAAAGAAAATTGTCTCCAAGGTGACGGTATTTCAGACAGAAACACTCTGCAAGATGATTGGGACCAACTATTCATCCGATGAACCTTGCGAAGAAAAAACTGATAATTTGTCTGTATTTTCGTCAACCTCTTCCCCCCCTCAAAAAAACCCTACCGTCTTTAATTTCGCACAGCAGTCTGTTTGGTCTATGCACACTTAATATGATCAGTCAGCCAAATGCTCTTGGAAGAACACACTGACTCTGGCACTGCTTCGACTGGTCACTATCCATTTTTAGAAATGAATTGAGTTACCCACTTATTAATCTGGCCTTAGAATCTTCCAGGATTTGGGACGTTTTTTTCTTCCTTTTTTTTTTTCCTTTCCTCGTCTTTCTCGTAGATTAAAAACGCCCACACATATGAAGGTACAATGTAGACCACACTAATTTACAACTCGCATGGTTGAACCACACACAACAATCCCCCATAGAGAAGTTTATGAAACACACACAAAGCAAAGCATCTCATTGCGGAATTTGTTGGGTGAATCCTTCAAAAACAGAGAATATGCACATCCGTTTTCCTACAGTAAACTTACGGCCATTTTGACCTCATTGAGGGCGCTGTTGTACACATCTCTATGGGACACATGACGTCAGACGCATAAGGTCTATTGTAAATTTTAGGCAAAATACATACAGTGTGCATACATGTACTCCCTAGTCCCACTCGCCCACATGTTACCTGAATCCTCCAATATCCTCCACTCTATGGTGACTGAACACCACCATGTTTGGACTTGGATGAGATTTGTATGCCTGGCCCAGTGATATAACAATTGTTATTTGGGCCTTCAGTCCTCAATCCTCCACAATCACGCAACTTCATGAAGAGGAGTTGGGAAGATTCAGGATGGTTAGGGGTTCATGTAAATGTACAAAAAATTACAAAAATTACCATGGCATTGTAGCATGCATAAAAACACAAAAAAATACTCTATTGACAACGATGGGAAATAATCAGTCTTTGATGTATAAGTGCACGCATACAAAAATGTTAGTTTTGTGAATCCAATATGTAATACGCAAGTTAGATGCATGTTAATATTGGATATCCATCATGTTGGTGAGATAACTTAACATATCTTTTTGAAATCAAAGTATTGCAGTGACGTACATGTAGCTTTCGATGTCATCACGACATCCTCATTCAACGTCGTGATTTAAGCCACTGCGGTCATGTGACTGCCTTTTGGGTGATCACATGGGAGGAGCAGTTTTAGAAGAGGAAGATACGCGAAGCCATCAAACTCAAGACACTACAACCATCCCTCAACAGAGACACTGAATATACCTGCCACGTACGGGCAAGTTGGCACAACAACCATTGTCAACCAATGGTTGGTTGGTGTCTAACAGTGCGCATGCGCTTTAGTATTAAAGTGCAAACGACTCTAGTCGAACTAGCGTGAACTAAATTGTGTAATGTCAACGTGGCGGCCTCCAGTAATATGTTTGGATTGTTATAAACATAGGCCTACTAACATTTTCTTCTCCTTCGCCGATTCCGCCATTTTTTAAAATTTATTTTGTCGTGGTTCCCATGCAGTTTGTCACAGTTAAGAATGACCAAATCCTGTGATAACCATCAGTAGGCTGGTTCCAAATAGTTGACTAGCGTTGACTAACCATAGGTGACTAGACAGCGTTCGGGGGAAGTTACTCGAACAATAGTCGACAATTGTCCTTGCGCTAACTTGCCCCACGATGATAGATTGCTATCATGTGATCGCCCAAAAGGTGGTCACATGACTGGAATGGTTTAAATCTCTTTGCCGAATGAAGATGTCGTGATGACATCGGAAGCTACTTCGCTGCAATACATTGTTTCCAAAAAAGGTATCTAAAATTTTCTTCACTGAACATGTTGTATATTTTGACTTGCTGATAGAAATAAATGTTGAATTAAATTGAATTAAAGTTGAATGTGCTGTGCAAGGAACTTTCTGTACTGTTTAATGCAAAGGCTATTAATATTAACGTGTCTCTTTTTTAATGGTTACAAAAACACAGCAACATCCCTACACTTGGCCACTTGGGAAAAATATCCGTTGTTAATTTGAAACATTTTTTTTGTTCACTTGGAAGGAGCTACGTGTTTGCAATGCATGTAGCTTAGTTATAGCCAGTCAGGCATGATGCTGTGGAAAAACGGGGAGTTCCCAAGCCTTATCAGTTTCAATACTTGTTTAATTAAGTAAACCATCAAATATCCTTTGATATATTAAAGAAATCGCATTGCGGCGTATGTGTAGTGTGAGCACTGGTCCAGATAGTTAGCTCGATGGGAGAGCTAGCGGTTGGTACTGCAAAGTTAAGCGCCATTGACTGTAAGTCCGTAATTGAATTGGAGTCCATTCCATGTATTGTCATGGTTGGTGGCTTGTCTGGGACATGCATGTAATAGAGGTTGTAGGATTTGAAACTGCCTGCTAGAAATACAATCTTGTGAGGTTTGCCGAGACACCTGCTCATCTTTACCGCTTTTAAAAATTGTGGTGGTTTTGATCAGTATGCTCTGATTGTCTTCAGGTCGTCTCTGATCATCTCCTGAAGACCATTAGAGCATATTGGTCGAAACGTCGCGACCATTCTCATCACCGGTTCTTTTCAGAACCACCACAGCTTTTAAAAAAGTTTATGTACATAGTGTCTCTGCAAACCTCACTAGGGCTTCTTAACATCAAGCCAGCATCTTTTGGATGGGAAGTAAAAACAGCTGAGCATTGTACGCATAAAACACCCAGCCAGGACACTTATTGTGAACCAGAAACGGCTTGCCCCAGTGTTTCTGGATCGGCCCTCTTTGATCGTGTTTGGATTATGTAGTTTATGTAATGTGCATTTGTGGAATTTTCACAATATAAACAAAGAGTTTATCCATTTATATCCATATCCACTTCCTGTCCCTGCTCCTCCCTCCCCCATTATGAAAGAGCATGAATAAGTAAAGAAATTAACTTTTAATACACACATATGTCAGAAAGCTACCATCTTTGTCAAGCTCCATGACTACACAAGGAATTATAGGCATTGATTCTCATTATGTGTAAAAGCACCACACTATTTCCCTTTGAACCCTAATTTTGTGACATTGATTTGAGTGGGAGGAAAGCAAGATGGTGATATGCGGGTTTTTCAAGTAAGGTCTCATTGGAAAGCTTTGAAACGTTTCATCAAGCCAGTGCTACATGCTACGATGAGTTGCGAGGTCGTTGTAAACATAATTTTTTGGTATTGTAACAAGGTCATATCTTTGTTTTCTCCTGGATGTTCGTACAAAACCAATGGAATGAGATACGACCTTGTTGCATGAAGCAAATTATGGATTTACAAGTGTGAAGGATGCGACCTTTTGGCCATGAGTTACGACCTTGTTGGATGGAGCAAATTGTGAATGTTACAAGTGTGTAGAATACAACCTTTTGGCCAAACTGAGTCACGACCTCGTTGCATGGAGCAAATTGTGGATGTTACAAGTGTGAAGGATACGACCTTTTGGCCAAACTGAGTCATGACCTCGTTGCATGGAGCAAATTGTGAATGTTACAAGTGTGAAGGATACGACCTTTTAGCCAAACTGATTTAGGATCTTTTTGGACTAATTGTGGCAATTCAACAAACTTAAGGAGCAAACAGGTCCCTAGTCTGTCACCTGTGACCTTAAGATACATGTAGTCACCTACTTGGTCTGTTGCCCACTTGTGAGATTGGGACTTGACGGAGTGAACAAGGTGATCAAAATCTAGGGTCTCTTTCGATGCTCGTTCTGTTTCAGGATTGTCGCATTTAGAGAGAGAGAGAGAGAGAGAGAGAGAGAGGGAGATACAACTGCATGACCAGTCATCCGTGATTTTTAGAATTTCTAACCTGATGATTACCAGGTACTCTGTACATCTGTAGGGGTGTTGTTCTTGGTCTGCTAAGCTAATGATTACCAGGGAAGGTGGAATTAATTCAATCGTTAACCTTGTTATGTCTGCCCTATATGCAGATGGGGACACTATGGATGTAAATATACACAGATGTTAGAATGATTGGAGGATTTGCATGGTGGGGGTACAATAAGATTGAGGTTTGAGGTAATGTAAATGTAGCATACAGCATGCAGCATGCAGCATACAGTATACAGCAACACAGTCCAGCATTCTCCTGAAGATGGTCAGAGCATACTGATCGAAACGTAGAGTTGTTAACCAGTTGCCGCCGGGATTTTTTTATATTTTTATGTCCCGTCCCCCTGACGGGATTCTTTTGGCGGAATAGACTGTGTAAGTCTCACGCGTATTCGAATATTTTTGGGACCATTTTGGTCCCACACACATTGTTGTAACATGTAAAGGAAACAAAATCACGCACTTTAACGGACCCTTGTGTTCGAATACCCGCAAGACTTACACTAGTCTATTGCCGGAATCTTTTTTTCTTTGAGGATTCTGCTGGCACAAAGAAACCTTCACTTGACAATGCCAAGAGAACAAAGATTGTCTGTATTGGATGATCCGTTTTGTTTCTCGACGGAGAAAACGTCAAATTCACGCACCGTGAATTGCAAAACATCGGCCGTTACGTGTACATGTAGATGTACCTGTGGCATAGAGTTGGTATAATTAAACATGGAACCATGGCTCGATTCCCGGCTCACTCTGACTTACCTCCATTGAGCCAAAATATAATGAATGAACAATGGTTGAAGCCTCTCGATGCCTCATAATCCTCTTCTTGGAACAAAAGGACAAAGGTCTGTAATCTGGGATTACATAAAAACCACCTCTCAATAGACAGAAAATGCCAATGACTTGTGGAGTACTGGATGCAGGTCTGGTCAGGTCTGGAGTGATAGAGCATTGAAGCAGGGTGGAAGCTGGAAAGTTTGAGTGGTGGTTTTTACGTGCACTCGGGTGTGGCAGAAGGGTTGTAGCTGGGGAAGGGTCCGGAACTGAAAGCAGGGTGGCAAGACCTCTGCAGGAAGGGCCACCAGATGCCACTTCTGAATAGGATAAGGCCTTATGGTAGAGATGGACATTCTGTGTCATGTGAAATGAAGGAACTCTTTATTGGACAGCTGTTTTGAAAATGTTAAACAAATGTTTGGCAGTGAAAACAATTCCTAGAATTGTATAATTAGTTGGGAATCGTTCAAATTTGAACAATGTTTTTTGTGTTTCCTGATGAGATGTTGAAACAGGTGTCAAATGTGAATACATAAATCTCATGCTTGGTTGAATATGGAAACCCCTTAATATAAAATCATTAAAAATTAAAATAAACATTGTTTGACATATTATAAATTTATTTAAATAAATTTTACAGAAATAATGTTCATTAGCTTAGATGCTAAATTTACATGTACAATAACAACTTCTCCAACATTTTTTTTTTTTGTGAAGCAGATAATATTGGTATGTTTGTATGGGAGACGGTTTTATATTTTGCCAAAATAACACACATGTACATGTATGGTAGTGATGTATTGTGGTGTGTCTTTGCCAAGCGGTCGGGCGCACTGGACTCAAGCTCTGGTTCTTCTGATCAGTAGAGTGTGGGTCTTGAGAGTCCCAGTCTTGACACTTGTGTCCTTAAGCAAGACACTTAACCATTAATTGCCTCGTCCTTCGGGTGAGATGTAAAGCCGTAGGTCCCGTGCATTGTGTAATGCACGTAAAAGAACCCAGTACACACTGTGTTAAGAGAAGGGGTTTGCCCCAGTGTTTTTAGGTATGGGTGGCTGCAGACTGTGCCACAGCACCTTGTAAACCATTACATGGTGCTGTGTAAATAAATAGGTCTTATAATTCAAACATGTGTAGCTCCAAATACATGTACCTTGTAGACAAAATAATGAGTGCTTTGAGACACCCTCAATTGTGATAAAGTGCTATTATAAGAATCATATACTACTACTATTATTATTATTATTATTAATATTGTTATTATTACAACGGATTGCACAATAGAATGATATGCATGCATCAATCAGTTCATGCGTAAAGACAACATTTTCTAATTAGCATTTTGTTCCACCGTTGGTATACAGTCCAGCAGAACAACATTTTGGTCATGACAAATCCACCTACTCCCTTTAAATCCAAGCAAACCACTGACCTCTACAATTGCCAACATCCCCCCCCCCCCTCCCTCCCTGAGAATCACTCCGAAGCCATCCAGCAATTACCCAAATTACCCTCCTATGATCCCAGGACCTGCTTACAGCTCACTAATTTATTTCCTGTCGCTGAAGTCCGCCTCTCGTTTCAAGAGGGTTTCTTCTTCGACGACGATGACTCCCGACTAAAAGCCTGCTGCTCGACTACAGACCATAACCCCCCCCCCCCAATGTAATTGTGGACCTCAATTAGACAAATCAAGTGTAAACATATCTAGTGCTTGCGTACATGCCGACATGATGGTTCAAAGTGGTGTTTACATGTAGAAGTCTAGGTAAAACTAAAAGAAAAGGAAAACAAACAAAAACGTCCTCGGGTGTTCACTGTCCCTCACGACTGTTTGGACTTCCAATAACTCCCACAAGGGAATTTTCAGCCTGATTGAGTATGAAATCATGATTTTTTTTTTTAAAGTATAAAGGAAGAAAACAAAATCGATTTCGTCAACACTGCAGTCCTCTGGACTGACAGAAAAGTAGTCTGCATAAAGTGCAGGCCCTTGCACTGTACAAGTACAGTAGGTGTGAAGATTACGTGAGATGTTGGGTTAATCTGGACTCAACCTTCCAGTCATGTCAGTACATTGAAAGCTTGTGATGTAGATCTCAGTGATGCAATTAGATAATAGACTGATTGCGCGACCCGCGTCACATGACCACTTTTGGGTATAAAATGTAAACACACACGTACATGTAATCCTCCATAGGAAAGGTAGGTACAGTACACGATAATTAATGCATTTAGTTTATTCTATCGAGGCTTTTCTTGCTCGAAATCTGTGAAAGATATTCCAGAGTTTCTACCAGAGACCTCCAAGTGGCTGAATAAAGCCAGTAACGACAGTTCCAGCAAGTTTTGAAAATTGTAAAAGTACCATATATATGTGCACGATGTGTACAGCGCACGACGGAACGTTAGGCCAGACGATAACATAATAATAATAATAGTACGCGGTTCTTATATAGCACTTTATCACAGCCGAGGGCGTCTCAAAGCACTCATTATTTTGTCTACAGTCACGTGACCACATGTCAACATTGTCGCGCAATCGGTCTATTCTACAGGATGTTCACAATAATGTTTTTGGAAGAGTGTTTGCTTTCCCATCTTCTAATTTTCAATAAATACGCGAGTACTGAGTGTGCACAAACAACATGGGTACACTGTAAGGTTGAACAAATAAATTTGCAGAAAATTGCACACAAACTTACATGGTATCAAGATAAAGATGTTCATGGTGAAAAACTTCCCTTGAAACATTGCTTGAAACGCTATAGGTTTTGATAAATCAGTAAAGAATTAATTTTTGTTATAGCAAGACCAAATGTCGATGTTGTGGGGGGCTTTTTGTCCAGAGTGTTTCAGGTGTATCTTGTCTTTTTAAACCATTTTAATCTTAATATTTATACATACATTTGTAACTTTGTAATTTTTTAATTCCCCGGGCCCCATGGGAGAACAGTTCTTAGATGGGGTGATGGGGCTACCGTGGCTAAACAAGACAAAATCAATAGATGAATAAATAAGATGTTTGAAAACAGGGTCAACCTCGTTCACAGAGGTAACTGAGTTTTGCCTTGCCATTTTTGGGGTACTGAGGTTGGGTTGATCAGAACCCCTGGAATTATGACAAGAAAATCTCCCATAAAATACTTGCATTTTGCAGAGAACTCATTTTGACACGCGCGTACCAAATCTCCCATATTATGGGAGATTTTAAGAAAATCTCCCATAATATGGGAGATTTTAATTACGCTTGTGGCCCTTCCATTCGACGCGTCACTCAAATATGGTTTCCCGCAAAAGTGGCATCAATAATCATAGAGCAACTGGTCCCCTCTCATTCTTCTTTGATTTGTGACCTCTCTAACTGTTTGCAATCTATGGTGACCGTGTAAAAACGAATCATTTGAATTATGATCGCGTCAAAATACTTGCATTTTGCAGAGAACTCATTTTGACATGCGCGTACCAAGCACCCTAAGGGCGCTCAAAAGTTATTAACAAGAGTGCGCCGTCAGTTTTGGGAGCCGATCACCATTGTTTTTCGGTCCTTCCCTTCCAGGGGTTAGAGACGAGAGGTATCAATGCGGCGCGCTGCCCATGGTGGCGAGGTTGAAACAGAGTTTTTCATGAATGTTTTCACTGTTTCCGATGACTCCGATGCTTAAATTTTCACAGGTTTGTTATTTCATATGTTGGGTCGCACAAAGTGCAGACTTTGGCAATTATCAGTGTTGTCCATGTGCTTTAATCAGTAGGCACCGGATGATGTGAATACTCGCAAATGTTTCCCCAGCTTTGAAAACAGAAGCCGTGTAAAGATGCTGTTATGTAATTTCGGACCACCAGAGCAAAGGTCGCCTGGACATTCCACTGCGGAGCGTGCACAGACCATACACACACCGTCTAAAGCTTCATTTCACCCACACAAGGACAAAAAAGTCTTGAATATAGTGGCGTTTTCTGGCTATTTAGAGGTAGTTTTTGTTTAATCCCCGATTACAGACTTTTGTCCTTTTGTTCCAAGAGGAGGATAACATGTACGTGGCATCGAGAGGCTTCCACCATTGATCATTCATTGTATTTCAGCTCAATGGAGGTAAGCCAGAGTGAGCCGGCAATCAGGTCATGGTTGTGTGTTTAGTACCACTCCTATGCCGTAGGTAATTCATGGTGCGTGAATTTGACATTTTCTCGGTCGAGAAACAAAACAGATGATCCAATATAGAGTCTTTGTTCTTTTGGCATTGTTAAGTGCCAACGGTACCCTCAAAGAACAAAGATTCCGGCAATTCCACCAAAATAATCCTGCCAGAGGGACAGGTGAAGGAAAAAAAACGAATCCCGGCACTAACCTGTGAATTGTTTTTTTTTTTAATCAAAGTGAGCAATTTGGAGACTTCAGAAGACACTGTCAAATCTCTCTTTTAAAAGATTACAGCTATAGGAATATTTCTCTGGAGGATTTTTATTGGTTTGACCTTCAGATTGAAACTAAGAAATTGTTTTGTTTTTATTAATGCCGCACATTTTCAAAGAATAATGGAGAAAAAAAGAAAACAATATTTCCTGAGTAACAAATGATGCCATTTTTTTTATGAAAAGACACGTGCTAACAAAATTCATTTTATCATATTACATTGTTTGTTGACCTTGTAGTTAATGAGTTTTGTGGTGGAAACAAATTCTGAATTCATTTCAACTAGTTGATAAATTGAGTTACATGTCAAATGAACTCATTGTAAATGGCAAGCCACACTACATGTATACAAAAGATTATTATGTAAAACGTTTACGTGGAACATGTGTCCCCCATCCATGGTAAATGAAAAAGACAGATTTTTCACCCACTATAAATTGATTGACTGTACTGAAGATCCGTGCTTTGCATGCCCCAACGCAAATTTCTGTCATTTTTTATATTAAATTAAAATCTTTCCCAGAATGCTACTTTTGTATTTTGGACAATAGGTAGCGAAATGAATAGGGCCTGGAGAAAAAATAAAATTGTTTCATCCTAATTCTGAATCTCAGTCACAAAAACATGAGTCCTTTTGTCACGATTTTTTCCAAAGACCTGTTGTAGATGATGGTCTTAAAAATGGATGAGATGTAGTGCCTAAAAATAAATGTACGTTAATCCGGTATGTTAAGTTAAGTCGGTGGTCGCAGGTTCAAATCCCGCTCCATTCAATCTTTATTCACCCCAAAATTGATTTAAAAAATGTATCCGGTCAGTTTCCCTTGTGGTTTATTGCTTGATATTTAAAAATAAATGTGACGGTAATGTTCTGTAGTCTGGGTACTGTACTTATCTAAACATCAGGCCTTGAATTACACAGAATCCACTGCGGCCATGACCTTAATATTCCCTGTCCCTTCAGACTTTTTCCCCACAGATGTCAAGACTTTTCAGTGGAAGTTCCTTTTGCAAAATCCATATTTCCAGGCCATGCTAAGTAATACGGTTGTTCTCAAGGATTTTTGGTTTTGGCAGCAAAAGTGAAGAAAAAGATCCCCGTCTGAAAATCTGTCACCACCAAAAAAAATTGTCACTTAGCTAACCCCCCCCCCCCTTCTCCCCGCCTCCTTTATCAGAATGTTGTGTGGGCAATATGCATGGTCAGTGTATTATATCTATAGTTTATGGAATTTGCTAGGTTTAAATAATTGATATTTATTATACATGTACTGTACATTTCATCTTTACGAAATTTTTGTTTGCAAATGTGTGGGTAAAAAAATTAAAAACTAATAATAATAATAATAATTTGTTGTCGGCAAATAGACTAAATTTTAGTCTGGATGCCCTTGTTCTTTCTTGATTCAGTGCTCTATTTGCTGACTGGTGCTCAAAATGCCAACTGAGAAAAATTATTGGAAAGTGTCACACAGGGCACTGCATGTGTACACTGATGGCCTTTATTTTTTTTAGTCTATGCATAGCTTTCATCAACATGTACAGTACATGCATGTTGAAACCTGCCAACTCACATGATTGTAAATATTTCACACAAAGCAACACACCATGTCCAAGGTGTACATGTGCAGTCTCATTTGGAGACTTAAACCATAAATAATGCATAGCAAATACTACTGTCGCTGTAAATTATTCTCCACTTTGTCATCAATTTTTATGCTTGTTACATTGTAGTTTACAGGCAGTTTTTATTGAGTGATAGTATTGTTTTAGTTTGTCTTTTTTTTCAGTGGTCCATTTCAATTTCATGGTGAGGCATAATTTCATGTGAATTAACCAAATCTAAATAAATATGTCTCATACTTGTTAGTATGTTGATTTGTGCCAGTTTAATTACACAATAATGGCCTTGGTGCCCCTTCAAAAGTTTCCCATAGACTTCAACATTTTCAAGTGTAAGTGCCCTTTGCAGAAACGAAAATGGCCTTGCCCTGTCAAAGACGATATTCCAGGTCTGGAGCTGACATACCAAATGTCCAAGTTCATCCAAAATGGCACCAACCTCCTTGAGGTTGTGAGACTTGAGGCAACTTTTTTCATTGTATCAATTGCTCGTTATGAACAGCTTTACAAAACTTGTTTGAAAGATAACTAATAAGAAGTGCCTGTTAGAATATTTGATTTTGAGATTTTGTGTCTGCTCCTAAATCACAGTGTAACAACTAGAAGCTTTAATCAAGTTGTTCGTTAGGAAGTTGTTCGTTAGAAAGGGGCTTAAGTTATTGAATTCTTAATTGTTCTATACTATATTTTATCATTTTTTAACATTTGTGAGAAATGTACATGTAGATTGGACGATTTGTTTCCCCCCCCCTCCCCCCCCCCCCCGAAAAAAAGTTTTAAAGGAGAAGTGGAGAATGGGCTGACACTTGAAAATTTGACTTTGAATCTACTTTAAAGCCCCAGCTCAACATTGGTAAGAAGAAAAACATAAATGTTCACAGATCTACATTTACCTTACATACACACATAGTATAAAGATAATGATGGAATATTTCTGCCTGAAGTGTTAATGTTTTTAAATGATAATGAAATAAGATCCAAAATTAGTTTTTGTCTCAGTGAGACGAAAACTCTGCCTGTAGGAATGCAAAGAAAAATGCTGATTGCATTTTTACTGTTTTCTCGCAAAAGATACAACGGAATGAGCTGACATTTTCACAGGTTGGTTTTATTACAAATCTTGATTTGTGCAAAGACTAGAAGCATTTATTTACAGTCAGTTTACCAATGTTGAGCTGGGGCTTTAAAGTGTATTGTCAACCCATAGAACTACCACTATTTATATAAAAAAAAAAAAAAAAAGGAGAAGGTGGAGGAAGGGCTGAAAATTGGCACATCAACTTTAAAGTGTATTTGTCAATCCAGAGAATTACCGCTTCTCTTCTTGGAGTTGTAGGGACTATTTCTCACTATAATCAGATAACTGTCACAAACACTTTGTCACATCAAGGATGGTTTAACTGGTACCCAGCCTTCAAGCCGCCTGATAGAGTTAACATCTATTTGTTCAAAAGGTCACCAGTAGTACATGTCCACCTTTCTGCCATAATTGGATAACTGTCACAGACAATCTATCGGGTTAGCGGGTACCCTGCCCAGACACTGTGCATCTTGGCTGGTACTTTGCCCATCGGCGAGTGACGGAGTGGCCACCAATTTGTCTCAAGGGTTACCACTTTGTATGTTCAGCCCTCAATAAGACTAATAGATAACATGGATTAAAACACGGTAACTCATTGCTCGAGGCGGGTCGGGGGGGCTTGTGATAAATTGATCGATTATTCTCTGGGAGTTTGTACTAAACAAACCGTCAAATTTCATCAACATCAATATGGGAGGTGAAGAAATTTGTAACCACTGATAACGAAACTGTTGAATCAGAAAGGTCTTGACACTCCCATCTGTCGTGTTAGCGGCAACTTAGTGGTATTTACCTTGTCAATTTACACAACCATACATACACAACCTCATGAGGCATACATAATGACCTTAGTTCTGTTAATTTATTTGCATAAACCATTACCATGGCGACAGTACCTTTGCAAATCTAATTTTGACCATGTGCTTTGGTCGAATCCGATTGGTTTTGAGCGTGCTTGAAAAGCTGTGCATGGAATGTGTCATTTTGATTCAATAAATGAATCAAGCTGACATTGTTTGATGCTATACACTGCACACAAAAAAATACAATCATTTATCATTTGATACAAATGCTGTCAAATTACACATCACTGATAAATAAATATTATTAATAAAAACAATAGCGCATTACATCAGGAATTAATCTCAATGCACTTTACATAAAAATTGATTTAAAATGACAATTCATGAATTGAATGTTATTATTAATATTACTGTATCTTTCTGGTAACGAAACCAAGGGACCCTCAAAAGTGACTAGCACCGTGAACTGTAGACCTGTGTAGAGAAGATGATGAAGATTTATCAGTCTTAGATGTGGGAGAAAAACCCCAAATAAGGAAAAACAAGGGACTGAAAACCCAGTTTACATACAAGGCTCTAGTCCGGGATTTGAGCCGAGGTCCACTGGGATGAAAGGCAGGGAAAGAAACTACTGAGCCAACCTGAGTGCCTTTGCTACCCAAAATAGACATTTCAAATTTTCTTCTTAAACAACGGTTTTAAATTATTATTATTTTTTTTTAAATGGCATATTTGGTGATAGCCTACATGTAGTGGTACATTTTGTGATACCCAAAACTTCCCATATAAAAATGCAGTCAGTGTTAAGTTAAAGTTGCATGTCCAGATTTGCCGGAATTTTTATTTTTTTTTATATTTAATTTTTTCTCTGAATGACCAAAAATTTCTTTAAAACGACAAATATTCAAACACTTTCACGTGATGCGATGGACAATGTACAAAATGATTTAAACATGCAAAATTGTTTGTACATGGCTGATGAACGTGAATTAATTTCGGAATTCCAACAATAATTCATTTTAATTTTTAATGAACTACCACGAATCATTGGATGATTTTTCTTGCAATACCTTAAATGAAAGATTGTAATTTTGAATTATCTAAAAATAGCTATTTAAAATTTGAATCAGAATTTTCGTGTGAAATTGGCAAAAAAAAGGGACCTAGCATCTTTAAATAATAGAAAACAGTACTTACAAAAATAACAATTTTGTGTCATTCTGATTTGATAAATTTTCCTCCGTATAATTATATTTCTAGGCCAACTGTTTTCCTAATCAAAATTTGTTTTTCTAAGAATTCCTTTGCACGTTAACAAACTGTGAATTAGACTTGAATTCTCTTTTTATCAGTAGCTAAACAGCATTGTTGTGCTTTGTTGGCCTGGCAACAAACACTTCACGTCTTTTTTATGCTCATTATTGTCTGCCCTTTGGACTCCTTATTTTGTTCATAACGCTGAAGCTCCTGGTGTGTGTGTAAATTGACAAACCTTGAACAGTGAACAGAACACATTTCCCTTGTTTCCCCCCACTCCTTTTTTTTTTTTTTTTTTTTTTTAACTTGCTTGTGAAGGTTTGTTTTGTAAAGTCAAACTGAGAAAAATGTGTTTCGTCTACTTTTCCCAAATCTTTCTCAAATCCCAAACTCGGCTGCATTTGTTACATATAAGTAGTTAGGGCCGGACCCTACATGTACAATGAAGTGCCCATCCAACTTCAATACATATTGGTGCAGTTCATCATCATTTTCATGAACCGGGGAAAGTGTCAAAAATCACAAAATTTTGCAAATCTGTTTTTGTATAAATTCTTGACATACTCATTGCTTTTAAGTTTTTCTCAGCAAATTTTAGGACCTAACATGTAATAGTTTTATAAATACACTAAATAGCATGACCCAGTAATCACTAGATTTGCCATTTTGCGTTTACTTTATCCATTGAAATACATTGCTCTGGCACAGTGCCAAACACGCACGACATGACTTTTGTGTTTTCACGAACCAACAAATCTGTTGACCTATATGTGTTTAAGTTTGGCGTTTTTCACGAAGGAATGAATCTCAATTATTCATTGGTTTGTACATATAGTAATCTGCGTGCATGCCTCTATTTTCTTGTTCAGGAAGTGACGAATATGTTTAGGAATTAATAACTCATCAAAACAGCCACAAGATTGAAAACATATTGATACATGTAGTTCTGTATGTACAGAGAAAGCAGCTTTATTTTGGTGGTTTAAAAAATTGTAAAAAATTAGTACGCTGTATCCGAAACAGCAGATTGAAAATTAGTTCAACTTCAAACGTAATTTTCTCCAAACACTGACTTTTTGACTGTAGTGCAGATTCCTCACTTTGTGAAAACGGTGACGATTTAACGGCCTAACTGCCCAGTGTCAAAGCTGTCGGCAACCAGTTCACTTCACAATGCACCAAAATCCTCTGTTGCAGTTTGCTGCATTTACAGCAGGGTTTGTATTCCAACTGTGTTGTATCTTGATGAATCTAGTAGAGTGCCTGGAAAAGACCTGATGGGGGTTAGGGATTTATTAACATCCATCAAAAAAGCCAATCCAAGATCTTCCCCGTTAAACAGTACGGCTTCTCAATACTCCTCATTACAAACTAGAAACCACCTGATGATGAAAAAGCCATTACATTGTGTGCGAGCTGTTGTCAATCCACCTGATAAGAGGTTTTTAGTGCTGGCCTGCAAGAAATCAGCAAACATACCAACAAGGGTAAAAGTGCAGTAGGAGTATTTACCTTCACCCCACTCAACAACTCCTACAAATGACTTCGAGAAAGTGCACTATGGCAGTGCTGGTTGGTATTGTTTCTTGCTGACAGGGCTGGATATTTGAAAGCCTTGGAAGATGTCTGGACAGTTATGCACTCTGGGATGTTGACACTAGACTCCGGTTTTGACAATTGGAATCTGTCATTTTTCATGTCACAAAGTTTTCAGCGTGGACATTTTAAAGGCAGATGTCATGTAGTTTGGGGCTCTGGACCCTTGTTACAAGTTAATAAACGTTATCAGCTACATTTGTTCATCTTGGAGGTAGAATATTATGTATAGCATTTTTCTGCAGTGTTAACCTTCATATACTCTATCAAGTACGCATTAAGTAGAAGAGACAAAAAGGAAGATTTGTTAACCGAAAGCTTTTTGACCTGAAGCTAGTTAATTTGTTTTGAACAGTGGTTAAATAAGCGTTTAAAACTCAATGCAAGTTTTTGTAAAAGGTCAAACGCCCTTTCTGCAGCAATACTTATATATGTACCACACATTTGTTTTGTTAATTTCTGTAAGTTTCCTTTATCTAATTTATTTACCTAATCTAATCTAATTTAACCTAATCTAATCTAATCTAATCTATTCTAATCTAATACAATCTAATCTATCCCATAATTCTGGTGGTCTTTGGGGCACCACAGACGTCTTTGCAATTAGCTCTTTCCCCTCACTCCTATCCTCCCACATGTACGAGTAAGTACATGTAGCCCGTTTGAGCCCAGCCACTCCTTGATGTTGTCTTCCCACCTTTTCCTTCCTCCTCTAACTATGCCTTACAGTCTGGTTTTGCCCAATCCATATGATCTTGAAACATATCTGAGCCATTTTAGCATTTTTGGTGTTTACCATTTACCGGTTACATTATCTAGATCTATTGTGTATATAATCCATGCATTAATGTGTCGTAGTTTTGGCTTTCTCCCAATAGTCTGCGAGGACAACAGCGCCATACCGCTTAGTCTGTGCAGACCACTGCGCCATAGCACTTAGTAATGTAGTATTAAGTAGGTTTAAAATGTATGTTTTGATGAAATTGTAAGTTAATATACATGTAACCTGATTGTTGTCACTGTACATGGGAATTGGATATTGTACACATGTACAGTACATCATGGGTTAAAATGTTACATTGACATGTGTACTGCACAGTATTCTTGTTTGTTACAGTATTATCCAGGCATTCATCTTCTCACCAACCGATCAGCCGATTTCCTCTGTTTTTCTCAGTTTTTTTTTATTTGTTCCATAGAAAACTGGAAAAACACTGTACACTTTTTTGTATCCGAGGCAGTTTCCTATTAATTTTTGGTAAAGTTGCATACACGTAGATCTCGTCTGATTATAGCACTACTGTCAGCAATTGATAATATCTGCAGACAGTGATGTGGCCAGGATTTTGGAGGGGGAAATATGAAGACATTTTTTTTTTATCTGTATCTTCCGCCCACTTGCTCTTAAACAGGTCCTGTACCAGTCCTTAGTTGGTTTGTACATTTCCATTCAGCCCAGCTTGAGTCAGCTCCAGATGGGAAACGGGCTGATTTCTGCTTTTGTTCTTGGCCTTTTTTTTACATAAAAAAAAAACTGGAAAAACATTGTACTCAGTATTTGTGTCCCAGGCAGTTACCTATTTTTTATTTACAGGTTGTATAACTCATCTGATTATCACACCTGCTGTCAGTAATGGATAATATCTGCACATAGTGGCATAGCCAGGATTTTTGAAGGGGCAAATTGAAGATCTTTTTTTTATCTATACGTCTTCCACCCACTTGTTCTTAAACATTGATCAAATGCTTATTAGCTACATTTATGTAAGGAAAAGAAAGCAGTCACAATTTAAATGCAACTGCTCAAGCTTTTAATGGCTAGAACATTTGCACTCAGTCTTGATCAGATTCTGGCGGCCTGTCATTCACCTGCACCTAACCTTTTCCGCAGAATTTATTTAACTTAATTCACATTACTAGCTTGTAGAACAGTCTTGGTTTTTTTTTTGACAAGTCAGTTCTCAAAATCACCAGTCACCTTCAAAGAACCACTTCAACTTTCTTATGAATATAAACTAAAAGTCTAAAAGTACCTACTTGATTCCCCCCCCCCCCCGAAACAGTTTAGATTCCTTTTCCCCAACTAGACCTTATTTTTCTTTGACACTCTATCAAGGGTAATGACTTCCATATTACAAGGAGTTCTTCTTCTCGCCTTCAACTCGGACATTTCATCCAGTGAATGACAAGAGAAGAAGGGATGCCGAGGACTGTTTAGCCATGTAGAATGACCGGCGAATAGCCGAGGGCATCCTGGAGACTTACCGCTGTGGCTGGCGCTGGCTGTGCTTTCAGTAACAAGTGTTTTCTTCGCTCGCTAAGCATAAAGCCCACGCTGGTTTTACCTGTTCCTTGTTTTTTTCTTGAGGAGACTGATAAGTCCATGATTTGCATGACTGATTGATACTGGTTATTAATGGACATCAGAAAAGGTCATCTATTTTGGTACATGTACAAGCACTGGTAGCCCATTCTAAAATACTACGTACAAGTATGGGTGGCTGGTGCATAAAGCACTCGCCTATCACTCTTGTGGCCCTGGTTCGGTTCCTGGCTAGGGCCGTTATATGTGAGTAGAGTTGTGGGTTGGTTCTCTCCTGTGCCACAAGGGTTTTTCTTCCTCCGGAAAAATCAAACATTTGCGATTTCAGACTGTACTCCGTGGTCATATAATGGGTTGATGTGGCGGACTTGCATGCCTGCAGCTCGAAAAGATGTTGCAGCCGCGCCCTTCACAACTCAGCTTCTCAGCTGCGAGTGAGGAGGATTATTAGCCTTCCCAATTATCATTGTATATATACATAACCAGAATTCCTTTTCACACTACCAAGCTGAATCCCAGGAATTAAAAACCCCAGGAAACTCCTGGGGAAATTTTTAACCCTACTGCCACCCCATGTTCGGTTCACACTTTATGCAATTTTCCCGGGGAAACAAAAATGAACCATCTTTAAACTGTTAACCCCAAGGGTATCTAGCTTATCCCTGCTCCCAAGCAGGGGTAGCTGTTTCCCAACGGCAGTTCAGGTCTGAAAGGGATCAACCAAATCTCCTCCTCTCAACATCACTTTTGACACATTAAAATAATGGAATAAGCGACCTGCATGTCAATTATTTTTTGAGATATTTAAGTCAAGTTTTGGTAATTTTTTGTGGCGCCCACATGCCAAAATCAGGCACTTCTCGGATGGCATTAAAAGAGAAAACAACCAAAACGCCAGCCCTGATATGAAGGTGATGTGATGTCTTTTTAAACATTCAATATCTTGAAAAATACTTGCATTATACATGTAGGCCCTAACTATAATGAACAAACATATGTAGGTGTAATTTGAAAGCTTGTCTTCTCATCTATCTGATGAGCAAGCAAACCCAGTTTTGAATTCTGACAGGAAGTGCCACAGTAAGCGTCACTTTTGTAAGGAAACATAAAATGACTGCGATCTTGAAAATTTACCGCTTGGTGAGATGTTTCTTGAAAACTGGATAGTTCAAATGAAATATCCTCCTAATTTTTTCTTATGATGAGTATTTTTTTCATGTTGAACCCTTCTTTTTTCAAGGTGTCTGATTTGTTGATATTTGATCGTCCACAAATCCTGCTACCTTCCTCGTATGAGCGAATGTAGGTTAGCTTTCAAACATGTGAGAAACTCATATTCATGTCACGTTTTCTTAACGGGTTTCTGAAAGTATTTTTTTTTCTTCGTATTCCGTGAGCGCTGTCCATCATATCGAATTTCAATTCCTGAACTAGATGTGAGGGGTTTTTCTTTGTCCGGTGTTTCTAGGTTTTGTGAAGACATGGCGAACTATCTTTTCAATCAACTCAGGAAAGCGTCACATTCTGGTGAAATGGATTTTACTGAATGCTGTTACTAAGGTGTTTTTTTGTCCATTGTGATCCAAATTTTGTATGTCATGTCCATCGGTAAGGTGACTTCTTGATGAGGTAGATGCTAGTACTGAAGAAGAAGAAGGGGAAAAAAGAAGGAAAAAACCCCTGATGCACACATGTACAACATTTAGTTTTCAATTTTCATCAAACTATTTTTTATCTCGTCATTGTAACTGGCGAATACTTGTGATAAACCGCTACAAAATGGGATGTAACAAATAGCAAACTATGCCAAATCTTTTTTATAAGTGCACATAATTATACTGCATTAATTAATACCAAATTGCTGTGTTTGTAAATTGGAATTACAAAAGCGATGTGAATTTAGGGTCAGGGACAGTAACAATATGTGTGTAGAAATGTATATAAAATGATGTCCTGTTTTTAAAATTAAAACGTAATGTGAACAATTTAGTTGTATAAGGCAGAAAACCATGTTATAATTTCTTCAGTTCATGAAAGAAGTGATGGTTCTTAAAGAGTTGAGATAAGTCTTGAAGATTCAGTGTGCTCCGTCTTTATCATCATCATCATCATCATCATCATCATCATCATCATCATTATCACCATTGAGGCTGTGTTCATCCAGTGAAGGATGTAGCCCCCATGAAAACACCATTCATCTCTTTTCCTTGCTGTTCTTGTCCATACTGTTCCTGCATAAGGTCTCATGTCACCCCTCCAATCTTCTTCTTTGTCTGCCTCTTCTCCTTTTCTCTGATCTTGGTTGCCAATCCATCAGTCTTGTTGTCCATCTGTTGTCTGTTCTTCAGGCAGTGTGTCCAGCCCATCTCCATTTAGCCTGTTTTCTTTTTCCATGATGTCTGTAATTCCAGTTTTCTTTGATATATCCACACATGTGACCCTCTCTGTGGTTGAGATGTGAAGCACTTGTCGTTCCATTACTCTTTGAGCTGTGCAAAGTTTGTGCTCTATCTGTTTTGTTGTTGTCCATGTTTCTGCCCCACAGGTCATTTTTGGTAGCACACACCATTCAAGTACTCTTCTCCGGAGAGCCTTTTCGGAAAATGTAATTTGAAAAAATTAATCAATAAAGCCTCTCCGATGGTAGGAATGTTTGAGTATTATGCTCTGCTCTGACTGGGTAAAACCATAGAGCTCCATGGTAAAACTATGACCAAGAATAGTTTTGGCTTTACCCTGACACCAAAGTGTAATAAGCACTGTATACTCAATGCTTTCCGAATCCTGCGGGGAACAAATCCACAGGCATACGACTCAGGTGGGATTCGAACCCACGAACCCGTGCAGGACTCGGAAAGCATCTAATATACCGAGCCGATTACACCACCAGTGTAAG
Organism: Marthasterias glacialis; assembly: GCA_911728455.2. Taxonomy (NCBI): domain Eukaryota; kingdom Metazoa; phylum Echinodermata; class Asteroidea; order Forcipulatida; family Asteriidae; genus Marthasterias; species Marthasterias glacialis. The sequence goes on from OU452238.1 coordinate 9,395,983, forward strand.
GGTCAACTGAGAACAACAATCCGTATCCCTCATGCAATTATGACATGAACATGACCGTACTGAGTTGATTCTCTGTACAAAAGCAAAACTATCGCAAGAAAAATTTACGTTGATTTGAAATTCAGTATTTTTCATAACGTCAGTAAATTAATCAGAAGCAAAGAAAATCGATTTCACATACATGTATTGATATGATAAAGCAGAAACCCGCTGAAAATTAACTTCATGAAACTCAGAAAATCGGTACGGTGTTTCCATGGTAGCCAATCGAAATTGAAGAAAATCAATTCTGCAACTCTTTGTGATCAATTCAAGACTCGCAGAGAAGATGAGCCTTATAATATTTTGTGTCCATGGTTTGGAGTCAGAATTACACCCAAAAAATCAATTCTACATCTTGTATAGAGGAAGCTAAACCTTCTCAAAATTAAGTTGTGCTCGCTCGGAAATTAAGTGCTTTGTGTTCATGGTAGCCAATGGGCAATTGAATTTTTTTTTATAATTTTGCGTCTCAAGCACAGTCACAAGACAAGACAAGACACTGTTAAATCATATGAAAAATCCTTTTTCTTTTTTTCCCCCCCTTTTTTATTCAAGTTGCCCATTACAAGGCCCAAAGGCCACTGGAGGTGTGGGTTATAGAAGGGCTAGAAACCTGCCCCAATGCGCAGAAACAAAACATGGCGAGATATAAACGCAAGTCTCTTCACAGCACAGCTAAGAACAGGGAGGGGTAAATGAATCCGTTGCGGGACAAATATCATTTGAAGCAATTATAGTTAAATGTAATCAAATTAGAAGCAAAAAAAACATCTAGCCCGAAGTTTTAATTACATTTTCTGATCAAAAAGTAAAAGATGGCTCTCACAATTTGTGTATTTAATTTAAAGTGAAGAATAGTAAATGATGGTTTTATCTTTTAACCCGACTTTCAAAATTAATTTCTCTTTTTTTAAAAATAGGTTCAGATTAACCATTTCCTTCATTTCATTTTTCGTTTTTTTATTTCTTCTATTTTTTTCTTTGAATTGAATCAAGTTTTGTTTTCCAATTACTTCCTTTGGCCTACATTTTTGTCGAGAAAAAGTTGAAATTGTAAAAACATTGATGTTCCTAGTACGCCCTTTACAATATCATACGTGAGCCAGCAGAAAGCATGATTTTGTCAAGCTTTAACAAATTGTAGTCAAAAATATCACCCTCATGTAATGGATACCATCGGAAAACTCTTTTCCTACTGACTTCGGAAGTATAAAAACATCAATTTTGATAAATGGCGACTTTATGCTCATTTGGCAGGAGCAGGCTGCACTTTTGTTTTAGATTCAAATGGCTCTCATTGGGAATGCTAACCTTGCTAAACGTGCGTACAAACATACAGCAATTACGTGCACCTTAGTGGCCATAAGCTTGAAAATGGCTCCCTAGCAACAGGTTGAAAGGGTAACCATGACAACCGTGACATGCATTGAAAGTGGTATCACCAGGATGGGCAAATTAAATTTGAATTAAATTAAATCAATCATTAAAGGAAAAAAGGAAAACTAACATTGAACGTCTGTTCCCGCACTTCAGATGCCCTAGAAATATTTAAAGGGAATTCAATTAAGCAGTCGGCTTTACCAAAAGGTTGCTTTGTGAAAGGTTACGCAAGATTAGATGGAAATAATTGTTTTTTTTGTATGGGAAATGGATGCATTAAATCAAAAGGTAAATAAATGTAAATGACTGTTAGCATTTGATATTTCCATTTTAGGTTTTATTTCAAGATCACTAAATAGGTTATAGAGGAAATTTACCTTAGATAAATAATAAATAACAGTGTTAAATCTAATAACAAAGCCAGGAATGATTCCGAATATTACCAATAATAAAAGAATTTGAGCTTTTTTTTTTTTTTTTTTACAATAAACCACAAGGGAAACTGACTGGGTAAATTTTAATTCAGTTTTGGGGTGAACAGAAAAATTGACTGGAGAAGGATTTGAACCAGCGACCTCCAGATTAACTTACCAGTGCTCTACCAATTGAGCAATCCAGCCCTAAAGTTGGCGGTTTCCCTAATTTGTCAATATCTTTGTTCGGGGTTGCCAGTCAACCTGAAACTGCCATGTAGCCAAGGATTGCACCCCTAGTAAACGATACGACCATAGAGCTACATGTATAATATATAGCTGTATGGAGATATATATATAACCTGGGAAGCAGCAGCACAGGGACCACCTTAAGGGGATGCATGTACATTTATACACTGCATGGACATCTCAAAGCTCTCATTATTTTTGTGACAGGTATTTGAACTATGTTCTGTTTCTAGAAGAAAAACAACAACAACAACAGCAACAACAACAACAACAACAATAACAACAACAACAACAACAGCAACAACAAGGCCTGATACTTCATGGAGGCGACGGAGGCAATTGCCTCCATGGCCTTGGTCATTGCCTTGATGCCCTTGAAATGTTCCAATAAGAGTTTACAATTTCCTCATAGAGACCTGTGCCCTTTACCAAGGAGAAAATGCCTTGGTGCCCTTCCCCTTTCAAGAACGAAGCATACAGTCCTGAACAACAACAACAACAAAACATACTCATCCCCAAAACCAAGTGATAGCATATCTTTAATAGTCAATACACCTCATCGAGCGCCCTGATGGTAATGCTACATAACCATTGTTGACTAAGCCGATAAACAAACATGGTTGAGATGGGAACAGTCAACATATTGTTGTCTGCCGCTCTTGGTTGAAAGGTTAGGAACCGGCTGTTCAACCAGTTCTTCTCTTGTTGCAGCCAGACTCCCCAAACTACCCTATCCCGTTGGTAAGTGATGAGGTTTTGGAAACGGATAATGTTTCTCACTCATCAATCTTTGGGTACTATTTCTAAAAGTAGGCTGGCAGCCATTTTGGATTTCTTCCATTCTTATCAGTGTTACCACAATAAGGCTAAAAGGTTGCGTCATGGCCGAGTGGTCGAGCGTACTGGACTCAAGCTCTGGAGTTTGTGATCTGCAGAGTGTGGGTTCGAGTCCCGGTCTTGACACTTGTGTCCTTAAGCAAGACACTTAACCATTATTGCTTCATCCATCAGATGGTACATAAAGCTGTAGGTCCCTTGTGTTGTGTAATGCACGTAAAAGAACCGAGTGACACTTATCGCTAAGAGAAGGGGTTTGCCCCAGTGTTTCTGGCGGTGGCTGCTGAATGCGCCACTCAGCACCTTATAAACCCTTATAAGGTGCTACATAAATGGCTCTCATCATTCAAAAACTTTAACCTGTCTTAAAACAATATAATACGCGCTTTGAGTACCTAAATAATGGTAGATAAGTGTGTTTATAAGACTTCCGTATTACTATTCTTATTATTATTGCTATTATTATATATTTCTGGCGATGAAATCAAGGATGCCTCATAAGTGAACTTAATCACTGTAACTCTCAAGCCTGAGGAAACCTGTAGATAAGGGTGCTTGCTGTGTTAACCAGAAACACCGGTGTAATTCCTCTACTCTTCCATGATAAGTGTTCTGGGTTCTTTTATGTGCACTACCAATCCTAGTTCATGGGACCTACTGCTTAATGTCCCATCCAAAGGACAAAGCAATTATGGTAAAGCATCTTGCTCAAGGACACAAGTGCCGTGACCGGGATTCGAATCCACAAGCTGCTGCTGACTACACCAGAACTTGAGCCCGGTAATTTAGACTGCTCGGCCCACGACACTCCATCGGTATCAAGGGACAGTTTCCGTGTGCTGTTATTTGTGAAACGGAGAATCATGTGTTCTTACAAATCGTGTGGTTGGGTAAAAAAAAAGTAGTTTCCCACTGGCCCTCTTTTTTTTTCCATCTGGAATGCAAGAGTGGAGCTATCTCTTTTACTTTTTTTTATTCAAACTACCAGAAGAACACAATATATATGATCCAATTTTCGTATTAAAGATAATCAATTTTTTGCGCCAATATCTCCCCGTTCCATACGTGCTTGCACCTGTCCTATCATCAAGACACACCACGGGGTGTGTGTCAATTTTTCATGTTCCGTCTTGGCTCTTAACAAAACATGGCTACATTAATACAGGATTGTGGCCTGGATTCGTCATTTGGGAAATCAATTTCAGGATGGGTACGTGGTCCAGATTGAGATGGGCACACGTCTTGCTCTAAAAAAAAAATGGGGGGGGTGGCTGTATGGGGATTGAGTCATCCAAAATTAACGGAAATGTAAGGTTAAGTGGCCACTGGTGAGATTGTTTGCAGATTTTAGTGGTGCCAAAGGCCACTTCTTCATCCCTCCTCAGTTTTCATTCCCATACCCCGGGAAGAAAAACAAAACTGAAGGAGAATACATCGGTGTTCAAATGTTGAACAATCATTAAAAATAATCATGTTAATAAGAACCAATTTTGACGCTCGTGGTGCATGAACGTTGTTACCCTGGTCACTGGGCCAATTTATTTCATTCCTTAAAAACCATCTTGAGCTCCCTGGGGAGTATACAGCCTGGGCTGCCAAGTATGTAGCGCACCGAGCCAAATCAATCTCTGCCCCCACAGGTACCCATTTACCCCTGGGTGAAGAGAAGCAATTATCTTGTTAAGGACACTCGTGTCATGACCAGGATTCGAACTCACACCCCTACATGTATGACTTGGCCACCAAAACTTAAAGTCTGATGCACTGAACTGCTCGACCATGGCAAGCCAATAGTGGCAAACCTTGCACACATTACGTCACTGCAGTAGGGCGCCCTCATGTTGTAGTAGTCAAAAGGAGTTTGTTCATTGGCCAGTCCAGTGCACCAAGTTTACATTGATGCTCACCTTTGTGATTTAAATTAAGATATAAAATCATTGTTTTCGTTGTCTCATTTGTAATTTTGTTTACTTTTGAATATTTTGGGTATTGTAAGTTCAATTAGGTCATTAAACCACAAAGTTGTGAATGTTTTTATTAAACCATAAACCATAAATAATAGAGAATCAGTGTTAAATTTAAAACAAAACCTTAAAATATAGACCATTGAAAAAGCTTGCGGACTAGTGCACTGTTAATTAGTCCTGCGGTCTGTGCAAACAGGCAAATCCTGTTCAATCAGATAAATTTATCTAGACCTTTGTCAGGGAACTGGCCAGAGATGGTGACACAGGCCTGCGACTTCATCGAGGCAATGGGGGCGGCGGTCATTGCCTTGGTGCCCCTTGAAATGTTCCAGTAGAAATCTAAATAAATTCCCACATAGAGGTGCCCTAAAGAAAAACCACCTTGCCCTTTACAACAGCGATGTCTCTGGCCTGGTGACAGCAGCAAAAGTTCAATACCAAAAAGAGCATTTTCCCCACTTCTGTAAAGGCAGCTCTGAACATTTTAGAATTGAAAAGAAAAAAAACAACCAAACAGGACCTCTTAAGAATTCCAGACGTTGTGTTGAGGGACTTGAGTCAACCTGTGCACCCATCATAGCATTTGAGCATCCATGGTAGAGTTGTGAATCGAGAGGTGGTTCGTACATTCAACTTGTACTTCAACCAAATGCGGATGTCTGGAGAATATCAATGAAGCTCGGTTTTACACAAAATATGCAAAGAATTCGCTGAGAGTATCTGGTTTTGACGTCATTAAAACTGCCATGCTGATCTTCTTGCTCCAAAAGTGTCCTTATTAATTCATCAATATGAAAACATTTCAAACTGATTTATTCCTAGTATGTTTTTTCCTTTCAGTACACATACTTTTTTTAACGTCAATTTCAAAAATAAATTGTCCATGACAAGATCAGTCTTTTAAAATAAAGTCGACTGAAGGAAGTGGTTTTTTGAAATATTGGGAACTGGGAAATCTATGAAATAGAAGAGAACCTTTGACTCAAGTGTGAGTTGTTTCAGACAATCGATGCTTCATCTTTCCCCCACACATTGAGTTGACTCCTAGATAATATTTCCATCATCTATCCTGTCGTCTCTGTAAAACATTCACTATCAAATCAAGTGTTTTTGCTGTTAGCCATCCAAGAGGAAAAAACTCAGCCTGCTAATGGTTTTTGTAGAGCACTGTGAATAGTTAACTGTGGAGCGTGGCTAAATTATGCACACGTTTTCACCTTGGATGAGGTGGTAATCTCCCCAATTGCTTTCACGACATGCTGTGTCGTCAACTACATGTACACCTATTGAACTGCTGACGCAATATACTTGTTATAGAGAAAAATAGGTATCCCTGTTTTAAAAAACTTGCATTATTTACACTGAGATAGCTTTTGAAGAAAATTGTCATTTGACTACAGGTTTCGTTGTGCAAAACGTTCACCGGAACAGAAATATTTCTCACGAGCTCTAAAAATGATATTTTGGTCTTTAAAAAAAAATTGATTGCTGAATGGTTGTTTAAAAAGGGCCGTAGAACCAGTCTGAAACTGCTTAGCGTAGAAAGAATTGCTCAGCAAAACAAGTTACCTGCCAAAAAACACATTCATTGTACAATGGTTGTCACTGGTTCCCTGTTCGTTTTTGCTTAGCAAATAAATATTTCCTGCTTAACAAGTTGGGGCCCCCGAGCCCATAAATCTTGACATTGATTGTCCATCATCTCTGACGTCAATAAGTGTTGTTTAGTTGCTAAGCAAGGCCCAATGCCCACAAAGTGACAATCGTTACCACAACTTGCTTTTCTTTTCTTTTTTCATCATTTTTTTTTGCCAGAGTGTTGTTTGACGCCATTGCTTTCACCAACTCTGATAATTATTACTGATAATGAATGAAGTGGCTGTGACCACGAATAGAATCAAAAGGTTTAATTTAAAAAAAAGGAGAGGAAATTCCACCGAAGGACAGCGGCAAGTCAAGGAAATTTGAGTGAAACATACCCTCAGGCAGCCGATTACAAAACCTTGATAAATATTTGGAAAGCTTTTCAAAATATATTACGATTTGAGAGAATGAAACGTTCGTCATCAATTAAGAGCTAAAAGTGCCTTGGAAATAAATATCAATTTTAATTCTGCAAGTCTATTTGATGTGAACAAAATGCAAATTTGTTTTGTGATATAGATTATAGATCAATTTGCGAAAGGCTTCCTGACCATTTACTAATTCTTGAATTTTCTTACATTTAAAAAGCAAGATTGTCTCTAAATAGATGTAATTTTAATTGCATTGGAGATAAAGAATATTATTTTGTTTTACCCTACACCGATGTGTGATACGTACTCAGTCATTTTCCCAAGTCTTGTGGACCAAAAAAATCCACTGGCAAACTTCTTGGGTGGGTTTTTTCGGACCCACGGCCCCCGCCATTCTAGAGCAGATGTCTTACCACTATACCAACAAGCATGTGCCTGGTGACAAGCCAAAAGAAGACTACATTTTTGTCATAAAATCAATCCTTCTTTTGAAATTTTATTCATACAAAAATCTGCAAAATAACAATACTCACAGCAAAGAATTTCCATTTTTATATGATTCAAATAATTTGTCAAAATTAACATTGAAACAAAAATCAAACTTGGGACGAGGATGCTATTTCGACCTCAGTGATTCTAGACTACATGCAGTATATGAATTGTGAACAACGCACAAATTTGTGCAACCCCTTACTTAGGTTTAATAATAATATGAATGTCAGTCGGGCAGAATTCTTAATTGTTTACAAGTAACCAGAAAATTAGGTATTATTTTTCGGGTTTTCTTCCTAGATTTGTTAAAATGATTTTACTTTCATATATTTCCTTGGTAAATTTTACTCTCCCAACAATATAATAAAATTGTTATAGCCATAATCTAAAGTAAGCTAAAGTTGTTGAAGAAACAGAGTTATGCACTTGTGATTTGGACCAACTTGGACCGAGAAGTTTGAATATGCCCCACAGATAGTTTGCGAGAACAAATCATTTCTTTCTCATCTAATATTTTCTGATATTTTAGGAGGAGCTTTCGGCTTGAAAAGTTTTAAGTGTACATTGGTAAATCTTCAAAACTATGTGTTTTGAAAAAAAAAAAAACCTACATGTAGACTGCAGGGCTTGTTATTAATACTGTCTGGCCCAGTGTTAAAATTACCAGACTCTGACCAGTGGTCCAGTGGGTATTTCAAGCCCTGTAACCACAAAGATTTAATTGAAATGGTGATCACATTTCAGACCATGGTAAGGGGAGAACATTTGTATATTTATACATGTTATCGTCTTACCCTTGGTTGCATAATTACCTTCCAATAAAAATTTAAAAAAAAAATTAATTAAAAAAACACTATATTTTTCAGTTGGGGTTCCCAGTAGCTAACATTGTACATGTACATGTACTTGACCAGTAGACCGATCCATTAAGCCCTGCCTCACCTTAGCAACTGCTTAGCAACAGTCCATGGTGTGTCTTTCTTCCCACGATCGCAGCGGTGGTTCGATTGGGGTCACACCCACATATCGGATACACACATGTACATGGTTTTCGTGAATGGTATGGATTTAGTTTCGTGGCCTTTTGAGCAGTGCCGTGAGTCCAAAGAACAATGCAGATAGGAACACTGTTAAACCATTTTTACATGACTGTACAAGGACCACTGCTGTGGGATTTGCACCACCAGAAATCCGAAAAATTTTAAACAAAACAAAAGTTAATACAGTTGTGTGTCAGAACAATGGCGACGGTCTGTATACTTTTCTAATGGGATTTTTAACATGTCTGACATTTTTTCGGACTTGATTTTTCGGCTGTGATTGGTCAATACGTAGGTAGGCGGGGCTTAATGGATCGGTCTCTTGCCAATTTCCAGTAACCCCACAACCACAGTCCTGCATTCTAGTGGTTTCCAAATACATGTGCATATGTACTTTTTTATTAAATTTTAATAATTGCATATGGGATAAAGAATATGATTTTTGACTTGACAAATTATCCCGCAACCTGCAGTTAGTAAAATGCTCAGTGCTGTTATGTATACACAGTGCTGTCTCTTCATTTTGATACTCGCGGACCATGTCCCCTTGAGGGCTATGTAAATAAATCTATCAAAACAAACATGTACTGCATGTTAATAAATATTGAACGTGATAAATTGAAGATTTATGTAAACTGTTGGAACACACGTAACCTTTCATCCAATTCAGTGGGGAATGTGGAATGGTCCTTTAAATGTCAAGGTGTTTCAGAAAGTACACTGTTTTTCATTATGTTAATAAACTCAATTTCAACAGTTCTACAATTCGGGTGGGCAGGTTTATTTGTATAAATTGACCTGGGATTTAATAATTTAGCTATTTTACCCAATGGTTTTTATAGGGTTTTTTTAACTACCAAAAACAACCCGAAAAGTGATTCAACATTTGAATGCACATGCAGACTTATACTGAAAATAATTTGAGTTGATTCATTTTTAAATGGGTTTTTATGTCTGAATCACCCTCAAATTTCCATCAAAAAAGGACGGGGAAAGGTATCTCTCCAGTATTTGATTAAATTGAATGAAATTTTAGGGTAATTAAAAAACCAAAAATAATAAATAACTCAAGTTAATTTTAGTATAAGCCAGCATGTCCATTCACATGTTGGAATACTTTTGGGTGGTTTCAGATGGTTTCAGGTACTGAAAAAGTTGCAGTCATTGGAAAAACTGCTAATCTACTCTCTAAATGTAAAAGAGTGAAAATTTCACTCTCTCCCCTGAGTAGTGTCAGTTTGGCTCTTTTCAGAGTGAAACTCACTGTGCATCACCCTTTTGGAGTGAAATTGGAGCGAACTTTACTCTGATTCAAGTTGAAAATACCCGTCTTTCACAAGTTGTCTGCCAGATGGGTTTTTTGCATGAGTGGTATGGCGGACAAAACAATTAGTTTTTCATTTTTTTTTTTTTTACATTTAGAGGAGTACTGTATGCAAAGTGGTCGCGTTTATTGTATTTCTTGTCTTTAGAAATGAGTTTGGTGTTTTGTTTGTGAGCTATATAATATACTGGTTATACAGACATTCAGGTGTAGGAATTTATTTTGGTCTTATTTTGTCAACATGTACGAACATTTTGACAACCTCTAATATTTTTCAAAGCATCCCCCCCCCCCCACAAAATGGCTTGATAAATGTAGGTTTTTAAAAAATGTTTGATCTGTTTAAAACCTAGACAAGAGAAGTCAAAGAATATTATTTTGACCTCAAATCTAGCAAATAGCTGTAGTTATAAATCCTACTCACCCAAGGGTGGCATTGTTACCTGTGTTTTCTTAATGAAATTCTACTGCAGCCTCCGTAGATCATTAAACTTTCATGAAAGAAATATGAACCGAAGTTGTATTTCCGCCTCTTTGAATTTCATTGAATGATATTCAGTTATTATTCTTTGGTGATTCTTTGCTGATTGTATTCTATTGCCCGTGTATTGAGGTTTGATAACATACCTCATTTGTGCTCTAGTTCCAGTATTCAGGGGCATTTTCTTTGGAAGGTTTTGTGGAAGCCGACTTGCCGACTGCAATTTCCTTTGGAGATGGGGGCGGTGTATGTATTGAAACCAGTTTGTGGACTTAACAAGGGCTAATATTCTCCAGTATGTCAAGAAAGACTACCGCCCCTCGCACTGAACCCCACTGTGTTCAATAATGTCAAAGCAATTAGTAAATTCGTCACCATTTTCACTAAGTGACGAGTCTGCGTCACAGCCAAAAGTCTGTGTTTGGAGAAAGTCGCATTTGAAGTTGAACTGTTTTTCAAACTGTTGTTTTGGAGACTGCGTACCAATTTTTTCTTTTAAATGTTACCACCAAAATAAAGCTGACTTCTTTAGTCAGACAAAAAGTTCCCGTCAATATGTTTTCAATCTTGCAACTGTTTTGATGAGTTATTAATTCCTAAGCTACCTCCGATTACAAAGAAAAGATTGGATCTTTCCAATGATGGTTAATTAAAATAAGGTCGCTGTTATGCAACCCTTCAATTTGGAGTGGAAAGATTCGGAGTGCCATCTGGTTGTGTACAAAAAAAGTGGTTGAGTTTTCAGATAAAACTTAGTAAAAACAGAGACCAAGAGCTTGGACAATTATTGGCCAATCTCAATGATTTTTGGATAATAAGCGATACATTTTTTTTTTGCCGAAAACAATATCTTCAAGGTGATAATAGAGTTTGTAAAATTTGCCTTTGAACACAAGCTTTCTTTTGTGTAAGAATGTGTGCTTCACGCTTGAGTGGTCAAATAATGGGGTCATCAGCAGTTGTTTAGGTCCAAACAATTTGGTGGTCTCGACAACGTTTCAAACATTTTACTCTGCTCATCTTCAGTAGGAGACACTTTAGTAAACTTTTTTTTTTTTTTTTTTTGCCTCCACATCTTTGGCTCAATCCTCATTGAGTAAGAATTGAATAACAAAGTGTTGCTAATTAAGTACATACCTGTGTTCTGATGAAAAACTTGTCAGTGAACGGATCAAACTAAGTATAATCTAGTAAGAGATTTGCGGAGACACCATCTCTAATGAGTTGGTGAGGTTCTGAAAAGAACTGATGGTGTAACAACTCGACGTATAATACTTGTAGCCCATGGCAACTTGGCTGCAAACCAACATGTTTTCTGCAGGTTTTTTTGTCTTCAGAAGCTTCGTAGAATTGAGACAGGTTTTCCCCCATTTTGCGACTCTTTGTAGGAGCTGTGTATTTCCTGCCCCAGGCAGGATAACACTCTACAAGTTGTTCCTCAACCAACAATATTCTCAAATTACTGTGTATACTACTCTGGCAGCTCGAATGCCGTTATACTTACCAAATAGTGGGTTGAGATAACAAATGTCTTGAACATCATGCACATGCTGTTAGCATTACGTTAAACAGAAATCACTAAAAGCAGTAAACTGTAGTGATTTTAATAGGTTTAATTTTGCATCGGGGATGAAAAATATATGTTTTACCCATACAATGATGTGTGTTAAGCACTGTATACTCAGTACTTTCCCGAGTTCTGCGAAAAAAAATTCACAGGCATATAACTTGCGTGGGATGAGAACCCACACCCTTTGCCATTCTAGAGCAGATGTCTTACCAACTAGACCTGGCAGCTAGCTGGAGGCCACTCAAATCCTTTATTTTAAAGGCAATTTCAATCAAATCCCCTCTTAGAACACAGGTTGTGTAGCTCAGTTTCACTGAACCAGAAATATTTTGTACAAAACTTGAATTCTTAAAATGGGGGTTTTGGCCATCGGCCATCCACTGAAACCACCTTTGTTTTCGTCGCGAGTGTTATTATTATTATTATTTTACTGTCTGACAATTTCTCATCGTTTTAACACATGAAACTTGTGCGCGGTTGATCTCAGGAAGTACAGTCATAAAAACCACAAACAATACACTTATGCTTTTTCTTAGATACAAACAACATGACATCAACATTGCATCACTGTTGCCTGTTTTATAGATGTTTATTAAATGGTGGCAAGCTTTTTTAGGGAACGACTTAGTCATGCATTTCTGTTTGTACAAGTTTTTGATGCCTTTTTACGCACGGAATTCACCTAATTTCCAATCCGGTTGGAGGGTAAAATGACAACCCAAACACGGACAATGGTGTTCAGTGTAACTGAAGGGCAAATTATTTTTCTCAGTAAAGCATTTATTTGTGGATTTATGGATTTTTTTCCGATTTATACACATTTTTCATTCAGCGCCCTTTTGATCATATAAGGGCCTTATAGCACTCGGCCGATGAAATAAATTCATCATGAGTGGTCACTGAAAGAGTCAAATGATTCATTATTTGTATTGTTTTGTTGCAGATTCTTGCTAATCTGTTCATCTTCATATGTGGCAACCTAGCTGGTGTTTTCACTCACTACCCAACGGAAGCAGCACAGAGACAGGCCTTCTTGGAAACCAGGAGATGTATCGAGGCCCGCCTCACCACACAAAGAGAAAACCAAGAACAGGTAAGTCTCTAAAGGAAGTGACTCTGACATTGATAGCAAACTCATCGTAATCTACATACATGAATTTAATCTACATTAATTTTCTTTAGAAGGGAAGCAGGCCTGGCATTTCATCTTTGAGAGGGCAAGGATATTTTCCTTTTTGCAAAGGGCACTTCCATTGGAAACCCCTTGAAGTTTTTTTGGGAAACTTTTGAAGGACCACCAAGGCCAAGACCTGGGCAACAAAACAGAGGCCATGACCTCCGTTGGACTCGGTGTAATTTCAGGCTCGGGGCAAGGAAGTTTTCCATGGTTAAGGAGGAACATTTTACAAGGAAAATGTGTATTTTCTGTCGAGGCATTTCAAAGAGCACCAAGGCAAGAGCAGGGGCATGGAGGCAGCTGCCGGCATTACCTCCGTGAAGTATCAGGCCTGTAAATGCATCACTTGTGACTGGTTTCTTTGACAACTTGTGTATGCAAACAGTCTAAAAGGCCGCGTCCGAATCGAGCTTGTTTCGGCTACAGCTCTGACCGTTATCTCCAGCCAAGAGTAGGATGTTTCAGTGATTTGGCCATAGCCACTGCTTAAGCCCTCAATTCGGACACTGCTTTGCAGTTGTTAAAACATATTTCATCAACTTCTTACACCTACGAGTCGTCCCCCCCCCCCACCCTCTCCGAAGAAAACAAATGTAAAAAGGGAGAGGAGATAATTTGATTGCGTCTGGAGAATTCCCCAAGGCCTGAGTATCATTCCAGCTTTCCTTTCCACCCACCGGTCAGCGTGTTATTCCACCCTGTGAAGCAGAAACTGCTGTACATTGTGCCACATTCAAGGAAATGTATTTAGTGCGGCACCACTGCACAGCAGCTTGCTTTGCTGTTTTGGCTTAAACCATGCACGTGTGTGAATACGCTGTGCATCAGCGCTGGCACTTCATGTGGAGGCAGGAGAGGCAATTGCCTCCACGCCCCTGGTCATTGCCTTGGTGCCCCTTGAAATGTTCCAGTACAAATTTTAATTTCCCTCAACGAGACTATTTGCAAGAAGTACAAGAACAAAGTACATGTATTGGGCATGTACAGTACACATCAGACCATATTTATCGATGAGTGTGGAAGGGGGGTGGGCAACATTTTTCCTTAATCACTTCTATTTGTACCAACCAACCATGAGATTTTGTTTATTGATAATTCATGGTGGTGTATATTTTTAAACTGTTGACCCATCCCTTTGAAGTCTTAAAGAGAAAAGGAGTGACTAACTTTAAAGTACAAGATGTAGATTTTCAAAATAATTGTTCAATTCCTGTAAAACCATGACAAGAAAAAGGATGGGTAACTCTGTAACTTTTCCGGAAAGAAAAACAGAGAACAAAGAGTAATTTGATGTGGCTTTGAGTGACATTAAGAGCAGAGTCAATGTCGGCAATCCTCCTGTGAAGTCCCAGTCAACAAAATCAGTCAAGAGATGCCAGGTGTTGAGCTTTTATTACCCACCTCCTGTCCCTAGATATTGACAATCCTCTCCGCTAACTTCCACTCCGGCTTATCCCCCTACTCCCCTTGATCGAAACTCTTCGATTGGATCAGCACCCATGAGCCCCACCACGAATGCAAACAGTCCATCTTGAATAATCCACAGCCGATGTGAGGCGCCGTGACGCCGGCGGGGCAGGTAACACTACAACAGAAGGCATCTCCTCCCCGTTGAAATCGTTGAAATCTCAACCGCGCTGCGAAACACGAGATGCCAGAGCACGGAAAGTTTCCACAGCACAACGCGGTGTACTCAAACAGATGTGGGAATTGTTCATGGCGGGCAACTGTTTACTTTTTTGCAGGATTATTGACAGAGTTGAAGACTTGGAGACGCATATTCATGTTTGGTGTCATTTTTCCCCTGCGGTAATTCCGTCCGGTTATAACGTTGTCGCCGTGTGGAGAGAACGGCAAATACGGAGTCGGCTTTACGGACGCTTGTAGAATCTGTCCCAATGGGTGAACTGAAGGGGGGGGTTAGCGTTACACCCCACGGAGCCACAGAGGGAATCAAGTAGACCAGAACCCATACGCTAATTAATACCAGCTATCTCGAGTCTATTTGGCTTTTGAATTAGTTAATTTCAGGATGATGATGGATGCATTTACACAGACTCTCTGACGAGAAGGGATGGGGTTGGGGAGATCAGGGTGTCCCTGGTTTCTCACACATATGTTGAGGCCAGCTGGACATAAATCACCATGACATTTATAAGTGCATGTCAACCCTTTTTAACACAGTGCAAATTTTAATGCGTATAAATTTTCCTTAAACTGCATTTTTGTTGTACCGGTCACTCTCCCATCTTCCCACCACTTTCTCTGCATTTTGTTGACAAATACAGAGACTGCCATCATAAGGCTAGATAGCACAGGCACGTTAATCCGGAGGTTCACGTTAATCCGTTAATCTGCAGGTTCAAATCCCATTCTAGTCAATTCACCCAGAAATCATATCAAAATTTGTTTAAGAAAAAAACACTCTGCCATTTGTTGAAGATGATTTGTAAATGCTCTGTCTTGTTTTGAGGTTTTATGTGCTTCCCAATAGAAACTTAAATCTTCCTGGTGGCAAAAACTTGTTGTGGCACTTTTGTAACCATGTGATGTCACAAACTATGTATGATGTCACAAATGATGTGTGATGTCACAAATCACATCTGCCAATGGGTACGTTCGATTAGCTTGCCCGGGTTGACCCGTGTGTGCTCACCAGGGTGATCGCCTTACAAGGTATTTGAACGCAAATGTCCCCGAGCATTTTAACCGAAAACCGACACGAACCACTTTCATTGTGTGCATTATGTCTGAAATTCTTCATGGATTAACAAAAAGATCGTAAAAAAAATTCTCATGGTAAAACTGCAAAAGTTTTTTTGCAAACTCAGTTTGTACAAAAGTACGCGTCTTCTGATAAAAAAAATACCCAATGCTCATTTTGTCAAACTTTCTTAAAGTGTCCGCTGAACAACTAAAAAGTTAGCGACCATTGAGGAAGTTGGACTTCATGCACTGGGGTCAGACCCAAGTAACCCTGCTCCACGAGCTGGTAACTTGGGTCTGACCTATGAGCCACCGTCAATAATGTCAGATCTACTTAGACACACTTTGGTCAGACCTGGGTCAACCCGGGGAAGCTAGAACGCACCCAATGATGGATAGGCATTCTTGAACTTACGTAGTGTAGACCATGTTTAACCTGTGACATCACATGTTAACAAAAGAGCCACAGAACCTGGACTTGATTCGTACGCAGCCCAATGGAAGACCACATCAAGTTTTACATTTTATGGAGATTTCACCGGCCAATTTTTATTAACTTTTGATATTAAAAAGGGGGGCACATCTCAAAACTTCTTCAGCTGGTATTTTTATAAGTCTTGAATTTATGTGGAAATTATGACAGAGAATGTAAAATTTCCCGTGTGACCAGTGTAGTATCTTGCCTGCCAGAAAGGCCCTGGAATTCACAAAGTCACTGTCTTTGTCAACAAAGGTTGGAAGGAAGAGATCAAATGCTACCTCCATATCTAGCCATGATTGGAAAGGAATGAGGCACTTAGTATGGGTCGTTAGGCCAGACCAGCGAGGCACATAATCAAGCTGGAGGCATCATAACATGTCCCTATCAAATGGGCATTTCTTCTGGTCAGATGGTGCTATTGACCAGTCAACCTGGGTATCCTATGGACCTGGTCATGCATTCATGATTGCAAGTGTTGATGTCATCATTGTGGTTGTTATCACGATGTACTTTTTGCGATCTCTCCCCGTTTTGTATGACGCTGTGTTTCCCACTGTACGTTTTCTGTGTATAAATTTCGATCAAATTATTTCGACGCTGGATCGTTTCAGAGGAATGAAAAAAACTTCAGAACATAAAATAATTCTTTAAACGCTCAAGGAGCAATGAAGGACCCGGAGAATTTTTTCCAGCAGCTGCACCCTTGTTACCTAATTAGGGAGATATTAATTAGACCAGAGAGCAAGACAGTTCCCTTGTATCCAGAGACACCTGTCGTTATCCTTCAAAGATTTAAAAAAAAAACTTTACCAAACTCAGAACCCAGGTTTGATACTTCACCATGCCTCAGTGCTCCTGGTCACTGCCTTTGAAATCATCGGTCGCACCACGAAATGTCCTATCGGTCAAAATTCAGAAAATTTTGCAAATCAGATATTTTACAGATTATTGATATACTCAATATTGTTGACGTTCGCAGCAATTTTCAGGACCTAACACGTAATATAGCGAGAACGATATATTACCAGGTTTGCCATTTTGCTTTTTCACAAAGTGATACATTGTGATCTATTAAATTACATACCACTGGCAAGGTGCCAAACATGTGGTAGTTCGACTTATGCTGGTTCACAAAGTGATGTATCCGTTGACCTGCATTTTCACAAAGCGACGTATCTAAACGTGCATTGGTTTGTAAAAAGTGCCCTACATTCACTTTTTGAATGACGTATTTGTTTAGGAATTAATAACTCATCAAAGTAGTTGCATGATTGAAAACAATTTGATAATTCTGTAAATAAAGGAGTCAGCTTTATTTTGGTATTAAGAAATAATTTTAAAAATTGTAGGCAGTCTCTGAAACAGCAGTTTGAAAAATAGTTAACTTCAAAATGCGATTTTCTCCAAACACTGAATTTTGGCTGTGGAGCACGATGCGGCAGTTCGAGGTGCGACCGAGGAAATGTTCCAGTAGAAATTTAAAATTATTTTATTGATGTGCCCTTTACTGAGAAAAAAACAACTGCCTAGTCCTTACAAGATTGAACTACCAGGCCTGCAAGCCAGTGGTTTAAATTTGTTGGAGTATGTCCTGAATGCACCCTTAAGTATTCCTGGAAATGGATCATTGGTGAGAGCTGGTATGCATGTTTAAACTTCATCTTATGCTCTTCAAAATCGACAAGAGGTTAAAGGTACTATGCCAAGGAGCTCTGTAGTGAAGGGCTGGTATGTGGCGTCAGATGTTTGGCCTGTTGTAATCTCAGATAGCCAAGCATTGAAACATGTACATGATGACAACAGTCTGTTAGATTTGCAGGTGTGCAAGGTTTGACATGGTGTATTAAAAACTTGTGCAAGTCTAATTGATTCTAGCCAGATCCAAACAAAGCACACCCCAAAAAAAACAGCGTAACTCCTTGAAACTCCATCCCTGGAAACATGAGTGCATGCCCGGGGAATGTAGTGAGTTCATGTTGCACTTCAGTGGTACAATCTGGATTGGAGGTAAACGTTCAAGAGATGCCAAAGTGGTGTCGTTTGCCTCAAGAACCATGTCAATGAGACGTGAGTGCTCTCTCAATTCTGCATTTCACCTATGCTTGCCACAAGTCCTACGATATGGCCTCGTGTTGGGTTTGCAAACTCCATGGGCATAATTGGTGCCACCAGTGTGGATCTGGTTCCCCACCTTTCCGCCTTTCTTTAACCGGAACTGACTATATTAATCCAGTTATGGAAAAGTGCAGACGCCATGGACGTCAATGCAGCTTTGTATACATGTTCTAACCGGAACTGACCAGTTTACTTTGGCTGTAACAAGTTTCAGATATACAAGCTCCATTGGCATACTGGAGCCACCTTTGGGGATCTGGTAACCCAGATCTGTCCACCTGTCTAAACCAGAGCTGACTGGTTCACTCCGGTTATAAGCAGTTTAACAAGAAGAAACACACAAACTCAATGGTGCCATCTAGGCGAATTTAGTTCCCTTATCTTGTTACAAACCGGAACTGACCGGTATGCAAACTGGATTTGACCAAGTTTGGATTACTTTGAAGAAGACCAGTTTTTCCATGTTGCAGTTGCTGTAGACATTCAACTCAAAGTCGTGAACTTTGAGTTGCCATCACAAAGTCAACCTCTTACTAATTTGAGCTACATCCAGTGGCTTGGCTTTGTTTTGAAATGTGACAAATACCACAGTAGTTTGTTTGTCTCCCTCTTTCATCTGATTTTGTGAACCTTGGAAATCCGTGGGTAGCTGAGAAGCAATGGAATACTAGAGATCAGTGAAAGCTAACTCAGCCTTTTTTAGAGAAAAAAAACCACAAACAAACAAAACGGCTGTGTATCTTTAAATATCTGGAGAGGGTGAACGGCATCCTCCAGGGTATGCTTGAGGGAAACAGTAGCAGATATAAAGCTGGGGTGTGGGGCGGGGGAGGAAGGATATAATTGAATGCTCCCACCAGTTAACACTTTTGGATTGATGAAAAGTCATGCACTTTATCCCAAGCAGTACACCAGGTAGACTTTCAGAATCTTAGGCGAAAGATCAGAGAAACGAGAACGTGAGGAAATCGCACTACATCTTTGTTAACCTTTCACCCAAGCATGATAATTTCATTTACTTTAGAAACCACATCCCCCATTCTCTAATCGTGCTCCACGAGATTGGGTGTGTGTGCCCGTAATGCAATCACCCTCCAGTAACGGTTGAACTGTTCCCGTTCCGTTGCCGTGACAACTGGCTCTTTCTGATCATCAGGCGATGATGACGTCATCGGGAATGAGTTAGTGACGAGGTAGAGGCATTACCAGTGATGTTATCGGTGGTATCTTCAGCCTTGCCAAACTGCTAGATGACCTACACGTTTGATAGCAATAGATCTCATTCCCGCTTAGTGTCTCAAGAACAATTAATAAATATCTAATACAAGGCATTAACATCAGTGCTCTGCTAGAAACACAATGCCTCACAAAGACGGAAAAAGTGGAAAACTAATTTTAAAAAATAAAGAAAAAAGAACAATTGCCAAACACTAGGAAACATGACAGGTTTGAGTGAGTGCTTAAACACTGGGGTAGAGACTACTGCTCTGATGTCACACGGCAGCTGGTTCCAAAGTTTAGGGGCGGTAATGAAGAAAGAGTTGTCTCTAACTCTCTTTACGGTCTGAGAAACAGCTAAGCGAGTGACATTAGAGGCCAATTTTATATTATAAAAGCTGTTTCATAAACCCATTTTTATGCATACCATAGCAGTGTCAGCAAAACTGTATTTCATAAATGGTCGAGAAGATTGGACAGTTCACAATGGATTTGCATTGTTCCAGCGCTCATCTGCTTACAAAAACCGCCGGCAAGCTGGAGTGACTTATGCTTTGCTAATGGTTAGCAGTGTTTATGAACTACAAACTCTGCTAAGGGTCGCTCCATAGGCAGAAAACTATTAGAGTCTCTGTCGGACTGGCAGCCAGTCTATTTTTAATAGCTGGTCAGTAGAATGTTGTTCTGTGCCACAGGCCAATACAAGACACCAATTAACACCATCATCAGATTTTAAGATTAGCAGAACGAGGTATCAGTGATAGTATCAGTGGTTGTCCTTGAGGAAGGCCAGCTTAAGATGATGAACCAGAGATAAGATGTTATCACCACATTGATTCTGAAAACTTAATTTGCATTTTCTTAACCTCGCCAACACAGAAGAGAGAAAAAAAGGATACCAGTGATAAACCGCTTCGTCTCCATCAAAACTCATCATAATATCACCGGTTCCTGACCTTGCCACTTTTCATCCTGGTGACCTAAGATGATGAACCAGAGATAAGATGTTATCACCACATTGATTCTGAAAACTTAATTTGCATTTTCTTAACCTCGCCAACACAGAAGAGAGAAAAAACGGATACCAGTGATAAACCGCTTCGTCTCCATCAAAACTCATCATAATATCACCGGTTCCTGACCTTGCCACTTTTTATCCTGGTGACCTAAGATGATGAACCAGAGATAAGATGTTATCACCACATTGATTCTGAAAACTTAATTTGCATTTTCTTAACCTCGCCAACACAGAAGAGAGAAAAAAAGGATACCAGTGATAAACCGCTTCGTCTCCATCAAAACTCATCATAATATCACCGGTTCCTGACCTTGCCACTTCTCATCCTGGTGACCTAGCAGATACATGTACATTTTGTAACTATTCTCACGGGGCCTGTGTATCCATACATCCAGGTTTGATCCTCTTTGCTGAGACCTTGAAGACAAGCTAACTCCTTCCCAAGAGTAACTTGGTCCAATTCATAACATACATTCTCTGTGAAAGGCCATTTTGCGTCGGTGTGTTTAAAGGTAGAGTAAACCATTTGTCCAGAAAGCATTCTTTATCAAAAAACTTCATCAAAAGACTGTTTCATTGAGTAAAACGATAGAATAAAAGTAATGAAGTAAAATAGTGGAGTGAGACAGTGGAGTGAGACAAATTGAGTAAAATACTGGAGTAAACAAAGGAGTGAAACAATGGAGTAAACAATAAGAAAAAAGCATTAAAGTAAAACAATGGAGTAAAATTATTTAAAAAACAATGGAGTAAAATAGAGTGAAACAACGAAGCAATACAATGGGGGTAAAACAATGGAGTAAAACAGAGTCAAACAATGAAGTAACAACAGTGGGGGTAAAACAGTGGAGTAAAATAGAGTCAAACAACGAAGTAACAACAGTGGGGGAAAACAGTGGAGTAAAATAGAGTCAAACAACGAAGTAAAAAAAATGGGGGTAAAACAGTGGAGTAAAATAGAATCAAACACGGAGTAACAACAATGGGGGTAAAACAGTGGAGTAAAATAGAGTCAAACAACGAAGTAACAAAAGTGGGGGAAAACAGTGGAGTAAAATAGAGTCAAACAACGAAGTAACAAAAATGGGGGTAAAACAGTGGAGTAAAATAGAATCAAACACGGAGTAACAACAATGGGGGTAAAACAGTGGTGTAAAATAGAGTCAAACACGGAGTAACAACAATGGGGGTAAAACAGTGGTGTAAAATAGAGTCAAACACGGAGTAACAACAATGGGTTAACCCTTCAGCACCTGCACACAACTTCAACATAAGTCATTTACTCACTGAACCGGCAGGGAAAAGCCACCGGTTTTAATGCAGTATCTAGAAATCTTGATACAATTTTCGTTGTGATTATTTTTTGTCTTTACATGTTTGGTTTATTTTGTAAAGGATAAAATTATCTTTCAAATGATTTACACATTTTTGTGTTTGCTTTTACTAATTTGAAGCTTTGAGCTTGTAAAGATAACGACACAACAACTAAATTAGTTAGCCTGTAATGGATTGCATTAGCGTTGTACGGAAAGTTGTGCATACAACTTTTTCAACTGTAGCGTCGTTTCAAACCAGAACAAAATGTCAAGAAAGTGATTGAAATAAATCAAACCATACCTTTGGAAATGACCAACAAAGTCTTTAGTATTTACAGATAATAATTGTATTCCTTTGGAGTGTAAATTTATTTGCAATGATGTATAAAAACATCGCAAATGCACAACGAAAATTAAGGATTGTTGCCGTCCGCTGTGTACATTATTGTGTGTAAAATGCATTGTACATACAATACGGTCTGTACTACACGGAGAAACTAAATCGCTGTGACTTTGATTTCCGACCTTTGAACCGTCGGAAGTGGATCATTCCATTTTTTTCAATGGTGACCATAGGTTATATTTGGGCCAACGTGGTCCTCAGATCACGCTCTATCTACGGCTGTTTAGTGTGATCCGCTGGCATGTGTAAAACTCGAGATACAAAGTGTTTTGCAATCTAAGGCGGTTTCAGGCGGGTCAGTGAGTAAAAGGCCGGGCGGTTTCGGGCGGTACAGTGACTAAAGGGTTAAAACAGTGGAGTAAAATAGAGTCAAACACGGAGTAACAACAATGGGGTAAAACAATGGATTAAAAGAAAATGAAACAACAGAGTAATAACATTGGGGTATGGAGTGAAAAAGGCACGTGTTTTAAGGAATCTTTGTTCTCATGGCTTTGTCAAGTCAAGGTTTCTTAGTGTCATTGGTACTCTCAACGAAAAATGATTCCGGCAAATACGAGAAAATAATCCTGTCAGGCTGGACTGTTAAAACATGTTTTTTGAAGGCTGCACGTCGTCGTCCATTCCCTATGTTTGCAGAATTTGACATAACTAGGTTAAAGAAGTCACTTATTCTGAATCTACAAATAGTCTGTTGATTTGAGTTCCTCTCAAAATCTCACGGTTAACCGAACTGAGCTTGTCTTGGCGTTTGTTTGGATGTGTAACATGATTGACGTATATTGATCTTTGTATGTTTTGAGCCCCCCTCCCCAACTCCAGAGTGGTTCAAGAGCCATCTCCAGAGTTTTATTTAATCCGTCGAATCAACAACTGCCAATCAAAGGGGGGAGATGTGTATCATAATGAACCCATCTTGGTTTTTTTCTCATTGGAATCAGTGTGATCAAATGGAGGCAGGAAGGGCAGGTTAGTCTGGTTGCTTTTTGACCTAGTGAGAGCTAGTATGCCTTATTGCTATTAAAGACAGGTAACATAACCAAATGGAGGCAGTAGCTTTCCTTGTAGGTCAACCATTTGGCAAGCTATTTGGATGTGTTTTCAACTTGAGTACCTTAACCATTTGGCATCGGCTGATGTGTATCTACGAACATATTTTTTGAGCCAGCAAACGGGTGACGTTGAAACACATCATTGTGCAAAATCGGAATACCAGAACAAAGGTCGCGCGGATATTCCACTGCTGAGTGTGCACTGAGCACGCACACGCCGTCTAACGCTTCATTTCACCCACACAAAGAGAAAACATAGTCTTGACTATTGTGCGGTGGTTGTTGTGTAATCCCCGATTCCAGACCTTTGTCCTTTTGTTCCAAGAAGAGGATTACGGGACATCGAGAGGCTTCCACCATTGTTCATTCCTTGTATTTTAGCTGAATGGAGGTAAGTCAGAGTGAACTGGGGATCCAGTCATGGTTTCATGTTTAGTACCAATCCTATGCCGTAGCTCACAGCTGAGGTTTTGCAATTCATGGTACATGTATTTGACATTTTCTCAATAAAGAAAACAAAAATCGCCGTGCTTTGAAGAGAATCTTTGTTCAATTTATAAAAAGAATCTTTGTTCTTTTGGCTTTGTCAAGTCAGGGTTTGTTTGTGCCAGCGGTACTCCCAAAGAAAAATGATTCCGGCAATTGTTTCAGAGAAAATAATTATTCTGTCAGGCTGGACAGGAAAAACTGGAACATTCCTGACGGCAAGTGGTTAAGCCCATTTCACTCTAGATGGAGTTCCCTGGAAGATGTGGTTGACATTTTTACACTTGAATTGCTAACCCTGGCAGACTCCCGGGAAATAGCTACACCTGCTTGGGTTGAGCAAGATAACCCGGGGTAGGCATACTAAAGGCCTCTTCACACTATCAATGCCTGATCCGTGTCAAACTTAACAGGGGTCAACGCCGTGTTGACTCTGCAACATTTCAACACGATTCAAATCCGCTCTGCTTTTACACTAGCTCTGTGCGAAATCAGCATGTGGGGGTTACATGTGTTACTTTCAACCCCTGTATTGTGTGATCGTTTCACACTTCCAGTGTCCTACACAGATCCAGGCGAAAAACTCCCATACTGCAATACTGCGGATGGCACCACGCACTCAACAGGGATCGAAAAATAAACTGTGAGTGTTCCCACTCTGGATTCTGACACGTGTTGGAATTCTCGATCGAGATCGAGAGCTCTCAACCCACCTCCCAACCAGGGTTGGGTTTGACACCGATCAAGCGCTTTGCATGGGTCAACACCATATTGAAATGTTGCAGTGTGAAAAGGTCAGTCAGACTTACACGGATCGGACCTGTGTCCAACACAGAGATTTTTCATAGTGTGAAAAGGCCTGGTGTGTTTATTCTTCTGACGTCAATTGTATCAAGTGTAAAACAAACGGGGCGTGCAGTGGGGGGGGGGGGGGGGGTGGTTTATAAGTTCGGTAGTGTGAGAATCAAGTGGAAAAACAGTTGCCAACCGTACGAGGGTTGATTAAGGCCTTATTTACTTCCTTAATTATGTAAAGAATTTCACTCCTTCATTTCCCTCTCATCTCTTCTTGCAGGAACGACTGCTCCTCTCAGTGTTACCACGGCACGTTGCCATGGAGATGAAAGCGGACATTGCCAGCAAAAGAGAGGACATTCAATTCCATAAAATCTACATTCAGAGACATAGTAACGTCAGGTAAAAAAAAATAAAAAAATCCCTCTCCACTACTCACTTCCCCTCATTTCCGGAACAAATTATCAATAGTTCCCCGCAGCATGCATTCTTGTTTATTTTTCTCTCATACGCCTTAAACACACGGTTGTTTTTCTGTCCCTCTTCTGCGTAGCCCCTAAACAACCCTCAGCAAACCTTGTGGCTGAATATTATGCAAAGCACGCAGGGCATATCCTGTCTCTTTCATTGCTCGTGTTTAGTTTAATTTGATTGACTTGTAGTTTTCCAGGTTGTTTATTAACATGAACTTAGGCTGGTACATCATGCAGGTTTTTTATTTTTATTTTTATTATATATTTGAAATTGATCAAAGAATGATTAATTTGTTGTTGTTGGATAAGAGATTTGCTAGAATTGTGTTAAAAACAAACCTTGACAGACCTGGAATGTCATCTTTGATAGGGCGAGGACATTTTCATTTTGAAAAGGGCACTTTCATTAGAAAATTTGAAAGTCTATGGGAAACTTTTGATAGGGAGCAAAGGCCCGGCGTGATTTGCACAGTCATGTTTCTGTAACTACACTACTTCTGTTTTCTTTTCAGATTTATAAATACATGTACATTTTTTTAATACTAAAATTGAACCCTGGAATTAATAATAATAACAAGAAACACATCAACGTATGGGTAAAACATCCAAAATAATGATAGCTTTATTTATTAATGGTAGCCATGCCATCTCGGAGATGATTTTCAGTGGGCCATCATAAAGCAAATTGATTTAAAAATTACATACAAAATTACAGAAGTATTTAAATAAGTTACCATAGATTTTCAAAAGTACTGCTGTTTGTATGTTGTTTTAAGATTTGGGCTGAACTGTTGTAGCTTTGGATAACTGCAGCAGTTAGTAAATTTTGTTTCATTATTTCTTAAATTCAAACGCTGTTGTTTTTACATTTTAAGATTACGTTCTAAAAACAAATTAGTATAGTTATATATCCTTTGGTTATTAAAACGACAACAACAATAATTTTACTGTAATTTCTCTTAGTATTCTTTTTGCAGACATAGAGGGCTTCACTAAGCTGTCGTCCCAGTGTACAGCCCAGGAGCTTGTCAAGATACTCAACGAGCTGTTTGCCCGCTTCGATAAACTCGCTCAGGTAAGCTGAACATTTACTCCAAGCAACTCACTTTTTCTACCTCTTAAAGTTTCCGATTGGTGAAGACATATGCCTGTGAGTTTTTTTCACAGGACTTGGGGAAAGTACTGAGTATACAGTGCTTGTATGGGCAAAAACACATACAATACACTTCATGTGCGTCATGGTACAACCATTTTTGTCACATTATAAATAATTCAACAGCATGGTGATTCAAGTCAAAGAGATATAGATCAAGTATTGAATCCTCTCAAGATAAAGAAATAATCCAAATTTCAGTTGAACGCACTATACAGGATTGGTAAGGCTGATAGCTCAGTGTTCTTACTTTGTCTGATTCAATATATATACGTGAAAAAAAAAAAACCTGTGAAAATTTGGGCTCAATCCGTTGTCCGAGTCAGGAGAAAATAGTGAAAAACCGTGCACACTTTTCAGCATTGAAAACACATTGTCCTTAATTTTGATTGTTACAACTGAAATCGGCTGTTTTTAGGTTTTCAGATACAGTTTTCTCGAATTTGACAGCATTTGAGAGGGAAGTATTTCACAGAAAAATTGGTTCTAGTATTAACTTCGTAAACAGTATTTGCTTTCAGACTGAAACTGAACAATAATGTTCTTTACACTTACCAATCCTGTATAGTGCGTTTAAAGATGCTAGGTTCGATATTTGGTCAATTTGACCCCCAAATTTTTATCTATATTTTAAATAGCTAGTTTTTTAGATTCAAAAAAGTTACAAGCTTTCATTGAAGGTATTAGACGAAAAAATCGGCCAATGATAAGTAGTAATTAATTAAAAACTGAAAATGATTTATGGTTGGGATCCTGACATTAAATCACGTCCATCAGCCATGTACAAACAGTTGTCAATGTTACATGTATTTTGTGCATTGTCCATGGCATATATGAAAGTGTTTGTATGTTTTTCGTTTTGAAACAGCATCGTCTGTCAAAAATCCTTCAGCGGAAAAAAAAACGGAAACAAATCTTTCTTTCGGATCATGCAATTTTAATAGTTATCACCACATTCAGTTTGAGTGGGATTTTATAATGACATTTCTTGAAACGATTTGACCAAGCAGAAGCTCAGGGAGAAAATGTGACAAAATAGGACGGGCTATTTTCTTTGATGCGTAACAAGTACGTCAGCTGTCATTGTGCGTCAATACAGACGTGATTGACAAATAGCCGCTTGGTATAAGCTTTGAGATTTGACAAAGCCTAACAGGCATTTTAATCTGGTGATATGTTTTACTGTATTATATTACAAGAATATTAATAAAACGTGCCAGTGTCTATGTGTTCACCTCTGAGGCACCATCAGTGCGTGCGTCCGAGAGTGTCATGTGACTTGGCGTTTGGAGGCTAAGAAGGTAACGTTAAACCCCGTGCAGAGTGAAAAGCTAATCTCCGGAGTTGACCACGTTACGAAGGTTCTCAGGTACTATCCACATCGTGCAGGTTAATGGATGATGTGATTCCTGACTTGAACCATGGCGCGGTCAAAGGCTAACAGGCTAACAGGCACAAAGTGTACACATCTTGCATTTTGTGCAGATTTCATAGTACCATTTTTGGGGGGGGGGTAAATGTTTCCATATGAAGTGAGGGGAAACATTTAAACTTAGTTTAAGCTGTTATTTTATTTTTGTAGTTCGACTTGTTTATTCATTTTATTTTTTATTTTTTTTATTTTTTTTATTTTTTTTTTTTTTTTTGGGGGGGGGGGGAATTGGATGTTAGGAAATGCTTCAGTTCAGTGGTGTAACCTGACATCTTCATTTTGGGGCGGGGGTGGGGGCAAGCAGGGGCAATTTTTATTATTGTTATTTATTTAAAAAATTTTTATTGTTATATATATATTTTTTTATAAATAAACTTTTCAATTATTGTATTATTTTTTGGGGGTGGGGCTATTTAATGTATTGAACCATTCATTTGTGCATTTTTTAAATCTTATTTGGGGGGTGGGGGTGGGGTAAGGGTTCTAAGCTCCCCCACCCCCACCCCAGCCCCCCTCTGGTTAGAGCAGCCAGCTAAATTGTCTGAACATCTGATGTATTAGATGAACCACCAGCCAGCCTTTCCTTAATATCCCATGCTCTAGGTTTGTCTTCGACCATCAGAAGACACGAGTGTACTCTCACAAATAACTTGCATCCCTTCACCGCTGTCTTGCCATTACCAAGCTGCAGGTGGACAGCTTTATGAAATTTTGCCTAAATTGGGGCTGAAATCTTTCCATTAACCTTTTCATTAACTGATAGTTTCTATAAATACTCTCGCCATGATATCACCTTATATAATAAAAGCCCTCCCTCGCTTGATTTGATTGAAAGCCATGTGTACACGCGCCATTCTCCAAATTGCACATTAAGGTTTTGGGTTTTTTTTTTAACCAAGAGTGCATTGTTTTGATGCATTGAATTCGGGTCGGATGGCCTGCGGGGATCATATGTTTGGAAACATTGCGAAGGAATTACGTTTATACATTATGCACGGACACACTTGTCAATGGTACGATGTGGCCTCCGTGCAATTAGGTTAATCAAAAGAACACGCACACAAGGACACTATCTAGGGTAAGTTTTCTAAAACATCAGTGCGGATAATCTCTTTCGAAAACATCCCGAAGCTTTGCTGGTACCCAGAAGGACTCAAAGGGATTAGTTTAGAAGATTTTAAAGGAAGGGTACATAATTCTTGTTTGGAATGATTTATTCCCACCCCCAAAAAATAAGTAAATAAAATAAAATAAAATAAAATAAAATAAAATGAAATAAATAAACAAATAAATAGATAAGTCAAACAAAAAATGAAAATCGGACAAAGCAAGAAGAAGAAAAAAGAAAAAAAACTTTTTATTAGAAATTGGTACTTGTGTTTTTATCTGTGTTCACTTTTGAGCATATCAATCCCTCTGTCCACCTTAACCAAAGAGTCCCTATACACTTATGTCTTCAAACCAACATAATTACGAAAAACAGACCATGTAACCAATGACATCACATGTTTACAAAAGAGCCACAGAGCCTGGACTTCCTGCAGGCACAATTTGTACAAAGCTCAGTGGAGGTAGACAAAGCTTAAATTTTATGAACATTTCATCAAATTATTTGGGTTTTTTTTTTCTCATCTTAACTTCTGATGTGAAGAAAGGGGGCACCTCAAATTTTGTTAAGCTGTAAACTTCACAATTCTTGATTTATTTGGGATAAGTGTGATACAAAATGTAAAAATTTCTCAGATTATCGATGATGATGTCTTGCCTGCCTGGAAATGCCCTGGAATGTACAAGGTCAGTTTTTTTTTTGTAGACAAGGTGACATGATCTGTAAGCGTTTGGATTTCTTGGCTTTCTTGGCGGTTCTGATTTTTGAGGTTGTTTCAAGCGCCGTACCAGTTCTTTAATTCACAGTTCAGACAAGCAAGCAATTTAAAAGCTTAGGAATGATCTTATCAGACGTCAGATTTTTTTTTCCTTGAGGATGAAGAAAAGCTTTCAGGAGATAGAGTACAGGACATCCAACGAGATTTATTAAAACTTTAAACAGAACTGCCACCGTGAAGTTAATTACATATTTCTAATTGTAGTCTTTGCTAAAAGCTGTTTTTGCATGGTGCGTTTCTTTTTTTCCCCCTAGCAGGTCTAAGCATACTTAATAAATGAAAACAAAATCTACCCTTTTTTGCGATACAAAAAAAATCACATTCTATCATATTTAATGAAATTAAGCAATTTGGTATTAACTAGTTATGAGTGATCTTGCATTTTTTTATTTTATTTTTTTGTGTATCGGGAAGTTGTTTTCGCACCAGTCCGGAGTCCCCATGTATCCATTTTGTGGGTTACATGTGTTTTATACATTTCTTATTAATAATGTTGTTCCCTGTACTGGTTGCTAATGCAGCATGCCAACTTACCTCTTGTCACTGGGCACAATCAGTGGTCTAGTGGTTCAAATGTCTGAGGGTCTCCGGAATGTGGGGGTTATGGGTTTGATTCCCCCCCCCTCCCCCCGCGAGTAGGCTGTGGATGTTGTTCCCCCACAGGAGAGGAAAAGTGTGAACATTAGTGTCAAGGAAAAACAAAATTGCACTTTTTATTCCTGATGCAATGATAAAATCAATTAAATACCCATGACTATCTGCTATTCAGTAAAAACAACTAACATATTTATCAAGACTATCCATTTTTAATGAAGTCCCTTTCGATTTTGACACAGTGTCTCCTTGATCAGTGTACGAAAACAAACAAAACCCATAAACCAAGATTGGCGGACAGAATTTGATAAACCCAGATCAAATATTGAGAGAGTCAACAATCACGAGAGGGGTTGCCACGGTTACAGTGTCAAATAACACATCTTGATATCTTAAAAATTAGCAGTTATGAGACGCAGAACGGAAATCGGGACGGTAAACATACAGAGCTGTGAGGGAGCCCATTTTATAGGATTAAATCAAAATATTTTGATTTGGACCGACTGGGTTCTCAGTTTCATCGCTTCCATGGGACAACAAAAAAAGAATATCCCCCTCGATAAGTTTTGTGCTGATGGAAATTTGAGAGGGATTTGAGGATCCGGAATTTGATGCTCTGTATTGCCAAGGAAATTGTTTTGAAAACAATCAACAATGTTGGGAAAATATTGGCTTCCAGCTTGTTTGTGTTGGGGGAAAATTAGTTCACAAATTGACCCAGTTCAGTGGCATGAATATCCCTTGCGTCGGGCCAATTAGATACCATTGAGAACAAATTAACATTTGCTGCCACCATCTTGGTCATGTGCCCTGCATACACTGACTATAACGACTACTGATTTTTGTGTATACCAAAGAGGGATCTGACTATTCTAACCATCGAGACTCACTTTGGTTCCATATGGGAAGAAAAGAAGATGTCAACTTGATTATAATTCCCTTAATATCAATCCTTCATGCTTGGATCTCTATGTTATTAGCTCACTTATAATATATTCATATTTATTGAAAACAAATTAAATATATTACTTTATGCAAGGCCTCAAATCACATTTCAGAAAATACATAAATCAATGAGTATTTAATACAGAAATTAACAAGCAAAATATCAGCAGTGTGCAGATTTGGCAGTTAAAATCTGTCAAAAAGTAAACAGTTTAAAATTAGAAACGAAAAAAATTAAATGATAAAAGTTGTAATAAAATTTAATAAGACATCGGATTACAGATCCGCAAGGTCAGAAGTAATTGTTTTGCCCATTTTTTCAAAAAGTAAATCATTTAAGAGGGGAGAGGCTACCAGCACATTCACCCTTTGACAGATCCTCTGCATCTGGTTTTTACAGAAGGAAAAAAAACCCAAAGCAAAACATTAAACTGAAATGACAGACAATTCAAGTCTGTTAAAATCTCTCCGAAACAGATCGGTTGATAAAGAAATGATAAATGAATAATTACTAAAATGCTGGCATCAGTGGTAAAGTGACTCCTTAGCCCCCACACCATCATTTCGTCAGAATTTATGATTTCATTAAATTTGTACGCAACTCAGGATGAACAGCTCCCTCGGGTGGTAAAATTTTGCTTACGAAGTCAAAATAGACACTGTGATGTTGACAATGGTGAAGCCGTAATAGAACTCCATCTCCCCTAAAGGAGCATGTAATGTTTCTTCAGTAAGTTTGCGTAAGGCAAGGCGCATGCAGCGACCATATGTCTGCTTATCTAAGAAAGGAACATGCCTTAAAGATGCGCTTTTGGAAGCTGTTGATCTTGAAAATTTCTTGGAAAAAACTTGGATGATGCAGCTTGAGAGCTTGCGGACAACATTGGGCATTTTTTATAGCCTAGTAGCCGCATGTGACCTAATATATGAAATTATTGACCCATTTCACCTGACGTCATCATCACAATAATCTTGGTTGCGCCATTTTGGTGGTCAATGTCACTGAGTTATTCAGTGAAGAGCGCATTTTAGGAGATGCGGCATTTACACGTAAACCTATTGACCACCAAAATGGTGAGCGTGGCAGAGTCGGCGCGTGTGACGTGCATGCAAGGGGTCAATAATAAGCCTCGTGGATGGTCATAGCAGAACTAAGGGGGGTGGCACAGGGGGTACCTGCGAGGGTAGAGGTTGATATTGTGTTTGAAAAAGCCTTCGGAGTGCCACGGCAGCTCGGGGCTGTATACTCCTTAGGGAGCTGAGAAAGATTACAGGAATGTTATTGGCCCAATGACCAAGACACTAATGTAAAGCGCATTGAGACGTTATTGTGAAATGCGCTATATAAGAACTAGTTATTATTATTAATGTTATTATTATTATTATTATTATTATTATTATTATTATTATTATTATTATTATTATTATCATTACTTAAAGGCAAAGTATACCTTTGGTTTTTGGAACCGTACGTTTGCCTTAATGCTATATAATTGTAGATATATACCATAAAACTAACCTGTGTGAATTTCATTTCAAAAGGTGGCAGCGTTTTTGAGATATCGCCAAAAAATCTGGAGCGGTTGCGTTCACGCAGAAGAAGTATCCGTCATTGGAATACACATTCTGAGAAGCGTTACGGCCATAACGCTTCTCAGATTCAAGTTTTTGGGGGATAAAAAGTGATATATTTTTCCGTAACTGCAGTACTTCGAAGTGAAACGTTTCTCAAAATGCATTATACTATCCAAAGCTGCCGTACTCCTTACCAAGTAAGTTTTTATTGCCAAAAATTTTCAGAGTCATTACCAAACGTATGCAATGCCTTTAAGATTTGATATACTTACGATTTGGGAATTAATAACTCATCAAAACAGTTGCAAATAATCAGCTTTATTTTGGTACAAAAAAAAAAGATGATAAAAAAATAATAAGCAGTCTCTGAAACAGCTATTTGAAAAATAATTTAATTTGAACCGTGATTTTTGGGTTTTTTTTCAACTTGGAATTTTGGCTGTGGTGCCACTGACGAAATAATCCCATATAACAAGTACCTTGTTTTTCAAATAAAAAGTATCCATTACCAAAAAAACAAACGATCTTGTCCTTCAGAATGTGAAACTCGAAACTGGGCCTGATTTCATGAAGCCAGTGAGCACACAAATTTGAA
The DNA here is from genome assembly GCA_911728455.2 of Marthasterias glacialis. Classification (NCBI taxonomy): domain Eukaryota; kingdom Metazoa; phylum Echinodermata; class Asteroidea; order Forcipulatida; family Asteriidae; genus Marthasterias; species Marthasterias glacialis. Next base: position 9,429,213 of record OU452238.1, read on the forward strand.
GAGCAGAGAAATATCTCTGGGCCCCCCCCCCTCAATTGATGTCTGTGCCCCCCCATTAGAAATCTGGACTTTTTAGATTAACAATTAGCAGATAAAAACGTTATATTTATAAGCTTTATGTAGCAATTTCAATGTTTCTGGTAAACTATTTTTCTATTTAAATGCAGACAGTGTATTTGTTTTTACCTCTACGCCAGATTATCTTACAAAAATTAGTAAGCAACATAACAAGAGCACCAAAAAGGGGCTTGTTTAGGAAAAGTGAACATTTTAATTGGCCTGAAGTGCCCCCCCATGAAAAAATGGTGCACCCCCTTGTGCCCCCCTAAAATGTTACCCTCGTTTCGCCACTGATAGTTATACCTGCTTGGGAGTGGAGTTGAGCAAAACAACCCTGGGGTTGGTATACTGAGTGTTCATGTCGCCCAGGAAAATTGCATCAAGTGTGAAATGAACATGGGGTTGAAATTTCTCAGGAATTTCCTGGGGTTTTAATTTGTGGGAATCGACTTGGCAGTGTGAATATTTGTACATTTTAACACCCCACTGCCTCGAGGCATTTTGGAAAGAAACCTGAAACCATGCAGTTACACGGAAACCAGTGGTGGGATTGATATTCCTTGCTCCATATGCTTTACTGAATCTATCAAGATCTAGCAAAACAAGGAGATATCGTGTTTGACGATAAGTACATTTGCAAATGGTCTATACTTAAATCATTTGAAAGTGTCGTTTGAAGAGAAGCAACATTCTAGAAAGGAATAACAATTCCACTCCTTTCAATTTCTAAGAAACATGTCTCAGTTGGCGGCAATCGTGGGTTTTTAGCCTTCTAAATATTTCTCTTTTACCCTCCTTGAAGATGAAGGGTAGCTCTTGTCTGCTTTGAAATTGTTTTATTTTTATTTTCACTTTTTCACAACATTGACAGAACACGATCTGGTTGTATCTATTGTTCAGCCGGTTTGTTCCGTCTTCAGTTCCGAGATAGATTTACGATAATGTCTTGCCAAAAGCATTCATGGCTTCCCTGGCGCCATGGTCTCTTTTTTTTTTGATAGGTTTTTTTTTTCCTTCAGAATTTCCAGACGTTCACCTTCACTTAGTTTAGTGTAACACATTACAGTTAAACCGATAATGTGTTTTTATTTCCGATTAGCTCAAGTTAGAATATGGCTAAGCTTTCAATCCTAACAGTGCTCATTGGCTTGCTGGGCCCAATTTCATAGAGCTGCTTAAGCACAAAAAGCAGCTAAGCACAACAAAATTATGCTTACCAGAGTAAAGTTTACCAGCCAAAATAGCATGTCACTGTACAATCTGTGACTGGTATTCTGCTTATTTTTGCTAATGGACTGATGCTTTGTTTTTGTGAGGGCAATGTAGTTTTTTTCCTTTGGTAAAGGGCATCTATATACCTCTATGAGGGAAGTTTAGATTTCTACTGGAACATTTCAAGGGGCACCAAGGCAATCACCAGGGGCGTGGAGACGATTGCCTCCATTGCCTCCGTGGCATATCCTGTCTGGAATCATACAAAATGACAAATAATCTACAGCACAGTTTTCCTGTGCCAGACTGTTTGCCTGATTGACTCATCAGATCGAATGCGTTTGTCAGGTCAATGAACACAACATATAGCAGGCGTTGCTGTTCAACACATGTCTCCTGAAGCTGTCCTAGGGAGAATACCGCGCCAGTGGTAGAGCAAGATGGGCAAAAGCCACTTGAACTCCCAGGAAGGATCTTGTTGGCAATGACCTGCTGCCTAGGCTAGTACTTACATGTAGTAGTACAGTAGTAGAAAATACCATGCCAGCCAAGCTCTGAAGAGAGATAACCCTGTAATTGGTGCAGTCTTGTCGATTATTCACCTACACCTTTGATATACACCTTTGCCGAAGTTGTAGCATGATTTATTGCTTTTCTACACTGTACAGACCTTGAGGTCAGTTTTTGTGCACACTTTTTGGCAGTCTAGGAAATAGTGGCATAGTTTTCAGTTGCCCCCATTTATAGCTCATGTCTGTCACCTCAGAAAGGTACACCCATGTTTTCATTGTCATTTTGGTAAATATAGACCATTTCCAGATCGATGCCAGTTCATAAAGGCTTTCTATGAAATCAGGGCTCACGCTTAGCACAAGCCCGGCTGTAAAGTAAAAACCGTTTTGGGCTAGTAAAAACCACTTCTCAACTTGCCCTGTGGGCTTCTAAAAACTGTGCAACTTTACTTGTTTATAATGCTCATACTTCTTCCTTTTCAGATGTGAATAATACGTTTTAAAAATGTGTTAATTTATTTTTGTGAGTGTGTGAACTTCATTTGACTGTTAAACTGGTTGTGATTGCTACCATTAGTATCAGAAAGATACATTTATGACAATACATGTTTAAAATTTGGGCAACAAAAACTTCCTGGGGGCAAGTAAAATGCACAGTTTACTATCCCCTTGGGCTACTTTACAAAAAGCTTAAGCGCAAGACCTGGAAATACAGGCCTGAAACTTCACTGAGGCAACAGAGGCAATTGCCTCCATGTCCTGGTCACTGCCTTGGTGCCCCTTGAAATGTTCCAATAGAAATTACAATTTCCTCACAGAGGTGCCCTTTACCATGGAGAAAATGCCTCGATGCCCTTGCCCTTTTAAGAATGAAGCAATCGGGTCTGAAAATGTCAGGCACTGCCTTGTTAGCAATGTTATGTGTAATTTGTTAAAAGTCATGTTTTCTTTGAAAACAGCTCCTGTTGCTAGACTTTCCTCATGTCTATTTTTTTTAATACTACATGAATTTGTGCCGTAATTGTTCGTAAAAAAGTTTACACTGCTGAATTACATAAAGAAATACCATCAGGAAACCTAAATTTTGCAAAGCACTTCTAAATCTAAACTTAAATTTAATTTTGTAAAAAAATTCCAGCCGTAAGAAGAAAGTCAGGATGATAAATTTATATGGAATTCACCAAAGAAGTTTCTGTATGTAAAAGAAGCTGTAAATAGCCTATGGAAAAGTGTCAACGGGAAGATTGTGTCAGTGCCTTGAGAGGAGGCTAGCTTTTGTCAGCAATGCATCACCAAACTCCTGATCCTCAATTCATAAACACAGCTGTCTCAAGGCATCCAGTGATTTTTTTTGTGACTGTCTACCTCCCGTCTTTCAGCAGTCGGCGAAAAAACTGAGCGGGGTTCGCCGTCTTTATCTCCATGAGTGACCCGCTAACGTCCTTAATGAAATTACCAACAACTGGGTCACAGGAGCACCAGCATGCTGCGCTTTCTTTGCTCTGGCAGAATTAAAATGTCAAGGAGTGCAAAATTGCTGATGGCTGGGCAGGGGGTTGGGTGGTTGGGGGGGGGGTTGAATTGATATGAAGATAGGAATCTTGAACCTAACATTGCTTTAAAAAATAATAAATACCTCACTGAATGTGGCATGGAATTTTTGTCTGTAGATAAGTTTAATTAATTCATGGTACAGACACTTAAGTGTAACCAGACATTTTCTGGTAGTATACAGAGTAGATGTAGAGGAGGTGATATCCATCGCGTGACTTCGACCCACTTTAGGTGTGGCGTTTTAAAGAGAAATGCTGGGACAGTTGACAAATTGACACTATTGCCTTCTCAAACCTTAAAGAGACCATAGATAGTTGTTTGGAAATGGCTGCCACACTTGCCATATTCCAAATCTTCCTTAGAGGTTATTGTGACGTATGCAAACAAACAGCTTACCATGTTTTGCCAGTTTTCTACCATTCAAAGTCCACTATGTCTCGGGTATTGGTGACTATTAGAAAATCGATGTTATTCAAGGGTTAACCTCTGGGGTTGTGTCAGTGTAACCTCCGGTTCAACTCTAGGTCATCCCTTGGTCACTTCTGGGTCAGATCACCTCTGGGTCACCTGTAGGTCACCTCTGGGTCATGGCTTGGTCACTTCTGGGTCAGGTCACCTCTGGGTCACCTCTAGGTCACCTCTGGGTCACCCCTGGGTTTCTTCTGGGTCACCTTCAGGTCACCTCTGGTTCACCTTTGGGTCATGGCTTGGTCACTTCTGGGTCAGGTCACCTCTGAGTCACCTCTCGGTCACTTCTGGGTCATCCCTGGGTTTCTTCTGGGTCACCTTCAGGTCACCTCTGGTTCACCTGTAGGTCATGCCTGGGTCACCTCTAGGTTGACTCTGAGTCACCTCTGGGTCACCTCTTGGTCATTTGTGGGTCACTTCTAGGTCACCTTGAGGTCACCTCTTGGTCATCTCTGAGTTATCCCTAGGCCACCTCTAGGTCACCTCTGAGTTACCTCTAGGTCACCTCTTGGTTGTGTGTTAGTCACTTCTGGGTCACCTTGAGGTCACCTCTGTGTTATCCCAGGGTATCCGCTGGTCACCTCTGGGTTACTTTTGGGTCACATCTGGGTCACCTCTGGGTCATCCTTGTCACCTCTTAGTCACCTTTGGGCCACCTATGGGGATCACCCCACCGCAGAAAAGTGTCCCCACTTTTCAGGGGTGTGAGAATTCAGCTTTTAAGCTGATTTCAGCTTCTTCTTTTTTTTAGATTTTAACTCTGAATTTCAGCTTTTTGTACACCTGCTCTGTACAAAACTATAGGAACTTTGGAAATTTCAGCTTTTTGCTAGCTGTTTTCAGCTTCTTCTTTTTGTGGCCACTCACACCACTGACTTTTAACATTTTAGTACTTTTACTCTTGGTAATGTTACATTGAGAATAACTGCTGATTGGTTGATGTTTCTCTTGATTATTCCAGGAAAACCACTGCTTGCGTATCAAGATTCTCGGTGATTGTTACTATTGTGTGTCAGGCCTCCCAGATCCCCGCCCTGACCACGCCCACTGCTGTGTAGAGATGGGATTGGATATGATTGAAGCCATATCGTAAGTCTTGACAAAACTTTCTTCTTTCATCATTCACAGTGGAGTAGATTTATTTTCTTGACAGATACATAGGCTCTGGGTGCACCACTGGTCATGTTTCATTGATTAAGTATCATAAATATGGCTGTTGAACATCTGTGAAGAAGCTGATACCTGTTTGTGACTCCAATGCATAACTGATTATCAGCTGTATGTTACCAACCATAAGGGTCAAAGTTGAATGTTTTTAAATGGAGAGGCCAGTTTCTAGCATCTTGCGATAAAGATGCTAGGTTCGATTTCTGGCCAATTTGACCCCGATATTTAGATTTGAATTTTAAATAGATATTGTTATAGATTTTTTTTTAAAGTTATAAGCTTTCAATTATGGTATTGCACAAAAAAAATCGGCCAATGAAAAGTGGCAGGTCATACAAAACTGAAAATGAATTATTGTGTACAAACAATTTTGCATGGTACATGTATTTTGTTCATTGTCTGTGGCATGTGCAAACGTTTTTGTATGTTTTTTGTTTTTGAAAAAAGCAATCATCATCTCTCAAAATTCGATCCGAAGAAAAAAATAAGAACAAACAATTTCTTTCTCTGAAAATTGGGCCATACAAATCAAACCCACACTTCCTGATTTCATTAAAGAAAATAATAATAACTATAAAAACACAAAAAAATACAGAGGATAATTCACCCATTGTTATTCAAACTAATTTAATAAAAAATTTATTCCAACTATATTCTGACGTTTCCTTCATGTATCTATTTACATCTTCGCAACTATTTTCCAGATTTTGTTGACATTCTTAGAAGTCACCTTCAGCCACATCCATCCCCTTCAGTTATAAATAATAATTATAATAATTACATATCTGACCAAAAGACACCCAAGGCGAACATAGAGAAAATGAGCGGTACATCCATCCCCTCCAATTATCGTTTGTCTTCTGCATCATCTGATCCTCTTCATTAACTTCTGTGACTTTTTAGAGGGAAAATATATATAAACTATATTTGGAAGACTGACCCTGATCCTGCTTATATCGTCTTCAGTTCTCTATTTTCTTTGTCATTCTCGCATCATCATTTTCCTCATCTTCCGTCTTACAATCCATCTTCTTGTCCATCACGTTTTTCTCTGTGTCTCTTTTCTTCTGCCCATTTCATCCTTCTTCTTGACTTCCTGTCATTCGTCTCTTCATCCGTCTCTTTCCTCCCTCCTCCTTAGCGTCATCCATCTCTATTTAAATAATTTTTTGTTCCAGTTTTGTAGTCTCATTTCATCCTCCGTCCGTTGCATTAATTTCTCTTGCTCATTAAAACAAAAAATGGGGGTCACTCTAATCTTTTCTTGCAAATCGCTGTTTGCTTTTCTTTAATCGAAAATTATAATCAAACCGGTATTATCGCTCATCTGTGGGAAAAAGTTTCATGCTATAAAAATTGTCAAGTAATAACCACAAGGGAAAGTGACTGGGTAATTATAAATCAATTTTGGGGGTGAATAAAGAAAAATTGACTCGAGTGAGATTTGAATCTTCAACCTCCTGGTCATAAAAATGTCTAAAATGTCTAGAAATGTCTCTAAACGACATCAAATTTCTGTTTAGTTGGGGTTGGAGGATTTGCCACCATAATATTGTCTATTATTCATCCATAATTGCATTTTGTGTTTGTGAGAGTTGTAGCTGTTGCTAAGTCGTGATTTACACGTACGTGGGTGGTGCCAACGCTTCATGTAAATACAGACTCTCCGTTCTAGATTTTATTGGGGTGAACAAATGGACATTTTTGCAGATGTTAACCTCAAGTGGCCACTGGAGAAAAAACAAGTACATTGTGCACACAAAGCAGGCATAAAAGTCAAACTACATTGTGCATTTTCATGTATGAACTTGTGAAAGTACAGCATCAAAATGTCACAACTGAATTAATCAAAAATACATCAATTTCTAAACTTTTTTTTCCAGATTTTTTCGTGACAATCACACCCCAAGTGTTTGATATAACGGAAATTGTATTTCATGGAATGTTTTTTAGTGCACACCTGGAAAACAATTTTCACTTTTTGTTTTTTTAACTGTGATGAAATAAATACAATTGAATTGAATTAAATTGAATTCAATTGAAAAATTTGATCAACTGTTCTCATAATGAGTTAAAAAATACTAAAATGTTAAACGTTTAGGAACAAAATAGATTTTTTTTAAATAGTTAATTTCAGGTGAATATCAGAATATTTCAGAATACATAAATTATATGATATCACTTTTGTAATATATCATTTTTATAAAGGGATGAATATGTCAAAATGAAAACTCGGTCAATCATTTTTGTACACATTCAGTGATCCAGTGCGATTAGCATTTTTTACCAAGTTTCCAGACCTAAATTGTAATACTTTGGTAATTAGCAAGAGCAGCATATACCTTCCTGATTTCCTTTATACATTGAAACACATAGCGCTGGCGTGGTGTCAAATGTTTGTGGTATGACTTTTGCATTTTAACAAACTAGTGCTGGATCATGTGATCTGTTACAAGTCCCTTTAATAATAATAATACGCAGTTCTTATATCGCGCTTTATCACACCCAATGGGCGTCTCGAAGTGCTCAGTGTTTTACCTGCAAGGTTTATGTGGAGTTACATTTTGAAGTATAAGACCTGTTCCTTTACATAGCACCATGAAACGGTTTACATAGCACCATGAAAAGGTGCTGTGGCGAACTCTGAAGCCAATCAAACCAGAAACACCGGGGTAAACCCCTTCTCTTTGCGATAAGTGCACTGGGTTCTTTTACGTGCATTACCCAACACATTGGACCTATGGCTTTACGTCCCATCCGAAGGACGCAGCAATAATGGTTAAGTGTCTTGCTTAAGGACACAAGTGTCACGACTGGGACTCGAACCCACACTCTGCTTATCAGAAACACCAGAGCTTGAGTCCGGTGTTCTCATCCCCCCTCGGCCACAACATGCCACTGATGCATCCCTGTGCATTGTTTTGTTTAAGAAAGAGTTCAACTTTTGAACGCTGTGCAACTAATCGGATTATCTGGAGTCGTCACTTCGTGAAACTGACGGCATTGTGTGACTGTTGTCCACAGGGTAACACCAGAGACTTGCACTTGTATCACGCCTCATAAATGTTTATAACTAGACAACCTTGTCCCCAGTGGTCTGACCCTTCCTCCTGTCACACCACCCTGGTATTTAAATGATTTTACGCATCACTGATATTGCACCAGAGCATGAAATATGGATCCTCAGGGACCTGAGTTTCAATAAATCAAGTTTCAGAATGAAAAGAATTATTTTTTTTTATTTATATTTTTAAAGATGAAAAAAAATCCTAATTGTACATTTTCGTTAAAGTGAAGATATATCTGACTGAAGTATATGATCTACCTACCCCATTGCCAAGGCATAGAATCCCAGATTCTCAAGATTAAAAAGAAAGAAAAAAAGAAGGAAAAAATGGGGAAAAAAGAAGAAAACAAAAACATCCAGGGTTGGCTACTATGGGAACAAGGTTATTTTCTGGGTCGCCAAAACTACAGGTTACCAGTTAAATCTCCCATGACCCCTATATATGTACTTGGACAACAGAGTACCAACACAAATGTAATAACAAATCAGAATTTAAGAACCATGCGCAAATGCATCTCGGCAAAACTAATTAATCCAAGTGGGTTTTCCAGGATAGTCAGCTACTAACAATCTTCCCCAAGTTTATAAAAGGCTTTCCCACACATGTTAATACTGTACATAATAAAGTGAGTTTATTCAGGGAGAATTTTGATTTCAGAGTACCAGTGAAGGGCCGACTGATTTCCCTAGATAACTTTCATTAGGGCACAGACTGACCACAAATTAGATTCAGAGAGATTTGAAGCGTGACTTACTCTCAGCCAAGATCATGTCCCCAGAATCTTAGATATTATTTTTATCGCCAAAACAAGCAAAAATGTTTACAGAAGATGTTTCTTGCAACTTTAGTATGAACTCGGGCCCTGAAAACAAAGTACCAGGGAGCATTGATAATGATATGATAATGCTGAGTTTCCTTGGCGAATAATGAATCCTTAAATGGACATCGTGAAAGAGTTTTAAGTCGTGCAAAGAGTGCCTGGCTTCATAGGCTCAATAGATATAGACCTTTCTATTGTTGATAAACAAACCCCGCTGGTTGGCACGTACAGCCAAATGTAGCAAAACATTCAAGTCTTGTTGACAGACATTGTGATTAAATTCAACATTTTTTCAAACTGTCTATTCAAAGAAAATGCATTCAATTTTTTAGTGGTTGGTTTGTTTCCAACAAATTCTAAACATTTTTTGAATGTTTGTGAAACATTTTTGCAAACTGTGATTATCTGTTTTTGCTTTGCATTGGTGGCTCCTGGTAGTTTCTCCATCTTGGTTGGCAAAAAATCGGGCTGTGATATTGCAAAAGAAAGGTCTATTCACTAGCACTCTCCGTGACGTTGACAAATTCATATGCATGATGAGATGCAAATGATGTAAAGGAAATATACTTGTTCCTTATACAAACTAGGTTAGGAGGCCTGTGGCATTGTTGATTTATCTTATGCATGAATGGCTTGCACTGGATTCGCCTTATAATGTTGGTCATCCATGGAGAGATTTTATTAAAAATCTAGGGGTGAACATAAATAATGCAAAAAAATCTTTCAATTTTCTTAAGACGTTCCCACGAAATTGTATTCTGAGGATCCTTGGTGAGGTTTTTCGTATGTGGGGAGGGGAAAGATATGGACTCTTTTTTTAAGCTTTTCTTTTTTTAAAGGCCCCATGAAATGTAAGTTTGTTCATGCATCTCTTAAAAATGCACCTTTGTGTCCCATTCAACCTTATTTTAAATTTCATTTTGCCGTTTTCAAGGGTGTTTTTGTGCCATTTTTGGTTTTATTCGAATGCAAATGTCCATATTCTTGAGCAAAAGTGTGATGTTATATCAGGCAGAAACCACAATTTTGGATTAAGCTTATGTACAAAAAGTTGACAGAATTCAGGATATTTCACTGTTGGATACTTTCTTTTCCTTAGTGATTCGTTGTGTCATTTCATGTCAGTAAGCCAATGAGCAAACTTCTCGGAACTGCTTTCTATGAGGGAATTCTGGGGTTCACAATTTTATGAATTTCAACAGAAAACCACAGTGTCCCCCTGAAATGACATCACAGTAAAAGCGCCCTCAGTTGTCCGGAAAAGCATGAAAAAAACTTTAATGTTTAAAGAAGTGCACTTTTCAATAAAATTAACCAAAAAGGGATGTCAGTTATATGGTTTTTTTTCTTGGCTTGGGGATGTCAGTTAATTTTCATATTCTTAAAGGAACTAGAAAGTAACAAAAAAGATGTTCCTATAAGAAATATTCACTTCATGTCCCTTTAAAGAAATTTTCAAAAACGTTCCCCATTAAATTAATAACCTTAAACATTTATTGGAATATTTTCCCAACAATGTTGTTAAATTTGGTCCTGTAGACCATGTCATATTAATTACAAAAAGAGTTACCCTTGTGCAATCCGAGGCATTTCCCGACAGGCAAGATAACGCACCATCATTTGAGAAATGTTACACTTTGTATCGACCACAGTCACACACAAAAATCAAGCATTGTGAAAAATAACAGTTGAACGAGTTATGAGATCTGCCTTCTTTCATTACATCAAAATTTGATAAACAAAATCATTAGCTGCACGCTCCATAATTTTTTTTTAAGATTTGTTTTTTTTTCTCCATTGAGCTGCATACAAATTGCGCCTTCAAGAAGTCCAGACTCTGTGGTTCTTTTGTAAAAATATTATGTCACGGGATAGCACAGTCTATGTTGTTGTTGTTGTTGTTGTTGTTGTTGTTGTTGTTGTTTTTTACAAGAGTACTAATGTCTCCTGTTAATTAAAAGTAGAACTGACAGCATAACATTTCAGTTCCACAATAACTGACACTTAGAAACTGTCACGATTAAATTTTAAAGCATCTTGACACCAATTAAGGTTTGCTCTTTTTTTATCAGATGTGTATTTATAGACAGACCCTTAACCACTTCTCCCCAATAAAAGATCCGTTACCGAATGAAAAACAGCCAATGACCCTTGTGAGTGCTCGTCAAAACCTCAACTCTCACTCCAAACTCTGTAAAAATGTCCCTTGCACGCGGAACAATCTGCATGGGTAATTAAAACCGTCCAATAAGTAGCCAGAAAAGAATAATGACGGACGGTACGCTCGTCTGCGCTCCACTATCACGTTTCCCTTAATTTCATCCCTTCCTGCGGGGAGGTTTCACTCAGACATGGATACCGGGTAGAAAACAGGTAATCAGACACCTGTGGACTAGTGGTGGATATCGCTTGCTTTTTGATGGATTGAAAACGGAGCATGGTTGGGGTTATACAGAAATTTTCTCTGTTGATGTGTTGTTGTTTTTTTTACGAAAGGGTGATCCTTTGTGGTTTGTTTTTCGATCAGCACAAAGCTCAATTCCAAAGAAAACAAACTGCTATGCAAACATATAACTGATTTCCAACAAACATTGTAATTAAAGACAGTCAGAACATTTTAGACAGACTACTTCACTCACTTGCATCTAGAGCCATGACTAAAGTTTCCCCAACCCTCAGGTCCCAGACCTGTGGCTTGTCAGGATTGTGCTTGATTTCAGGATGTATTGTCTATTTAGAGTCTGTAAATTCTCTAAAATGTTAAAGGCCTACTCCAAAACCCTTGTGGACATACCGAAGAAATCTAGCAGTTTTTCTGGAATTTTCGTTTCTTTTTTTGCAATCACACCCTTATTCGGGTGAGAATGCAATTTCATGGAGCTGCTTAACCACAAAAAGTAGCTCAGCTCAAAGAAATTCTGCTTACCAGAAAAAAGGTTACCAGCCAAAATACCATGTCAAATGTACCAGCTGTGCTTGGTTGTCTGCTCAATTTTGCTTATAGCATGTCAAAAATAATAGTTGAGTGATATTTTCTGATTTAAAAAAAAAACAGTTCTATGAAATTGGGCCCTTTTCTGCCAAACAGTTAAAAAATCGTAAATGTTTCACCATTAAAGATACACTTCTTTGAACGTCACAGACTTTGAAGAACAAATTACCCTTAAAGTTGAGATCATTAAAGCAAAGAAACACAATTTTAAATCAGATATGTGACATCCCCTTGCCAAAAACACACAATTCTTGGAAATACCTTGAAATGGCTTTAATGTGAAGACATGGAATCATCAGCCTAGATACCAATGCTATGTGATGTCAAACATTCTATATTTTGAGAAATACTTACATTATGGGCCTAAATTCTGTGTAATACAGGTACATGCCTGCAACTGCAAGAAAAAATCCATTCTGCATACAAAGACATCCTCGTTATTTCCAATGTTACCACCAAATCCTATGGTGGATATAGTTTTCAGTTTGTTAGACCCCCATGTATGGAACAGTCTCCCTCTTTACATCAGGGTACCGCACATTTTTAAGACTCTCCGTTAAACATTTCTGTTTAAGTCATCATTGTTTGTTCTCTTTGTTCTTTCGAATGCCCAGGCCCGTTTCAAATGTCGCGTTCTTGCCGTGTCGCATTCAAATATTCCATTTTTTTTTTTATTCGACACGGCAGGAGCACGACGTTTGAAACCACTTTTGGAATTCGTCGTGGCAGAGGTTTAGCTCGACCATTACTCGACAGGCCCTGCCGTGCTATTGGTAAAGTTCGGCAGAAGCACAACGTTTGAAACCACTGCCGCACTATTACCTAACTCAAATGATTTGAATTAGACACGGCAAGAGCGCGACATTTGAAACTGGCCTGAGAGACTTTTCGCCTGTCAGGCACTATATAAATACAGTTGTTATTATTTTTAATATTTTTATTATTATTATGATTATTTTTATTAATTTGAAGATCTTAATCTGCTTTGAATTTTGGCGGGAAGTGCCTGGCTTTTGAACAGAGCGTCACATATCCTTAAAAGAACCAAGTTATATTGATTTGATAAAAGATTGTGCCACCATCGCTGTAAGTTCTTGTGCAGAGCGTTTCTATACAAAAAATAATAAGTAAAAAAAGTAGAAAGAAAAAAAAAAGAATCTACATTCACGATCGATAATCTTGAACCCAGCTAACGGGTTGCCATTTCAATATTTGACATGAGTGAACCGCCGGTCGTACCTTCAACTCGCACCAAAATCAATTTCAATCAAGTTTTCTTTTTGTTTTGTTTTATTTAAAGCTGAACCATTCTTGGCGGTATTGACTTTCCGTCAGCCTGAAAAAGAATTCTTTGATTTTTTAGTCGGATATCGTTTTGGATGACAGTTGTATACGTAAATACCTGATATTGAGGGGCACTTAAACCAAGCTCTTCTATTCCAGCAATTTGATTAAAGCGATATTACAACTCTTGTTTTTCTTCAGTAAGTTTGTTCCAATCCTCAAGTTCTTGCAAAATGTAAATTCACATGTCAAAATGCCATTACCATGAATGTTCACGTTTCAGAAAACAAAATTAAATTCACTCAAAATCACCAATGTATTACATTTTGTTCACAATCTAGTGATTTTCAGTTAGCGTAATAAGTTGCGCCAATTCAGCATCTGTCCCAGGTACATTGATTAAATCAGAATGTCACATTTTATGAGGAGAAACGGACAGCCTTGAATTGGCGTCATCAAAAAGTCATTTTCCCCCTCCTCGTTTTAAACATCGACAAAGTAGAAATTGATTTCGACTTTTTTGACAGAGTTATACAAAAGCTTTATATAGTTCCTGATTCATGAACCTTTTAGTCTTCATTTTGGTGGTTTTTTTTTTCTCTTTCTCTAACATCCAACAACAAGGTTTTGGTTTTCCAAAAACTTGGTGTTGGCTTTGGACATGCAAAACTCAATCTTAGTTAAGGTCTTTGACGTCCAAAACCTTGTTTCATCAGCCCTCCAAAACTCACTCTTTTGACGTGAGCATCTGTAGTAATGGAATTTTGAGATGTTAGTTTATATTTCTCAAGGACTCGAGGCTTGGAATGAATTTACTGATGAGTTGTAGTATCAGTTTGATCAAATTACTGGATTTCGGTTTTAGATGGGTCTAACATCCAACGAGGTCTTCTTTTTCAAAAACTTGGTCTTGACTTTAGACATGCAAACATCAAACTTTGTGAAGGTCTGTGACATCAAGAACCTTATTTCAGGCCTCCAAAACTCATTCTTTTCATGACTTCATCAAAACTCGGTTTTAGACAGGTCTAACATCCAGTATTTGGTCTTGGCTTTGGACATGCAAAACTCAAACTTTGTGAAGGTCTTTGACATCAAAAACCTTATTTCAGGCCTCCAAAACTCATTCTTTTCATGACTTCATCAAAACTCGGTTTTAGACAGGTCCAACATCCAGCATTTGGTCTTGGCTTTGGACATGCAAATGTCTTTTTTAAGGTCTTTGACATCCGAAACATTTGTTCATGCAGCCAAAACTTACTCTCTTGTTGGCCTAAAACTCAGTTTTGTGTAGGTCCGACATCCTTAAAGTTTGCCTGGTTTCGTTGTAGGACATCAATGTCTTTAGTCTGGTTCCCAGACCCACAAATCTCTGACTATTCACTGTCGATTTTAGGGTCCGGTATCACCCGGGGGTCACGTGACAAAAAAGGAGGAATTCCTCCTTTTCCGAAAGTATCCGAAATGTTCGGAGCTCGTTGTCGTCACTTTTAAGACAGTGTCGTTGATGGTCGGACATTTCCGGGCGTGTGTATTGTTAACAAACTAAAACCCTTCAATCTTGTTGACAGACGATGTGACCAAATTCAAAATTTTGCAAACTATTTCAGAAAACACATCCCATTATTGGTTTTTGGTTTTTTTTCAAACAAATTCAGCAATATTCTCAAATATTTGTGTAACAATTTTACAAACTGTGATTATCCCAGGCTTTTTTACAGTAAACAAGGGCGTCATTAGCGCTTCATTTTTATCCATTGACAGTGTCCATCGTTGGTGACAAGTATTGAATATTTATAGATGTTGCGTCATCATCTATTTTTAAATGTGGGTGGTGCCTGACCTGAGATTTTTAACAAGAGTCATCAAGGAATCTTTGGTCAGGGAACCAGACTACCATGTCTTGAACTTCGCCTGAGGTTCCAGACTTCTTTAGCCACAACACATGTCCTCTAACATCAAACATTTTATGAAAAGAAATTTTGTAATGAAAGCAATGCATTGTTGAAAGTAATTTCATAAGAAAGTAGTCTTTTCAAAAGCACGTCATGTCTAGACTATTGGTTGCAGCTATAGCCAACCCCGAGGACTCCTGGATTATGTTTTATAATCAGCCCAGGCAAAAGTCAAAAGCCAACTGCAAGTATTTAAGACATCTTACAGCGTCGATCTTTATCGCTGGTGGATCCTTGTACATTAAATGAAAATGATAATGTCATTTATTTCAGGAGAGGGGATTAGGCTAGGTTTTTCGCTGAGTAACTTCCCCTCCTTGTCAGATTTGTTTTTTCATAAAATATACCAAGAAATTGCAAGAATTGTTAATGGCCTCTCATTTCGACCCTAGAGTGTCTTTCTCAATGGCTAAATACTTTGTAGACTCTGCTAGGGTTGAAACGTTGAGGCTATTAACAATTTCTTGCATTTATACCACAGGTCTGTTTGGTTGGTAAGCAGTTCGCAACCAGCTAATTCTATTTTCAGAAGAAAACAAATTATGAAAAAGAATTCTAAAAACCGCCTAAAATCTGTGACTTGCAAAATATTTCCATTATTTCAGATCATCACAAATTGTTCCATCAAAAGGTATTGTCAAAAATTGACAAGAAAAGTAATGTTGAGGTTGAAGATAACAATGAGTTTTAAAATGTTGATCTCAACATGACAAATAGACAAGTACTTTGAATTTGAAGCGTGTTTCTTGAAATCGTGACAAATTTATGTTCATGTGAAGGGAGAAGACCTGTATTACGTTGTGGTCAGGGGAGCTATTCATTTCATGATCATTCTCCACCCATGAGGATAGCATCACCTACTCCTCAACCATTCTACGGTAATTTCTTTAATGAATGTAATAACAGATACTGTCACGTCTTGAGCGTCGGCAGAGGGGTATACCGGGTGAGCTATTGGGTAGATAAATGCCTTGCGGAACTCTAATCCCAGGATCGTAGTCACAGATCTCACACCCTCGAGCCTTGTGTTGGGATGAAGGGATCGAAGATAGTCAATCATTTTGGTGGATAGGTTAAACTTATGTTTAAAGGGAAGAGATGGGATAGAATTTCATTCCAGGGGCTTAGCGAGGGGGTAGTAGGGTGTAATCTAGCCCCCCATCCACCTGTCCCCTATCCAGGTAAAAGCCACTCTGGATTGGTGAGGAGTACTAAATTTCTTCCTAAAAGGTCTATTTGTCCAACCTCATTCAGCGTTTAAGTCGCAAGTTCATCTCAGCAACTTTTTCCCACCTCACTGAAGACAAAACTTCATGAGGCATTCAGAGAGACTTAATGCGATAAGAAAATGTATACTACATTGTAGCATGTCGTGGTAGTGGGTATTGAATGTAAACAAACACGACGTCCTCCATAGGAAAGTGCGGTACGGGACATGTTGATTGTTGCATTTGTTTGTTCAATCGAGGCTTTTCTTTCTCGAAATCTGTGAAAAATATTCCAGAATTTGTACCACAGACTTTCGATTGGCTGAAAAAAGCCAGTAAGGACAGTTCTAGCAAGTCTTGCAAATTCTACAAGGAAAGTATATGTTCAGGATGTGTTATTACTGGTTGCACGACGGAACGTTTTGGGCCAGATGACTACGATCACACACTTTTCAACACATGAATTTCACAGTTTTGAAGCCTGAAATCATCCAAAGAAAAGGCTTTCCAAAACTGTGTGATTCCTTTGTCTATGTGAAATTCCGTAAGGCTAGGTATAAATGCTCACTTTCCCAACAATCTTTACCCTTTTTTGTAGTGATTCGAGCCCACATTACAAACAAAATAACAGATGGTTGGCTACATCGTCATCCGACTTTGACGCTTAACTAAAAAATACACCCCTTTTGTAGTAGTTTATGAAACAATAATGTGATAAAAATCAATGCACAACATACAACTTTAATAAAAGGGCTTAGTAACTGTGTTATTATTACCAAAAGCCAACTGGTGATGTGACTTTGTTGGTCACAGCATGTATTTGCACGTAATTTGCGATCAGGTGAGATGACGTGGTACCCACTACAGGTCACGTGATGACATGTAAACATTGGTCTCGCAATCGGTCAACTATCGTGAGTTGTTACGCCACTAGCGCTTTTCAGAACCGCACTAAGTCCACAATGTATCAGAGATTTTTTCATGGTGTCGCTGCGAACATTAGTTTTTAGTTTGTTTTCCCCCCCCACAAGGTAAAATTTCAAATCCCTCTTCAAATTTGTTTTCAGATAAAAAAAAAAACAATACATAAATACAACGAGGTGTCCGGCTGAAGCCCGAACACGGGCCCAAAAATGGCCAAACAAAGAAGCACAACATCTCCTTCGTCCCTGAGGAGAAAGTCATTGTTTGGTTGACAGAAGTCTTTGTGAAGGTTAAGGTTTACATGTATGTAGTCAAGTTGAAAAGTAACTGGACATGTAGTCAGGGTTGCGGCGACAAGCGAGACACCCCCCCCCCCTTAATAATTTTTTCCCAGTCTGCATTTTGCGCGTCAGTTGGCAATTAAAGGTCGTATGAATTGGAAAATTGTTCCAGTTAAAACTATAAAATATGCACTTATTAACCAATAAATGCCAGTTTGTTCAAAAGAGGTTTATATCACACAAAAATATAAACTAAAATTTGGTGTGAAACAGAGGAACATAACTTCGATCATTGTGCAGCGATTGATGTGTGGATGTGATACAACATGTAACCTTATGTAACTTCATGCGCTGGCGTTCATGTTTTCACTAAACTAGTATCTTTGACTAAAGTAAACCTATGTAATGTTTGCACATAGTCCTGCTTGATTTGCAATTCGTACTGCGTGTAGTCTTGAATTCATTGAGGTCAAACAAGCATCCTCATCTCAAGTTTTAATTTTGTTTCTGTGTTAATTTGAACAAGATTATTTTAATTGTTTAAAAAAAAAGGGAAATTGTTTTTATAAAAAATTGTTGTGAGATTTTTTTTTTTTCAAGAATTTGTATAAATAAAAACAATAAAAAGATTTGATTTCAATTATTTTAGCCTTCTTTTGACTTGTTTTCTCATTTTCGAGACGAGACTTGCACAGTCTATTACCAGCTCAATTCCATATGTCATATTTTCATCAATTCAAACTGCTCAATTTGTTCCCGTTTTTTTTTTTTTTTTCTCAGCGATAATTTTGTTCTCCCTTTGTCATACTTTTCTTCTGATCCAAATTGCTTTTGCCCGTGGGTTAGAGAGGGAAGATTTCAGGTCCAGTGAGAGGTGTCTTGATGGGACCTCTAGGGCCCTCCTCCTGTTGAAGTTAACTATCAAATGTTAGCAAAGGAGACCGTGTGTCGAGACACCCACGTTCGGTTAGTTTCGGTTGCAGGGAACCGGTTGCTTTCAGGCAAGTCCCTTATTGTCGGACATTTCCACCCACTGCATTATGATGCTGTTTTTCACTCGTGCTGAAAGTGACTTATCAAGCATAAAGACTGTTAGGTCTTCATAAGCAAATTGAAATATAAAATATAGGATTGGTAAAGCTGAGAGTGCATTGCTCTTAGTTTGTGTGATTTAATATATACTTGAAAAAAACAAACCTGGGAAAATTTGGGGTCAATCCGCCGTCTGAGTCAGGAGAAAATAGTGAAAAACAGTGCACATGTAAACACATTGTCCTTAATTTCGATTGTTACACCAGAAGTAAAAATCAGGGTCTTCACATTCTATTTTCTCGACTTGGACAGTATTTCAGACAGAAATATTTCTATGGAAGATTGGTACTGGTATGAACTTCATAATCAGTAAGCTTTCAGACTGATACTTATAAAAAAAAAACATTTTTTTTTTTATGAATACCAATCCTGTATTCTATCCATACATCAGCCGCCATACATACATGTACATGTAGCAAATTAACATGAAAACCTTTGCACTGTCGTCACACATGGCCGCAGTCTGCCAGTGGTCAGCCATTTTGGGTTTCAAATTGCATGTGAAGATACAGTGCGCCTAAAACTGCATGCCGCAAAGTTCAAAATCATACTTTAGAGTTTTGTCAAGTTTAATCATTTATTCTGGTGACATTTGCAATTCCAAGTGGTTTGACCCCAATTTGCGGTGAGTGACAATTTTAATGCACTTTCGTACAACTGACTCATGGGTCTCAATTTCGGTACAAAACAAAAAGCCAACTTTTCAACCAGCGGCGAAACTAGGGTAACATTTTAAGGAGTGCACCATTTTTTTCTGGGGAGGCACTTCTGGCCAATTAAAAATGTTCACTTTCCCTAAACAAGCCCCTTTTCAGTGCTCTTGTTATGCCGTTTACTATTTTTTTATAAGATAATCAGACATGGAGGTCATTATAAGACATTAATGGAATGGGTAATGCATGGCTTTAACATGATTTTATTTATTCATTTATTTATTACATTTCTTTACCCAAGGTATGCCTAAGTCGTTAAAACTAGTTACCATTGTGACTACAATTTTAATGTGTATTTTTAACTGACTGTGGCCGTCAATGCCAAAACCAGGCACTTCCGGCCAAGACTCAAAATTGGATTTATTTGCTCATCAAATAGATCAGAATAAGAGCGTTTAGATAACACCGTTTTAGAGCCTGTATAAATGAAAGTTTTTTCTCAACATATGAATGTTTAAAGGGTTCCATGTTGGTGTTTCGTTTTAATGTAATTCTTGGAAATGCACCTTTGTGTCTCATTTTCAAAGGTATTTTGGTGCCTTTTTGGTTTTTTATGTTAATGCAACTTTCCATATTCATGAGCAAAAGTGAGATGTCATATTAGGCAGAAACCTCAATGTTGCAACTAGTTTACAGGCCTTGAACTTCACTCTTGGAAGGGCACGGCAATTTTCTTCTTTTAAGGGGCACTTCTATGAGGAAAATATAAACTTGTATTGGAACTTTGCAAAGGGTACCACAGCAAAAGCACTGGGCACCAAGGCAATTGCTGTGGGTGCCGTGGGTAAATTCGAGGCCTGAGTATATGCCCTTCTCCATGGTTTATTCACAAAAAGTTGAAAGAATTTAGGATATTTAGATGATGTGAACTTTCTTTTCTTTAGTGGTTCATTGTTGTGTCAGTTCATGGCAGTTTGAGCCAATGAGCAAACTTTCCTCACAAAAGCTTTCAATAAGCAAATTTGGGGCTTCACAATTTCAACAGAAATCCACAGTGTCTCCCTGAAATTACATCATGGCAACAGCCCCCTCAGTTGTTCTGAAAATCATGGAAAACGTCAAGTGTTTAAAGATGTGCACATTTCAAAAAAAATTAACCAAAAAGAGATGTCAATTAGTTTTCATAGACCAAAGGGGATTAGAGGTAGCACAAAGTAAGTTCCTAAAAATTATTAACTTTAGGGGTCCTTCAAGATATCACATCACATTGATATTAAAGGTCCCATGAATTATTTTTTTTTTTATTGGTTAAAAAATAAAGTATGCGTATTATAGCATATCATTACTTTTGTCACATTTTTTACATGCGTATTAGTAGTAGAAATAACGATTTCTAAAATTAGGGGGTGGCCGTGCTCCGCCCATTAACATAAAATCTGTGGCGTAGACAGTGGAACGGCTGACCAGGGCCATGTGTGTGGCAATAACATACATTGCATTGTTAACCACTCGGCACCAGAGCCATCTTCGAAATGTTTTACCACAGCCTACGTCATGGATCATTGCGCAATCAGATGGCACACATTTTCGGGGCCCAATTAAAGTGTATTAACGCATAACAGACACATCAAAATAGTCAATACTATGTTTTGTTAATTTCAAACCATATATTAAGGCACAAAAATGTTCCGTGACAAAAAACCTCTTCATAATAAGCTGATTTCATTTTATTTTTAAAATTGCCAGATTTGGGCTCCGGACGTCACTTATTTTCTGGTTAAATTCACTTAAAACATTGACAACAAAACACTTGAACATTAAAATGTCACTAACAGCAAATGTTTAGACCAACAATTTACATACATGTCGGATATCGGTTCATAAGCTGCAGAAGCTGAAACGTGTCAAACAAGTGAAATCTGCTTAGTCTAAAATGAAATCACATTTCAACCCTCTCTCACGGTCACCTGGGCAATTTTTTCTCAACGTCCGATTGGAGGGATTAGGTTCCAAATGTCAGAGCAGACCTCAGTTTTCTTGATTTTAATCCCTGTTTAATACCAAGACAACTGGGGCACGATTTTGTTCCACTCTAGGCGCAAGCGGGAGACAAGAGCGTATGAGGGGTTGATTTTCAGATGTGTGAGGAGAGACGATGGCACGGACATCCGCCGTGATTAAGCGAAGATTAGACTGTTTTACGAGGCCATGTAGTTTCTGGTTACAGTTTGTCTATGGTTGATGGTTAAATGATGCTGCCATGGGCAAGTTTTTTGTGTGTGTGTTTTTGGTTTTTTTTCCTGATGATTTTTAGACATGGGAAAAGGTAAAATTGAATCTCCTGGGACAAAGTAAAATGCTCAGTTGACAAAACGGTGCAATTATTTTGTTCAAAGGAAAGAATGTAGTCGCTGATAATGGGATAAAGTGACTAATGTGATTTCAACAGTTCAAGCTAAATTATTGACATTCAACAAAGAGAAATGGATTTTGATGTAACAAAGGTTTTTGTACCATCGTTTTGTTTTTTTTCCTGATGAGCACAGGCAGCTGGTCGACTGACAGCTCCATTCTAGAAAACTAGAAAACTGGAGGGAAAAAAAACATAAATTAAAAACCAAATCGAAGTGCAATTCTTAGCTTTCCATGCAGTACAAGTACAGGGTAGCATGCAAATTACAAAACGGAAATTGAAGCACTTTTCATAATACACTGTTTCACTCTCGTTTCATCTTTACTGGGTCGAGACCCACTTTACCTTGAAGATTTTTGTTTAATCACACTAGGTGTAGCATTTATTTTTGAACTCCGTTCGCACATGTGTTTTTTTGTCTCTCCTGTCACATTATCTAACAGGTTTTGCTATTGCTCACTAATTGTATTTCTACTTTTTATGTATAAAAATGATCCGTCGTCATGAAACCAGGAGAAAGTTACAAATTTCCAATTCTGAGTTTTGGTTGTATTAATATTCTCCTGTTCATTATGATTATAAGACAGGTAGATAATCCTTCCCAATAATCCACTGTGAGGGGGTTAAGACTCCCAATGATTTTAGATTTAAAATAATTTCTTTTGCTCGAACTGATGTTTGAAACATTCCATTTTGTATCTATTTCTCTTATGTGTGGAATACATGTAGCTTACCCCCACCCATCAGGGGAAAGTCTGTCGACTCTCACAAGTACAATTCAGTTATCCACAGCCATATACAATCTGCTTTAGTTTGTAGTCACTCGCATAACTGACTACTATTCTGGCCCTATGGGTTTTGGCTTTCCTAATTTTGTGCAATGTTCTTAAATATTGGGCCAATGGTTTAAGATACGGTTACATGGTACTGCATTTAATACCTTAACTACAACCTTATCCTGATTATAATTTTGCTGCCATTGAGAGTTTTTAATGAATCTTCTATATAAGTATTGTTAAATTTTTAAATGTAATATATCTTTTCATTTTGGCTTTGTATTTTAGTTTTGTATTTTTTTTTTTTTTCATTTTTTTTTCTGTTCCTGAATTGTTCCCGTCCTACTTTTTTGTGTTTATGGATGAAAGTTTTGTGTGTATTGTCTGCATTGCCTTTTGATTGTGATTTATTTTGCTTTTGGCGTGTCGTGGCCGAGCGGATAACAACACCGGACTCAAGCTCCGGTTTTCTGATCAGCAGAGTGTGGGTTCGAGTCCCGGTCGTGACACTTGTGTCCTTAAGCAAGACACTTAACCATTATTGCTTCGTCCTTCGGATGGGACGTTAAGCTGTTGGTCCCGTGTGTTGTGTAATGCACGTAAAAGAACCCAGTGGCACGTATCGCAAAGAGAAGGGGTTCGCCCCGGTGTTCCTGGTTTGATCGGCTGCAGATTGCGCCACAGCACCTTGTGAACCATTACATGGTGCTATGTAAAGGAACAGGTCTCATACTTCAAAACGTAACTCATCATACCTTGCAGGAAAAAATATTGAGCGCTCTGAGATGCCCATAGGGTGTGATAAAGCGCTATATAAAACTTTGTATTTTAGGCTGTCCCCCGGCTTGTCTTCTTTTTTACCTTTTTGTATTTTTTCTCTTTTGTTTGTGTTTTGGTACATGTATGTCTTTGTGGTGCCTGAAAATAATGAAATAATAAAATAAATAACTATATAAATAGGTTTTTTAACGGGCCCAGGCTTTCGTCAGATATTTCAAGATTGTGTTTACTTTTATCAGATATTTTGTTGATTTTGTTTTTGGTCGCTCTGTTCAGATTGGTGCGTGAAGTGACACAGGTGAACGTCAATATGCGAGTTGGGATCCATAGTGGTAAGGTGCATTGCGGTGTGCTGGGCATGAGGAAATGGCAGTTTGATGTCTGGTCTAATGATGTGACGCTTGCTAACACCATGGAGGCTGGTGGGATGCCAGGGTAAGTCAAAAAACTTTTCTTAGCAGAAAGAGGTTTACCGGCCAAAATGCCCAAGAGAGATATCATTTAACCAGTTGGCGCTAGCTGACGTGTATCCGAGAAAATATTTTTCGAGACAGCAAATGGGGACGCTAAAACACGACATTGTTTAAAATCAGCAAGTCTTAAAAATTGTAAAAGTACGGTATAAATGTGCACGATGTGTACAGCGCACGACGGAACGTTAGGCCAGACGACCGCGATCACCACACACTTTTCAACACAAAAATTTCAGTTTTGAAGCTGAAATCCTCCAAAGAAATTGCTTTCCAAAACTGTGTGATTCCTTTGCCTATTTGAAATTCTGCAAGGCTAGGTATTAATGCTCACTTTTCCAACAACGTCCTTTTTATACAGTGATTTAGGCCAACATTACAAACAAAATAACAGACAGGTGGCTACATAATAGTCGTCCGACGCCGGTAGTGCATGGCTAAAAAAACCTCTTTTTAGTAGAATCCTGTTAAATTATGAAACAGAGATGTGATTTAAATTAATGCCACAACATACTACTTTAATTAAAGGGGCTGATTAACTAATTCACCGCTTAACGAAAGTAAAACCGACTGTTTTCGTACTCACTGTGTCACGGCCTATGCTTTTACACATATTTTTTCATCAGCTGTATGACGTCATACCCAATAGGGGGTCACGTGACCGCATGTAAACATTGTCGTGCAACCGGTCTATTCACGGTACATGTATTTGACAATTTCTCAAAAGAGAAAACAAAAATCCCGGTGCTATAAAGAGAATCATTTTTCCTTAGGCGTTATCAAGTCAAGGTTTCTTTTTGCAGCAATTCCAGCAGTCCCGAGAAAATAATCCCATCAGGCTGGATGGGAAAAAATGGAAGAATCCAGGCGGCAACTGGTAAAGACTGGTATCCAGCTATGTTTCTGTTAAGCTAAAACATTAATCTGGGCCCAATTTCAATAAAAATGCTTAGCATCGAAACATATTGTGTTTAGCAGAAACAGGCTACCAGCCAAAATACCATGTAACGTACAACGTTTGCTATAGACCTTTATCATGCTGCCACTGTCTTGGTCATGTTCCCTGTATCCAATAACAGTAATAGATGCTAATATTCATTGTACAAAAAGGAACCAGACTATTTGCCCTTCCAGCCTCGGTTTGGTTACATTGGTTTGAATGGGAGAAAATCAAGAAGGCCGCACCATGATAAAGGTCTATTGGTTTTTTCCTGCTGATTTTTGCTTAGCAGAACAAGTTTGCTAAGCACCAATTTTGCTTAACAGCTTTTATGAAAGTGGACTCTGCTGGTAGTACCTTATGAAATGGAGACCTTCAGTCACTTTGGCAGCAGACATACAAGATCATTTCAAAATATTTATGCATTTCTTAGCATGTGCCCATGTCTCCATGTGCCATTGTCTTGATTGCAAGGTACAATGGTACAATGCACATGCACACGTAGTACACAGAGTCCGTTAGTCCCCACTTTCGATGTAACGCTATTTACAAAAAAACCTTTAAGCACATGTAAAACTGGACTAAAACTGGATTTAAACTGTTATCAATAACAAATGAAACATAACTGCTCTCTATCCTTCAGTAGTAGATGGAGAAATTTCAGACTTTCGTCACAATTCAGACTTAATTCTATGTCTGCATGGTGAACAAAAAGTAGCTGTTATTTTCATCAGATGTAAAGAAATCTTGCTCTTTGATCTACTTCTCTAGTGCTGAGGATGCTGTTCCCAGAAGCTCCTTGAAATCCATCAAACCATGGGTTACTTATAGGTTGGAAATGCCATCATTTCAACATGTCTCTTAAAATTTGGATCCTAGTTTCGGACCTTTTTTTATCAGCAACGATTCTCACCCATGATAGTGGCGTTCTGTGCTGCACTTATGACAGTCATCAATCAGGGCAAGTAAGGAGATAAATTTTTCCTGCCGAGTACCGATGAGTCAGCCGGCTCCTCTTACCATCTAATGAGTCACATTAGACTGCTTTTACTAGCTATGTTCAAGTGGTGTAACTGACAGATTACATTAATTTGATCTGAGGTTCCTTTCAAATCTTTACAAAATGAACCTTGTGTTGGATCTTGGGGGGTACAGGAGGGGTACGCATAAAGTTAACTCAAAGTATGCGTTGTGATGATACACTGGAAAGTAGAGCCCCTCTCCCCCTCCGCTCCTTTTGGAAATTACTTGGTCAATTTTACAGGCACGCAACTTCTCAATGGATCAGCTGCTTTCCTCTTTTTAGGTGTTTGTGCAACTGCGCGAACACCTCTTGTTATTGGTCTGTTTTTCTTTCTTCTTCTTTTTCTTCTCCTTCTTCTTGACCTCAACTCTTTTCTACAGCATTACTCAAGATTGAAATTGAATTGAACCTTGAAGCTCATCAGACAATTGAATCTCACTACGGAGACGGCACACACTTAATGATGTCATAATGACGTCATTAGGTGTTGAATTACATTATATCAAAGTTTAATCATTGCAAAAATCATAGTTAATGAACCACATAATGGATTTGTACAATCTATACATCATCGGACAGGTCTTTGAAAAATGGACGAGAGTCACCAGAGATGACCTCAACTTGACCTTGTCTTCTTGTTCAAACCGGACGTTGAAGCAAAAACTTAAAAAGCAGCAATGTCAGATTCAAATGTATAATGGGGTTTACCATTGGATAATTTCAGCCTTTGATGGCATCATTCAGGAACATTGAGATTTGCCCATCAGTATCTATCCCTCATCAAGTTTGGCAGATCAGTACGAAGCACCCCGATGTCCCTAGCAACTACATCTATATAGCTGAGCTTTTGTCTTCCCTTATTTCTCCTTCAATGTTTTGGTGACCAGGTCATAAGTTGAGAGACTGGTCCTTTGGTGTTCCTGTATGAGTGCCTTGCTAGTTTGAGACAACGTTGTTGTACCTTACAGGACAGTTTTGGTTCCTTGCCATACAGTTCAGTATTTGTCATATGTTGACTCCAATGTATATTTAAACATTTCCGTAGAAGTCTTGTATAGCACCCATCTAGTTTCGCTTCCAATAGACCGATCCCTTAGCAACTGCCTAACAACAGTACATGGTGTGACTTTCTTGCCACGATCGCAGCGGTGGTTCGGTTGCGGCCACACACACCTATCGGATACACACAAGTACATGGTTTTAGTGAATGGTATGGATTTAGTTTCGTGGCCTTTTGAGCAGTGCCTTGAGTCCAAAGAACAATCCAGACAAAAACACTGTTAAACCACTTTTACACGACTGTACAGGGACCTCTGCTGTGGGGATTTGCACCACCAGAAATGCGAACAAATTAAAACAAAACAAAAGTTAGTACAATTGTGTGTGCTGTTGTGTGTCAGAACAATGGCGGTGGTTTGTTTACTTTTCTAATGGGATTTTAACGTGTTGGACTTCTGTTGGACTTTCAGCGGCGTTGTCAAGGCTGTGATTGGTCTTCTCCCTTGTAACTGTCCATGTATCGGGGCCATACATACCATTCAAACACCTGTCAGAGAAAAGGTAGCTCTGAAAATAAATGAGTCTAATTTCAGAATTTGAGCTCAAGTAATTAATTACTGCTAATTCTGGAAATGTTGACTCTATGGAAACACCTGTCACAGAAGAGGTAGCTCTGAAAGTAAATGTGTCAAATTTCAGAATTTGAGCTCAAGTTATTAACTATTACTGCTTGTGGAAAGACTTTGTAGACACTATTGAAGTATCATGGCCCTGTAAGAGAAGTTGTAGCCCTGAAAATAAAGGGGTTCAATTTCAGAATTTTAGCTCAAGTAATTAAGTGTCTCTGCTTCAATTGTCACTTCATTTCCTGCAAAGTTGGCAACATGAGTTGCATTTTTATACAGTGTCTTCAAAAAACCAACAAACAAAAAAACTCAGAAACTTATCTTTGCTGTTGCTTTTAATAAAGCAGATACTCAAGTGTTTGCGCGCTCGCTCTGGAAAAGCATACATTTCTAGGGATTAAACACTCCAAGGCTTTTAGCCTTGTTGGGTATGATTTCCATAAAATAAAAACAGAATCTTGCAAGAGATGTTATAAAATGTGTTTTCACACTCGGAGCTGCAAGAGAAGCTTCACGCCACGGTGTAGTGAAGTGTCTGGCGGTCTCGCCTACAGGGTTTACTCCGTGGAACCCCCATGCCAGCACTTTATGATCCTCAGCACACCCAATAAAAGTCACACTCACTCTGAATCAATACGCCGCCTCCGAGTAAAGAGGTATTACAGCGAAAAATCACTCCCCTCTGAGAACACCCGTGAAATATTGTGCCCCTGTTAATGCCCCCCTCTTTCATAAGTGCCCTCGACTAGCTTTTTTTTCTTTTCTTTCTCCGTTAAAAGGGTAATAGTCTTCAGGGGTTTTTATGATTATTTTGTTACGGGTAACATGAGTACGAGAAATGCTCCGGAATGATTTTCCGGATCAATTTGAAATGGTATAAGAGAAACTCGGAGATGGATTTTACAGTATGTTGCAGAGGTACTGTTTTGATGTACTGTTTTGATGTACAGGAGCTCTTAATGGACCTTCGTGTGTACAGTGCAGGCACTGTGTGTTTGGGAGCTCATAAGGGTGCTTCTGTGGTAGTAGTAGTAGGCGTAGATGCCAGTACAGTCACTTTGGTAAATTTCTAGTTGGCGATTAATGGTTCTTCAAAAGGACCCCTCGGAGTTCAAATCAAGAACATGTTGCACAGGTTTCAATTTCAGATGTTTGCAGGGGGAAAGTAGGTACGAATCACCTTGGGACCGATTTCATAATGCTGCTTAAACACAAAAATGAGGATCTTTGGTCTCTTGGCTCTGTCAAGTTTCTTTGTGCCAGCGGTACTCTCAAAGAAAAAATTATTCCGGCAGTTGCGAGAAAAAAATAATACCTTCAGGTTGGATGGGGAAAAAGGAAAGACTCCCTGTGGGAACTGGTTCAGCAGCTTTATGAAATTGGGGCTAAATTTGACTTTCATTTAACTTTCATAAGCTCATTTTTCACTTTTCACTTATGGTTATCACCTCCTTTAAAAGTTCTGTTTTTACTCTGGACTCCCTGAAAAGGTCATTATTTCAACCCTCTCGTAGCCTTCACTTAGGATGTACTCCCCTGCCCAAGTTGTGATCCGTCTCAGCCAAGCCTCGGCTCCTCCCACAGTGTGCTCCTTGCCTCATTTTAAGGGGGGTATTTTTAGCTCCTTCCACGCTACTGCCCCAGGGTTTTGGCCACTGTTCACTCGACCAAATTTTCGAGGAGAAATGTCAGCAGTGTGAGAAAGGATCTCTTCGTAATTTGTTATATATTTGCTATAGTCCCCCGGTAATTGTCACGTCCCTGGCTATGCCTTGTGTAAAGGTCTTTCAAGTGCCTATAGCTGATTTGTTTTTTTCGTGCCACCAAAGCTTAATATAGATTATTACTTCTTTGGTATAGTTATATTATTTCGCATTGGTCGTTCTTGATAATCGTTTGTGTTTTCACGAAGCGACGGGCATATACCCGTCGCTTCGTGAAAACACAAAAAGCGTAATTTCGGGATGCCCGTCCTTTTCATAACTTCTCGAATAAATCATAAATAAATTGTGAATTGATCGTAAAAAATAACATTTGATGAAAGTTTAACCCACAATAAATCACAGGAGGAAAGTAAAGACTTAAAAGAGTAAGCATTGTGCTTTTGTTTTTGCAGTTTTGAAATGTGATGATGCTCTTGTGTGATTATCTCCAAACACGATTTTTTGCCAATTTGAAATGCCCGTCCCTTCGTGAAAACATTGACGTAATGTTTGCTGCGATAGTTCATCATAGATAAATTATGCATCTTTCTCTATCAGATCACATGCATAAGTGTATCTAAGCATTCATAAGTGTATCTAAGCATTAACAGTTAAGATGCAAGTTTGAGAATTTCCCATTTATAAAAAAAATACAAAAAACAAAGATCCAGCGTCTGTTTCATCCTCACAATAGAAAGCGCTATCAAATTGGTTGTTGTCTTTTCAGTGTTGATCAAAAATCTGTGATGGTGTGAAAACATCAGATAACTTGTTGAAATGTTCCTTATGAGATTGTGTTGTGCACCTCTGGGTTGTTTTGTACTATGGACAAACTGTACTGGTGCAAATGCTTCAAGATGCTAGGCCCAATTTTTGGCCTGTTTAGAATAAATTTCAAATAGCTAATTTCATAAATTTGAGAAAGTTTTAAGCTTTCATTTAAGGTATTGCACGAAAAAATCCACCAATTACAAGTGCTTAGGTAACCAGTTGCCACCGGGATTTTTCAGTTTTTTCCCATGGCATTATTTTCTTGGAATTGCCAGAATCATTTTTCTTCGAGAGTACCACTGGTAGAAAGAAACCTGACTTGACAAAGCCAAGAGAACAAAGATTCTCTTTATTGCACCATGATTTTTGTTTTCTCTACCGAGAAAATGTCAAAATCATGCATAGAATTGGTTCTAAACCCGGAGCCGTGGCTGGATTCCCAGTTCTTAATGACTTAACTCCATCGAGCTGAAGTAGAATAAACAATGGTGGAAGCCTCTTGATGTCTCGTAATCCTCTTCTTGGAACAAAAGGACAAAGGTCTGGAATCAGGAATTACACAAAAACCACCTTTCAATAGCCAAAAATCAGTCAATATTCAAGACCATGTTTTTTCTTTGGGGGTGTATGGAAGCATTAGACAGCATGTGCGTGCTCTGTGCACACTCAGCAATGGAATGTCCGGGAGACCTTTGCTCCTGTATTCCGTTTTAACACAATGGTGTGTTAACGTCGCCTGTTTGCTGGCTCAAAAAACATTTTTGTGGATACACGCCAGCCGGCGCCAGCAGGTTAATTAAAAACCTAAAATGAATTATTGTCGGGATCCTTACAAATACCTCACGTCCAAATTTGTACACGTATTTTGTGTATTGTCTGTGACATGTTCGAAAGTTTTTGTGTGGTTTTCATTTTCATCTGTCAAAATTCCTTCAGAGAAAAAAATATCTAAAAGAACTTCTTTTGGCGAAAAACGGGTCATGCAACTTTAACTTATTTGAACCCATAGGATTTGAGGCTCTGCATGGTGGAGATGTAGATATTATCGGAAGTACATTCTGGTACATCGTGCACCAATCTCCTGTAGGAAGAAGTGTTGGCTCTTCCATAAAATGAGTTCAGAACATGCAGGATATTTTTCGGAAAAGAAAGAATTCGACAGAGACAGAAAATAGTCAGAGACTATTGGGTCTTGGAACTAGACTAGTTCTGGGCAGGCGTACATTTATGAGAACAGAGCATCTTCAAAATTCTCCCGTTAAGGTTTCCCTGTGTGAAATGCAAGGTGCAGTTTGAGTCTCATTAAGCAGGTAGTAAATGCAGTCTGCCCAAGGAATACATTTTTTCACTGGCTTAAATTGTTGATGAGTTGCTATAAAACTTGCAGGTTGTCTTCTGTAACAAGATTACAGAGAAAAGTACAGAGTATACTTCTCTTCTAACTGAGTACAGCATTGAATACTAAAAACCTCTTCATCGTTATAATATTCCATCCATTTAAAGGCTAAAGTTTAAAACTGTCCTTAAAAGTACAATGTCTTTGTCTTCTTTCCTGAAATTTTTGATCACTTCTGAGATTGCTCCCTCCCCCCCCCAAAAAAAAAAAAAAATAATAAAAAATAGTCATCAAAACAAGTGACTTGAATAATTCAGGGCCCCCTGTTTTTTGACTGCCACTCATGTTTAAGCCCTTATTTCTTGAATCTTGACATCCGGCCACAGCGAATGGTGGACAGTCAATCCCACCTGCTGACACCGGATGACAGATCCTTGTCTAACGAGGTCGCGACGCAATGGAGACCATCGCTAATGATAGACTTTTATCATCTTGCAACGATGCTCCATTCATCAGGTGGATTAATTGATGGGGATCATTGATTTTTACATAGTTATTCTTTTACTTGAGTGATGCTGCAGGTGGTACTGAGTACCCTTTTTTGTTCATTTTTTGTGTTTTATTTTTTCAGAAATGAGATTTGTTGGGATTTGATGTTCTGGTTTAATTTCCATGAGATCTGTTGAGGTACAATTACATCATAATCCATAACTAATTTCATAACATCTGCTCTAGAATGGTTGGAGTCGTGGGTTCAAATCCCACCGGTGTAGCGTGTCTGTACATTTTTTTTCCCTCATCGGAGTCAGGAAAGCACTGAGTATACAGACATGTACTTCTTAGGGATGTTGTCTGCTCTACAAAAGCTTGAAAAACCCAGTAGCATTTGCATCAAAGAAAATGTCCTAGTCGATTGAGATCAAGCCAGTTTTTTTTTTGATGCTGCAAAGAATTAATCCTGCCACCTCAGTAGACTGTAGGGAGTCGATCAATGCATCTTAAAATTAGTTTCGGATTTGGAGACCCCGAAAGCGGGGCTCATTATCTCCCTCCCTCTGAAAACTGCCGACAGGGGAAATAAATATTGCAAAAGTTTTTGCGGTTGATCAACCACCTTTGGAATAAGAGATGCATAAAGCAATGTGGTAATGGACAGCGAGGGTGAATAGAAATGTGTTTGTTACACGGTTATACAGAAGCAGCTTGGGAATGGGTCCGTGAGGATCAAAGGATTTCTCCTATCTTCACACATTTTGGGGATCTCAACTTCGTGGGAGTGATTCCTGTGGCATTGGGTAGCTATTCTC
The DNA here is from genome assembly GCA_911728455.2 of Marthasterias glacialis. Lineage (NCBI taxonomy): Eukaryota > Metazoa > Echinodermata > Asteroidea > Forcipulatida > Asteriidae > Marthasterias > Marthasterias glacialis. The sequence continues at coordinate 9,461,608 of OU452238.1, forward strand.
TGCTACATGGTTAATGCAGGAGTTCTTGACTGTATCCCTTGTTTTGTAAAGCATCAATTAGCACAAGAAAAAATTCCATGGCATCTGATTTTTGCCTCTGTATTCAGTCGGAAAAGCCAAGAAAAATTAAAGTTGAGCTTTGGCATACAGTATGTCTTACGCTTTACTAGGGGCGCGTTTTTGCAACCCTGAACAGAAACATGTTTGAGCTTCAGTTATTGGTTAAGCATTTTCTCGTGTTCAGTTCAACCGCAGTGACGCAGCTGTTCCGACCAAATCGTTACCGAGTTGTAGGCTCGTTTGGGCTTGGTTTCAAGATGGCGGATTCCACAAACTAACGAAAAGAAGTCAACGAAACCTTGAAGCGTACCAGCCAATAATGTTGATATAGTTGTAAAGACAAAATTCCATTATTTTAAATAAAAAATGAATGCAGTATATTTTGAGATCATTAATTTTCAAAAGATTTACCTCTGTCACAAACTGTTTCTGGTTACCGACCCGTTTTCGCGTAGCTCTTGGATATTGTTTCGGTCAATGAATTTTACGTCAGATTTTGTTTTCTGGTCTGGGTCACCAAAACACGCCCGAGTAATTATTGCTTTTACATTTTTCAAAGTGGTAGTCCATTTTCTGAATGAATGGCCTGGGGCCATCTGCTTACAGAATGACCCTAAGCACAGTTTCTGTTTCGTAATAACTGCTAACTGTAAACAAAGTAAAAGGCACGATATCATGGCGGTGGTTCTTGTAAGCTGATGAGTGACGCAACAGTGCAAGTCCATTGTGTATGCGCACACACGCTGTCAAATTTTCTTGGTCGTTTATAAAACACACTAAATGTGCACACGCATATTTGCTTGCTAAGGTAAGCATGAATGTTGATGGTTTATTCCACAAGGGCCCAATTTCATGGTGTTGCTTAGCGTGGAATTCTGCGCTCATGCTGCTGTGTAAAGCGTGTGTTTCTATACGGTGAGCAGTGTCATGAAATTGGGCCTAGCTTTTATGTAATTGGACCCATGGCTTATAAGGTAACATATACAGCACAGATCCTTGATTGGTGGATTACACGCCATGTGTCGTACTTTATTTTACCATGTATTTACATGACTTACTGCGTCGACGTCAGCCCATCCTACATCATTAATTTTTGGACGGTGTACATGGATTTCTGATGCTTTTTTCGCAGTATCATTCCTAAAATAACCGTTCCCGCCTGTTCCTCCGAACAGGGCAAAGTCTTGTCCAGCATACAAGGTTTTTGTCTTCATGAAGTTTTTTAAAAGAATGTAAAGAGTGTGGGATGGACGAGTTTCTGTGTTTATTTTGTGTTTATTGTGAAAAAAAAACAAATTCAAATGATCAAACTGTCAGAACATGTAGGCCTATTTTTTGTTTTAACTGAGGTAAAACTAGATAGTGGGGCTCTGATCGTAACTTTTGCCTGGGCTGCTTGCCTCCATATCACTTTAACCTTAATTCTGTATTAAACCTATTTTTATGTACAGTATGCTTTAACACAACTGGTTCATAGATGTTATTTATTGCTATTTTTTGTTTCAAAATATTAAAGGTTAAATTTGTTTTGAACATATTTGCTGCTAGTGCTTGTACCTCTGCATGTGTCTGTTAGTGTTTGACTGTTTTGTTAGCCTAATTTTTCAGTGCGTGGGTTATTTTTGAGCCTTTAGAATTTTTCGGAATTTGGGGTCGTAACACCAAGTAGAACGAGAATTAGTATCCATTAATGCTTTTTTACATGGAGAGCAAGACTAAATATGGCGGCACCATAATGACGGTCTTTAAGTCTGAGTTTTCAGGGCAGAAAAGAGAGTAAACCTGAGAAAAGGGAATTTGATATTTAGTTTCTTTTTATTGCAGGGGGGGGGGGGCAGAGGAAAAGAGAAAAAAACTAAGGAAAGGGAATTTGATTTTTTTTTTTGTTTTTTTTTTAAATTGGGGGGGGGGGGGGCTTTTTAGTTTTCAGGACCACCAATATTCTCAATTGAAGTGAGCAGTAGGTGTGAACGTGTCTGTGTAAGTCACTACACCATTATCAACTCTGCTGGAGATTGACTTTGTAGAGTAATCATTGTGCTTGGTTCGTTTGCCAGACAGTACAGTTCCCGCATAACCCGCTTCCTCCCTCGGTATGCATGGCAACTTCTTGCATGCGTGATGTCTATTAATTGTGACTCTATATTCCCTCGGGTCTAGTCAACAACAAAATTCAGCCCAAGTCCCGACATTAGACTCTGCTGACAGTCTGCCAACCTTTTGAATTGAGATAATATTATTGACTCTTGTTATCTTTCACCCTGTTCAATGAAACTTTTCTCAAGTATACTGGCATGTGATTTCTCAGTTTTCCTCAGTTTATCTCAAAATCTCCTTGAGCTTTCAAATTTTCTTGAAAGAAGTGAAGCAGTCACCAAAGGGAGAAAGAAATAATCCACATTGTGTCTAAACCTGTAGTTTTGTGTTTCTGGTGATGCATAGAGTCTGTAACCTTCCTGAATTGTAATGTCCTAGAGGTTTCTGGTCTAGCCATTTTCCAGGAATATTCACATTTGTCAAATCCAGTGGTGTGACTGGGGAGGGGGGCAGGGGGGTCCTCCTCCTGCTTTGAATCCTTGCCCCTTGCCCCCAAAATGAGATCAAAAAATGCACAAATGAATGGTTTGATATATTAAATGGACCCACCAACCCCAACCCCCCCCCCAAAAAAAGTCTGGTTACGACACTGGTCAAATCTCACCGCTAAGTATCAGCATTTCAGCCAAACATTTTTCAGACCACAAACACACATAATGTGATTCCCTACGCCAAAATCAAGCATTTCTCAGAAATCGTGAAGAGGCATTAAAAGTGAAGGCAACCGAAACATTAGCCTTGATAGCAATGTATTAAAATGTGTTGTCTTAAACATTTTATGATTTCATTAAATCTTACATCTGGGGTAAAGAATAGTGTTTTAACCCATTGTGTGTTAAGCACAGTATACTTCGTACTTTCCTGAATCCTGTGAAATTCACAGGCTTATTACTCGGGTGGGATTCGAACCCCTGACCTTTGCCAATTCTAGAGCAGATGTTTTACGACTAGACCATCGAGCTTGCCCGGTTGCCAGATGTGGTTTCAATTCTTTATTTTAGCAACAGGTACCACAACAATTTTATTATAGATGTTAAATTTGCATCGGGGATAAAGAATATATCAGTTTTTTACCCATACACCGATGTGTGTTAAGCCTAATTTTACATTATACATGTAGGCCACTGTTAAGTGATATTTGGATTGAAAGCTCTACTTCTCATGTATTTGATGAGCAAATAAACCCAGTTTTGAGTTTCGTTGGGAAGTGCCTGGTTTTGCTAAAGTGTGTCACATATCCGTACACACGTATTTGTGAGAAAGTAAGCTTGTAACCTTTCTTAGATGTTTCCTCCCATCAAAGTAGGCATTTTGAGGTTCCAACACTCCCATTGTTCAATCATTCCATGCATTTATTTTTGAAATAATAACAATCATGACAATTAATTATGTTTTATGATTTAAATAAGTAAGATTTCAAGGTTTGCATGGTGTGGAAATTAGAAACTGAGGTTTAAAGATAATAATACCAGAGTCTTATATAGCACACGTATCTACCAACAATTAGGTACTCAGGCCGCTTATTATACTATTTTTCAGGCAGGTTTTTGAAGTTGTTGAATTATGAGACTCATGATAAGGGTTTACAAGGTGCTGCGGCGCATTCAGCAGCCACTGCTAGAAACACCGGGACAAACCCCTTCTCTTAGCAATAAGTGTGACTGGGTTCTTTTACATGCATTACACAACACAAGGGACCTACAGCTTTTTTTTGTGTCCCATCCGAAGGCCGAAGCAATAACTGTTAAGTGTCTTGCTTAAGGACACAACTGTCAAGAACCCACACTCTGCTGATCAGAAAACCAGAGCTAGAGTCCAGTGCGCTTAACCTCTCGGCCACGACACGCCACAGATAACAACCGTGTGAGTGAAATCTCTTTTGGGAGAATTGATGTTCTGAGAAGAACTGGGGATGAGAAATAGCGGAATCTCAAGATTGCAAACCGTGTGCTCTGCTCATCTTGAGAAGAACTTAATGGAAGGCAGAAATCTGTTTGGTTTTTTTTTTGCGAAGCTTAACACATTTCTTGGCCCCAATTTTTGCAGAAAGGAATTTTTTTAAAGAATTGTTTTTCCCTGAACGAATATTGACAGATGTTGGTGTTTCAAAATGAAAAACATACAAAAACTTTTGCATGGTGCTATGGACAATGCTCAAAATGTATGCAAAATTGTTTGTACGGTGTTTGAGATGGTTTCCCAACAATAATTTGTTTTTAGTTTTTAATTAACTACCACTTATCATTGGCGGAATTTTTTGTGCAATAGCTTAAATGAAAGCTCTCTCAAATTTATAAAAAAAAAAATAAGCTATTACAAATTTAAATCTAAATTTTCAGGTCAAATCGGCTAAAAATCAGACCTAGCATCTTTAAGGAGCGAGGCTTGTAGGTAAGATGTTCTTCCTACTTCAGTCTGATTTCTGTTGGGTTTTTTTTGCCCTCGGAAAATCAGAAAATTTGTGATTAGATAGCCTGCAAAGTCTAGTAAAGCCGACACCATATAAACATTTAGGTCAGCCCTTGCACTCAATAAAATGTTCCTGCTTTTTTCCAAGTACCAAATATCATGCCTGAAACATGGGCCCCCTTCTGTACAAGGACACACCCAAGGGATGGTGTACAAGGGATTTTGGAATCCACTTTTGCAGTGTAAGATAACAAATTATTTTTCAATAATCACTACCCTACGATACCGAATCTTAGATGCATGAATGCTCATATAATGATGTCCAGATGTAATTCCTGTTTCGATTGCGTCCTGCAATTGTCCTGGTAATTCACACCACAAGGGTGCATTCATCAGGAATTCCCAGAGCGGTTTCAGTTAACCCAATAACGCTCGTGTTTCCTCAGTTCCCGCATTGAAGAGTCTTGTGTTTGTGCCGGAAGATAGGTCTCCATTGCTCCTGTGTGGCCGGCGGCTACGGCATACAGCGATGCATTGGGACATTTGTTCGCAGAAGTGTGCTGGCTGCCTTGGGAGATAGTGATAGAGTTTGAAGGGTGGGGGGGAACAATGGTAGAGATTTTCTTTTCTAGGGCGAATGCAACAACCAAAGATGTGGGTAACAGGGAGAAAGACTGTGGATTTTTTTTATTTTTTTTTTTTTTTCGTAATGCCAGCTATGAGTTTCTTAAAAGTCGCACAAGAGCGCATTTAAAGTAGAATGTGAAACTTTGTCAGAAAATGAAAACTGAGCCTTACTCGTTGCTGACTCTGTTCTGATTTTTTAAAGACTCACTTGTTTGAATCTACATCTTCGTAACTTTACTTTATGTATCTAATTGTTCTGTGTTTATTGCACTTAGTGGCTCCTGCATTATACGCTATATAAATGTCTCGTATTATATTATTTTTACCGTTACAAGGTGATACAGTATAAATATACATGTAAAATGGGTCTTTTAATTTCAAACATAGCTCTGCATACATGTACCTGTAGAAACAATAGTGAGTGCTTTGGGACGCCCTTCGGGTGTGACAAAAGCTTTATAAGAGCGGCGCACTAATGTTGTTATAACAATTACTTTGCCTCATTTATTTCCTTTTTAGTCAAAAGAGCCTTAAATCTAAAATTCAAAAATCATGGGGGAAAAATAAAACCATCAACAAATATTTCTGTTATTTACCCATGTTTGTTCTTAAATAAATTCTTTGAGAAAAGTAGTGTTTAATTTTTTTTTTTCTCGTATGGATTTTACAGTAGTTTATTTACACGTTGTTGAATATCATGCACTTAACACCAATAAGACAACTACCTGGAGCTCATAAAAATGCAAAACTAATGTGAAATTATGACAACTTGTAACAAAGATGTTGTTAATAGTATTGAGTTGATGTGCATGCTACTGTTGATAGTGTGAAGGTGTGCATGTCATGTGGTTATTTCACGCTGCAGTGCTTTGTGTAAATCTGGTGTCTCCTTCATCAATCATGATCACACCATGTGATGTATTCAGCATATGGAACAGTGAAATCTCCATTAATCATCGTGTCACATTCAAGAGACTGGATAATTATAGCTTGTATTGAATCATGTCCCTGGGGACATTTTGAAGCTATTTTTAACACTTTATGTTAAAAGAATCTATTTTATATCACGCTGTACAATAAACAAAGGGCCGATCAAAACAGGGAGATAAAGTAAATATAAAAGCCAAACACAAAGAGGAAAAGAGGCAAGTTCGGAAGGTTGCGGAAATAAATAGAAACAGATTGTTGAAAACATGCACTGACACTCGCTTTTACTAAATCAAGCAGGGACATCATCGTCGTCATCATCAGGTGCCGTGCCGACTGGCGTGGGCGATCATGCCTCTCCATGTCTCTTGATTCTGGGATGACGTCAGGGACATAGTTTTAGTTAAAGGGTACAACGCTAGAATTTCGTTTTTGAGAGGGCAAGACCATTCTCATTTTGCAAAGGGCACTTCCACGGGAAAATCTTACAGAGATGTGATGCATGTTTCAGCCGATTTTACCTTAAAAATGAGTTGATTCTAGGAAACAAAATTTAAAAGAGCATGTTATTTTACAACAACTAAAATTAATAAATTTTATTTTGACCTTGTAGATGGCTATAAAAAAAATGTTTTTGAAACATTATCATGGCCAACCACCCTACAAGAAAATGTAAACGACGGCCCTTCCTGCTGCTGGTACCCAGAAGTCAGCTATATTACAAAGTCATTTTGTCTGCATTTTTGTCTCTGTGTGGCAAGGTACCCAGCTGAAATTGAGCGGGCAGCACGCAGAGTTTATTTATTGTGCTCCAAACAAAAATTCATTTTTTAAATTAGTTTCTCTGTCATTATTTCGTTGATGGATTTATTTGTTCGATGTCGCATTTGAAAGTGAATAGCTCTGGTCATCATTCAGAAATAGCAATTCATCATGTTTCAAAGCTGAAATGCAACAATATTTGAATATGCAGGTTGCTGCTATCAGGTTTATATAACAGTTTATTTTGTAACTGTTTGAGGGTTTTTCCCTGAGTTTTTTGTTTTGAATTGCTGAGTAATAGATCGGTCCATTCAGCCCCACCCCCTTATGTGTTGACCAGTCACAGCCTTGGCTTTGCCTACGAAAAAGTCTGACAAATGTCTGACAGGGTAAAATCCTATTGGGAAATGTGAACATGTGTGCTTGTACTTAAAGCGCCCTCGTTCATGTCGTGAAGAGATGCACATGGTTTTCTGCCCATGTGTACAGTTATGACATAGCTGATGCTGTGATTGGTCAATGTGTTTCAGGGGCAGGGCTTAATGGATCAGTCTATTGAAACTTGAGCATTGTTACACGTATTATGTAGCTATTGAAAACCTTCTTATTAGCCTTTGAGAACGATTCTGCTAGGGTTCAAACGTGAGGCCATTACCACACTCTGTATTTATACCACACAGGTCATTCTGGTTGGTAAACAGTCTGCTACAGGTGTTGTTGTTGATGTTGTTGTTGTTGTTGTGTTGTTTTTGTTTTTGTTTTTTTGTTGTTGTTTTTTTTAGTTAATTCTCAAATACTGAGAAATGAAAATAAATTTGGGTTGTTATTTTTTGTTTCTGTTTTTATCAGGAGAGTACACATTACGACGTCGACGTTGAAGTTTCTCAACGGGGATTATGAAGTGGAGCCCGGTAATGGGAAGGATCGTAATGCCTACCTCCGAGATCACAACATTGACACGTACCTCATCATTGCTAAAGGGCCTCGAAAGGTAATCCTCACAGAATAAGGCTGTGGATGGAGGAAAGGTTGTGGGAGGGGATGAAGGTCGTGACAGCATCATCCAAAGATTTGATTTTTAATTAGTCTTGGGGAGTATACTACTGTGGTATCGGTTTGGGAAAGAAGAAGGAAAAAGAGGTTGATAAGTTCTGGAAGACGATGCCAACCTGAAATATCAAATGATCTAAATTCCAGAGTATTCATGTTTTTCTTTAAATTTTGGTGTTATTTAAAAAAAAATGTGATGTATCATTTTTTTTATTGATACGTGTCTGCATCGTTTCAACAATGAAATGAAATGGCAAAAAATGTTCAAATAGTGTTTGGAATTAGAATTAGAAAGCTAATTTTAAGAAATTTGTTTCCATGAACGTCATTCTGAATTTTTGTCCTAATATTGGATCATTCCGTTACTTAAGAGGTAGAATATGAAGAAATTGGTATCACTGCCGTCAAGTGTGAAGGAATTATTAGATAGTATTGCTGAGCATGTTCAACAAAAGAGAACAGGAACTAATCTCTCATGATTTTGGCAGTCGAAATGTCAGACTGGAAAATCTATCGATACCTGTGACGTTGGCATCTATTTTTAACCCACCAAGTTCATAACCGCAATGGTTCGTCGTGCTTTCAATGTGTCAACTGGTTTTAATCAAGCATAAATTCCTATACACATCAACAAAGAGCTCTCACCCAATTAATCAAAAGGCTGTGCAGCCATGCGGTTAATCAACCAATGACAAGCCACCAACCACTGACGGGCGTGACACATGACCTGTTGCAGTCAAATTAATTGGCTGGATGATTTGACTGATGTGATGGAAAAGATTTCCTTGGACGTAGTTTTAAGACACTTGTACAAATGCTAATTTTTGACAGAAAAAGCAAAAAGTGGACCTTTTAACAATTTTTAAATGAATCATCTCTAAACGCAGTTAGACCAAAAAGTTCACCTTTAAAACATTGGCATACCTCTTGGCAAGCCATTGCTGCTTATTTTCAACTGAAGTTTGGAGTTACTCATATTCCAAAATGCTAATGTTTAGGATTGATGTTGCAAGGTCATACCTTCTGGTAGAGTTATGCTTCTTTGTCAAAAAGTTTACAAAATAAATGAAAATATGTACAGGGCCGAAATCCGGCCAAAAAGAAAGGAAATAGAAAGTGTAAAGATGCAACTGGACTGAACTACCAACAAGTTTCCGTTAGTCTAGTAAAGTAGTATAGACCCCTTGCTCTGACGTCACACATGACTACTGTCTGCCCGTGGTCTACCATTTTGGGAGTTCAATTTCTTGTTCAGATACGGTGCGGGTCTCGCCACGTGCGCACCGCCTAAGATGCGCACTGCACAGTAACAACAAAACAGATCTGGCTCCCAAACTGGTACAGCCATGATTCCAAGATTCATCATGGGTGACGACATCTGGTGAATTTGTAGTATTTTGGACCGGGTGAGGGCATGCTTGAACCAAATTTTTGTGATGCAAAGCAACTAAAACAAACTGGTTTTTCCATTGTTGCTATCGTAGGCACATGAGCCGAGGGAGAGGGAGGCAGTTTCCCGGGCCCCCCCCCAAAAAAAAAAAAAAGGAAAAAAAAGAAAAAAGATAAACAAATAAAAAATAAAAATCGGGCAGAACAGTGGGGAAAATTCGGGCAAAGCGAGAAGCAAAACAAAATAATAAATGTTTTTCTTTGAAACTGGTTCTTGTGTGTTTATCTGTGTAAAAGTTCAGGCAAATCAACCCTCTGCCCCCCCCCCCCCCCCCTTCGTCTATGGTTGTTATTATTTATTTGGCAATTGACACAAGAAAACATTCGGGCAGTCAGAATAAGATAAAACTGTAATTATGATGCAAGGAAATTATCTGTTGAGAGCGCCCTCATATGGGTCAATTATTGCTGCAATTTATCACCGGATAGAAGTTGAAGATATGTAAACTCAACATTCTTATCTCAAACTCTTTAACGCAGTTGATTACACTCGTCCATTGGGTGGTCGGGTTGGCGTAGTGGTCCCTTTCCTTGCCTTCCACCTCTAGAACCCCTTGTCAAATCCTGCCTAGGGCTCTATGTGGATTGGGTTCTCAGCTCCTACCTGATTGGGTTTTTTTCCTGGAATAATTCTCTGGGTTTTTCCTCCCACATCTAAAACTGAAACTTCCTTTCTCGTCTTCTCTCCATGGGGCTCTTGGCTAGTGATTAAGTTCGCTTTACTGAGAATCCTTGGCTTCACATCCAGAATTAATAAATGAAATGAAAAATAAAATGAAACAAACTCCGAAGCTGAGAAAAAAAACACCTGGCTCTGTTGACAGCCGTCACTACTTTGAAAAAGAGATCATCACATGTTGTGCTTGTACAAAATAAAACAAACACTGATTTTTTTATTTTTTTTTTTTTACAAGGAAACATTTAGAGGACAGCTTTTTAAATTTTCCCCTTTTCCACCACTCAGAACAATGATCTAAATAACTCTCCGTTGACGTCGAACGGGGAGCATCGAGGTCGCTCTTCATCTGTGGCTCAGCTGGAGAGCTGGGGTGCTGAGAAGCCTTTCTCAAACTACCTGTCAACGGTGCCACACAAAACCAAAGACCTACGGAAACACTTTGATGGTGACCGCCCCGCTGGACAGGCAAACCTGGAAAACAAGTAGGTTCAGTTTTAATCTCTCACAATTTTTGCAACCTGTGCTTCGAGTTTTGACCCTTAAATCGAAACTGATAATTTATAACAGTAATAATAATAATAAAAATAATAGTAATAATAATAATAACAATAATAATAACAATAATAGGCACAACTGTGAGGGTAGATTTGCTGCAGAAGGCGGCACTTTTGGGAACAGCTAGGATCCTGCGAAACCCTCGAGATCTAAGGCTACGGAATGTAGCCCGACTCGAGGAGTTACCGGCACAGAGGAAAATGAGATCTTTCTTTTGCATGCTGTGATATCGTGAAATAATAATAATAATAATAATAATAATAATAATAATAATAACCAGTTTTGCACTTTATGGTCATCTCTAAGTGCTTAATTACTATTTTTTAAATCAATTTTGGGGTCAACAAAGACAAATTAACCGGAGCAGGATTTAAACCTGCGACCACCGGCTATACGTACCGACACTCTACCAACTGAATTATCCAGCCCTAATGTTGGCGGTCTCCTTATTTTGTCAATAATATTTAATAATGATATGTTTATTGCTTGATACTATTTTTTTTTTAAGACATGTTTTTTTGAAGTCTTTGAATTATGAAACCCATTTGTGTAGCACCATGTAAGGGTTTACAAGGTGCAGCCGCGCAATCTGCAGCCCAACGAAACAGGAACACCGGGGCAAACCCCTTCTCAAAGGGATAAGTGTAACTGGGTTCTTTTAAATGCAACACACAGGACTTACAACTGTACAACCCATCCCAAGAACAAAGCAATTAATGGTTAAGTGTCTTGCTGACCAGAAACACCAGAGCTTGAGAGTCCGTCTTGTTAAACCGCTCGGCTAGTCACGCCACATGAGAATGCGTCCTTATTTTTTCCCAAGACATACTGTCCTTTTTAGTAATTATAACCGATGTTGTGGTACTTGAGAGGAGAAGACCATTTTCATTTTGCAAAGGGCTGCACTTCTATTGGAAAATCTTAAAATCTTCGGGAAAGTTTTGAGGGGCACCAAGGCCAAGACCAGGGGTACCAGAGGCCACTCATGGTTGCTGTGTAATTCTAAGCCTCTAACAGACATGGAGAACTTTTCTTTTGTGACCTTCTTGAGAATCCTAGGCTTTTATAAAGTAGCCACCTAATGGTGTCCATGGTAGCGAGGCTGGACGTACAGAGTCTGGCGTACGGAAAGTAAAACCCATGCAGTTCAGGGTGCTCCCTAGGCCAGGGCCCAATTTAGTAACGCTGCTTTAGCAGAACATTTTGCTTTTAAATATTTCTGCTGAGCAAAAAACAGCAGGAGAACAGTCACAGACTGTACAGGTGAAAGGATGTTTTTGGCTGGTAACCTTATTCTGGTAAGCAATATTGTTTTGTGCTTAGCTATTTTTGGTGCTTAAGCATCTCTCTAAAAGGGGTAAACCAAGTCTAACTACATATTCTTATGATTGGTGTGCACTTTCATTCCCACACTCTTAATGTAATTGCTTTTTTACTCCACATTTTAAATTATTCTGATTTCATTAAAATTTGGCAAATTTTGAATTTTAATAAATTTTAATATCTTGCCAGAATAAATCTTCAGCAAATCCATTAGTACTATATTGACATTCTAGTTGCAACTCCCACCCCCCCCCCCCCCAAATAAATTTTATCTCACAGATGCAGTCTTGTTGGATGACTAGAACTTGGGTTTTGCGTTTTAATAGGATCCGCTTCATTAAATTAATATTTTACCCAGAGGAGACGCTAACACTAGCCCGAGGTTATTTATGATGATATCTGATACTAAGGCAACGTAGTTGGTCTTAAAGGAGTTCTTGAAGTCCATGTTAAAGGTGTTGTCAGGTTGCGCTTTCAAAGGTTGATGCTTTTTTCAAAACATTATTTCAAATCTTTCTTGGAGTGAAATGGAGGGATCCTCAAAAGTGACTAGCACTGTGACCCCGTAAGCCTGAAGATACAGGTAGAGAAGACGATGAAGAAATGCGCAGTTTTAGATGTGGGGTGGGGGACCCTGAATCAGGAAAACCCAGGTAGTCAGGTAGGGGCTGGAAACACAATCCACATAAGAGGCTCAGTCTGAAGTTGGATTCGAACCAGGGTCCACAGAGGTCAAGGCAGTGAAAGAAACCACTAAAAAGTTGACCCTTTGTTGCATTTGGCTTGCTTACAGCTCATATGAAGGACGTAAACACACGGCGTCACTGACAGTGATGCACAGGGGGTGGAGCTCGAGGGAGAAAAATAAATAGGGAAGGGACAATTGTTTTTAAGCTTTTTGGGTGGGGGTTGATAAACCCTGAAAACCTGCTGTCATGTATAAGGGTTTTTTGTACAATTAACTTAAACACCACCACCCCACCCCACCCCTAAGTTTTTTTCTCCCAACCCCCTCCAAAGACATCTTCAGGGTTCACTACCCCTGGTCACTGGAGTAGGGTGCCTTCTTTGTGGAGGTCAAAAATAGGTTGCTCGTTGACTCATCCTGTTTCCTATCTGACGCAGCTGTGCATTTTCGTTGTTTCTTAATTGTTTTTAACCTCTGAGATGGCCACAGGATAATGTTAATGCTGAAGGTCCTTAATGTAGCTTGTTTTAAAGAAGAAAAAACAAGAAAAAAATAATTTAAAAAACACCTAATGATGTAACATCTTCTAATGACTACAGTTTTGCTCTATTTCTGTCAGTGGATCCGTATTTTGAAGGATTCAAAGCAAAGTACATTTCGCAGGACATTTATTGTCAAGGTTTTTTTTTCTGTAAAATTCACCCCGCCCCACTCCTCTTAATCAACAGAAATTATCATGTTGTGTAAGGTTTTTATCTCAGTTGCTTCCTGTTTTTGTTCTCTTAAATGTTCAAGAAAACAAATCAGGAAGTCCAATGTTTCCACGTCGGTATTTCACTAAACATTTTTCCGCGTAGATCACTGCTTTCATTTCTTGTTTACGTTCAAATATTTGCACTTGCCCAGAAGTAAAAACATTCCCGCCTACAACCATCAGAGATTTGTTTTCTTTTCTTTTTCTCTTTTCATTAACTCCCCAAAGGCAGACCGCTAACGGCAGTCCATTGGAATATATTTTTTTTTAAAAACAGATGAAAAAAAACCTGGCTCGTTACAATGATTGCTCGTGAGTTCATATAGTACTTAATGAACCCTCAGAGTCATTTATTTTCATGATTTAGTGCATGTTCACTTGAACGTAAACAACAAAAACAAAGCTCATTAGACTTCTCTCAACTTTATGATTTGAGGCGAATGTTTTTTTTTCTTGGGCGGTGGGACTCTCTGCATACTCAAAATCTGAGAGCAGATGGCCCAATATTCTCCGAGGATGATAAATGACCGTGCCTCCCTTGACAGGGAGAAGCCAAGCTGTCGCTACTTCTGATGAAACATGCAACACCCTCCTCAAAATCTACACATATCAGAGCAAAGGTTGAGATCTGTTTAAACATACCTGCTGGGAGTAAGTAGCGTCGCTGGTTGTCGCCTCATTGGTCAAACCATTAAAATTATGAAGACATCACTAAAGGTCGGAAAGGGAGAGGAGGTTTGGAGAGAGGTCAATGTGATTTGATTGTAGGGTTAAGTAAACTTTACCAGATGGATACAGCTGTTGATAAACACTTGTGCAAAGTGTAAAAGTAAAGTTTGTTTTATTAGATTCTCGACCATGGGATTGGAGGGGGAAGGGAGAGTGTGACAAAGTCACGACAACCTGCAAGTTTTGCCTTCAGGTTTAAAGGCAAGGTATACTTTTGGTATTTGGAACTGTACGTTTGTTGCAATCCTATATAATTGTAGATGTATACCATAAAACTAACCTCCGAAAATGTTGTTTGCAAAAATCTGGAGCGGTTATTTCCACGCAAAAGGATCGGAAAAAACTGAAACTGCATGTTTTTCATGACGTGAAAAAGGCTTCATGTCTGAAGCCTTTCTCAGATTCAAATATTTTGGTGAGAATTTACCTCTTTTTTCAACTATGTTACTTCAAAGGGAGTAATTTTCTCACAATGTTTTGTACTATCAACAGCTCTCCGTTGCTCTTTACCAAGTAAGTTTTTATGGTCATTTATTTTGGGGGTAATTAACAAGAGTATCCCCTGCCTTGTAAAGCACCATGTCCATGCTGTGTTTTCTCACATGTACTGCATTGACAACGTCCAGTTAAAACATTTTTTAACGATTTAAAAAAAAATGAACTAAGTAATCAAAACGAAAAACCATTAACCCAAACTCTTTCAAAAGGTTTGAAAGGTAGAGCTGTAGCCCACCAGAGAGATGTGGAATAAATTGATGTGTGTATATAGAAGTACATGTTTTAGCACAAAGATTTGTTTGATTTACCAGGATCCTTCTTCACCCTAACAAAATTTAATACCGTATGGTAACTCATCACCCAAACTGTTGGACTCTGATTAAAGTGGTATGCCTAATCCCATTTGAAGTATTATCAGTTAACTAGCCTAGTAGTAGTAGCAGTGGTGTTTTTATAGCATTTTACTGTCTGTTTCCCTGTTTTCCTTTGATGTTGTGCTTACTTTTTTGTTTTTGTTTTTGGTTTTGATGTGCAAACAAAGGGTAACAAAGGTAACAAACTAACTTAACTTAACTTAACTTAACTTAACTTAACTTAACTTAACTTAACTTAACTTAACTTAACTTAACTTAACTTAACTTAACTTAACTTAACTTAACTTAACTTAACTTAACTTAACTTAACTTAACTTAACTTAACTTAACTTAACTTAACTTAACTTAACTTAACTTAACTTAACTTCTAAGCTCAGCTCAGCTCAGCTCAGCTCAGCTCAGCTCTTCTCAGCTCAGCTCTTCTTAGCTCAGCTCAGCTCTTCTAAGCTCAGCTCAGCTCAACTCTTTTCAGCTCAGCTCAGCTCAGCTCAGCTCGGCTCTTCTCAGTTCAGCTCAGCTCAGCTCTTCTATGCTCAGCTCAGCTCAGCTCTTCTCAGCTCAGCTCTTCTCAGCTCAGCTCAGCTCTTCTAAGCTCAGCTCAGCTCAACTCTTTTCAGCTCAGCTCAGCTCAGCTCAGCTCAGCTCGGCTCAGCTCAGCTCAGCTCAGCTCTTCTCAGCTCAGCTCTTCTCAGCTCAGCTCAGCTCTTCTAAGCTCAGCTCAGCTCAGTTCTTTTCAGCTCAGCTCAGCTCAGCTCAGCTCTTCTCAGCTCAGCTCGGCTCTTCTCAGTTCAGCTCAGCTCAGCTCTTCTATGCTCAGCTCAGCTCTTCTCAGCTCAGCTCAGCTCTTCTCAGCTCAGCTCAGCTCTTAGCTCAGCTCTTCTCAGCTCAGCTCAGCTCTTCTAAGCTCAGCTCAGCTCAACTCTTTTCAGCTCAGCTCAGCTCAGCTCAGCTCAGCTCAGCTCAGCTCAGCTCAGCTCAGCTCAGCTCAGCTCTTCTGTGCTCAGCTCAGCTCAGCTCAGCTCTTCTATGCTCAGCTCAGCTCTTCTATGCTCAGCTCAGCTCTTCTCAGCTCAGCTCAGCTCTTTTCAGCTCAGCTCAGCTCAGCACTTCTCAGCTCAGCTCAGCTCTTTTCAGCTCAGCTCAGCTCAGCTCAACTCAGCTCAGCTCAGCTCAGCTCAGCTCAGCTCAAATAGTGTAGTCCTCAGTCTATCAGAATCAAATAAACATGCAGTTGGATTTTGAAGGAAATTTGATTACAGTTTGAAATATAAAAACAGTGTAAAGGTTGGTACGGTCACAAAGCAGCTTGGCAATTATTTAGTAGATGTAATATTCGGTAATTATTGCTGCTTAAAATGCTCTCATCTTTGAGAAAATAATGTTATATGTGCATCATTAAAAATGTACCTAAAAGACCACTTTTAACCAGTTCCCAACGGGAGTCTTCCATTTGTTCCCGTCCAGCCTTACGGAATTATTTTCTTGGCATTGCCAGAATCTTTATTCTTTGAGAGTACCGTTGGCACAAAGAAAAGCATGTAATCATACAATAGTCTCTGAAGAAAATCACTAATTACAATGAAATCTTCACTTGTTTTTCTGAGGATTGGCTTGAACTTTTCAGGAACCAAAGATAGGTCTATGTCTCCCCTTTAAATTTCGAAAAGTTTTATCTCCCATTTTCAGCCACATCCCAAGTGTATATGTGTCAGATAGTGCAGTCCAATTAAACATTCTTTTCATATCAAGCCCTCAGTGATTTCTGTGATACACAGCTAAATGATATATGAACTCACAGACGACAATCTTCTATCAGAACTACATGAACCATAAAGGTTTGTGCAACTTGTTGATTGGGTCTTCCTGATTGGAACCTTTTCAGGCATCTTCAGGATCGTTAATTTATTGCTTCGAGATGAATTAGAGCGCTCTGTTGCCTCAAATTGTTTTGATGAAAATAAACCACAGTATTAGACTGTGTTTTTACTGAGATCGTCCTAAACAGCATATAATGAAGAATCAATCACAGATTTATATGTCAGTTTATTTTCCCTGGGTTTTTTGTCGCCATCCGCCGTGACAGCTCAAGCTGAATTTCCATCCAGTGTTGGAGGCAAACATCGCGCTTCCGTTCCGTCTTGACGCTTGTGCCTGAGGCCGGACCTTTGATTGGAGGCAGTTTGTCCCACGGAAATGTGAAATGCCAAGATGCTCTATCGTGGAGATTGGTACAAACAGTGGTCTTTATACAGCTGTGTTGACAGCAGCTCATATTGTCCCTCTGTATCACCCTTCAAGTTTTCATAGCAGTTCCACTTACAGTCTCTAAAATTAGGGTTTTTCATCAAGGAAGCTCATCAAAGTTTTCCTTTACAAAGATTTTTTTTCAGTGATGGCTTCTTTGTTATGGACTTGAAAGAGTGCCCTTGATGTTGGCTTTTCCGTCAAATAAACTTGGGGGAAACGGTTAAAATTGCAAGTAGGCCTTTGCTATATATAACGACCCAGTTCATGGTTAGTTTCATTGACATTGTGACTGTTACTTAGCCTACTTTTAGAAATAGCTTCGCTAGAAACAGTTTGGGGACTACTTTTGCCAGCTGCAGTGTTGGCTGTACAAATAGAATGCTTTGACCTTAAGATCCGTGTTTTTTCTTACCTGTCCATTTCTACAGTTTGAGATGATTATATTTTAAATAAATCACCAGATAGTTTGAACATTATATTTGAAATAAATCACCAGATATTTTGAAAAATTTGTTTTGCTATCTGGACTTTTTCAGCAGTTTGTTTTCCAAAATACGTTTTAAAATAAAACCTTTCAAAAAGTTGTTTTTTCAAAGTTATGAATTTTTGAGGACATTGAAGAAAACTAGTCTGGTCCTTTAATATGAAATGAGAATAAGCATTATCATTGTTAATAAGTAGCCAGGGAACCTGACAAATTGCCACACAATAGTAATGGTTCTAAAAATGTGTCATCATAGCACATTTGAACCTCAGACCTCAGAAAGTGGACTGTTCAAAAAAAATTGTATCTTTGAAGAAAAGGATCAAACTATAATTTGTCATAAATGAGTCCACCAAGGTTAATTTTGTTCTCCAGCGCTGAAGCTGAAAATCAGGTCGAGTGGGGGAAATCCCCTGGCAATTACGCTCATTCTGTAGTCTTTGGGGACGGCACAATTTCTCATTTTAAGAAATTGCTGTATCTACCATTGAATTGCTCCCTTGGGTCAAATCAAAGGCTCAATTTGACCAGACCGTCATTACAACTGACATTTCGTGTTGAATGAATTTCTAAAAAAAAAAAACTGTCAGGTTGATGTTTCAGAAATGTTCCTCTACCTTTGAAATTCTGAGGCTTAATGCGGTTCTTTGCATGTATGTTTTTTTTCTGTTTAGGCTTGGCCTGAAGGATACAAAGCAGAACCGAAATGATCCAGATGAAGAGGTTAATGAGTTTCTGGGTCGTGCCATCGACGCTCGTAGCATTGACAGGTTACGCTCGGAGCACGTCAAACGACTAACGCTGACATTTCTCAAAACGGAACTGGAAGAGAAGGTACGTGTAATTAAAAAAAAGGGGGGGCTTCTACTTTAGCATTTATCTTACAGGGACTGTACAAGAAAATCTTACATTTTTTTCTTTAATGCTTTCTGTTATTGTTTGATTATTGTTTTTGTTTTTTTCAAACTGTTTTTTTTTTAACGTCACAAAAAAAAAATCCCGGCCTTGTAAAAACGCAAGTAACTGTTATGTTCAGGTTTGTAGGTGTAAATTATATATAAATGTCATCAAGAAAATCGAGGGGTCGGGGTTGGGAAATTGTTTCGTAAAATAAACGCAGTCGAGTAATTTAATAGGCTCACGACGTTACTATGCTGAACAAGAGTGGTATACAAAAATAAACGTAAACAGTAAAATAGAAAAGATGTTAACCATTCCTCCTCATTGGATAACAATTTAAAATGGGAGATTTTTGAGACGGTAGCGGGCGTCCCACAGACCAGTCCTTTTCCATTGTTCTCAGCGATGAAATGATGGAAAAGGACCGATCTGTGCGACGCCCTCTATCGTCTCAAAAGTCTCCCATTACACTTTCTGTTCAACCTCTCTCTTTGAAATGAAGAAGATGCAAGGTGCCACATTTTGTATTATTACATGTAGTTAGATTTATGTTTTAGGTCAATCAAGGCCAAGACCAGCCTCTGTGACAGATCCCTAGTGTCCTCTAAGAAAAGAAGTCATTTTTTGTGTAACGGTATTTTAAGCTTTTTCTTTAGTATTCTTTGAAAAAAATAACCCGAGTAACTTTTTCATCCTATGACACATGTAGCTATGGTTTTGCCTAAACTATCATAGGAAAAAATAACAACTGTAGATTCCTGGGATAGTTAAGGTTTTGCCTCATTTATACTAGGAAAAAACACTAATGTCCACAATTCTTTTTATCCTAGGATAGCTGAGGTTTTGCCCAAACTATCATAGGGAAAACATGACTGGACACTTTTTGTGTATTCTAAGACAGTTAAGGCTTTGCTTATACATATGTAGGCCTACCACCTTAGGGGATAATATATTTCAACTAGCTTTCTTTGGAAGGACTTTACTGCCTCTTTTTAAATTTCCTTTTTAAGTTTCAAAACATTGGACAAGTCAAAGGATATGGTTTTCTGATAATTCTTCACAGTGATGCTTCGTTATTGAAAAAAATTACATGTATCATGGTTTGTCCTTCTTCGTTGGGTACCCTAAGCTTGCACACTCATTGACAATAGTACTGTTAATTCATACTCCATGTAAAAGGACCCGACTACATGTACCCTTGAAGTTTATTTAAGGTAAAAGAAATGTAAATCACTATGAGAAGTGAACTACATTCCTTCCCAAGATGAAACCATTACTGCCCTAGATGTAATCATGGGTATCCTGTCTTAGTCTTTGATAAATCGCCCACAAAATGATTTCAGGTATTAACTTAAGACATTCAGCCTCCCATAAGCCCACCCCCAGCCAGAACCACTCAAGAACGTCGCCAGTCTAGCGCACCGCTAGACTCTCCATCGTGTCGTCATCTTAGAATGTCTCCCTTCTAAGAGCTTTTTGCCTCATTGATATTATCATGGGTACATTAATCTGAATATGATTTGCAATGAGAGATAGCCATGTAAGACTAGTGGGTAGGGCGGATAAAAAAGAGGCCGGGGGAGGGGGGAGGGAGGGTATCAGCGGGAGTTATGATATGTGATGCCCTACGCTAAAATCAGAAACTTCCAATAATGAAATTAAAAGCGAAACTGAACGTCAAGTCTTGATATTTATGCGATGTGATGTCTTAAATGTTCTTCATGTTGAGAAGTACCTACTGTACAGCCTTAATTAGCAGGCATGCAGATTTTCAGCTGATCAGCTGGTTTCCTTGTTTTGGAAAATTTCAAAACAATTCTGTGCCTGGGGTTTTACCCATTTTTTTTCTTTTTCTTTTTTGACAAACTGCAGTTGCATTGCCTGAATTATTTGAAAGCTAAAAAATATTTTTGGATTGAATTGATTTGTTGCAGTACTCTAAAGTACGGGATCATATGTTCAGTTCCTACATGGTGTGTGCGTTCTTTGTGCTCATCATCATCTGCATTGTGCAGCTCTTCATTTTCCCAAAGTGAGTAGAAATAAATTTGTCAATTTTAACATTTTCTTTCTTGATCAAAAACCCTTCTAAATACACGTGGTGAGGTTCTTGAGCCATTTTTCATTCATTCCTTCATTCATTCATTCATTTTTATTAAAAACCAACTGGCAGCACAAGCCTGAATTAGGCAGCATTTACAAGATGTAAAAAATGTAAACATTTCATTAATACAGAAAAAAATCCCCCCAAAAAGAAAGATAAAATTACAAAAGCTAATCATAAATTATAAAACCAGTTAGATGGCAAACTATACATAAAACAGGTAAAGTGGCACAGAGTTTAAAAAACAGTCAGGCAGGGCCACCCAAATTGGGAAATAAAATCCCCCACAAAAAAAACCAAAAAAAACCTTTCACAAACCCAAGAAGCTAGAAAAATCTAGAATTCTTTATTTAAAAGTTTTGAGAGAAATGTGATTGGGCTATTGCCATATCGGTTGGTTCTGCCCTTAGGGATTGAGATATTTATTTGTGTGATGGAGATCTGTACTGTGAGTACTGTTGTTATGCGGGAAGCAATCAGCATATCGATCTGAGGAACAACATTTCTTGACAACCGTTTGAAACCATTATACTACATGAGTCATGCATGGTGGCACAACTATGTGTTAACTATGTGTGCTGTACACAATAGATGCATTCACAACATGATATCTTATTGCAGGCTGGCATAGTGCATCTATCTTTCAAATCCACAGTGGATGACACTCAATGGTCGGACAGTAGGAGGGTTGAGTGTGTACTGTGTAGATGTATTCATCACATGGTATCATATCGTGGGCTGGCATAATGCATCTATCATTCAAATCCACAGTGGATGACACTCAATGGTCGGACAGTAGGAGGGTTGATTGTGTACTGTGTGGATGTATTCATCACATGGTATCATATCAGGGGCTGGCATAGTGCATCTATCATTCAAATCCACAGTGGATGACACTCAATGGTCGGACAGTAGGAGGGTTGATTGTGTGCTGTGTAGATGTGTTCATCACATGATATCATATCGTGGGCTGGCATAGTGTTATCTGTCATTCGAAACCACAGTCAGACAGTGGTTGATATTGAATGGTCAGACAGTAGGAGGGTTATTATGGTTAGTAAAAACAGATGTGTGGGATATTATACAAATTTTCCAGTCTACATTTGGTTTCCTTTTTGTTTGTATGTTCTACAAAACTTTTCAATTTTTTAACTTCATCAGTTTAAAGAATGACACATGAACAGGTGGCACGGGTACTCTTCTCTATCCTGCAGCAAATATTTCCAAAAGCCAACCTGAAGACCTGAGTCAATTTGTTTCCCCATCTTCCAATTACAAAATTTCCCAATCATAATTAATAGTTATTACTTTTCCCCCCATGTTGTATTACAGGACCTTGGTGATGCTGGCAGTGTTCTTAAGCACGATTGTTTTTCTGGCGTTCACATTATTCATCGTCTTGGCTGAAAAATGTTTTGTAAGTAGAAACCACAGTTAGCTAACCCTAGCAGTGTCCCAAGCTGGTTTAATTGGCCCGGTTTTTTAACTGTGTATTAGCATGGCTGATTAAATTGTCCTTATTTATAACACATTTGTCTTGGTCACAACACACCAAATGACTGTAAAATGACCTTTTTGAAAGTTCCAGCTGTGTCCAATTTCAAGTTTGCTGAGTCAACTTAGAAATTGTGTATGCCTTGACTTCAGTCATTGTTTCGATAATTTTTATTTGCAATTAAAAAAAGAGTAGTGGCATGGCGTGGCCGAGCAATAAAGCACACTGGACTCAAGCTCTGGTGTTTCTGATCAGCAGAGTGTGGGTTCGAGTCCCGGTCTTGACACTTGTGTCCTTAAGCAAGACACTTAACCATTATTGCTTCGGCCTTTGGATGGGACGTAAAGCCGTTGGTCCCTTGTGTTGTGTAATGTACGAAAAAGAACACTTATCAATAAGAGAAGGGGTTTGCCCCGGTGTTTCTGGCAGTGGCTGCTGAATGCGCCACTCAGCACCTCGTAAACCCTTATAAAGTACTACATAAACGGCTCTAATAATTCAAAAACGAACTTCAAAATCCTGTCTGAAAAAATAATATATAATGATAATAAAATAAACGCATTGAGAACCCGGTTGTTGGTAGATACATGCTCTATATAAGACTCCGGTATTATTATTATTTATTATTTCTTTAATTTGCAGCTAAAATGGGTGTCATTAAATACTGAGCACTGGGAGGGTATAAGACATCAAATATTATGCCTGAACAGCGTCGCAACCAAGCTTTATGTTGGATTGGGACAGGTGGATTGGGACAATAGGCCTAAATTAGGTGTTAATATGAAAGCTATTTTTGATGAGCAAATAAACCCAGTTTTGAGTTTTGGCAAGAGAGTGCTTGGTTTGGGCATATCACTGTACGATGCACATTGATTCTGTACCTTGAGTTCAGAATGTATGTCTTGTTCATTTTATTTCAGTGTGTGCCAGATCGTTTCGCCTGGATATCCCATGGGATTCTAGAGAGTCGAAGCTTGAGTTCCGTCATCGCGGTCGGTACGGTCATCATCATATTCGTAGCATCATTCACATCCATGGTAAGTCACGCAATCATATCGTTAGCCGTTACTGTCCCTGCATACATCAAACCTATTTGCGGGTTTCGTTTCATTTTAATGGAGTTGCCTAGAACTCCCCACGAATTCATCATCTTTGTAATAGACGAGCTGGTTTTCATTTCCTGAGGTGGACTCATTGTTACTGCATAACCAAACCGATGATGGCTTGCATGACGCTGGGTTGACATTGTCGCGTCATGGGTTGTGTATGGTGGATCATCTGTGCACAGAACTGTGTATTGTACATGTCTGTACTGTGCTGTTGCTTTTACCACATAATATCACTTTGCAGGCTGGCCTAGTTTATCTATCAATTAAAACCAAAGTGGATATTAATATTGAATGGTCGGACAGTAGGAGGGTTGACTGTGTACTGTGTAGATGCATAATTTACCTCATGATATATTGCAGGCTGGCCTAGTTTATCTATCATTCAAAACCACAGTGGGTGACATTGAATGGTGAGACAGTAGGAGGGTTGAATTGGTTGTAGTACCCGCTGCTTATTACAGGATTCGAACTTGCCTCTTTTCACTTGGCTTGATCAGTGGTCAAGTGGTTGATACATCTACTCTAGAATGTGAAGATTATGGGTTCGAAACCCATCATAGTAGCCAGTGAATTTTCTTCCGCCGGACTAGGAATGCACTGAGTATACAATGCTTAACACACGTCAGTGTAAGGATAAAACCAAAAATAATATTCTTTATTCCGGATGCAACTATTACATCTATGAAAACATTGCATCTCGCATGAGAGAAGGTCTTCAGTGCAAAAACATCATACACCTCTTGCTACCATAGACTTTGTGTGTACATTGGGGATAGTTTTTAGCATCTTTAACCTTACTCCATGCAAATGAAAGTTGTTTGGTTTTGCTGGACTCAGTTCAGCTCAGCCAAATCAATATTAAGGTCTAATGGGGCTCGATATATAGCAAGTCCAATGGAGTCTTAATAGACTGTTTTTGCGAAGAGTTGGTCTTATGTAGTAAAATGAACCGACATCAGTTGTACCCCAGAAACTCTTTCAAAAAAAGATAGAGTGTGAAATTTTCTCAACTGGGAAGCTGGAGAGCTGAAACACCCAGCAGCAGCAGGCCTGATTTATTGATTTATTACTTTATTACTTTTTTTTGTGAGGGCAAGGCACTTTTTTCCTCTGTAAAGGGCACCTCTCTGAGGACAATTTCTACTGGAACATTTCAGGGGGCACTAAAGCATGGGCATGGAGGCAATTGCCTCCATTGCCTCTGTGTGTGTAGTCTTAAGCCTGCAGCAGGGGCTTACTGGCACCTTGAGTTAATATTGTTTGTGTTTTTACCCTACACTGATGCGTGTTAAGTACTGTATACTCAGTACTTTTCCCGAGTTCCATGAATAAAAATCACAGGCATATTACTTGGGTGGGATTCGAACCCACGACATTTGCCATTCTAGAGCAGGAGTCTTACCAGGAGACAACTGACTTTGCTAGGTAGCCAGAGGCAGATCAAATCCTTTATCTTAGTAGAGGGAGTATCGCATGGATTTAATTAATGTTAAGTTTGTATCGGGGATAAAGATATTTTTTGTGTGTTCTACCCATACACCGATGTGTGTTTCCCATAACTGCTGGGCTGGTCACAGTATATAAACACTGTTCCTGCCTAAGCCCATGTAGCGCTTATTGCTGCATTTACAATGAACATTCATTATTTACTGCCTTGCAAATAAACATGTCCCACAGACTGTATACTGTTGGAAAGAGCACATCATTCTCTTTAAAGTGGTATACATTTTGTCATGTTTCCGGTCTCATATCACTAGTAATTAGAGTACAACGAAAGATCATAACTTCTTGTTCATCTACAGGGTTTCCTGTAGTTAACAGTGTTTGTGTGTTCTGTGGGAAATCCTATAGCAAGGCAGATGTGTGTGTAATCACTGTATACTCAATACTTTCCCAGGTCCAGTGAGCCCTTGAGTAAGGCCATTCTGTATCATTCCTTCATTTTACTCACTGTTTTTTAAACTAAAGTACTTTATCTTGATGTAGGTCGCGTACGACACAACAAGTCTCCGTTCCTGCCTAGCTGAGACATACAACATCAATGAATCCGACGTTCGCGTTGACCAGGTCAATGATAGCGGTCTGGTTTTAGGGGTTGAAGAGCCTATCATCAGGGTCTGCCAGGGGGACAAACCTGCTTGCCACTTTCCTCAGGTAAGGAAACTTCCAGAAAATCCTTTTTTGTGACAGGAACAAAGATTCTTGTGACAGGACAACCTTTCTTGTGACAAAACCTTTCTTGTGACAGGAAAACCTTTCTAGTGACAGGAAAACCTTTCTTGTCACAGGACAACCTTTCTTGTGACAAAGCCTTTCTTGTGACAGTACAACCTTTCTAGTGACAGGAAAACCTTTCTTGTCACAGGACAACCTTTCTTGTGACAGGAAAACATTGCTGGTGACATTGACAAAGGACATTGTTCCTGTCTTGTGATATGACAACCTTTCTTGTGACAGGAAAACATTGCTGGTGACATTGACAAAGGACATTGTTTGTTCCTGTCTTGTGATATGACAACCTTTCTTAGGACAGGAAAACCTTTCTTATGGCAGAAAAACCTTTCTTGTGACTGGAAATCTCCTTTGTGACATGAAAACATTTCTGGTGAAATTGACAAAGGACATTGTTTGTTCCTTTCTTGGGACAGGAAAACCTTTCTCGTGACAGGACAACCTTTCTTGTTGTGTTTTATAGTTTAATTATCTATGTGGTTTTTGTCTCATGTCAATCTAGCCAAGTTTCTTTGTCTATCATGTGTTTTGTTTGTTCAGCTATTGTGTACAGCTTATCAAAACAGCCCAATGCTGTAATTAGAAAATTTGATCTTGCTTATTTTTCATTTACTTTTCCCCCTTTTTTGTATGTATTTGTTGTTAATTCTCAGGAAGTATAGAAATAAAAGTGTTTCTGAATTGAATTAAACTGTGACAGGTGGTTTACACGGATATTGAAATAGAGAAATAATTAAATTTGTTCATTTATATTGTGCAAATTTGCATAAATATGTCCAAATGCGCACCACAGATATGCTCAGAGAGGGCGCATTATTCAGCCCAAACTGAAACATTGGGGCCAGTCTCTCCTCTTGCACGATAAGTGTCCTTTGTGTTTTATATTGCATTATGGACAGTTCACAGGACCTATAGTTTTACCTCCCATCACGGGCTTGATGTTAAGAAGCCCTATAGACCTTTATCATGGTGCGGCCATCTTGATTTTCTCCCATTCAAACCAATGTAACCAAACCGAGGCTGGAAGGGCAAATAGTCTGGTTCCTTTTAGTACAGTGAATATGAGCATCTATTACTGTTATTGGATACAGAGAACATGACCAAGATGGCGGCAGCATGATAAAGGTCTATTATGTCCCAGACAAGCCACCAACGGTGACAATACATAGAATGCATTCGAATGGTCTCCCATCCAGTAACTGCTTACACAGTCAATGGGGTTTAACTGTGCAGTTCTATCACTAGCTCTAACACATCCCAAAAGAGACAGTTGGACATTTCCATTGGTAACTAAAAGCCTTTAGCTACCTTCACTGCTTTAATGTACACATAAGGGGTATAAATGGGTACCTGCGAGGGTAGAGGTTGATATTGTGTTTGAAAAAGCCTTTGGAGTGCCACGGCAGCTCGGGGCTGTATACTCCCCAGGGAGCTGAGAAAGATTACAGGAATGTTATTGGCCCAATGGCCAGGGCACTAATGTCAAGCGCATTGAGACGTTATTGTGAAATGCGCTATATTAGAACTAGTTATTATTATTATTATTATTATAATGTCTGTTGTTTTGACCTCAGTACTTCACGTTCTGCGTCATGTTGGTCATGATAAGTTGTGCAGTGTTCCAGCAGCTAGGCAGCATGACCAAGCTGTGTCTGCTTTTTCTTATCGGTGGTATCTTCACTGCTATCATCGAGACGTTTGAAGTCAACCTCTTCGATAATAGTGACCTACTGCATGAAGCTTACGTTGGGTGAGAACAAATTTTGCTCGCAAATCATTGTGCCAGACATTCATTAGATCTTACTCGCAAATGAACTATTGCATATAGTCAAAATAACGTTGGGTCTGGTTGGTAGATATGCTTTTCAACTATCAGCTAACTTTGCTACATCATCTTAGCTATCCAAATCGTCACCGTTTTCACAAAATGCACATTCATTAAAAATTTGTGTTTTTAAACAGATTTTGGATGTTATCATTGACATCAACATTTTCCCCAAGTCTTAAGTTATAAGCCGTCATAGTTTCGTAATTACACTACGGCCTTAGTAGCACAAGGATAGTAGTACCAGATTTTCAGTTTTCACAAACAGCCAATCTTCAATTTTTCAATTTTTACATTGAAGTACATAGCGCTGACACGGTGCAAAAAATGAGTGTTCAGCCTTTTTGCATTTTCACGAAGACACAATTATATCACCTAGGTAAGTTTGAGTTTTCACAAACATCCAATTGCATTGGTTTGTACACAGACCTCCTCGTACTTAACTATAAATTACTCCTTAATTAAACTTACTACGAAAAAAAAACATATTTGCATGATTTATCATCCCACTTTCATGGTTGGTAAAATGTCAAAGGTTAATAGACCAATCCATTAAGCTCCACCTACTAATGTATTGACCAGTCTATAAAACCCTAGTATTGTGTAACCATTCAATATCATTTGCTGTGGTTGTGAATGATGGATTAAGTATGCCAGCCTGCAATGTGACATATGATATCATGTGGTGAATGTATCTACATGTAAATAGTCAACCCTCCTACTGTCTGACCATTCAATCTCATCCACTGTGGTTTTAAATGAGATATAAACTATGCCAGTCTGCAATTTGGTACAATGTGATGAATGCATCTACACAGTACACACATCTACAATTAGTTATGTGCACGGTTGTGCTACCTGTGCAATTGAATGGTGTCAAATAGTAGGTCAACTCTCTTGAATATGTTACCAAGAATAGGCAAACTAATATAATCACTTTGGGACACGGCTCTGGTTCAAGACGGAACTCGAACTATGGAACACAGAGTTGAACAATGCTACCCCACAAGGTTTTCTTTGTTTTAGTGCTACCTTTCAGAAGAATTCTTCAGAAAAGTGAATAATAGAACAACAATAGGAGGACCCCATAACTACCATATGTAAGGTTGTGTGGATAGGCAGGGAAAGATGACCTGATTTCTTAGGTTTTTCGTTGATGTCAGTTTTATTTTAGAACTCTCTCTTTTTCATAGAATTGAAGGTAGTGAAGTTGTCATTTTTAGTGTGATGTAGAGAGTCTGTAAATCCTCTGAAAAGTTTACACCTTTAAGCTTCTAATGGCGTAAAAGCAGCCATAATGAAAGTTTCAGAAGCCAACATTTACTTGGAATGCAATCCTGTTCATAATTGTGGTGTCACCCCACTCTAAGCCACGCCCACTTCACACAAACTGGCTCCACTGATCACCAGAGAAAACACATGGTAGTTGCATTGAGCTAGTTTTTCTTTGATGATTTATGCAGGAAAAGTTCCTCAAAGACTAAGGTCTTCTCAGAATGAAAAGTTTCTGTCATAAGAAAATGCTTTTAAACGATGAAATGGGAAATTTTTTGTAAAATTACTCACCACAAATATATGCCAGCTTTGGAACCGAAAGTAGCACAAAATTTGGGCATGCAGCAAAGACTTACCAACAGGACAGTTTGTTATCACAAATTTGTGACATTTTTTTATTGATATTTTGGATGCAGGTTGGAACAGCCCCATTATATCTCAATGAAGATCACTGGACCGGTGTTGATACTGGTTTACATCTTTGCTCTATGGAGTCACGGCATACAAGTAGAGTCCACGGCCAGACTTGACTTCTTGTGGAAACTTCAGGTATGGATGCGTTAGTTTTTTTCGCTGTCATGCTCTCATAAATGTCTCCAACCTTTACATTATGAGAAAATGTTATTTTTTACTAATGTTGTCTACCTTCACTGTGGCAACCTACAATGTGCGACTGGCCCGATGAAAAAAACTGAAAATGTCTGCAAATTTCATAAGGAAATTTAATTTTTACTAATGTAACCACCTTCAAAATGGCCACCTATAATGTGTTACTTGCTCTTTAAAACAAAACTAGCGGTGGATTCTTAAGATTTCCCAAAGGACGATCGTTTTCCTGTGAACTTTTCATTGAATCTCCTAAAAATAGATGCTCCATGTGTACAGAGAAGCATCCACACTTTGATCTAGCCCCTTTAACTCTTATTGATTTGTCTCGCTGGAAGGTTGTTTTTACAAAACTCAACAATTTTGAAAGAGAATTCTAACCATAATAAGTCCCTTGGTTCGGGCCTTTGTTTGGTTGGGGAGCAGCTGCCTTTATAAGATCACCAGATTCAGTTCATCTTAGAAATTCTGCCCCATTATCCTCATTAGCGGGAAGGCAAGACTTTAATTTCAAACTCCTTCATTTCCTAGGCAACGGAAGAGAAAGATGAGATGGCCAACCTCCAAGCTTACAACAAACGCCTCCTCAACAACATCCTTCCGTCTTTCGTTGCCGAGCATTTCCTCAAGAACAATGCCAAGGACATGGATTTGTACTATCGAGCCAACGATTTCGTCGCCGTGATGTTCGCCAGCATTACAAATTTCTCTGATTTTTATGTTGAGCTGGAAGCGAACAATGAGGGAGTAGAGTGCCTTCGCCTCCTTAATGAGATTCTACACGACTTTGATGAGGTATGGAACTAAAATCATCGTCTGTTCAGCTCTCTAAGGAAAAGTCAGTGTAAAATTTCACCCTGTAAATAAGTTTGCTTAGAGAACAGGGATTTTAAAGTGGGACAGAATGGGGCTTGAACTTCAAGAGAATCTCCATGAGACCTCAGAGCCCAATTTCTTAAAGCCCCAGCTCAACATTGGTAAAGTGTCTGTAAATGCTTCCATATTTGCACAAATCAAGATATGTGTAATAAAAACTAACCGGTGAAAAATTTCAGCTCATTTCATTGCTTCATTTGCGAGAAAATAGTCAAAATGCATTCAAATGAGACGAAAATTAAGTTTGGATCTTTTTTCATTTATTATCAAAAAAACGATCACACTTCAGGCAGAAATACTTCACGGAAAGTTTTCCACCATCATTGTCTTTATACCATGTAATATAGGTAAATCTTCGAACATTTATGTTTTTCTTTCTTACCAATGTTGAGCTGGGGCTTAAAAGCTTTTTACCAGTAAGAAAATTGCTGTGCTCACTATAGGAGGACAACACGCGTAGGCAAAAGTGTATTTCATAAACGATCGAGAAGATTTGACAGGACATGTGTGCATTCATAATGGATTTGCATTGTTGCATCACTCATCTGCTTACAGAATCGGCCAGCAAGTTAGCCTGCCTTTTGCTTTGCTAACGGTTAGCAGTGTTTCTGAAATAGAAACTGTGCCAGTGGTTGCTTTGTAAGCAGAAAACATCTGCTTACAGGCTTGATGAAATTGGGCCAAAGTAAACAAGAGTAAATCTTAAAAAGGATGTGTTTGGAGTTGAGATCTTGCTGCAAACACAATTTTTTGTACAGCAATAAAGTTGTCTTTGTTAAAAACTCCCAGATGTCAAAAAAAAAATAAAAAATACAGTAAGATAGGACCTTGTTGCATGGGCAAATTGTGTATTTACAAGTGTGTAATAAACCTTTTGACCCAACTGAGTTTTGACATTGATGCATGGAGCAAATTGTCAAGTTACAACCTTTTGACCAAATTGAGTTTTGACCTTGTTTTGCGTTCAAGTTACAACCTTTTGATCAAATTGAGTTATGACCTTGTTGTGCGTTCAAGTTACAACATTTTGACCAAACTGAGTTATGACCTTGTTGTGCGTTCAAGTTACAACCTTTTGACCAAATTGAGGTATGACCTTGTTCTGTGTTCAAGTTACAACCTTTTGACCAAATTGAGTTATGACCTTGTTGTGTGTTCAAGTTACAACCTTTTGACCAAATTGAGTTATGACCTTGTTGTGTGTTCAAGTTACAACCTTTTGACCAAATTGAGTTATGATCTTGTTGTGTGTTCAAGTTACAACCTTTTGACCAAACTGAGTTACGACCTTGTTGCATGGAGCAATGTGTGGATTTACAAGTGTTCAAGATAAGAACCTTTGACCACAAAAGCATTGCACAGACGCAATGATGTATATTTTAATGCCAAATTTTTCATCCTCCAGATTATCGGCGATCCAAAATTTTTCCAAATTGAGAAAATCAAGACTATAGGAAGCACCTACATGGCGGCATCGGGGCTGACGGAGGAGACATTTGATCGAGAGAAAAACGGGCACGTCGTTGCGCTGGCAGACTTAGCTTTCCATCTACTGGCCCAGCTCCGATACGTCAACGAACATTCCTTCAACAGTTTCAAAATGAGAGTTGGTAAGTGTTTAGAGTTATTAGAGTTATTCCAGAGTACTTGTACAGCCTGAAGCATCAGAGTCCAGCTTTCTCCTGAAGACGATCAGAGCATACTGATCGAAATGTTGAGTTTGTTACACCAAAGCCGACCCAACTCAAAAAGATTTCATAAATATGCTGTAACCACAAACCTTAACCAGTGGATGGCATGTATACATGAAAACGTCCAAGCCAGCAGACGGGCAACATTTAAAAACGACATTGTGTAAAATCGATATACCAGAGCAAAGGTCGCCTTGACACTCCACTACTGAGTGGTCACAGAGCACGTATACGCCGTGTAATGCTTCATTTCACCCACTCAGAGAAGAAACATGGTCTTGAAAATTTCGCTGATTTTTAACCATTATGCGGGGGTTGTTGTGTAATCCCCGATTCCGGACCTTTGTTCTTTTGTTCTAAGAACAGGAATGCGCGACATCGAGCGGCTTCCTCCATTGTTTATTCAATGAATTTGGCTTAATGGAGGTATTCTCTTATGTGGGAATATTCCCGTAGTATAGCCCAATGTCACGGTCCAGTAGAACGTTCTGGCGGTTCACTGGTTTGCGGGAGTACGCCTACGGGAAAATTCCTTCCAGCCTTGAACATACTTGACTGCTGAGATGCTCCCTTAACACTACGTCAACATGTGAAGGAAACCAAATAGCCCACTGCATTGAACATGGGTGTTCACACTCACATATAGGCTAGCACAGTCTTTACACTGTTACTACATTACTACATTTAGAAACCATTTTTTTCTTGTGCTTTTTCTTTCAGGACTGAATGTTGGACCTGTTGTGTCAGGTGTTATTGGTGCACGCAAACCCCAGTACGACATCTGGGGGAACACAGTCAACGTTTCCAGTCGTATGGACAGCACTGGAGTCCCAGATAAAATACAGGTAAGCTGGCGAGTTTTGCAGAGCGAGATTGAGATTTGTATCAAACTCCATTGGAATAGTCAATCAAATTTCAACTCGGGCAAAGTCTTCGTAGCAAATGTTTGTAACTGTAATCTTAAAACCCATGTTTGCCTTTGCATTAACCTTACCCGCCCCGATCCTTCAAAATCCAACTGCATGTTTTGCTTGATTCTGTTGGACTGAGGACTGCACTAGTAAAACTGACAATGCTTTGGGATCAGGCCATACCATCATAATCAGAGTCCACTTTGCTTACTTGCTTCTGGTGGCCCAAAGAATCGGACTTCCGAGATGGCCTTCCACAAAGCTCTGTCTAGCATGCAGTTCTTCAAATTCTTTCTAGGGGGAGCTCTAGCTCTCTTTCCATGTTTGGGCTGCCAAAGAAGGACCTTACAAATTGCTTCTTTTTCCCTGTGGGTACAGTGACAGGCAAGTTTCAGCCTTCTAAAGCAGCAACTTCTCAGAAATTGGCAAAAGGTTTTCATACAAATTTGTATTGGGAGTGTGTGATCGCCATGGAACATCTAGAGCCTTTCATAAGAGACGAGTGTAGCTTCCTTCCATCTATTGCTTCCTTACAAGAGCCCAACAGTTTGGGTGTTGAGTTACCATACAGTGTAACTTTTCCTAAGGAAGTCAGAAAGGATCCTAGTAAATCACTCAGAGTTTTGATATGAACTTGTATTTTTTTAAATTCTCCAAATTCCATCTCCTAAATCCCAATTCCCTTTTTTTTTTCAATTCTCCTAATTCCAACTCATAAATCCTTATTCCTGTATTTTTTTAAATTCTCCCAATTCCAACTCCTAAATCCTAATTCCTTAATTTTTTTAAATTCTCCCAATTCCAACTACTAAATCCTAATTCCTGTATTTTTTTAAATTCTCCTAATTCCAACTCCTTAATCGTAATTCCTGTATTTTTTTAATTCTCCTAATTCCAACTCCTAAATCCTAATTCCTGTATTTTTTTAAATTCTCCCAATTCCAACTCCTAAATCCTAATTCCTGTATTTTTTGAAATTCTTCTAATTTTAACGTTTTTTATTTTTGTTTTTCTGTTTGTAGGTCACACAAGAGATGGCCAACATTCTGCAGCCGTTGGGCTTCACCCTAATAGAAAGAGGGTACATCACTGTCAAGGGCAAAGGTGAAATGCTGACCTACTTTCTCGAGGGGTCACCAAACAAGATTGATATACGGTGACCGGGAAAATCATGCTTGTGTATTTTGTATCAGTTTTGTAGTTTTATGTTCTCCGTTCCAATCTTGTCCTTTCTTCCGGTTTGGGACTTCCCGGCACTTTTGTTTTTTGTATCCCGTGAAAATTTCATGTTTCATGACCAGAAGGATTTTAGTCAGAACTTTTTCTCTTCCTTGAACAAGTTGACGCTATCTACTTTGTTTTCTGTGGATGGCTCGGTTATTTCACAAGATCCCAGAAATTTACGTTTGAGAATTAATAGAACTGCCTCTAGCTACCGGGCGGTCTCGGTAGTCTAGTTGGTAAGACATCCGGTCTAGAATGGTGGGGGTCGTGGGTTCGAATCCCACACGAGGAAAATGTCAGTGAATTTTTTTCACTGGACTCGGGGAAAGTACTGAGTATAAAGTGCTTAACACACATCGGTGTAAGGGTACAAATTACAAATATTAATTAAAATGCCACCAAGCACATTTTCGTGGCACAACTTTTATGACATAAAATCAACTGATAAATGAAACAAACTGTCCATAATGTTTCTGAAAATGTTAGTATTTAATGCCTCATTTGTATGTATAAAAGGGAGAAAAAAAGAAAAGCTTGAAAAATGAGAAAGGGTGCAACGTGTATATAAGTATATAGTTAATATAAATAGCAATATCTGGTCATTCTGTAATGCATCTTGAACAAACTGAAAATCCACCTTGTACTTATATTAAAAATCAAAGATGTGCTAAATTTGTAGTTAAACGTTGATTTGAAAATCATACTGACATTTTACAAGCTGTGTACTACGTCTCTAAAGACGGAAAAAAAAGGAATGTAAAGTTGTCTTTGAAGATGTTGTATGTTTGTGTTTCTGCAATTGAAAGAGGGTGAAAAAGCTGTGGACAGGGATGAGATTCTTCAGCTGTTACTTTCTTCAGGTATGAAGAAAACTTGCACTTTGCTCTACTTCTCTAGTGCTGAGGAAACTCTAAGAAGCTGATTTCAATCTATAACTCCAGGTGTTACTAAAAGGTTGAAATGTCATCATTTCAACATACCTCCTTAAATCTGGATCCTAGTTCCAGACCTTGTTGTCAGCAATGACTCTCATCTCTGTGTTAGAAAAACAATTTTATTTGATGGTTTTTTTTTGTTGCTTGGATATACTGAAAGCAGTGTTTCCCCTGGCTGATGAACTGAGGGAGGTGGTAAAAAATTGATGATTGAAGCAAAATTTGCGCAGGCTGCAAACAGACAAGAATGCAGCGCTCACACAGATGTGGGACGATTCCATCTACACTCCCAATTGTGAGTTCTGGATACTAAGATGTCAAGGACAAAGCTCATAATGACGCAGAATTTAAATTTTTGCGTAGTGTTTTTGTAACGGCAGATCTTCACAGCGAGGCGACGATGTTGGCAAACAATGAGTGAGGTAGTCACTGAAAGTAGGGAGATGGGCTGCCTCATGTTTGAATGGACTGGGGAAACACTGATTGAAAGAAACAAATTTAGGATAGTTGCAAATTAGGGACAGAGGGGAATTCTTTTAAACTTGCCTTCAGATCATGGAAAACTTTGCATTTCTGATTATAGATATAAATGTACATACATTTAGGTAATAAAGGAAATAGATTAAATAGTATGTAAATAAGTTTGTGTGCTAAAATTGTAAATAAATAAGTTATCTTGTACATATGTATTGTAATACAATCAAATAATTTAGGCAATGATTTAAAAAGGTTACATTCTTAGTAGAAGAAAAAAATTGTAAGAAAAATATCTGTAGAAAAAAATATCAGTCAATGGTATCAAGTCAGCTTATGTGAAATTTTTTATTGATAGTTTAGTCTCATATTAAATCCTGCGTGTAGATAGGGAAGCTTACTGCTGGTGCGGAAGACTAGCCGACTTTCGACCTCCATGTCAGAAACCCTGTAGTCAGTGTACAGAGCATTATAAAAAAACACCACCTTGTAAAAGGAGCCTGTCTCAAAGTCCAAATGGCTTATTACAAAAGAGTGTTATGGTATTTTCGAAACCATGGCTTTTGGCTTAGGCACAGGCTCTGTCAGTGGCTTCAAAAAGGTAGCCAGAGCCGGAGCCATTGTTTCAAAAAGGGCCTTAGTTAAGAATGTCTTGAAGGATGAAAAGCCACAAAAAAGATGGCCTCTCTGTAATCTGGTAGTCTGGTTCCAAAGGCTTTATGCATGCAAAATTATAGCTTAAATATTTTAGACGGTGACCTTCTCGGGGTCAGAACCCAAATTTAGACACAAGCATTTGTAAGGTTGTTAAATCTACTACCTGAATACCCAGCCAAGTGAAATATAACAATTTTTCGGGTTACATAAACCAAAAAGTGGAGATTTATTTTCGGCCGATTTCTTTTTTGGCCAGCTTTCAATCTATATATTCCTATTTTTTGAAATGGTATAGTTATATTTGTAAATGATATGAAAAGTACTTGATCCTTTATTTTTAGGTTTTGCAGATTTAATAGTGTGATAATATTATTCAAATTGCAGTGAAATAACATGAATTTGTCGTTATTATTGTTTTTAAATTTGGTAGGAGGCCCAATTTTTTTTTACATAGTGGACACTTTCTAATGATTGTGAGAAAAGTAATAATTTTTCATTTAGGTTTGAAAGAAACAGATATTATAAAAAATAGAATAATATTTTTGTTCAAATTTTGTCAAAAACTATTCAGCAAAGTATTGCGTCTTTATACTGATTGTTTAACAGCATTTTCAGATGTTTTGGGGTTTTTTCTTTAACATTTTGTTTTTAAAACAAAATAGTGAAATGGGTATTTTTCGAAATTCTAAAGTTATTCATCAGGGTATTTGGTTATAATTCAAGATACATGCCATTTGGGGTACTTGAAGTACTTTTTGTATCGGCCCTTGCATTATAGTTTTTGTTATATTGGACTCCAGTGTATGTTACAGTATCTTTTATAATGGACCTCACAATTCATATCCTTCAACCGCCTGTCATAGTTTGTGCGCTATTTTGACCTTGCATTATTTGCTATATGGGGCCCATTGTAACTTGTGTTATATTGGACCTCGCAATTCATATCTTCGGTCCTCCTGTCATAGCTTGTTTGCTAATTCAGACCTTGCATTATTTGCTATATTGGACACATTGTAACTTGTGTTTTGTTATATTGGACATTGCAATTCATATCCTTGGTCCTCCTGTCATAGCTTGTGGGCTAATTCACCGGACCTTGCATTATTTGTAATATGGGACCAATTGTAACTTGTGTTATATTGGACCTTGAAGTTCATATCTTTGGACCTCCTGTCTGAGCTTGTGTGCTAATTTTAACCTTGCATTACTTGCTGTATTGGACCCATTGTAAGTTGTGTTATATTGGACCTCACAATTCATATCTTCGGTGCTCCTGTCAAAGCTTATGTGCTAATTCAGACCTTGCCTTATTTGTTATATTGGACCCATTATAAGTTGTGTTATATTGGACCTAGCAATTCATATCTTCGGTCCTCCTGTCATAGTTGGTGTGCTAATTCAGACCTTGCATTATTTGTTATATTGGACCCGTTGTAAGTTGTGTTATATTAGACCTAGCAATTAACATCTCCGGTCTTCGTGCCATAGCTTGTGTGCTAATTCGGGCCTTGCATTTTGTTATATTAGACCCAGTGTTCATTGCGTTATGTTTGACCTTGTATAAATCTAAGTGATATTGAACCGTGGTGATGCTTTTTATATCAGCCATACATAAGTGTTTGCTTGGATCATGCTTTGGTTTCATTTAACCCTAACATGACCAAAAGATGACCTAGTACCGGCCAGATTCATGCCTTGTTGTCATTGTATTAAAAGCTATCTTTGACAGTTGAAACATTTCCTTTATAAAGTTTCGAGAGAGAAAAATAACAATTGAAGCAGCTGGTGATCCATAATATCTACCCACAAAATATTAAGTTATTTGTATTTTCTTTTCATTTTATTAAGTTTGCCAAAAATGTATTAAAACGTGGCAGGTGGTTTATCCCTAAATGTATTATACCGTCATATTTGTTTTGGGTTTTTTTCGTTTTTCCCCCAACTGAGTTAAAAATGAAGGAAACAAATGAAGTCATTTTTGACGATGTGGGAGAGGATAGACTAGGTTTTGATTATTCGATATTCAAACCATTATAAATACATTAACTGTGTTTGAATATCTATTAAGTGTGCAATACTATAGGATGAAACGGGATAAAACTGTAGTTAACTGAGGCAACTTTTTTAAGCGCAGGAAGATATTGTATAGCAGAGAAGGTAACCCGCCAAAACTTCTCGTTTTTGACTGGTTCCCTGTAGATATGCGCTTAAATCCCTAGAGGAGGTAACCAACCAAAACTTCTTGTTTTTGACTGGTTCCCTGTAAATATGCGCTTAAATCCCTAGAGGAGGTAACCAACCAAAACTTCTTGTTTTTGACTGGTTCCCTGTAGTTGTGCACCTAGCAGAGAAGGGAACCAGCCAAATTTTATTGAGTTTCAACTGGTTCACTGTAAAGTTTTGCTTAGCAACATTTTCTATTTAACTGCTTTCTGAAATTAGGCGAGTTGGTAACTACAGTATTACTTTGTCCTTAATAATTGTAGGCCCTTCATGGGCTGTCCTTGATTTGATTTTGTTTTTGACTTAAAAGGTGAAGATGAGTTTAGTAAAATGGCTTTATGTGCATTCAGCAGGTTTGGAAAAATATCGTGGAAATGTTGAAGCAACAAATAAAAACCCAGAAATCAACACCGCCCCCCCCCCCCGCCCCCTCCGAAGAAAAATATGGAAATCAACTTGTGAAACTTCGAAAACTACTTGTGGAAACCAATATACAGAAAACAAAAACTTGATATGATCAACTATCAGGAAATTTGTTTTCACATCCTCAGCAGTTTTCAAATTATCTAGGGAGAACAAAAACAGAAATTCAATTTCTTGGAAGTTTCTTCCTTTGAATAAAA
Organism: Marthasterias glacialis; assembly: GCA_911728455.2. Classification (NCBI taxonomy): domain Eukaryota; kingdom Metazoa; phylum Echinodermata; class Asteroidea; order Forcipulatida; family Asteriidae; genus Marthasterias; species Marthasterias glacialis. The sequence continues at coordinate 9,500,480 of OU452238.1, forward strand.
TAAGATAAATATGTTATCTGTCTGTGTAAATGTGACCTTTCACTTCTATCTGGCAGTATGCAATTTTTAGGATTTTTTGTAGTGTTCATCAGTCACCATTCAATTAGTTTTTCGTTTTACACTCCAAGGGAAGTAATTATCTTCCACCTCCAGGGTTGATATGTATGGAAGCTTTAAAGGGACATGGAGAAACAAGTCATAATTATGACTTTGTGTAAATCATAATTATGACTAGTACCTCATAATTATGACTTATACTTATAAATTTGAGATATGTCTCAGAAATTTGACGTGTGTGTGTCATAAATGAAACTTAGTTGGCACAAGTCATAGAAATACAAGTCATAGTTATGACTTATGCTAATTCGTAATTATGAAACACAAGCCATAGTTATGACTTTTGCTAATTCATAATTATGAGATATAAGTTATAGTTGTGACTTGTGCTAAGTCATAATTATGACTTTATTTTTTCTCATTGTCCATTTAACCTTTCCGAAGATATGAGACTTTATCTGAATTCAGATTTTGTTATATGGCTTCTTGTATGGTGACAAAAATATAGATGTTATTTTCTTCAGTTTGAAGAAACCATGCTGTTAGATCTACAATTTTTGTTTTACTTCTCTATCCCTGTAGATACTATTCACAAAAGCTCATTGAAATAATAGAATTCCAGGGGTTACGAAAAGACTGGAAATGCCATCATTTCAACCCACTTCCTAAAATTTGGGTCCTAGTTTCAAACCTTTTTGTCAGCAGTGTCCATCATCCATGAACTTCAAAGTGTGAATGCACAAACAGACATTTTAATAAACGCGAATGTACTTTTATTGAATATCAGAGATATTTGTTTATACTTAAATGGATATAAAAGCATTATAATCGGAAAGGGGTTGTTCTCTTTGGTTTGTAAGACTGGGCAGAAGTATTTACAATCTATGATACTTTATATTTTGCTATAGATGATGAGTTAAAATTACGTCCAGTTATATTGTAAAGTATTATGTGTGACTTTATTATCGGTCAATGTTTTAATTTATTTTGTAATAAATTAATACCGTGTACAGAGAAAAAAACGTTTGCCTGTTGGCTGTAGTTGCTTTCATATGGTTTGAGTGTCTTCTCGTTTTGATTGATTTGCCACAAAAATAAATATTCTTTCATACACCGTACACTCAACATTTAGGCTCAAGAATATAAAGCGAGTTTTAGCGAAGCAGGCAAGAAAACACGCCAAAATAATGACGAGAAAATTGAAACAGTTGAAGAGACTTTTTGTCGGGCAGTTTCGTTTAAATCCTTCTATATACCTATGCCTTGGGAAATTCCTTATGAAAATCGTATAGACTAGACCTTTGTTCTGGAAACAACATTAAAATAATTCTTAAGGAAAGCCTACCAGAACAATCAGATAAGGGATTGCTTCAAAAAGGGATTTATTGGCATGCAAATCGTTTTTATTCATAAGTATTTCAACAACTGTTGGCTGAAAAGAATTCTTTCTTTAATCAACGAACAGCCGTGAGGTTACGTCATAGGTTTTGTCCAAGGTGGGACCCGTATGCATTGCAAATCGCAGTTGGGTTTTGTTGGTGCCGGAGCTGCATTTACTTGACAGTGTGCATTCAATTTGACTGATTTTTGAGATTTTCGTCTGCTTTCTTTGTTTGAACAAAATGGATGCCACTTCAAACACCTCAGAAACTGACAAGGGAGAGTGTATGGGCCATGACCGAGATGATACCGAAGACCCCGCCTCGTCCACGACGCAGAGTCTACCTCAAACCACGGCAGCGGAAAATGAGGAACTACACTGTTGTGATGATGAGGAATACAAGGTACATTGTAGATTTATGTTCAGTTTGAAGAGAAAATGACAAACTTGCCGTAGCCGACGTCCATTTTTTCTCCGTCACTCTTCTTACCGGATTGTTAGAAAGGTCTAAGTTCTTGCCCCGGTGTTTCTGGTTTGGCTGCTTAATTGCGCCACCTCTGAGCATGGTTGGAGCATAGATTATACACATTGTAATGTGCATTTGATCATAGAAATAATAAAATTTGCGCAATATAAATGGACAATTATTATTATTATAAATATATTTTTTAGATAATGCCATTAAACGCGTTGACAGTCGTCACTTGTTAACGCAAAAAATTGAAGTGTATTTTACAGGGGAAATATCTAAATATCTGAATGGCTGATTGATTTAATTTAATTCAATTAATTTGCTTTATTATAATCCCCTCTGTCGGTTGATCTTAGTGAACAATATGTTACTGCTGTGCAGTAGCCTACGTCCTAGTCTGATTGTCCTAGTCCATGCTTGTGTAACTTAATCAATTTTTAACTTAGTGTGGATACAAATTAATCTACACATGTTTCGACAAGCACTGCTTTCTGGAGACTCCAAAGATACTAGAAACACAAGATAGGACACTTGCGCCGTTTTGCATGGTGGCAGATGTAATGCCTTTATACCTACCAACCGCGTGGTGGCGCCCTTCCCCATTGTCAATTTTTCTAGGATTTTTGACCCAATTTATTGCCGAACACCAATTTTTTGGTCTGCCTTCACCTTTTTTAGTTGGTGGGATCGTTTGGCGTAAGTTTTTCCATTTAGTAGGCAATACTTATTGCGCAAACGATCTTTGGTTTTACCTACCAAACGACAGCGGGCGCCCCAATTTTGCGTTTCATGTTTTTGAACAGAGTGTCCCATCTTGGTTTTGTAGTATCTTTGGAGACTCCCACCACTTTATCAGCTTTTATACTGAATTTCTCCCTGTATATCCATGTATTATTGATTGATTAAGTGGAAATAAAGTATTGATTATTGATTGAATTAGGATGCTTTGCCGACTAAATAGATCTACCCACAAAATATTAAGTTATTTGTATTTTCTTTTCATTTTATTAAGTTTGCCAAAAATGTATTAAAACGTGGCAGGTGGTTTATCCCTAAATGTATTATACCGTCATATTTGTTTTGGGTTTTTTTCGTTTTTACCCCAACTGAGTTAAAAATGAAGGAAACAAATGAAGTCATTTTTGACGATGTGGGAGAGGATAGACTAGGTTTTGATTATTCGATATTCAAACCATTATAAATACATTAACTGTGTTTGAATATCTATTAAGTGTGCAATACTATAGGATGAAACGGGATAAAACTGTAGTTAACTGAGGCAACTTTTTTAAGCGCAGGAAGATATTGTATAGCAGAGAAGGTAACCCGCCAAAACTTCTCGTTTTTGACTGGTTCCCTGTAGATATGCGCTTAAATCCCTAGAGGAGGTAACCAACCAAAACTTCTTGTTTTTGACTGGTTCCCTGTAAATATGCGCTTAAATCCCTAGAGGAGGTAACCAACCAAAACTTCTTGTTTTTGACTGGTTCCCTGTAGTTGTGCACCTAGCAGAGAAGGGAACCAGCCAAATTTTATTGAGTTTCAACTGGTTCACTGTAAAGTTTTGCTTAGCAACATTTTCTATTTAACTGCTTTCTGAAATTAGGCGAGTTGGTAACTACAGTATTACTTTGTCCTTAATAATTGTAGGCCCTTCATGGGCTGTCCTTGATTTGATTTTGTTTTTGACTTAAAAGGTGAAGATGAGTTTAGTAAAATGGCTTTATGTGCATTCAGCAGGTTTGGAAAAATATCGTGGAAATGTTGAAGCAACAAATAAAAACCCAGAAATCAACACCGCCCCCCCCCCCGCCCCCTCCGAAGAAAAATATGGAAATCAACTTGTGAAACTTCGAAAACTACTTGTGGAAACCAATATACAGAAAACAAAAACTTGATATGATCAACTATCAGGAAATTTGTTTTCACATCCTCAGCAGTTTTCAAATTATCTAGGGAGAACAAAAACAGAAATTCAATTTCTTGGAAGTTTCTTCCTTTGAATAAAATAAGATAAATATGTTATCTGTCTGTGTAAATGTGACCTTTCACTTCTATCTGGCAGTATGCAATTTTTAGGATTTTTTGTAGTGTTCATCAGTCACCATTCAATTAGTTTTTCGTTTTACACTCCAAGGGAAGTAATTATCTTCCACCTCCAGGGTTGATATGTATGGAAGCTTTAAAGGGACATGGAGAAACAAGTCATAATTATGACTTTGTGTAAATCATAATTATGACTAGTACCTCATAATTATGACTTATACTTATAAATTTGAGATATGTCTCAGAAATTTGACGTGTGTGTGTCATAAATGAAACTTAGTTGGCACAAGTCATAGAAATACAAGTCATAGTTATGACTTATGCTAATTCGTAATTATGAAACACAAGCCATAGTTATGACTTTTGCTAATTCATAATTATGAGATATAAGTTATAGTTGTGACTTGTGCTAAGTCATAATTATGACTTTATTTTTTCTCATTGTCCATTTAACCTTTCCGAAGATATGAGACTTTATCTGAATTCAGATTTTGTTATATGGCTTCTTGTATGGTGACAAAAATATAGATGTTATTTTCTTCAGTTTGAAGAAACCATGCTGTTAGATCTACAATTTTTGTTTTACTTCTCTATCCCTGTAGATACTATTCACAAAAGCTCATTGAAATAATAGAATTCCAGGGGTTACGAAAAGACTGGAAATGCCATCATTTCAACCCACTTCCTAAAATTTGGGTCCTAGTTTCAAACCTTTTTGTCAGCAGTGTCCATCATCCATGAACTTCAAAGTGTGAATGCACAAACAGACATTTTAATAAACGCGAATGTACTTTTATTGAATATCAGAGATATTTGTTTATACTTAAATGGATATAAAAGCATTATAATCGGAAAGGGGTTGTTCTCTTTGGTTTGTAAGACTGGGCAGAAGTATTTACAATCTATGATACTTTATATTTTGCTATAGATGATGAGTTAAAATTACGTCCAGTTATATTGTAAAGTATTATGTGTGACTTTATTATCGGTCAATGTTTTAATTTATTTTGTAATAAATTAATACCGTGTACAGAGAAAAAAAACGTTTGCCTGTTGGCTGTAGTTGCTTTCATATGGTTTGAGTGTCTTCTCGTTTTGATTGATTTGCCACAAAAATAAATATTCTTTCATACACCGTACACTCAACATTTAGGCTCAAGAATATAAAGCGAGTTTTAGCGAAGCAGGCAAGAAAACACGCCAAAATAATGACGAGAAAATTGAAACAGTTGAAGAGACTTTTTGTCGGGCAGTTTCGTTTAAATCCTTCTATATACCTATGCCTTGGGAAATTCCTTATGAAAATCGTATAGACTAGACCTTTGTTCTGGAAACAACATTAAAATAATTCTTAAGGAAAGCCTACCAGAACAATCAGATAAGGGATTGCTTCAAAAAGGGATTTATTGGCATGCAAATCGTTTTTATTCATAAGTATTTCAACAACTGTTGGCTGAAAAGAATTCTTTCTTTAATCAACGAACAGCCGTGAGGTTACGTCATAGGTTTTGTCCAAGGTGGGACCCGTATGCATTGCAAATCGCAGTTGGGTTTTGTTGGTGCCGGAGCTGCATTTACTTGACAGTGTGCATTCAATTTGACTGATTTTTGAGATTTTCGTCTGCTTTCTTTGTTTGAACAAAATGGATGCCACTTCAAACACCTCAGAAACTGACAAGGGAGAGTGTATGGGCCATGACCGAGATGATACCGAAGACCCCGCCTCGTCCACGACGCAGAGTCTACCTCAAACCACGGCAGCGGAAAATGAGGAACTACACTGTTGTGATGATGAGGAATACAAGGTACATTGTAGATTTATGTTCAGTTTGAAGAGAAAATGACAAACTTGCCGTAGCCGACGTCCATTTTTTCTCCGTCACTCTTCTTACCGGATTGTTAGAAAGGTCTAAGTTCTTGCCCCGGTGTTTCTGGTTTGGCTGCTTAATTGCGCCACCTCTGAGCATGGTTGGAGCATAGATTATACACATTGTAATGTGCATTTGATCATAGAAATAATAAAATTTGCGCAATATAAATGGACAATTATTATTATTATAAATATATTTTTTAGATAATGCCATTAAACGCGTTGACAGTCGTCACTTGTTAACGCAAAAAATTGAAGTGTATTTTACAGGGGAAATATCTAAATATCTGAATGGCTGATTGATTTAATTTAATTCAATTAATTTGCTTTATTATAATCCCCTCTGTCGGTTGATCTTAGTGAACAATATGTTACTGCTGTGCAGTAGCCTACGTCCTAGTCTGATTGTCCTAGTCCATGCTTGTGTAACTTAATCAATTTTTAACTTAGTGTGGATACAAATTAATCTACACATGTTTCGACAAGCACTGCTTTCTGGAGACTCCAAAGATACTAGAAACACAAGATAGGACACTTGCGCCGTTTTGCATGGTGGCAGATGTAATGCCTTTATACCTACCAACCGCGTGGTGGCGCCCTTCCCCATTGTCAATTTTTCTAGGATTTTTGACCCAATTTATTGCCGAACACCAATTTTTTGGTCTGCCTTCACCTTTTTTAGTTGGTGGGATCGTTTGGCGTAAGTTTTTCCATTTAGTAGGCAATACTTATTGCGCAAACGATCTTTGGTTTTACCTACCAAACGACAGCGGGCGCCCCAATTTTGCGTTTCATGTTTTTGAACAGAGTGTCCCATCTTGGTTTTGTAGTATCTTTGGAGACTCCCACCACTTTATCAGCTTTTATACTGAATTTCTCCCTGTATATCCATGTATTATTGATTGATTAAGTGGAAATAAAGTATTGATTATTGATTGAATTAGGATGCTTTGCCGACTAAATAGTTCTCATTCTGATTCTGAGTTGCTTGAGAGCATTTATTAAGGGAAATAAAGTCAAACATGGATGTCACGGTTATTTTACCCTTCCCTACCTTCACGTGACACTGAACAATCAGATTAGTAAAATCGATTTGTACTTTTACAGATTCTTTTTAACGTGTTGTTTATTTTGCTTTTTGGGGTACTTTTTGTTTGTTGTCAAGTTTTGTTTTCGTTTTGGCTGTTATGTTGTAAAGATCAGAAGAGACGGTCAAGATTACTGAGGCACTAGACAGTGACGCAGTTAAGTTTTAAAACAGATCGAGTGTACAAGTACATTGTTAATTGCTTTCAGTATGCTGTGTTTGTTGTCAAGTTTGTTTTCGTTTCGTTGTGAAGAAGTGACATGCCAAATTATCGAGGACGCCTTTCCTATTAATATTAGACAAGTGACGTTTTTTTTTGTCTCGTTAACATCTAGCGCAAACTTGATGATCTAAAGGTGAAAGAGAAGGAGAAAAGCGCCAGACTAGAGACGTTGGAGCGCGGACTGACCCAAACACAAGCCAAAATGCGCATCTGTGACGATATGCTCGTTCTCATTGGTCTACTAAGAGACCGGCTGTGTGAGGTTTATCCCGAGGTGGAGCCGTTGCTAGGCGATGAAGACGCAGCCAAAGGCCAGACTGATTTTGCAACCGTACCAAGAGCCAATTAAACTAATTGGACTTTCATGTATTTGTAAATTCAATAAGATTTAAAAAAAAATGCTTTAAAAATGTCATTCTTTTCATGACAAGTGCCTACGTGCTCGTTTTAGAGATGTTACAATAACAAACATTCTCCAATTAAAATGCATGTTACCAAGGCTGCAAGGTAAAATAGCCTTACCCATTTTTGAAAAACGAACATTAATTTAACAAGATAACAAAAAATGCTTTACAGACGCCATTCTTTGCATAACAAGTGCCTATGGGCTCGTTTTAGAGATGGTACAATAATAAATATTCTCCGATTAAAAATGCGTTACCAAAACGAGGCAGCAAGGTCAAATAGTTTTACCCATTTTGGTAAAGCAAAGCCAACAGCATTAATTTACAGCTGGGTGGAAAAACCATACGTTCTTTTTGGACATACGAATCATTTAAGTTCATGTGTGAGTGCCGTGGCTGACAAAAAGGTCTGAAACTAAGATCCAAATTTTAAGAGGCATGTTGAAATGATGGCATTTCCAACCTATAAGTAACTGATGGTTTGATGGATTTCAAGGAGCTTCTGGGAACACTATCCTCAGCACTAGAGAAGTAGATCAAAGAGCAAGATTTCTTTACATCTAATGAAAATAACAGCTACTTTTTGTTCACCAAGCAGACATAAAAAGTTTGAATTCAGACAAAAGTCTCATCCCTGTAAGTTACAAACCATGAAATTAAACACAACTACAGTCAAGATTATCTCAGCTATTGAAGATCAATTTATTGCCTACTATTTACATAACTTATGTACAAAATTATTAATAAGCTTTTACAAATGTTCAATGTCAAATATCTCGGGCATGATATTGGCCTTTTGAAAAAAAAGTAAGAACATTTTATTGAGTAGAAGGGCTGACCTACATGTACATATGGTGTAGGTTTTAATAGACTTTTCAGGATATTTAATTAAACAATTTTACTGATTTTTCTGAGGGCAAAAAAAGAAAATTGGAAATCAGACTAAAGCCCGGTTCATACTGCACGTGAAGGCGAAGCGAATAAATTCGCGACGAACAATTCGCTCAAGTTATAATGTGTTGAACTGTTTGCGAAAATTTGCTGCGAATGTAGGAGAGTGACGACAAATTCCCTTTGCCTTCACATTTGCCAAGTATGAACTAGGCTTAACTAGGAAGAATATCATGCCTGTTATCTGCATGACTCAAAGGAAGAGCTGCCAACAATTGCATCTTGCAATCAGGGAGATTTTGTACAACAATCAAGGAAATATTTAGAACTAATTCAACATAATAGGGAACAATTTTCCATAATCAGGGAGAGTTGGCAGCTCTGCAAAGATAGCAACTTCAACATGATTATGTTTGTTCTCCTACAATTTAAACAGGGGGGAGGGGGAGGGGGGGGGGGGGGGGGGGGGGGGGGGAGGGGAAGTGCAACATTCATTCAGGTTCTCCAGTTTTTAAAAAAGAAAACTAACCCGTTTGTAATGGGAGACTATTGGGGAAACTAGGTTGCAGCAGACTTACCAGGTAAATTCATTGTTCTCTGAGATGTGCGAATGCTCAAAGCTACGTAAACAATGGAAATTTATCTGGTAAGTCTGCTGCCACCTAGCATTCCAAAATCTGCCATTGCTTATATGTCTGTTCTTTTCTTGCGAATTATTCAGACATCTCTCTCATAAAAGGTTGGGCAGAATTTCATAAGCACAGAAGTTCTATCACATCATAAACAACACTTTGTTTCGTAAAAATAGGTTACCAGTTAAATGCCATGTAATGCACAGTTTGCAACCAGTTTCCTGTAACTTGTAAGTATTTTTCATTGAATCGGATCCTATGAAATGTACTGATTATTTTGAAGTCCAACTTCCCAACAGCCCAATAACTTTTTTAAAGAAAAATGCTACAAGAAAACAAAATTAAGGCATTCACCATATTGAACCTTGTATAATCCTTATAGTTTTGAAAATGCAGAATATCAAGTTAAATGTGTGACTTAAATGCCAGTCTTTTTTTTTTCTCAACTTGTAGCAAATTGGTTGCATCATATATCATCCATGGTACAGGGCCTGTACAGTATTGCCATTGTATCATGATGTATCTGGGAAGAGGCCCGGGAACCAGTATAATCTCTCTTCATCACCCTGGTCATCAACCCAAACAAGTCCTTCCTGCACCATGCGATCCTGACAAACAAAGCAAAAATAAAAATGTTTTAAGACACTTATATCTTAATTAAATTTAACTGGTTTTTTTTCAATGCCTTGCCTTTCTGAAACTTTTTAACCAGTTTCCACCGAGACTCTTTCATTTTTTCGATAGGATTTTTTTCTTGGAATTACCAGAATAATTTTTCTTTGAGAGTACCGCTGGCACAAAGAAACCTTGACTTGACAAAGCCAAGAGAACAAAGCACCATGAGTTTTGTTTTCTCAACCAAGAAAATGTCAAATTCATGCACCATGAATTGCAAATCATCGGCCTTTACCTACAGCATAGGATTGGTTTTAAACCCGAAAACCATGGCTGGATCCCCGGTTCACTCTGACTTACCTCCATTCAGCCGAAATACAATGAATAAACATTGGTGGAAGCCTCCCCATGTCTCGTAATCCTCTTCTTGGAACAAAAGGACAAAGGTCTGGAATCCGGGATTACACAAAAACCACCGCAAAATAGCCACAAACTGGCAAAATATTCAAGACCATGGCTTTCTCTGTGTGTGGATGAAATGAACCGTTAGACGGGGTGTGTGTGGTCTCGGCACGCTCGTCAGTGGAATGTCCGGGCAACCTTTGCTTCGCTATTCCGATTTTACACAGTTATCGTAGTTATACAACTTCCGTTTCCAGGCAGGGGAAACATTTGCATGTATACACGTCACACGGCCCCAACTGGTTAATAAACTGAGTAGATTTACAGGTAACTACTTTGTGGATAAAATAATTCAAACCAAGGACAAGCTTTGGGAGGATGTGTGGGGTAGATAGAGTTAAAGGTATGAACTCAGTCATTCTTCGGTCTGACTCACCATTACAAGGTTTGCTCTGTCCATGTCCCATTTCAACTGCTGCTTTAACTTGGATAATGAGGTATTACCAGAACCCTGAATGATTGAAACATTGATTAAATATTGATTTTCAGCTCAGACAAAATTAATTTATACTTCATAACAGAGAGAAATGCAAAAATAAAGGCAGGGTATACCTTTGGTATTTGGAACTGTTTGTTTGTTTGTTTCAATCCTATATAATTGTAGATATATACCATAAATCTAACCTCTGAAAATTTTGTTTCAAAAGATGTTAGCGTTCTTGAGATATTGGCAAAAATCTGGAGCAGTTATTTCCACACAGAAGGATCCAAAAACGCTGAAATTGCATATTTTTCATGACATGAAAAAGGCTTCATGCCTGAAGCCTTTCTCAGATTCAAACATTTTAGTGAGAAATTACTCTTTTTAAAAAACTACATTACTTCAAACGGAGCCGTTTCTCACAATGCTATATACTATCAACAGCTCTCCGTTGCTCCTAACCAAGCAACTTTTTATGCTAATTATCAAAAGTATCCTCTGCCTTTAAACAAGCGACAACTCGGGGTTGAACACCTGAAAACCTAAAAAAAACACCTTGCGATTAACCTCAAGAAAACTGCCCTCTATATTTTTTCATTCCTCCTTAATTGTACCAATTACTGTAACTGAACTTTCCAAAAATTTACCTTAACCACCCCAAAACCATTTAAAATCCAACTGCATGTTTTGTTTGATTCAGTTGGACTTTGGACTGCACTTATAAACTGATCATGCTTCACATGGGATTAGGCACACCATCAAGCCTGATATTTGTTCTTGTGAGGGAAAGGGATGCAGTTTGTTCTTTTTTACAGAGGGACATTTTTACATTTCTATTTGAACTTTTGGAGGGGGCACCAAGGCAGTGACAATTTGCATCCATTGCCTCTGTGAAGTATCATGCCTGTACCACCATAACTATAATCCAACAGTTTGGATGCCAAGTTGCCGCATGATGTTGGATTTTGTTAGAGTGAGGAAGGACCCTAATAAATAACGCTGGGGAGTTTGGGTTTTTGGACAGTCTTAAAATTTTATTGCTAACAATGCTGTGACTATCTGTAGAACAGTTTAAGTAAAGGTAAACAATCAGGTACTATTTGAAATTAAACATATTGTGTATTTAAATATTATGTTATTTAAAATTTACCCAGTCAGTTACTCCAAAAGTGACACATTTTTTTACCCAGTTTCCCTTGTAGTTTATTGTTTGATATTTAGAGAATAAAAAGTCACATCACCCTTAAGGTAGATCCCCGTGCTGCCGCTTCCCAGGTTATATCCACAGAGCTAGCTCTATGGTTGTATCGTATAATGGGGTGTGATTCCTGGCTACATAGCAGTAACCAGTTGAATGGCTTCTGACTGGCACCCCCCGAACAAAGATATTGACAAAATAGGGAGACCGCTAACATTAGGGCTGGATAGCTCAGTTGATAGAGCATCGGTACGTTAAACCAGTGGTTGCAGGTTCAAATCCCACTACAGTAAATTTTTCTTTGTTCACCCCAAAAATGATTTGCAAACATTTACCCAGTCAGCTTCCTTTGTGGTTTATTGCTTGATAAATAGAAGGTTATTTACCTCTGCAAGACTCAGAACGCTTGTGTGATCCATGTTAAGCTCAGCGGGTACCGACTGAACAAGGTACCGGCCATCTTGTAGTCTGTGTAGAGCGAAACCGTTACCTAGGATACGTAACTTCTTAATGGCTCTCATTAGATCATCTCTGATGAGTGTAAATGACAAAAGATGGAAGTTGCAACTTGAAGTTATCTTGCTTTATTTAAACAGATATTACACATAAACAGATGCAAATTTATTTTGATATTATTTTGTTAACAATGGTATCATCGGAGCAATGTTATAGTAATAGGTAAAGCACTTCAAAACCAGAAGTTATAATACTTGTATTGCTAGGGATGTGAACCTACTGAGAGTACTCAAATGACTCCACTGGGATTTGAACCTACTCTCAGATGACTTGACTGGTGACTGGGGTTCGAACCTCCCCAGATGACTTAAAAAACAAGTAGTTCAAGTCTGGTGCTCTGGACTGCCCAACCACCGCATGACATAACCAACCTCGCTACCATGGGTAGCACGCCGTATCGATACCTCTCGTCCCTAACCCCTGGTAGTGAATCAATGAAAAATAATGCTGATTGGTTCCCAAAAGTTACTGCTTTGCATCCCCGCTTGTTAAAAACTTTTAAGCACTTGCATAGCACTTATCGGGCGCTCAGTATGTGCGTGTCAAAATGAGTACGTGCGTGTAAAAATGCAAGTATTTTGACACGATCCTACTTCAACAAAAATCTTTTTTACACAGTCACCCTAAACTGCATACAGTTAGACAGGACACAAATCACAGAAGAATGAGAGGGGACCAGTTGCTTTATGATTTGATGCCTCTTTCGCAGTCTACCATAGTTGAGTGTGCGCGTAGAGTGGATCGGCCTTAGGCCTAATTAAAATCTCCCATATTTTGGGAGATTTTAGTGTCTCAAATCCAGGGGTTTTGATCTAGCTAACCTCGGTACTAAAAAAATGGCGCGGCGAGATCAATCACCCCTAGGAACAAGGTTGTGACATGACCTATACTTTTGATGTTCTTGACCCTGTCCCTACTTACAGACTGACATCTTGGGCCTGTTTTGTCCTCCCTCTTGTAGCTCTCACTTTGTTGAGGAGTTCTTCCAAGCTTAACAATCCTCCGTTCCGATGCTGCGTTGCTAGACACACCTCAATGATCTGAACTCCTAGTTCATAGTAAAAATCACCGACTCCAAGCATTTCTGACCAAAAACCTTTACCAGCTATTGAGAAAATGGAACAAAAATTAAGATGAAGGAATACACCGCTACAAAACCACAAAGAAGTAAAAACAAATGTACATACCTGCCTTCCTCTCTGTCACTTTCTTAAAAAAGGAACAAAACAAACCCCCCAAAATTGAACAAACCATCAGGCAAATAAACAGACAAACAACGTCAACAGTGGAACGACTCTTTCCCTTTTTTCCTGGTGTTTTGCCAATTCGTTTTCAATGTAATTCATATCAGTGAGAAATATTATGACTTCATTTTTTTTAGATGACTTGTGATTAAAATGATTCCAAAATTGTAGAAAAAGATCATGGAGAATGATGTGCTCAATAGACCGATCCATTAAGCCCCACCCCATTATGTGTTGACCAATCCCAGCCTTGGCCATGCCACCGAAAGCCCGACAAAAGTCTGACACGATAAAATCGTATTGCAAAATTCAAAACATGCGTGCGCTTACTTATATCACACACGTTCACGTTGTGCCGTGTGGCATTGAAGAGACACACATTATACTGCCCATGTGTACAGAGATAATGTAGTCAATGCTGTGATTGGTCAATATGTTTAGGGGCGGGGCTAAATGGATCGGTCTATTGTCGTCTGTCAGCTGTGCATGGCATCTACGTCTTGTGGACACAGAGTATCAATACCATGTGAAATGCCTGTATGGCAAAATTAACCAGATCAACCAATGGGAAAGCTGAGTGAAATTTGTCTTTCAAAATGGCAGCATGCCACAATTCCTCAAAGCAGATGCACAGATAACTACAGACACAGCATTCTCCGGGGTCAGTTTCTGTGATCAGCACACTTCTTACATGCCAGTGGGTCTACTCCGATCGTTGCACACATCTCTTGAAACTGCATCCTGAACTCTGGATTACGTCGGATATCGTTCTTGTGGCTTGCTGCAAACTCCTCAAGGTTTGTGCGGAACGCTTCCAGCATCTTAGACATCTGGCTGAGCTGATCCTCAGCAATCTCGCTTCCTTTGTCTTTATACTTGGCCTTGATGGGAGGATAAAATGGTATCACAGAAAAGGTTTGTCTCGCAGTCTAACCTACATAAATGTCAGTTCAACCACGAAAATATACGCAAATTGTCACTGGGTAAAACGCTGTATCTAACAACCACTTTTTCACAGTAGCATCTGACAATGGAGGAAAACCAAAATACTATTTTTTGGTCATAATGAGTGAAAAAGTGGCAGTCAGATGTAATCCCAGTGTAATGGTTGGTTCTATACAATAATTTATGGACTTAACTATGCATAACTAGCTTCATGTATTGTACTTGTAGTTATATCATTGTCATGATTGTGTCTCGACCTGGCCTCAATCATTCACAATCACAGCAGCGTAGCCAGGATTTTTTCAATGGGGGTGGGGGCAGGGCCAGGGTCTATGTTTTTTAACGAATTACATGTATCTAGATTTTTGTCATGGGGGGCACTGAGAATTTGTGGGGGGGGGCACTGATACTAAAGCTTTCTTGGCAAATTCTGAAAGATTACATGTAAGAAAAGATGTGTTTGTAAGCTAAGTAAATTATATCAGTTTTGTTGAGTTGTCAACTGCACAGTGGCATAGCATTCATCAAACTCAACTAGTTCTACCAACATACCTGCGCCAATTTCCGTTTATTTATTGCTCCTAACCCTGCTGCACGCCTCATCTCCTGCTGTGGCTTGATATGTTTTCTAGAAAAATTGACAAAATCTGATGATTTACGGGCAAAATAAAGACAGCTTTTCCAACTTCACGATCGCAGAAGTGAACTCTAGTCATGTCAACACAAACTAAATGTGACGGCTGTTTTATGCACCTTGAATAAAGTACATTTTTCCTGATGGGGAGCACCCTCGACGAGTGTTGGACCTGTTTTACCAGATTTTTAAATAGTAAGTGCGTTTGAGAATACAGATTGCAGAATAAAACTGAATCATAAGTGCAAATTATTTCGCTCATAGGCACACAATAACCAAATGTATTGTTTTTATTTTTAGTTATTAAAATGGTTCATGAAACAGTCCTTATAATAAATATGATTTTTTTTTGACATCGATGAGGGCGCACTGATTGTTCCCGTGTTGTGTTGAACAAAAACATGCGAACGTGAGTGATAATTGGGTAAGAAAATTACTTTGTTTTACCCCCAACTCAGTAAACAAAACAGATTATATGACGGCAATGTGTTCTTAAATTTGCAGGCATTATCTTCCTCGAAGGGGTTAATATGTAACTTTCCTTTGTGCTCTAAAAGTTGAGAAAATTTTGCCCCCGTTTCCATATTTTGGGATTCCGACTCTTTTTCTTGACTTGTTGAGTAGGCTACTCGTAATGCACCATTATTGACCCCTTGCTGCACGCACGTCAGTCGTCACACGCGGCGACTGTGCCACGCTCACCATTTTGGAAGTAAACAGGTATACCTGTAAACGCTGCTTCACCTAAAATGCACATTACACTGTATAACACAAAGGAGACCTTGACTTCCAAAATGGCGCAACCAAGATTAATGTGATGATGATGTCAGGTGAATTGTGTTAGTAGACAACTTCGCAAATACTTTTTAGGCGCATGTTAGCCACCCGTGGAACAAAGCGGCAAGTGCATGCTGGTCTAGCTATGGACAACATTTGTCCATAACTAGACCAGCATTCCGCGGCTAACGCACTCGTAAAAAGTATTTGCGAAGTTGTCTATGACTCTATGCTAGCGGCTAGCCCTAGCCACTAGACCAAGTAACTGGGGCGCTGAACGGATTCGAGTCACTTCGTACTTTGACCGCTTCGTACCTTGGTCGCAAGGCAAGAAAACATACAAGAAAAATTACTGTAGCTGCCAAATTAAATACCACAATTGTTTGCTGCTGTTCTTATTTTTTGTATGGACGTAAAATTAAGTAATAGCATTTAATAGTATTTTAATGAAGAAAGACCAGGCTACTATATGCCGCCCAAACTTTCTCCCAGAATGCTCAGCTGTTAGTCTTGTTGGAAGGTACGAAGTGTCTTGCAAAAGGTACGAATTGTCCAAGGTACGAAGTGTCCAAGGTACGAAGTGACCTGACACCTGCTGAACTCCTTTTTTGAGATTTTGTGTGATAATGTCAAAATCTCGAAAAAGGAGTTCAGCGCCCCTAAATAGGGCCTAGTGCCAATATGCTTCTTGGCCCTATGACCACACAGCATTAGGGACTGTGATGACATTTCGAATAAAAACGGATGGTTTTTCCCCAAAATGTTCTCCTAATGTTCACTTAGCTCATAACGTAACTGTGGTGAATACATTAAAACCATTTTCTAACCGCTGGCTTTGGTGTAATTTTATGAAGAATATCTGTTCTGACGATACACGTCATGATGTTTACTGATATGCATTATGAGCACTGATTCGCTGAACTGATTTGCTGGCATAAAGAAACCCCGACTTGACAAAATCGAGGAAACAAAGATTCTCTTTAAATGCATCGTGCATTTTGTTTTTTCAACCGGGAAAATGACAAATTTACGCACCATGAATTGCAAAACATGGTCTGTTACCCATGGCATAGGATTGATACTAAACCCGGAACCATGGCTGGATTCCAGACTCATCTCTGACTTACCTCCATTCAGCCGAAATACAATGAATAAAAAATTGTGGAAGCCTCTCGATGTCTCATAATCCTCTTCTTGGAATAAAAGGACAAAGGTCTGGAATCGGCGATTACACAAAAACCACTTCTCAATAGCCAGAAAATGCCAAAATATTCAAGACCATGTTTTGTCTGTGTGTGGTCGAAACGTAGTGTTAGACAGCTCATATGTGGCCAGTGCACGCTCAGTAGTGGAATGTCCGGGTGACCTTTGTTCGGGCATTCCGATTTTACACAAAACCATAGTTAAACTGGTTAAATGGTTAAACAACTGGTTAAATAATCTGGAGCAATCCTGTTAACAACCTTAAACATAAGAGAACACAAATGATCTACATGTATTCCAGAGTAATTTTAGCTGAGTAGCTTAAGTTACATTTGAATGAGTCTACACTAGTTACTTAGTTGCATCCCATTATACTGTTTTTGCTGGTAGTTTTATCCCATTCAGCGAAAGTCCATGGAAACTCTAGCCCTGCATTGTAGGAGTAGGTCATATGCTCACATCAAAATTTTTGGAAAAATACAGAATCCGTTGGCCACTTTTTCATTAGGTTTGAACAAAAGTAGTATCTTTGAAATATTTACCCATAAATTAATGTCTTTGGTCATAATGAATGAAAGAGTGGCACTCAGATTCAGAATCTTTTCTTCTTTTTTTGTCGTAGGTTTTCCATGCAACATTTTTAATCAATGTTTCCCATCAGATGATGAACTGCTCACTAGGCCATCTTCAGAATTAATTCCCATCTGATCCCAGAGACACCCGCAAACCCTAGCGATGGAGTTCCAACCTGCCCCAGGGGACTACCAATCCAACGAGTTCATTGACGCCACTATCCCTGTTGAAGGATATGTTGGCGATGATGGACACACTCCCATTGTTGATGAATACGGTGAAGGTAAGAAGGAAATTTATGTTTAACTCTTGTGAATAGATCCCTTGTTTATGAAGTCACATGCTCAAACAGCAGTCCCACTGAGGTCAAAGGCAGACCTACATGGGCAATTCTCCATGGGAGAGGGAAAAATGTCAAAAATAAATATTCACATATTAAACCTTTTTTGTACTTTTTCCTGACCTTAATTAAATGGGGGATTCAGTTCAAAAAACAAAATTGAAAAAAAATACATATTTCTGGTAAAAACAGTGGTTTTTGTAATATATGACTAAAAACGCTCAGATTTGGTAAAAAAAATTAAATTTTGTGTATGTATTATGTTCTTAATTACAGGGAAAGGTTTTGATCTATTTTATAATGTTACAAGTTGCTAACACTACACAGGGTCATAAAAATATATATATATGTATAAAAAATATATATATATATAGTGTAGGCCTTCATTTAAAAATGTCAAAATTGGCACGTAATTCCGTTACCGAAAAAATGGCAAAAGTTACTTATTTCACAATTTTTTTTGTTTTTTTCCCTTCAATTCATGTATGTTTATAAAAGACCCTACTATAAACATAAATGAAAAATAAAAACTTTAAAATAGTAATTTCTTGGCATTTTTCCAAGTGGTAACGGAATTACGAAACGGTAACGGAATTACGGTAACGGAATTACGCATGTACAAAGTATGTACATTTCCTCAAATTATGTACATAACATATTGAATAGGAGATTTGCATGTAGCCTGAAACAATAACTTTAAATACTAAATTACTTAATTAAATTATTTCCCCATTTAATTTTCTATAATACAATTAAAAATAATCAGGTGCTCAACTAATATTTTTGACAATTACTTTTCTTTTTTACAATTTCAAAAAATTCCAATAGTTGTTTTGGTGCTTAAATATGTGTTGCAAAGGCTATTGTCTGGTACCCACAGAAAATATATTCCAAAGCAAGTATATGAAAGTTTAGTACCAGATTGAACTTGTGCTCCTACAACATCCATTAACTTTTTTTGTTCACAGCTTGCATAGTTTTGTTACATTTTCCCTGGCAAGGTTATTAATTATCAAAACTATGATACTTTTTGTTAACATAGAACAACCACAAGTGTAAAAAAAAAAAGAATTTGAGGAAGCAAATACACGTACATGTATTGAACATTTGTTATTGTTGCTTCAGTTCATCATGCATGTGTTCCATAATTGTTATTAAAGATTTCCCTCTTAAACATGTTAAATGGATTACAAGCCCTTGTTTTCACCAGGACATTAAATCTTATTTTAGGAAAATTACAATAGATCAATCCATTAAGCCTGCCCTTAAACTTGTTGACCAATCACAGCCTTTGCTACATGTATGCCACCAAAAGTCAGCCATGGTAAAATCCTCAGGTACAGTGGTGATGTTGGCAATCCTGTGATTAGTCAATATGTAAGGGGTGGAGCTTAATGGATTGGTTATTAATTAAGCAAATTCTAAAATCTGCTAGCCAGCAATGCAGCCATCACCTTTCATCCGACTTTGACTTCTGACCTAAAAAATGATTCCCATACATGTTTAGGCCTACTAATCTGCAAATTTTCACCTAGCTTTCCCCTTGTGCCATTTTACAAACTTCTAAAATTTGTATTGTGATGAGTTTATGTTTAATTCATTGTTAATGTATTGCATTTACCTATTAAACCTATGGCGTAATTCCGTTACCGCCCAGGCGTAATTCCGTTACCATGATTAAAATGCAAATTATGAAAAGAGTGATTACTTTTTCAACTTTGTTCTGCATTGTAGTTAACAACAACCCTGAACTCTACAAATAACAGATAGTGTCCAATTTCAAAATTCCAAAACTTCAGAGAGTTTTATTAATTTATGCGAGAACTCAAAAATGCTTGTCCTCCGTCCGTAATTCCGTTACCGATATTAAGCTCCGCCCCTTAAGGGGTAATTTTGTAGGATTATTTTTTTTTTAATGGTCAATCAATTGTATTGGGTCTTGGCTCCCTTTCAATGTATAGATTAGTTGCCTAGCATAGAACATATTTTCTTGGGAAAGAATAACCCTTGCCAAAGTGACAAATTGGCGTAATTCCGTTACCAGAGAATTGCCCACATGTATCATTGGCTGAGAGTTGTGCATGTTGTGGCCGAGCGGTTTAGTGCATCGGACTCAAGTTCTGATGGCTGAGTCATCAGGATGTGGGCTCGAATCCTGGTCATGACACTTGTGTCCTTGAGCAAGACACTTGACTATAACTGCTTTAAATAGTGGGAAGAGGTAGTTATGTTTGTCTCGCAATGGATTCATTGACCCCTCCCTGTTCTTTAGGCCTTGTGATGGGCGAATTGCATAAAATTTGTTTTTTTAAATGCACGTTCACACATGCATGTTTCAGTCATTTGACCTCAGTGATAGCAGCCTGTGCAAAGGGTCTATTGTTTGTCATTCGGCAATCAGGTTGGCTCTGTTACCTGTGCGACCCCGGTTCAAGTCCCAACCTTGCATGTGGATTGGGTTTTCAGTCCCTACCGGATAGTGTGGGTTTCCCCTGGTCAGGGTTTTCCTTCCACGGGTTACAGTCGCTTGTCAGGGTCCCTTGGTTTCATTACCAGAAAGATAAAATAACAATAACAAATTTATTTATTCAAATGTCATCTTTAATGAGGGTAAACTCCCAATTGCTAATCTTTATTTCACCTCTATTTTGTTAACTTTGCCAGGGCCTCCGATGCCGATGCATGGATCATACAGAGAGCTGCACAGCGTAATGGCAGATGGTGGCAATCATTTTGGAGTATCTGCCGTAGCATTTGACCGACAAGAAGAGCTACTCTGGATGGGAAATCAAGGGGTGAGACAAGTTTGTTTTGATCTTTTGCCGTGCCTGTAGGAGGGGTGGGTTGGGAATGTGGGAGTGGAGGTCGCCGAATGCATGCATTAAAAATTTACAGACAGGTATCCACCCTCCTAATACTGGGCCCAATTTTATAAACCTGTTTATCGGTAAATACATTTTTGTATTTACTTTGAGGAGAAAGATGTGCTTAGAATAAAGTCTGTCCCTAGCCAATATGGCATTAAAAGACTGAGAGTAATTCTATTCTCTCTGGACACGATGCCAGTCCATCGTAGGTTTCTCATTAGCTCTCGCCGGTACCCATTTTTACTTTATGAAACTGGCCCATGATCCCCCACCCAAGTTGTCTTTTGCTTTGCGTACAGTAAGCAGTGGTTATGAAACAGAAACTGTGCTGAGGGCCAGTCAGTAAGCAGACGACATCAACTGACAGGCTTTATGAAACTGGCCCATGAACCCCAACCCAAGTTGTCTTTTACTTTGCTTACTGTAAGCAGTGGTTATGAAACAGAAACTGTGCTGAGGGCCAGTCAGTAAGCAGATGACGTCGGCTGACAGCTTTATGAAATTGTTCCCTGAACTCCTACCCAACCATACCTTCCTGTTTTCTTGCTACTCTCCACAGGGTCATGTTACTTCTTACTACGGCCCTCAGATGCAGAAGTACACATCATTCCAGATGCATGCATCCAGTGAGATTAGACAGATAACAACGTTTGATGGTGGGGTGCTTGGTCTGTCCAGTAACAGTCTTCACTGCCATGCTAGACAAGGACTTAGAGTCTTTGACTACAGGTAAAGTTGATTTGTATGGCATTACCTCAGTCATTGGGTCATTTCTTAAAGGACAGCGAATGTCCGTTAAAATGAAAAGGCTAAATTTCTTTTCATTGTGTGCGTTTGTTAAATCAAAAAGTGACAAAAACTTTGGTTGATTAAAAACCGTTGGTTAAAAAATGAATGCATGGCGATTTTCATGATGGTTGGGAAAAAGATGGCCCTAGTCTGGTCCCTTGATGTTACAAATTATAACTTTGCTGCATGAACACTTCCAATCGACTCAAAATAATAATAATAATAATAATAATTGGTTTTTATATAGCGCTTTTCACACCCGAAGGGCGTCTCAAAGCGCCTCCAACATTATTACCTCTGGTCACTGGGCCATTTATTTCATTCCTTAAACCATCTCAGCTCCCCGGGAAGTATACAGCCTGTGCAACAAATATGCGCTACTAGGCTAAATCATTCACAAGAACCATCTCTGCCCTCACAGGTACCCATTTTACCCCTGGGTGGAGAGAAGCAATTAAAGTTAAGTGTCTTGCTCAGGGACACAAGTGTCACGACCGGGACTCGAACACACACTCTGCTGATCAGAAACACCAGAGCTTGAGTTCGGTGTTCTTATCCGCTCGGCCACAACACCCAACAAAATACACACAAGACGTCAAGGTGGCAGCGTGGTCAGGCTATGCATAGGCAACAGAAGCTTAATTTTTTAATAACTAAAAAGTCCATTTCACATGTCCTTCAAACCATCTCAGCTCCCTGGGGACTATGCAGCCTGTGCTGCCAAGTATGTAGCACACCAAACTCAACCAATCAAAAGAGTCATCTCTGCCCTCACAGTCACCCATTTACTCCTGGGTGAAGGGAAGCAATTTAGTGTCTTGATCAAAGAAAAGAACTGTCATGACCAACATTTGAACCCACACTCTCACGACTTTGCCACCAGAACTGGAGTCTTGCGCACAAGACGGCTCAGCCACATTGGTCGTCACAATTTTATGATTTTTTACATTTTTGTCGCAGAGGGGAGTCCCTGCGAGACATGCAGTGTATGCTGATCTACAACGGCACCCACCTCTTAATGGGAGGTCACCAGACCCTACTGGTGGAGTTTGACCTGATAGAAGGGAGAGAGGCGGGGACCTTCACCGCCCAAGACCCGGGCGTGGCCATCATGAGGCATGGCAAGAACTTTATCTGCTGCGGAGATACAAGTGGAAAGGTAACCTTAGAATATTTGACTCTACACAAACATCCTGACAAACTGTCACATTTGTATTACTTCTTCAAAGTTTATTTCCCTTTTGCAGTGAAGACCAAGGGTTACTTGTTATGCTTCCAAGCACTGCAGAAAATTACATCATCCTTGTAACTCCTACAGTAGGAAGGTTAATTGTGTACTGTGTAGATGTATTCACCACATGATATATTGCAGGCTGGCATAGTTTATATATTATTCAAAATTTTAGTGGACAATATTGAATGGTCAGACAGTAGGAGGGTTGACTGTGCACTGTGTAGATGCATTCACCTCATATATTGCCGGCTTGCATAGTTTACCTAACATTCATAAATACCCAAGACAGTTTAGGCATTCCTATTGGTTGAAAGGTGGTCACATGACCGTGTTTACCGACCTAAACAGTGTCTTAAGGTGTTGTGGCCATGCGATAAAGTCTCGAGCCGAAGATCACACAAGTCGACACACTGATGGTTTTAAACGGCCGATTAATACTCTGTCGCCGCTCTTTTATTCCCGTATTCAAAACCACAGTGGATTATATTGAGTGGTCAGACAGTAGGAGGGTTGAATGTGTACTGTGTAAATGCATTCACCACATATGTTGCAGGCTGGCATAGTATATCATTCAAGATCATTGTGGTTGATATTGAATGGTCAGACTGTAGGAGGGATATTATATTGGAGGCTGGCATAGTTTATCATTCAAAATCACAGTTGATGATTTTGAATGGTCAGACCGTAGGAAGGTTAACTGTACTGTGTAGATGCATTCACCACATGATATTATTGCAGGCTGGCATAGTTATCTATCATTCAAAATCATAGTGGTTGATTTTGAATGGTCAGACTGTAGGAGTGGTTGACTGTGTACTGTGTAGATGCATTCACCACATATGTTGCAGGCTGGCATAGTTTGTCATTCGAGATCATTGTGGTTGATATTGAATGGTCAGACTGTAGGAGGGTTAAAGCAGTTAATCCAAACAGATCTGGATATTTGTTTTCTTCTTCTTAGGTTCATTTGCGAGATCTAAACTCCCTAAAGGTGGAGCATGTCCTAGATGCTCACTCTGGAACTCTGAGTGATTTTGACGTTCATGGACATCAGCTAGTGACGTGTGGCTACGGCGAAAGGTAAGAACTAATTTGCAGGAGACAGAACCATTTAGAAAAGACAGCACCATTTAGAGCTCATTAACTGTGTTTGATTTATTTAATAGGATAGGTGGGTTTATCCACACTAAATGTATATTTGAGGACATTTTTAGGTTTTACAGTGCAGTTAGGATAATGTATTTTGCTGATCATTTTTGCTGTATTCAATCAAAAGCATTTGAGGCTTGCACTCAACAAAAATGAAGACATTGTTAAGAGTTTTTAACCAGTTGCCGTCGAGATTTATTTATTTTTTTTCTCTGTCCCCTCCCCCTGGCGGGATTCTTTTTTGTTGTTGTCCCGTCCCCCTAGCGAGATTCTTTTGGCAAATTGCTGGAATCTTTTTTCTTTGAGGGTACCACTGGCACAAAGAAACCCTGACTTGACAATGCCAAGAGAACAAAGATTCTCTGTATTGGATAGCCTGTTTTTTTTCTCGACCGAGAAAATGTTAAATTCATGCACCGTGAATTGCAAAACATCAACCGTTACCTACGGCATAGGATTGGAACTAAACCCGGAACCATGGCTTGATTCCCAGCTCACTCTGACTTACCTCCATTGAGCCGAAATACAATGAATAAACAATGATGGAAGCCTCTCGATGGCTCAGAATCCTCTTCTGAAACAAAAGGACAAAAGTCTGGAATCAGGGATTACATAACAATAGTGAAAAATCTGCGAAAAAATTCATGACCATGTTTTCTCTTTGTGTGGGTGAAATGAAACTTAAGATGGCGTGTGCGTGCTCTGTGCACACTCAGCAGTGGAATATCCGGTGTATTCCGATTATACACAATGGCATGTTTCAACGACGCCTACTTTAAAAATATTTTTGTGGGTACATGTCAGCCGACACCAACTGGTTAATCTCTTTTCTTCATAGGAATGGAGGTTTATCCCTGGATCGTTACTTGATGGTATATGACCTTCGCACTATGCGACCTATGAACCCACTCCACATACCTATTGAGCCGTGGTATTTACGCTACGTACCAACCTACTCTAACAGAGTCGTCGTCGTCAGTCAGGTAAGGAATCTCTGACCATGGTCCCAAATTTAGCTAAGTGTGAAACTGTTCTGCTTGCTAGAATAGGGTTTGAATTTGGGTTTGCAGTAACAGCATTTGTTGTCTTGTTTCTGTGAATTGAATACAGTGGTGATGAGAAATTTTCCTGCAAATTATCTGTTGCTGTGGCATAGATTAGTCGGTTATTGGGACTTCTTGTAATTATCCAGAAAAGGGTTACCAGCCAAAATACCAGGCCATATGTATTGGTAGTGACTGGTAACCATCTAAATTTCCTCTAATAGCAGAAATTTGTTATGGGCCTGGAGTTATGTTGCCCTGGTCTTGGCCTTGGTGCCCCTTCAAAAGTTTTCCACAGAGTTTTAGATTTTCTAATGAAAGTGCCCTTTGCAAAATGATTATCAATAAAAGTATGTTAAGATTCACTATGTGTTAACTTTTTTACAGACCGGTCAGTTCCAGCTGCTTGACCCCGGTGGTCTGGTGACCCCTGAAGCCATGTTACTCTACCAGGTCAATATAGCGGGAGACATGGCCCTAGCATTAGACGTCTCCAGTAACTACAAGGCTATATCATTCGGAGACTCTGGAGGTATGCTCGTTAGTTTCAATCCATTTCAATACGTTTCCATCTCAAACTCTGTTTGAGCCACCTTTAGGGTTTGCCTGTGTTGTTTGAGTGCCTGACCAAACCACCCACATTAGTCCAATCATGCCAATCTTATCGTGGTCCTAAAGTTTAGGTGATTGGACGAATTTTATGAATTTGGAAAGCTCTGAGCCCAAGTTCACAGCACAGCTTACCGGGGAATTCTTCACTTATAGCCCATAGAATCACGCGCTTTACAGGATGCCATAAGAACAGAATTCTCTGGTAAGCAGTGCTGTGAAATAGACCTTATATGTCTGACGTCATGAGTTTCGGAGAAATATGTACAACAGCGCCCTCATTGAGGTCAAAACGACCTTAAGTTTACTGTATGAAAATGGCTGTGCATACCCTCTATTGAGCGCGGATAGCTAGAATATCCCTAGGAGTTTGTGGTGGTGATGGTGATGGGGGTAGGGGTGGGGTAGGGATGGGGGTTGCTAGTTCTTGTCACGGGAGGCAATTTTTACGGGCAACTTGGAGGCAAGCAAATGGAACAAAGAGACACAACGAGACAATTTTCACACAGTGTCACTCATGTGAAAATTTAAATGTCAGTGTTTTTCCTGTGAGATTGCCTTGAACCGGTTGCTTTTAACTTGCCCTGTGTGACACGGCCCTTAATTCTTGTGTGCTTAGGGAGGGCGACCATTTTGGAAGCCAACAGGTATACAAGCAAACGCCGCATTGCCTCAAATGCGCACTACACTGTATAACCACACGGAGACACTGACTTTCAAAATGGCGCAACCAAGATTACTGTGACGATGACGTCAGGTGAATAGGGTCAATACTGATGTGGAAATTCTAATTCTTTTGTTTCTTTCAACCAGGGTGTGTGCATATGTGGACAGACTCTGAAGAGGTTACATTCAATGCATTTCCAAGAGAAACAGAGTTTGCCCATCAAGTACGTTGTTTCCTTCAGTTGTAGTCCGTTTTTCACTAAAAGATCTATTTGGTCATTGTACTTCGTTTTGGAGAAATGAGTAAAACGGTTAGTTTGAAATTCAGTGTTTGAAAACTGATGGGGTTTTCTGTGGCATGTCATGGCTGAGCGGTCAAGTGCACTGGACTCAAGCTCTGGTGTTTCTGATCAACAGAGTGTGGGTTCGAGTCCCAACCCTTGACTCTGGTGTCCTTAAGCAAGGCACTTAACCATTATTGCTGCATCCTTCAGAAGGGACGTAAACCCGTAGGTTCTGTTCATTGTGTATTGCATATAAAAGAACCCAGTTACACTTATTGCTAAGAGAAGGGGTTTGCCCCGGTGTTTCTGGCAGTGGCTGCTGAATGAGCCGCAGCACCTTGTAAACCTATTTTAGGTGCTACATAAATGAGTCTCATCGTTAAAAAAATTCAAAAACCTGTCGTAAGTTATATAATAAGTGCTTTGAGTACCTAATTGTTAGTAGATACGTGCGCTATATAAGACTTTGGTATTATTATTATTATTGTTATTATTATTTCTAAGCTATTTTCTAGTGACTCTGATGATCGATGGAGCTTAAGCTTACATAAGATATTTCTTGTAAATGTTGGGTCAAATAAGGTGCGGACACTGGTCTTTGACAGTTATCAAGGTTGTTCGTGTGCTTTAACAGATTTTTTAAATAGGTCAAATGCTCTTATGAAAGCCAACGCAACTCATTAGAAATATTTCCATGCTGCTACCACAAACTTCTCTGAAGTAGTTATTCTCCGGTATGATTTGTTTACGAAAGAAGTTGTGATCAATTTGTTTCTCCCAGCCTGACGACCATCGTCCGATTTCCATCAGTAATGAGTTTGCTTCGTACTCCTCCGTCCCGATGCCGTTCTGCGATGGAACGCTCCTCTCTGATTGGCAACAAGACTTCTGCCGACCCGTCATGAGGTAAGTAGACAATGGGGGCTCACTTCACCCGAGATACCCGCAAGTTTTTTTTTGCCATTGGGCTCGGAAAGCACCAAGTGTACATTGCTTACTTTTACATCGGTGTGGGGCAAAACCAAATCATACTGTTCAGATATTTTTGAAAAATGGTTGGATAAGACAAAACACTTCTATTAGGACAACTTGACACTGAGTGAGTTTTTGTAAACTCACAGGTATTTTAGGCATGATATGTCATGGAGGCAACGGAGGCAATTGCCTCCATGCCCCTGGCCACTGCCTTGGTGGGTACTTGCCACCACCGTTTCGATTTAATCGGAATTGTTCCCAGTTTTGAAACCTTAACAATCCGATTTCTGAAAGCCGAAAGAAAAAAAAGAGGGTGCTATAGCACAGACAGGTTGAGAAAAATTTACAAAAGAGGGCGCTATTTACTTGAGGTCTTGTCGCCATTTTGAACAATGACATGACCGATGTGTGATGGAGAATTTGTCTTCCTCTTAGCTGCAAGTGTTACTCGAAAAGATGGGTAAAAACACCCTCACCTCACAAAAATAAATAATTAAATACATAAAATGAAACAAACTAAAAACTGTTACAGAATTTTTGCGAGGAATACATGCAACAATTTATTTGTTTAACGAGTTCAAGAAAGGGTGATGACTTTGCTTTTCACAAGGTCTGTTGGTGTGACCTGGGATGGACCTGAGGTGTTCCGCTTTCTGGCGTTTCAATGTTGGCAGGTATATTGGTGCCCCTTGAAATGTTCCAGTAGAAAGTTAAAGTTCCCTCATAAAGGTGGCTTTTTGTATGGACAAACTCCCTTGCCCTTTCAAGAATGGTATCAGGCCCTTTGAAGGGTTTCTTTATCCCTTAAAGCCCCAGCTCAACATTGGTAAACTGACTGTAAATGCTTCCATTCTTTGCACAAATCAAGATATTTGTAATAAAACCAACCTGTGAAAATGTCAGCTCATTTCGTTGTTTCATTTGCAAGAAAACGGTAAAAATGCATTCAGCATTTGTGTACGCATTCCTATAGGCAGAGAAAACTAATTTTGGATCTTATTTCATTTATTATTCAAAAACGATAACACTTCAGGCAGAATTATTTGAAGGAAAGTTTTCTGCCATCATTATCTTTATACCATGTAAGGTATATGTAAATCTGTGAACATTTATGTTTTTCTTCTTACCAATGTTGAGCTGGGGCTTTAACCACATTCTAAACAATGTTTTTATTGCAGGCAAGCTCCACCAGTTGATCCTGAAATATTACGCTCCATGAAGGTAGTGCAGTTCATTGGCTATGCCCCGAACCCCGGCACGAAGAAACGAAATCAAGTCATGTACAAGGAAGTCAAGCCTGGGAAGCGCAAGGGGAAGAGCCAAGTACCTGAATCACCACTTGGGAGAGGTGAGTTAATCCGCTCTGTGCAGGTCCTTCTGGGGGGACACTGGGGATATTCTTCTTCATACATCAAACAAGGATTCCCAGTTGGATAATTTACATAGACCCTTCCCATGAAATATGTAAATTGTACATCATGCGTGCACACTAATGCTACTGGGCCCAATTTCATAGGGCTGCTTAAGCACAAAAAGTAGCTAAGCACAAGAAAACTGTGCTTACCAGAATAAGGTTACCAGCCAAACTACCATGTCACATGTGCAATTTGTGACTGGTGTCCTGCTCATTTCTGCTTAGCAGAAAACTGTTAAGCAATATTCACTGCATAAGCAGCTGTATGAAATTGGCCCCTGGTTGGCAAAATGAGGGAACATCGCACCCTTTTGTGTGGGGCTGATGGTTAATACAATATATTGGAGTCTCAGCGCACGTATCTACCGGCAATTAGGCACTCAAGGCGCTTATTATTGTCATTTTTTACGACAGGTTTTTAACGTTTTTGAATTATGAGACCCATTTACGTAGCACCTTGTAATGGTTTACAAGGTGCTGCGGCGCATTCAACAGCCACTGCCAGAAACACCGTGGCAAACCCCTTCTCTTAGTGATAAATGTCACTGGGTTCTTGTACATGCATTACACAACACACGTTGGTTGCCTGACGCATGCGCATTTGTGTGTCTGCCTAGTGTACAACTCTATGGCCTTAGTGTCCGTACGTATGCGTAAATGTAATTAGCATATTTCTTGGGAAAGGCTAATTCGAATTCTTTATTGTACACCATGTAAATTTAATCTTTTGGGAGAAGTGGTGGTTATGAAAAGAACCAATTGATTTGTTCCCAACATTTCTGGAACTAAAGGCTCTTTTATTCAAGTCTTTTGGGGAAAGTTTGTGAAACATTAGACCTCTCACTGACTGACCATTCATACCATCCACAGTGGTTTTAAACAAGGGAATAAAAGAGTGGTGACAAGGTCGTAAACGGCAGTTTAAGACCTGTAGTCGTTTATCGCACGGCCACGACCCTTCAAGGTCTTAAATGGCGGTTTAAGACCGAATCACTACTGTTTTATTCCCGTCCATAAATGCCCTTTTTGTTGAAAAGTGTAATAATGTAGAAAAATCTGTAAAACTTTGTTGTGCTAAAAAATTTTCAATTCCAATAAGGGAATAAAAGAGTGGTGATGAGGTCTTATAGCGAGGCTCCAAATTGCGAGAGGTCACATTGCATGTGATGCTGAATGATTGTGTGTATGTGTGCGTACCGATAGACTTGACATTGAGTAACGGTACGCGATGATTGCGTGATGTGTTTGGAGCCACAAATTGAAGAAGCATTTGCTTTGCAGCCAGTTCAAGCATGGTTCACATAATTATGCTACATAATTCCCAGCGGAAGTGCAGCAGGCTGCAAATGCGCTGCTGTCTTTACAAATGCGGTCACCTGTGAAGCTGCTTTTGATGCTCTTGTTATGCTTGTTTTGGCTCTGTCTCTGTAGCCACACTGCACCAAACCCTCTGTGGGCTGCGGCTGGATTGTTGCTGCAGCCCGCTGCTTAATGTATATTTGGTGGCTTCCCTTAGGTCTGTGCACAATTGTGCCACCATACACAACCCATGCAGGTGAACGGTTTCACTTGATTTGTCAACTCACTGGAAATTGTTAACCAATAAACAAACCTTGTTCACAAAAGCATTTTAAAATTTGCCTATTTGTCCACCCTGAATACAGATGCCGATACACACATGTACATGGTACCAAAGTACTATCGCAAAGTGGAAATCAAATACTCCAAGCTGGGTGTGGATGACTTTGACTTTAGACACTACAACCAGACCAACTTTGCTGGTCTGGAACCCCACATCCCCAATGCATATTGCAACTCCATGCTACAGGTAGGTGACTTAGGCAGTGTCTGAATTAATGGCTTCAGTAGTGGCTATGGCTAGATCACTTCAACACTGCCACTGCTGCCAACAGCCATAGCTGTAGCCAATGTCTCTTGATTCAGACACAGACTTTACTGTGTATATTGGCTGTAATAATGGTAGGCGAGTAGTCAACCTCGTTCCCAGGGGTAATTGATCTCGCCGCACCATTTTGTGGGGGGTACCGAGGTTGGCTCGATGATAACCCCTGGAATTGTGATAAGAAAATCTCCCATAATAAGGGAGATTTTAATTAGGCCTGTGGCTGATCCACTCGACGCGCCGCTCAAATATGGTATCCCGCAAAAGCGGCATCATTAATCATAGAACAACTGGTCCCCTGTCATCCTTCTTTGATTTGTGACCTGTCTCAATGTATGTATTTTTGGGTGACCACGTTAAAATGATTCATTTGAAATAGGATCACGTCAAAATACTTGCATTTTGCAATGTGCGTACTCATTCTGACACCCGGGTACTTAGCGCCTCTACAAGTGCCCTAGGGCACTCAAACGTTTTCAGTCCTTCCCTTCCAGGGGTTATAGACGAGAGGTATCGATACGGCGCGCTGCCCATGGTGGCGAGGTTGGTGAGTAGTGCCTTTCAGTGGGTGGCAGTGGGTGTTGTAGTTGAGTTGACACTCACTTATTAGAGTAATAATTATAATAGTAATAATAATTCAAAGGCTAATCATACTTGCAGCTGAGGAGCTGAATTGTAAAGGTCGCGGCTACAACATGTTCAATCCACAGGCATGCAAAGCCACATCAACCCATATAATTATGACCATGGAGCACAGCCTGAGATCAAAACTGGTTTTACCGGAGGGAGGAAAACCGGAGGGCCCGGGCACAGGAGAGAACCAATGCACTCACATTTGTATACTCACATTCAGCCCTTGCTGGTAATCAAACCAGGGCCACAGTGGTGAGAGGCGAGTGCTTTACACACTAGCAATCCATGCCACCAAGAGGGTCTCTGAATTCCAAGCAATACAAAGGAGTGTCTGTAATCATTTTCACCAAGTGGCTTTGGATTTAGCACTCCACAAAGGCGCTCCAAAGGCTTTTTCAAACACAATACCAACCTTTACCCTCGCAGGTACTCATTTAAACCCCTGGGTGAAAAGAAGCAATTGTAGTAAAGCATCTTGCTCAAGGACACAAGTGTCATGACCGGGATTCCAACCCACACCCCGATTTTGATTTGTTTTCTATGAGAAGAACTTACATTTCCTGCTTTGATTGGGGTTTGTTTTTCATACTGATAGTTGCTGTATTTCATTGAGCCGTTAAGATGTGTCCTGGAGAGCCATCTGTGTAACAAGGAATTCTGTCTGGCGTGTGAGCTGGGATTGCTCTTCTACATGTTGGATCAGTCTAAGGGACAGACATGCCAGGTATGTGAGGGCGCTAGACTCATTAATGATAATTGGTTTGATTACGCAAAGTCTGCCCGCAGATCACTGTAATCGCGTCAGTGCAACTAAGCCGTAAATCAGATTTTGTTCGTTTTGCGTAAATCGCAATTGCTGGTTGTTTAAGACAAGTCCACTTGTACATAGGAGTTATAAAGAAAATTTGAAAATAGTTACTTTAAAAGTTATATCTACTCTTAGTTACCTATGAAACAAGTTGCATCCCTTGTTTACCATGGTAATTGTTGATATGACCTTTTTGCACAGATGAATATGTGTGGTTTCGGTGGTCAAAAGGTCGTACCTTGAAGATACGACTTTGTTGCACAAACCTCCACTGTGTGCAGTCGATGGGGAATGACGTCATAATTCTTTAGTACAACAACGTCGTATGTGTAAGATATGACCGTGTTGCTCGAACCAAATTAACAAATTATTACGTCATTTATTGTTAACTACCTGTGTCTGTTTAATTACATTTTGGATAAAAGACTGACTTTTACCTTTTTTTCATACGAAATAAAGCACCATTTGCAAAAAATGGGACCTTGTTGCTCTTACGCGACAGTACAAGCCTCACATAACTACCAGCCAGTGATAGGTCTTCGTTTGACCTCAGCGAGGGCGCTGTTTTTGGCATGTAGTATCATTTACAAGTGGATTGTTCAACATTTTGGCTGTAGTTGTAATAATTTTAATGGACAGTGACGCTTAATATGGCACATGAACATTATTACCCCAGTCACTGGGCTACTTAGGTTATTCTTTAAACCATCTCAGCTCCCTGGGGAGTATGCAGTCTGTGCTGCCAAGTATGTAGTCCATCGAGCTAAAACAGTCACATCAACCATCCTCTGCCCCTTACAGGTAGCCATTTACTCCTGGGTGAAGAGAAGCAATTATAGTCTAATAAAGTGTCTTGCTCAAGGACACAAGGGTCATGCCCGGGATTCGAACCCACACACTAATGACCATTAGCCAGGTGCATTAGTCCGCTCAGCTAGACTAGCCCAATGGATCTGCCTTAATTCAACATGGCTGCTCAAGCCAGTAGCCATAGCCAAAAGCCACTCAATCTTGAAAACTAAAGTGTTGTACGATCTTTTTTGTGTTCAGGGAAGTAACTTCCTACGAGCCTTCCGTACCATCCCAGAGGCGTCTGCTCTAGGGCTGTTACTAGGGGATGCTGAAGAGTCTGCAGGGAAGGCCAACTTCCCTCGTCTAATCCAGAGCTGGAATCGCTTTGTACTTCAGCAACTCATTCAGGTACATGCTTTCATCGATCAAAATAAAATCAAATTGTAGGATTCCTCGGTTTTTTTTTTGTTAAAACTTTGTAAGCTTTTGCCCTGCAGGAAAACATATTGCACTAGTGTTGTGGATAGCAGTCCATATTTGATAGAGATTGGCTGGCAGGTAAATAGTATGCAATGTGCAGTCAGTAGTAAGTTTTATAACACACCTCTCCCTGGTTCTTTATCCTGATTGGCTTCATTTGGGGGAAATAGTTCGCAAAGCGGGAAATAGTTTCAAAATCCAAAAACTATTGACTGGTAAAGAGCGCCCTCAAGAGAACGACGGCGTCTGCGGATCGAGAAGAATCTCGGCCAAAAAAACGCGATTTACTCTTCTAACCGACATTTTGGACTGAGGTGTGTTATAAAACACATATGGACTGGCATTATTCAGGCAATAGTGCACATCTATGCACCCCTCGGGCCTGTGAGTGACCAGGATAGGGTCCTATTCAGCCTCGGGAAATAGGACCCTCTCCTGGTCACTCACAGGCCCTCGGGTTGCATAGACGTGCACTATTTCCCTCATTGCCAGTCCAATCGTCTAGGGACATGTATGCTTTGCACTGATATATATTACCCTACAGGACACAAATGCCTTTGAAAGAAGTTTATCTTCTTTCACGGTTACCCTCAAGGACACCAATGGCTGAAAAGCAGTCAATGTTACTTCACTATTGCCCTACAAGACACTAATGCTCTCAAAGCAGTCCTTCTTTCACAATTAATTTCACAGACACTAATGCCTTCGGAAGCAGTCAGTCTTCGTTCACTGTTGCTCTCAAAGACACTAATGCCTTTCATAAAGCAGTCAATGCAACTTCACTATTGCCCTACAGGACACCATAGAGACAGATTCCGGATCAGGAACAGAGAGGATCAAACAGATGTTCGAGTCCGAGGTTCAGACAGAGGTCAAATGTCGATGCGGAAAGGAAACGGAGAGGAAGTCGACAAGTCTTTTAGTCACCCTGACATATCCAGAATTTCTTCCACCAAGTAAGTGCATATAATAATAAGAATATTAATCTAGAGGTGTTTGCAAAAACGAAAACGGGGGTTTCGATTAGTGGAAAGAAATACAGCATAATGATTTCAAATCGAATATTACATGTGATTATCCTAATTATATGTGAAGTTTGGTCGTAAACCCTAAAAACACTGTGTACTGTGAGTGACAGTACCAAATTTAGTGTGTGGCCCAAATGAAGTGCCCACTTCAGCCAGGTCTGAGAGGCGACCAAAAGTCTTGAAAATTGTCATCAAAAGGTGCAAAATGCTTGATTGAAACTATTTTATATGAAACAGTGCAAGCGCTAGGGCTATGTCCGTGTTCGGGTTGTCATTTCACACTTCAAGTGGATTGGAAATTAAGTGAATTCCGTGCATTGCAAAGGCATAAAAATGTATACAAACGGAAATACATGACAAAGTCGTCCCCCCAATTTAAAAAGATCTATAAAACAGGCAACAGTGATGCAATGTTGTCGTCATGTTGTCTGTATCAATGTTAGAGCATCAGCTTTGATTTGATGTATTGTTTGTGGTTTTTAAGACTGTACTTCCTGAGATCAACCACTCACAAGTTTCATGTGTTAATGCAATGAGAGTTTGTTGGAGAGTAAAATAATAATAATAAAATAATAATAAATAATAAGAATCTCAACAAAAACGAAGGTGGTTTTAGCGTGTGGCTGAAACCCCCAAAATAAAACCCGGAGCAAAGGTCACCTGGAAATTTTGTTTCAGAGCGTCCACAGAGCATGCACTAGCCATTTGATGCTTCGTTTCACCCACACAAAGAGGACAGATGGTGCTGAATATTTTGCAGAATTTTGCCCATTATGTAGTGGTTATTGTGTAATCCCTGATTCCAGACCTTGGCTCACAGCCGAGGTTTGGCAATTCTCAATGCGTGAATTTGACATTTTCTCGATAGAGAAACCTCAAATCCTTGTGCTTTAAAGAGAATCTTTGTTCTCTTGGCTATGTCAGGTCAAGGTTTCTTTGTGACAGTGGTACTCTGAAAGAAAAATGATTCCAGCAATTCCGAGAAAATAATCCCGTCAGGCTGGATGTGAAAAAATCAATGATCCCGGGCGCAAACCGGTTAAGAGGAATCTTAGTGCTTTGTGAAATTAAGCCTTAGTCTGATTTTTTTAAATAAAAGTTAAGAAACACAACTGAAACCTTGAGTTGCAAGAAATTGTCTTGATTTTGTTGCCAGCTGCTACGAGGCCGGCCAAGGAAGTTTCATTTGCCTCTGTCTTGCAGAACAGTATGCTTCTAGACCAAACCATGCAGGCCTGGTGTGATGATTGTAACAGATACCAACCTACGGTGAGTCAGTTCAATATTCATTCGCCATATTTTACAGAGCTTGTAAGCACACAAACTCGCTAAGCATCGAAAAATATTGCTGAAGCAGAAATGGGTTATCAGCCAAACTGTGTGGCATATCGTGGCTGAGGGGTCTACCACTTCATACTCAAGTTCAGATGGCCGAGTCATCAGAGTGTAGGCTCAAATCCCAGTCGTGACACTTGTGCCCTTGAGCAAGACACTGAACCATAAATTGCTTCTCTTAACCCAGGTGTATAAATGGGAACCTGGAATGGTATTATGTCGGTTTAAGCACAAATATGAACAGCTTGAGGCTGTATGCTCCCCATGGAGTAGAGAAAGTTGATTAAGTCTCCCAGATGAACAGGGATAATGTTGATGCATGCTAGGATGCACGCTATGAACCAATTATTATTATGTAGTTTTATATTGTTGTGACTGGTGCCCTGCTAGCTTTTTGGACCACTTTAGAATAGAATTAGCCAAGGCCTTGTTGGTTAGATAAGAAACTGATAATCTGTAAATATTATGTCTTCTCTGTTTTTTAACCCAGTCTCAAAAGAGGACCTACAAGCGCTTGCCAGATGTCTTATCCATCAACTGCCACTTGGAGTCTAACTCTGACATGGTCTTCTGGAAAATACAAGAACAGGTACATATGTTTCTCTACTTCTGAAACTTTCCAAGAAACTAAGCAGACCACATCAATATTTGGGGCTTACAATTTTTAAAAAGTTTTTCCTGAAAGAAAATAGAGCGATTGCTCTGACCAAGTCAAGTGAACTGTTGTGGGTATCAAACATCAACGAACATGGCATCCTCCATAAGAAAGTGCCGTTGTTGTAAAGTATGTGATGATTGTTGCATTTTTTTTTATTCGACCAAGGCTTTTCTTTCTCAAAATCTGTAAAGAATATTACAGAGTTTGTACCAGGGACCTTACTTGAGTGGCTGAATAAAACCAGTAAGGACAGTTCCAGCAAGTCTTGGAAATTCTAAAGGAACATTGCAAGATCACACACCCCGATCACACACTTTTCAACACAAGAATGTCACAATTTTGAAGCTGAAATCATCCAAAAGAAAAGGCTTTCCAAAACTGTGTGATTCCTCTGTCTATTTGAAATTCCGCAAGTCTAGGTATAAATGCTCACTTTTCCAACGTTCTTCAGTTTTGTTACAGTGATTTACATTACAAACAAAATCACCGGGTGGCTACATCGTCGTCCGACGCTGGTAGTGCATAACTCAAAATAAACCTCTTTTGTAGTAGAATACTGGTAGTTTATAAAACATATGATTAACAACATACAACTTTAATAAAAGGGCTTAGTATCTGTGTTATTATTTACCAAAAATAAAGCTAACTGTAGGTGTGACTCTGTCGGTCACAGTATGGCACGTCTTTACCATCAACTGAGATGACGTACCCACTATAAGTCACTTGATGACATACAAACATTGGTTGCGCAATCGATCTATTTTAGTTGAGAAATTTTTTTTCATGATGTTATACCCCAGCTGTACACCTCTATCATGCTGCCATTTTTTATCATGTACCCTGTGTGTGAAGTAACAATAATGAATAAGATTCTCATTATACCAAAAAGGGACCAGATAATTTCATTCTCCCAGCTTATTTGGTCATATTAAATTCGACAAAATTGACGTTGAGATTTGATTTGTTAAAATGTGTTTTCAGCTTGCCTTGGCCAGGGAGTCTGAAGCCCATAAGCAACAATTGGAAGCAAATATTGCCAGCATTAAGATGTGTCGTTATGGTCAGGCCTGCACCAGACAGGGCTGTAAATTCAGGCATATGGACGAACGAGATGCCTCAAACCCGTAAGTTTACCCTTCCATTAAGACTGTGGAAGTCTCGCCTGTATGAAAAGGAGAGAACTAGTTGAACAAAGACTATAATTTGTTATGAAATCAAATCGTCTTTGTAAATTTCTGTTTATACAGAATTCTTGAAAATCAAAATGTTCATAGCAATCTTTCATAAATACAATTTCAGTTTCATATAATAAAAATTAATTAATTTTGAATGAGAATGCTTATTCGACTCTATAAACCATGCGTTGTAAGGCTGTTTGAAAATGAATGATTTTTTTTTCAAACCACATTTGCGAAACACGCCCAAATTTGTTTAACTATTACACAGGTTTAATAACATTATGAACGTCAGTTTGGCAAAATTCTTATTCGTTTACAGGTAACCTGAAACTGATGTCAAATTTTATTCTTTTGTTTTCTTCGTTATTTTGTTAAGTTTATTTTACTTTCATATATTTTATCACTTACTATTACAATCCAACAACGTGTATAACTTCCATTGCCATAAACTACGTTAAACTAAAGTAATTGACGAAACAAAATCTTGGCCACATAAAACTCCATATGGTACTATTACGTGTATAACTTCCATTGCCATAAACTACGTTAAACTGAAGTAATTGACGAAACAAAATCTTGGCCACATAAAACTCCATATGGTACGGACCACAATGGTTAAGGTAGTTCGAATACGCGAGAGACTTGCACAGTCTATTTAATGACGATGAAAAATCATTGGTTCTGATAACATTGATACAATGTGAATAATTAAATAATGATAATAATAGACATTAAGTACACACTTTTAAAACCATTGTATCAAAGTGCCTTACACTATTACTACCTCTTATTCATCGGGCCTTAAAGGCAGGGTATTGACCCATTTCACCTGATGTCATCATCACAATAATCTTGTTTGCGCCATTTTTGTGGTCAATGTCACTGAGTTATTCAGTGAAGAGCGCATTTTAGTAGATGCGGCGTTTACACGTAATAAACCTATTGACCACCAAAATGGTGAGCGTGGCACAGTCGGCGATGACCTGTATTTACTTTGTTTCCAGGCTCCTCCAGGAGGAGAACAAAGCATCTTGGCTGCCTCATAGTCTGAGGATAAGACTGAACAAAGACGGGACTATTGAGATACAAGAAGTCAGAGATGAAGTAAGTCACTAACTCGCCCTAATAAGAAACGACCTCAGCTGCCAAGTCTCCTAATGTTCCCTCATTCAGAACAATCAGAAATGACTCATCTTTCTTCCCAATGGTCGGTACAATTGAGATACAAGAAATCAGAGATGAGGTAACTCACCACCTCACCCTAACCAGAAATTACCCCAGCTGCTAATTCTCCTAATGTTCCCTCATTCAGAACAATCAGAAATGACTCATCTTTCTTCCCAATGGTCGGTACAGTTGAGATACAAGAAATCAGAGATGAGGTAACTCACCACCTCACCCTAACCAGAAATTACCCCAGCTTACCCTAAACAGAAACAACCCCTGCTGACTACTCCCTCCTCCTCATCTTCCCTAAATAAAAGAATCAGAAACAATCCTGCTTTCTTCCCAATGAATGGTACAATTGAGATACAAGAAATCAGAGATGAGGTAACTCACCACCTCACCCTAAGCATAAACAACCCCAGCCGCTGACTCACCTTCTTCCTTCATTAAAACAAAGTTCAAAGGTTGAGGTACACAGTTTGAACAGTATCCTCTGCTTGTCTGTTTTTGAAGGAAGTCATGTTTGGTTGTTTGTATGTTTTGTTTGTGCAGGAGAAGGTAGAGAGTTCGTCAGGCTTTAACACCTACTACCTTCATGCGTCAGTTGGTCATATAAGAGATGTACGTACTGGTGGTAACTTGGTGGCTCACATACAGGTTGGGAAGACCTACCATAAGCGCAAAGAGGTGAGAACCAGACCAGACCTTAACTCTAACCCTAAAGATATCGTAGATGTGGCTGTCCCAAATCTATCAAAATAGTCTACTTCATGGCAGCACAACATCTATAAGTTTGTACTCTGATAAGATTGATATGCCTGGTTCCATGCAAAGATTAGGTGTCTTGGCCATGCAGAACCAGCCCAAAGTTTTCTTTGGGGGAATTATGCCTTTGATGATACCAGCGTGGAATTTTAGAACACAGTCAGAGTATATCACAAGAAAGCAGATTTGAAGAAATCTAGGTAGAAGAACAAGCAAGTTTCAAAATTGTCAAAATGGCTGCCATTGCTTGTTATTTTACCTACATTTTGTTAACATTCAAATCTGTGATGGCCACATATCTTTTGCATGACATACTCTGACTGTGTGCCAAATTCCTACTACTAGAACTATGAGGTTCTTACACGAGCCTCATAGGTCATTCTATAGTAAATCCTATTCGAAACTTTTTACCCGTCACATTTTTGCACCTCAAGCTCTTTTTTGAAACCAGATCTCTCTAAAAAAATAGGCTCTATGTATTTTTTGTACTCTCGGAGAGCACTTGAAGTTTTCCAGAAAATTAAATCCGCAAACTAAAAGATTTAAACAAGATAAATTATTACCGTCGTTCAGAATCTTTAAATCGGCATTGCCTTTCAAAAACAAATACAGTTGCTCAGTGTATAACACATTTAACCGTTGGTTATTGTGGACCACTGTTGACTGAGGTGTTCAACTTGCGATATTCTGATTTCTGACTTTTCAATGTTGGCAGGTATGCCAAAGTTAAATCATTTCAAATGTATCATATGAAGGAATAAACAACTGTGTACAAAATACAGATCAATGGTTGGTTATTTTTGTGGTTATTTTTATTTATTTGTTTGTCTTCAGGGAGTGACACACATGCAATGGTACATCTTCAATGACTTTAGTATTGAATCCATAGAGAAACACGAAGTAGTGCAATTCAACATGGAGTGGAAAGTTCCTTGTGTCTTGTACTACATGAGGGAAGACATCAATGATCATTATGAAATCACAAGTAAGACATTTCATCTTAGTAGTATTTGTGTGTTTAACCAGTTGGCGCCAGATGACGTGAATACACTCACATGTTTCCCTGCTTGGAAACGAAAGCCGTGTAAAGATGCCATTGTGTAATTTCGTACCACCGGAGCAAAGGTCGCACAGACATTCCACTGCATAGTGTGCATAGATCACTCACACGCCCTCTTGCGCTTTTTTTCACCAACACAAGGACAGAAAAAAGGTCTTGAGTATATTGGCATTTTCTGTCTATTGAGAGGTGGTTTTTGTGTAATCCCTGATTACAGACCTTTGTCCTTTTGTTCCAAGAAGAGGATTACGGGACATCGAGAGGCTTCCACCATTGTTCATTCCTTGTATTTTGGTAAGTCAGAGTGAGCCTACAATCGAGCCATGGTTCCGTGTTTAGTACCACTCCTATGCTGTAGGTAATGGCTGATATTTTGCAGTTCACGCTGCATGAATATGACATTTTCTTGGTCGAAAAACAAAACAATAAAGAGAATCTTTGTTCTCTTGGCTTTGTCAAGTCAGGGTTTCTTTGTGCCAGCGGTACCCTCAAAGAAAATAGATTCCAGCGATTCGCCAAAATGGAATGAGTGATTTTTGGTGAAATTACTCACAAACATATGCCGGCTTTGAACCGGAAGTAGCAAAAACTTTGGGCGCTCAGCAGATACGCACGCCTGTGACTCAATGACTTTACCAACATGATAGACTTTTCTTACTGAAGTGCCCTTTGCAAAATGAAACTGGCCTTACCCCATCAAAGATGAAATTCCAAAACTGTTATCTTGACCTCCGAAACTATTATTGTTTTTTCCTGTTTGTTTTTTAGTTACTTCACCCATCGACCACACCGTCCTTCAGCCAGAAGCCTCGTTATCACAAGGCGTGCTTAGTCATAGCACCTTCACGCCTCTAGGAATGGACGAACTCCCCAAGGAGGGTGACATCATCGGTATTGATGCAGAATTTGTCTCCTTAAATCAGGTATGTGCAGTGTGCATTTTACGGGACGTTCTCCGTTTAGACGCGCACCGCATCTTTACGTGCAATTCACGCCCAAAATGGGAGACCATGATGGGCAGACGGAGAGCTTGTGGTGTCTGTGCAAGGGGTCTATGGTGTCATTATTTGGATATCTTTTTTGGAATTGTTCTCAATGCAGCATTGCCTTCAGCTCA
This sequence comes from Marthasterias glacialis, assembly GCA_911728455.2. NCBI lineage: Eukaryota > Metazoa > Echinodermata > Asteroidea > Forcipulatida > Asteriidae > Marthasterias > Marthasterias glacialis. The sequence continues at coordinate 9,542,425 of OU452238.1, forward strand.
AAGGGAGACATGTTTGAGAAGATATTGATCCATTAAGCCCCACCTACCTTCGCAACTGCCTAGCACATGGTGTGACTTTCTTGCCATGATTGCAGTGGTGTTTTGGTTGTGGACCACACACACGTATCAGATATGCACAGACATGGTTTTCGTGAACGGTATGTATTTAGTCTGTGGCCTTTTGAGCAGTGCCTTGAGTCCAAAGAACAAGGTAGACAGGAACACTGTTAAACTACTTTTACTTGACAGTACAGGGACCACTGCTGTGGGATTTGCACCACCAGAAATACGAAACAATTAAAACAAAACAAAAGTTAGAACAGTTGTGTGTGCTGTTGTGTGTCAGAACAATCACAGCGGTTTGTTTGCATTTCTCATGGGATTTTAACATGTTGGACTTTTGTCAGACTTTCAGTGGCGTTGTCAAGGTTGTGATTGGTCACGGTTTGTTTGCATTTCTCATGGGATTTTAACATGTTGGAATTTTTGTCAGACTTTCAGTGGCGTTGTCAAGGTTGTGATTGGTCAACACGGTAGCGGGGCTTAGTGGAAGGGTCTATTAAAAATTCTTTGACGGAGACATGGAAACCATGGCATGAGATATGACTTTTAATTTATAAATTGCTGATGTCTTTTGTCAAAATACTCCAACACCACACCATTTCTTGTATCCTTTGGTAATTTGGTGCTATGTAAATCCAGTTATTTTTATGAAGATACAGCACTGTTAACTTTTTTGACTTACCGCACAATATTTTGTCTGACTAATCTGATCAGGAAGAAGCAGAGATTCGTAGTGATGGGACACGATCCACCATCAAGCCTAGCCAGATGTCCGCAGCTAGAATCAGCGTTATCCGTGGAGAAGGACCTCTTACTGGTCAACCCTTCATTGATGATTACATATCCACCCAAGAACAGGTCAGTGATGGTCTCACTTTGATTTACCACTAGGCGATGCCAAATTCATGGCAGTGCTTTCGACAGAATTCTGTGCTTACAACTTACAGAATTCTAGGCTAAACTGGGCACCGTAATCGAAGAACACCTTAATAAGCAGTGGCACGGAAATAGGCCCTGGTGTGTCTAGAAGATAGTTAAGCGTTGATTGATTTAATTTTTGTACTCTCAACAAATTAAGTCAGTTATGGAACAAAAGGAGTAACCAATCCTGGATGCTGGCCTTCAATGCACCAAAAGCGGGCGACATTTAACATGTAGTTGAGGCTGTATTTTTGTTTCAATTTGGTGCGGGCATGATAGAGGCAAATGTACAGCAACCGCACAACCCGGGATATCCGGGGTGCGGGACTGAAAGGGCTAAGAGGTTTTAAATGTTAGACTTTATTCACTAGTGTTAATTTTTCATACTCTTCATGTTCTTTTATTTTTCTGGATTGCTAAGGTTGTTGATTATCTGACCAAGTTCTCAGGCATCAAGCCCGGTGATCTAGACGCGACCATCTCCTCCAAGCACTTGACAACCCTGAAGGCCACGTATCTCAAACTTAGATATCTGATTGACTGCAAGGTCAAGTTTGTTGGTCATGGTCTCCGCAAGGATTTCAGGGTCATTAACCTCCTGGTAAGTGGCTCTCCAAAAAAGTATTTTAAAAAATATTGACAGGTTCTACTTATGAGATGATCATTGTTGGATATTGACACTCTTGATTGAGATAGGTGGAAATTTCTTTTAGACCCCCTGTCCGAACTTTGGCAAACTTTTGAGACTCATTGTTAAAAATCTAACATGGTTGATAAAAATTTGACCGAAAGATGTGTCCTCATTCTTGTATTCATTAAGGCCACATGCCAACATGGTGGCAGCGGTGGGATTCGAATTAGAAGTGAGCAATTTGAAGATGTCCTCATTCTTGTATTCATTAAGGCCACATGCCAACATGGTGGCAGCGGTGGGATTCGAATTAGAAGTGAGCAATTTGAAGATGTCCTCATTCTTGTATTCATTAAGGCCACATGCCAACATGGTGGCAGCGGTGGGATTCCAATTAGAAGTGAGCAATTTGAAGATGTCCTCATTCTTGTATTCATTAAGGCCACATGCCAACATGGTGGCAGATTCGAAGTGAGCAATTTGTACACCCTTGTATTCAGTTCACTTCAACATTTCCAAAATCTGTATAAACAATCTGTATCTTCCCACACATTAAGTTTTTTTGTTCCTACATGGTTCCTGTTATAATTTATCCTCATCCAGGTTTCACACAAGCAAGTGATTGACACCGCAGCACTCTTTAACCTTCCAAAACAGAGGATCTTATCTCTTCGGTTCCTAGCCTGGTTCTTCCTCGGTAAGATGACAACGCTTTCATTGAGTCACTTTCAGTATTATTTTCAAGCTAGTTTTTGATTTTCAATGGAGGAGTAACTGTGCACAAAACTAAATATGTTGCTGTCCTGGCCGAGCAGACTAGTGCATCGGACTCAAGTTCTTATTGCTGAATTGTGGCAGTGTTGGTTTGTTTCCTATTCTTGATACTTGTGTCCTTGCATGAGCAAGACACTTAACCACAGTTGCTTTTCTTAACCCAGGTCTATAGATGGGAATCTGCGAGGGCTGAGATAGTATTGTGTTAATATAAGCAGCTCGAGGTTGTATGCTCCTCGTGGGAGTTGAGAGACAATTGGGGACTTGTAAAGACTGCCTTATGAACAGGGGTAATGTTAAGTGCCTCGATCAAGCAACTAGGATAGATGCACCAAGAACCGTGTGTTATTACATGTATTATGGTAGTTGCATTTAGAACATGATTTCACCTCAGTAATTTAATATTGAACCCTCAGTCAACACAATAATTCCTTTTTCCAACGATGCATTCTTGGACATGACTTTAGAGTTTAGTAGTTAGTTTCTTCTGTGTTAAGTGCCAATGTGCATACACGTGTAATTTTATGAGATCTACTCTTTCTTTATAAACCAGGTGTGAACATCCAATCAGAGACTCATGACAGTATTGAAGATGCCCGGACTGCCGTGCAGCTCTACCGCAAGTACCTGGAGCTAACAAAGGATGATCAAGAGGAATGGCAGAAAGAGTTGAAGCGTCTATACAGTGAGGGACGCAGCCTGCAGTGGAAGGTCCCTGGATCATCTTAGGTGGTCCCTGGATCAACATGCCTGGACCCTGGGTCACTTTCAGATTCTATGGACTAAATTAAGGCATCTGAATAAATTAAGGATGCCGTAGCTAATATTTGATACCTGGATCAAGTGACATGCCCAAATCAGTTTAGCGGTGCCTAAATCACTTTTTTCGAGGCACCTGGATCAATTTTGAGGTACCTTGACCAATTTTGAGGCACCTGGATCATTTTTGTGGTACCTGGATGAATTTGCAGTTTCCTGGATAAGGTTCATTCTCTGTTGATCTACCATGATCTACCAGAATTTCATCTAGGAGCTTTTTAAACAAATGTTAGCCCGACTGTGAGGTCTCCGGATGATTTTAAAGTACAGCAGTGCACTCTTGGTTATCTCTAGATCTACCTAAAGCTACCAGGATCAAATTGGATAAACAAGTCACTAAACTACATCCAAATTCCGTAGTGGATGATGTACTGCCGAAGATCCTTTGGAAGGTTGCTTGATATGTTTGTGCAAAGTAAACTGTAAATTGTGTAATTTATGTTGATCTTCATACAGTTTCAGCATTGCAGCAAAAAGGAATATTTACTTTCTTTGTTGTATTTTCTCCTTAATAGATAGTTCCCAATAGACGCCATCTTTACGAGCAACTTGGCTTTACGACAAATGTTCAAAATTTTCTGCACAGCCAAAGGGTTCACTGTGCGAGGAATTTGGTGGAACTCCTCGGTGCTGCTCACTGTGCTTACGCATAATGCATAGTTGTGTGCTCAAACAATGATTATTATCACCTGTAAAGATGTCCAACTTTACACTGTGTGTTGTCAAGTGGGAACTATCTATAGTGTTGTTGCTGTAACTATCAATGCAAATGTAATTTCAATTTGTTCATAGTTTGCCCGTGAAAGATAATGTGTTAAAATACATGTACTGTAGTAGTTAGTCCAAGCAGACCTGTAAATATATTGTGTAAAAAAAACATTAAAACTTTCTTCTCAAAATTTGGTTTTGTTTTTAAATTATAAACGGCCTGAAAAGAGCACAAGGGGTAAGCCTTGCTTTTTTGGCACAAAAATGGGGGGGGGGGGGGGGGAGAACAAACACAGCCTTAAAAATGTGTTTATCTCAAAGAATAACAAACCAAAACAGATTTTTTTTTTTTACACAATAAAATCTTTTAAATACAAGACAAAAAATTCTCAGCCATTTGAACAGTATTGTGTGTCAGCGTGTGTCAGCCGAATAGCAATGTACAATGTACAATATACAATAGGCCTATTCAAGAATAAAAATTTATTAACCACAGTGTAATTATTCCAAGCCTGACGCTTCATGGCGGCATTAGAGACATTTGCCTCCTTGCCTCTGGTCCACGTCTCTACCTTGTTGCCCCTTAAATTGAAGTTTTCCTCATAGTGGTGCCCGGTTACCAAAGAAAATCTGCCTTGCTCTTAGAAGAATGAAGGTATTCCAATATAACAATTCCACATGTTAAATATTTAACATCAAGCAAAGTTCACAAATCTATGCAAAAAAAGATGTCAATACCTTTAGTACAAATCAACCATCTATTCTATCAATTCAAAAAAGCAACAACTTTTTAGAAATGCTAAGCTCTCTTATAAGAGAAAGCTGTTGCTGTTTATAAGCAATGCTCTCCATGCATGATGAGTCCCATTAAAGGAATCTAAACTGGTGAAAGAAATTGTTTTAAAAATCCAAAGCCTCTTTGATTTTGACAGCTCTGGGCACCAACTGGAAACTTTATATATACATTTATATGTTCCGAATGGGAAAATTAGTCTACATACACTTACACTTTAATTTTAAAAACATCTGCTTAAAGGAATATATTTTGTGATCCAATATGGGTGCAACACTTTAACCAGTTGGCGCCGGCTGACGTGTATCCACGAAAATAGTTTTCAAGCCAGCAAATCAAGGCGCTAAAACACACCATTGTGTAAAATGGGAATACCGGAACTAAGGTTGCCTGGACATTCAACTGCTGAGCGTGCACAGAGCAAGCATACGCCATTTAACGCTTTGTTTCATCTACACAAATGGGACACATGGTGCTCAAAATTCTGCCGATTTTTGGCTATTGTGCAGGCGATTCCAGACCTTTGTCCTTTTATTCCAAGAAGAGGATTACAAGACTTAGAGAGGCTTCCACCATTGTTTATTCATTGTATTTCGGCTCAATGGAGGTAGTCAGAGTGAACAGGGGGATCTAGCCATGGTTCCTGATTACCAACCACAGGCCGAGGGACAAACCCGAGGTTTTGCAATTCACGCTGCATGAATTTGACATTTTCTCTGTAAAGAAAACAAAAATCACAAAGCAATAAAGAGAATCTTTATGCTCTTGACTTTGTCAAGTCTAGGCTTCTTTGTGCCAGTGGTAATCTCAAAGAAAAATAATTCCAGCAATTCTGCGAACATAATCCCGTCAGGCTGGACAGGAAAAAAATGAAGAATCCCAGCAGCAATTGGTTAAAGTACCCTTTAAAAATTGTTTTCTAAAGTTCTACGAAAAACTTTACATCAATCTTTACATCAATCTAATCTTACGTATAATCAACCTTGGTATTCCAAATTTGAGCCTCGTTTTCTGATTAAAAGAAACATTTGAATACTTTTAACAAATTTATCTTTGGAAATACAGCTGAAAGTAAAAGGACAAATAAATATTTTAACAATTCAAGCATTCTGTAAAACATTATTAATCTAATGAACAACTACGAAAACTGTAACAGAAAAATATGAAGCTGGTCAATCTTTGAGAAACAATAAAATAATAAAACACAACTTAACATAAATTTAAAACAATATGAAAAAGCCTGTTTTGTTTGGCCTTTTCCTGGAAATGCTCCCAAATATTTCTCAAAGTACTACTGAAAATGTCACCTTAGAGGGCAGTAAGCTGCAAAGTATATTGAAAACAAGATCAAATTGCATAATACGCAAGTGAATATTTCACAATTCACACACATTTATTAGTCACAGAGTTATTTGAAAAGCCCGGTTAATACCTCATACCAATAAATGTTGACGTCACAATTCTGTATTTGCAGCGATTTTTTCGCAAGAGTTTAGCACATTTCAACTGAAGCGAATTGTTTATATGGTTTATGGCAAATTTGTGTCCTCAATTTTGCTTCGCATTTGTATGAACCCGGCTTTACTGTACAGACATGCAACCTTATTACTGCAACAACAAAAAAAGAAACTGCCAAGCACAAAATTCTCTGTTTTTATGTGGGTTTTGGTATGAAAATGAAAATAGAAAAACAAAACCAGCTGACTGTGGCCCAATTTCATGGCACTATATATCACAGAATTCTGCACCTAGGGCATTCTGTAAAGGATGTGATACTTTGGGCCGTAAGCTCAGAATTCTGAAGTAACCAATGCCACCCTGTTGAGCCCAGCTGACAAGATGCAAACCTCATTATGACATCACTTGGATGTTGTTACACCATCTGTTCTTTTCAGAACCACCGCAACTCGCAAACTTTCCATCACATAACTTACAAAACATCATTTTCCAAATATTGCAAAAAACAACCGAGTATTACAAATATGACATGCAGTTGCCTAAATACTGATAACATTGCACAAAGCAAGCAGTATACAATTTGTGCTTGCTGACCTTTGACCCAGTGAGCTTGTTGTCAAAGACATGATGTCACAAAATCAGAAGAATAAATAAACAATTTCCTCATTTCAACCAGATAAAAAGAGGAATTTAAATAATGGTCGCTTCTAAATGTCCAAGTAAGGGATTAAACTATTAAAAAAAACAAGCACACTCACCCTGGAATTATGTATTAACGAAAAGGTGGAAAATAAAGCCATGGTCGCGAACATTCTTTTATTCTTTCACAGGTAACTGGAACACTGCAGGACATACAAAAAAAGTTGATGAAAATGGATCAGTAGTTCCAATAGGAACTAGACAGTCAGTTTTTTTGTGACATCAGAAAAACAAGGTGTTCAGGAACACAAAAATAAATGTTTTGTAAACTGAATACATGAACCTGTAATCTTTATAAATGTGACCAGCCAGACTCAGGAACTTTCGCTGCCAGGTCAATTGTAAATACACCCTCACGCACATGTACATTATCTCTAGATTTTTCAATTCATTGTCCTTATGTAAAAAGCCCGGATATGTACACTTGCTTGCAATCTTGACGCAGCTTACGATTTGGTTAGTTAGTAGCGCCGCCAGCGTCGAACATCTTTAGTTACTCTGGCGCCCTCTTCCGGTCGTTTACATTTTGTAATTAATTTGCCTAATTTATTCAAGCTTTAGATAATGCATTCCTAATTTTGCTACATGGGTACAAGCAAGTGGGCATCAAGCGCGCATTCATGTTTTGAGTACGGCAGTCGCCACAACTTCCTTCTGGGAAAAGAAATAATAATTGAATTTGTTTCTCACCGAGGCTTGAGCCCCTTGGGTGTTTAACCCCAAATTACAATACATGTTTAAAATTTAGGCAACAAAAACTTCCTGGGGCAAGTAGAATGCACAGTTTACTAGCCACTTAGGCTACTTTACAGAAAGCTTAAGCGCAAGGCCTGTTATGGCCCCAATTCGAATTCTGCTGTATATAGTGACCATACGCTCACATTTTGAAACGTGGATGCAATTTCTTCAATAAAGCTAATTTATACGACTGTTCGTTTAACAACTTTTGGAAAATGCTTTTGAAATATTCAACCACAATTACGTCGCAACTTAATCCGGAAACTTTTAATAGCAACTAACAATAATTACTGTACATAATTTTATTGCAGAACCATATATTCTTTATTGACTTGCCTAGCCGCCACAATTTTATTGAAGGCCTCCATTGTATTTTGGGTACGTGTCTTAATAATAAATAATAACTTGCGAGTTTCGGGTACGTGTCTTAATACGGATAGATTGTTTAGATTATAAACCAAACAAGTTTTGATTATTAATAAGTTCTCATAACAAGTTTTGTTTATTAATATTAATTATCATCACATCATTGTAAAACCAAGTTTGAAAATATATATACTGAAGGCCAACTCAAACACACAACTCTGAAACAAATAATTTACTAGAATACTTGTTTTGTACTTGATTATATTTAAATCCTGACAACAGTATTAACTATAAATAACTATAATATAAACAGAAACCTCTAAAAACAGGGAGCTTGCCTCCTCATACTGATGATCATTGATCTACAGCCCAGCACACAAGTAACAGTGTTCAAGAGTCTCTCCATAATTAGTACATAAAACAGGAATAACTTATACATTATAGTGCAGCTTGTAACTAAACTTAGTCAACACAACCAGTAACGTCATCATCACGACATCGGTGACTGAAATACACAATTATAAGTTTGATATGTACGACAGTTCATATCTTCTGAAGTGGGAAAGATCAATTTATCTTTCTTGTGTCAATTTGAAGTAAATAACCAATGTGACATGTTTATTTTATTCATGAACCAAATTGACCTTTTCTTCTTGTTCAAACAGGAAATTCAAATGGTACATATTTAATAAGAGTTATGCAACGGTGTGCAACCGAATTCGTAATATATTTTACCGACAGATTTATTTTCTAACATGAAATCTTGATGTTATTTGTTTTTCAACCGACCCGAAACCCTCCGTGTTTGTTTTGCTACAAACACAGTTCTAGTTTATGTCTGAAATACTGTCAAAGTCGAGAAAAATATCATTTTAATATCGGTTGTAACTTCGGTTGTAACAATCAAAATTAAGGAAAACGTGTTTACATGCTCTGTGTGCACTGTTTTTCACTATTTTTTCCTGACTCAGACAACGGATTGAGCCCAACTTTTCACAGGTTTGTTTTTTCACGTATATACTGATTCACACAAAGTAAGAACACAGCACTGTCAGCAATATCGATATATCGATTCTTATCTTACCTTTAACTAATCAAGTTGTGTACTTTGACTTAAGTATGGAAATAAATGTTGATGATTATGATGATGAAAGTTGGAACATACCTGAATAAACCCGACTACTTCTCCTGCAATCTCCATATTGCTACTCCAACTCCAACCAGCGCTACTCCAATCCCAAATGATCTGAGTAATCGTTCATAGTTCCAGTGATCGTCAGGTGTGTTTACTGCGTCCTTGGAATCAACCAAACCATCCCTCGTCTCTATTCCTTGTGTGTGGACACTATTGTCCAGAGCAACACCGTTGGTGTTTTGTTTGTCTGAAAGGTATATTAAATAAAAAATAGTTCAAATCCCGCTCCAGTCAATATTTCTTTGTTCACCCCCAAATTGATTTAAAAATTTACCCAGTCAGTTTTCCTTGTGGTTTATTGCTTGATCTTTAAAAAATAAAAAGTCGCATCACCCTTAAGGTAGATCCCTGTGCTGCTGCTTCCCAGGTTATATCCATAGAGCTAGCTCTATGGTTGTATTGTATATAAATGGGGTGTGATCCCTGGCTACACGGCAGTAACCGTTTGAATGTCTTCTGACTGGCACCCCTCAAACAAAGATATTGACAACAACGGGCGACTGCCAGCATTAGGGCTGGATAGCTCAGTTGGTAGAGCGTCTGTACATTAAGCCAGTGGTTGCAGGTTCAAATCCCACTCCTGTCAATTTGTTTTTGTTCACCCCCAAATTAAATACAAAATTCTTTACTTCTTGTGAGTTTTACATTAGGTGCCAGCACTTACCATACTGTGATAACTACAGAGTAACCTTTTCTCCTGAAGACAATCAGAGCATACTGATTGAAACTTCAAGTTGTTACACCACTGGTTCTTTTCAGAATCGCCACAACCCACAGCGAGATCTTTTATGAACATGGTGTCCCCACAAACCTCACTAGATTTTTATCTCAACTATGCAAACTTTCAAATCCTACTTCCAGCTTTCTCCTGAAGACAATCAGAGCATACTGATCAAAACTTCAAGTTGTTAAACTACTGGTTCTTCGAATCCACCAGCTTACCTGCAGGAGGTGCTTGACTTGGTTTCCAGATGGCCTTCTGAGGAGCTCCCTTTGCCTTCATGTCCCTTAAGAAGCCTTCCCAGTCTGGAGTTGTCCTTGGCAATAAGATCTGCATGTGATTCCAGAACCTAAAATGAGAAAAACATTGAGTAAGATTTGAAGCTTTACACGGTGGATAAAGTACAAAAGAAAAATGGCGGACTTGTTATACTCAAGACCACCTGTACAAAAGAAAAAGTTTATGGTTTATTTAAAAAAACATTCACCAATTTGCTGCCCAAAGACCGGATTGCATTTTAAATTTACAATTTTAAAAACATTAAAAGTACAAAAAATTTAAACAAAATTTTAAGCAAAACACAAAAAGTGAAAGTTGGGGGTTACAAAATTAAAATGTTAAATTTAAATTCAACTGAAAATGCTACTAGTACTAAAAAATACACAAAACGATGAAACACCTCTGAGAAAAGAATAATGGTCAAGTCAATTGTTCAGAAGAGATGTCAGGTAATACTAATAATAATAACACCCAGTTCGTACACGCTCAGCAGTGAAATGTTCGGGTGACCTTTACTCTGGTGTTTCGAAATTAGACAAATGTCTTAAGACGGCTTTCCTTTCCAGGCAGGAGAAACATTTTTGTGTTCACACGTCATCCATCACCAACTGGTGAAACAGAATAATGGAGCCTATGCTAGAGGTGAAGTCAAAGCCGTGGGTTTGAAACAAACCAAAGAGAGACTTACAGATAATGGAATGTGTCTGGTTCCCTGGAGATCCTATTGTTGAATCCAATGTAGAGATCATCCCAGAACAGCCCCTGTCTAACCGTCTCTCGATGCACGCCGATGCGATTCTCCATCTATAATAACAATCCAAACAATGAATAAGTTGATGAGCAAAAATGAAATGAATCTTACAAAACAGAACCAGCGGAGTTTGAACTTCTGGAAATTATCCACGACATCAAAGACAACCGGACTGGGTCTTTTTTCAACTTGATAGTCTCCCAATTCCCAATTTACTCCCTGGTTTTAGATAAACAGCAGAACAAGGTCTTATTTGAACTAGGTAGTCACACAATTCCCAATCAACTCCACGGCAGTAGATATACAGCAGGACAAAGTCTTATTTGAACTAAGAAGTCTCACGATTCCCAATCGACTCATGGCAGTAGATAAACAGCAGAACAAGTTCTTATTTGAACTGGGTAGTCTCACGATTCCCAATTTACCCCGTGGCAGTAGATAAATGGCAGAACAAGTTATTTGAACTAGGAAGTCTCCTGATTCCCAATCTACTCCATGGCAGTAGATAAATGGCAGAACAAGTTATTTGAACTAGGAAGTCTCCTGATTCCCAATCTACTCCATGGCAGTAGATAAATGGCAGAACAAGTTATTTGAACTAGGAAGTCTCCTGATTCCCAATCTACTCCATGGCAGTAGATAAATGGCAGAACAAGTTATTTGAACTAGGAAGTCTCCTGATTCCCAATCTACTCCATGGCAGTAGATAAATGGCAGAACAAGTTATTTGAACTAGGAAGTCTCCTGATTCCCAATCTACTCCATGGCAGTAGATAAATGGCAGAACAAGTTATTTGAACTAGGAAGTCTCCTGATTCCCAATCTACTCCATGGCAGTAGATAAATGGCAGAACAAGTTATTTGAACTAGGAAGTCTCCTGATTCCCAATCTACTCCATGGCAGTAGATAAATGGCAGAACAAGTTATTTGAACTAGGAAGTCTCCTGATTCCCAATCTACTCCATGGCAGTAGATAAATGGCAGAACAAGTTATTTGAACTAGGAAGTCTCCTGATTCCCAATCTACTCCATGGCAGTAGATAAATGGCAGAACAAGTTATTTGAACTAGGAAGTCTCCTGATTCCCAATCTACTCCATGGCAGTAGATAAATGGCAGAACAAGTTATTTGAACTAGGAAGTCTCCTGATTCCCAATCTACTCCATGGCAGTAGATAAATGGCAGAACAAGTTATTTGAACTAGGAAGTCTCCTGATTCCCAATCTACTCCATGGCAGTAGATAAATGGCAGAACAAGTTATTTGAACTAGGAAGTCTCCTGATTCCCAATCTACTCCATGGCAGTAGATAAATGGCAGAACAAGTTATTTGAACTAGGAAGTCTCCTGATTCCCAATCTACTCCATGGCAGTAGATAAATGGCAGAACAAGTTATTTGAACTAGGAAGTCTCCTGATTCCCAATCTACTCCATGGCAGTAGATAAATGGCAGAACAAGTTATTTGAACTAGGAAGTCTCCTGATTCCCAATCTACTCCATGGCAGTAGATAAATGGCAGAACAAGTTATTTGAACTAGGAAGTCTCCTGATTCCCAATCTACTCCATGGCAGTAGATAAATGGCAGAACAAGTTATTTGAACTAGGAAGTCTCCTGATTCCCAATCTACTCCATGGCAGTAGATAAATGGCAGAACAAGTTATTTGAACTAGGAAGTCTCCTGATTCCCAATCTACTCCATGGCAGTAGATAAATGGCAGAACAAGTTATTTGAACTAGGAAGTCTCCTGATTCCCAATCTACTCCATGGCAGTAGATAAATGGCAGAACAAGTTATTTGAACTAGGAAGTCTCCTGATTCCCAATCTACTCCATGGCAGTAGATAAATGGCAGAACAAGTTATTTGAACTAGGAAGTCTCCTGATTCCCAATCTACTCCATGGCAGTAGATAAATGGCAGAACAAGTTATTTGAACTAGGAAGTCTCCTGATTCCCAATCTACTCCATGGCAGTAGATAAATGGCAGAACAAGTTATTTGAACTAGGAAGTCTCCTGATTCCCAATCTACTCCATGGCAGTAGATAAATGGCAGAACAAGTTATTTGAACTAGGAAGTCTCCTGATTCCCAATCTACTCCATGGCAGTAGATAAATGGCAGAACAAGTTATTTGAACTAGGAAGTCTCCTGATTCCCAATCTACTCCATGGCAGTAGATAAATGGCAGAACAAGTTATTTGAACTAGGAAGTCTCCTGATTCCCAATCTACTCCATGGCAGTAGATAAATGGCAGAACAAGTTATTTGAACTAGGAAGTCTCCTGATTCCCAATCTACTCCATGGCAGTAGATAAATGGCAGAACAAGTTATTTGAACTAGGAAGTCTCCTGATTCCCAATCTACTCCATGGCAGTAGATAAATGGCAGAACAAGTTATTTGAACTAGGAAGTCTCCTGATTCCCAATCTACTCCATGGCAGTAGATAAATGGCAGAACAAGTTATTTGAACTAGGAAGTCTCCTGATTCCCAATCTACTCCATGGCAGTAGATAAATGGCAGAACAAGTTATTTGAACTAGGAAGTCTCCTGATTCCCAATCTACTCCATGGCAGTAGATAAATGGCAGAACAAGTTATTTGAACTAGGAAGTCTCCTGATTCCCAATCTACTCCATGGCAGTAGATAAATGGCAGAACAAGTTATTTGAACTAGGAAGTCTCCTGATTCCCAATCTACTCCATGGCAGTAGATAAATGGCAGAACAAGTTATTTGAACTAGGAAGTCTCCTGATTCCCAATCTACTCCATGGCAGTAGATAAATGGCAGAACAAGTTATTTGAACTAGGAAGTCTCCTGATTCCCAATCTACTCCATGGCAGTAGATAAATGGCAGAACAAGTTATTTGAACTAGGAAGTCTCCTGATTCCCAATCTACTCCATGGCAGTAGATAAATGGCAGAACAAGTTATTTGAACTAGGAAGTCTCCTGATTCCCAATCTACTCCATGGCAGTAGATAAATGGCAGAACAAGTTATTTGAACTAGGAAGTCTCCCGATTCCCAATCTACTCCATGGCAGTAGATAAATGGCAGAACAAGTTATTTGAACTAGGAAGTCTCCTGATTCCCAATCTACTCCATGGCAGTAGATACACAGCAGAACAAGTTATTTGAACTAGGAAGTCTCCTGATTCCCAATCTACTTCCAGGCAGTAGACAAAAGGCAGGACAAGTTATTATCTGAACTTGTTAGTCTCACGATTCCCAATCGACTCCATGGCAGTAGATACACAGCAGAACAAGTTCTTATTTGAACTAGGAAGTCTCCTTATTCCCAATCTCCTCCGTGACAGTAGATAAACAGCAGGACAAGTTCTTATAAAAACCAGGACCAGGCATGTTTATACCACACCCAAAAACATTTCTCTCTTTTTACATTTTCTGAACTTTTATTTTAGGAGGTTTTTAAAATTTTTATAATATGTGTCTGGACAAACACTAGACGGGCAGACTTTTAAGTTTACTGGCCAGATGCTGAGATGACTGGACTCAGGTTAGTGGTCCAGTGGGTATTTTGAGACTGGTTCTTTTTTGCTCGGGAAGGAACAACCAAAGCAAAAAGGACTAGTTACCAAACAATGCCACGTGTAAAATGAGGGGAGCTCCCCTTGAAAGCCAAATGTTTAAAGCTTTAAGAAATAAAAGAAAAGCTTTATGAAGTGGAAAAAAAACAAGTAATGGGGGGTGGGGCTAATGGGACAGACCTGAATATGCAAAAGGGGTAGCGTCAAGGTCAATCAGTCTAGTGCATTGATTCAAGTTCTGACATTCAGAGAGTGTGGGTTCGAATCTTGGCCTGACTGTCACAAAGCTTGTGTCACTGAGAAGGATACTGTACCATAATTGCTTTTTGTTTAGATTGGACCTAAAGCTGTTGGACCCATGTACTAGGATAGGTAGTGCACGCAATAGAACCCAGAACATTTATCATGGAAGAGTAAGGGTTTACCTCTGTGTTTCTGGTTCATAGCAAGCATCCTTGTCTACAGGTTTCCTCAGGCTTCCGTGCTACAGTGATTATAAGTTCGCTTTGGGGGCTTTCTTGGTTTCATTACCAGAAATTAATAATAATAATAATAATAATAATAATAATAATATGGGAGAAGAGAAGGTCAGACAAAAAGGATTAGAGATTTATGACCCTTGACCTCACCTCAAGGTAGTTGTGTTCTCTAGCTGGTCGCTCTGTAGGGAATGTTGGCTCCTCTCCAACAAAATCCACCATGAAGTCGTAGCCACCAACTACAGGGCAGAAGTCATCATCTCGCTCAACCATCTAGATTAGGCACATAGAGATGACACAAAGGAAATTTGAGTTAGTGTTGATTGATTTCAAGTCAAAATCTACTGACAAATGAGTCCAGCTTTAAGTTGAAAGGCAAGGCAAAACATGTTTTTTAAAAAAGAGCACAATATTTCAAACGGTTTGGTTCATGAATTAATAGAACACCGGCCTTAAAAAATATAGCCCAAATTAAGGGCTTACTAGAATTAGACACTTTCTCGGTCGAGAAACCAAAATGGACGATCTAATAAAAAGAATCTTTGTTCTCTTGGCATTGTCAAGTCAGGTTTTTTTTGTGCTAAAAGTATCCTCAAAGCAAAATGATTCCAGCAATTCCGCCAAAAGAATCCTGCCAGGGAGACAGGGAAAATAAAAAAAAGAATCCCGGCGGCAACTGGTTAAGAACGATTTTATAAGACGAAGCAACCATAATACAACACTTTGAATGGTATACAAGGTGAGGTGGCGCATATTGCTGCCAGACCATGCCAGAAAAACCCGGGCAAGCCCCTTCTCTTTAAGATAATAAATTTTTTTAGTCGCATTGCACAAAGCAGGAGACCTTTGGCTTGACGTCCCAGCTTAATGTCCCATCTGACGGATGGAGCAAGATACATAACCATTATTAAATAATGGTTACGTATCTTGCTTAAGGACACAAGTTTCAAGACAGGGACCCAAACCCACACTCTGACAACACCAGAACTTAAGTCTGGTGCACTAGGCTTCAAGGTTTCAAGGTTTAACTTATTTCCACAGTATGAAAATCAATCAATGAAAAGTTCGAACACAAATGTTACTACAGAATCTACGAGTGCTAGAGAAATTAAATAAGGCTAAATACAAGGATACTGCAGGGGAGCCCATTAGGAAGCAGAGCTTTTGGGTATGGACCCCCAACAAGCACGCTCATTGAGCCAAGACCATAACAATGAAGGTTGGGTGAGTCACATGACACAGGGTAGGGCTCAATGGGCATGTTGAATTAAAGTACTTACACAGAAAACAACAACAAACCAAATCACAATATACATTTTACAAGGGACAAACACTACATCAGATCTATATCTAGTCAGGTCAGGTAGGATTAATAATAAAAAAGGTACATGTATGCGAGCCACAGGCATGA